>OW679199.1:21306289-21340665 GCA_940337035.1 Agriotes lineatus | reverse complement strand
TTAAAGGGGTTATTTAAAAAAACGTAGCCCATTAGAATATTACCCGTAAAAATACCACCTTTAGTAATATTGCCTATCTAAAACGTAGCCCTCCAAAATGTTGCCTGCCAAAGCCGTCGGTTTTAAACGTTGCCTTTAAGTGTCATCCATAGAAACGTTGCCTTTAAAGATATTTCCTATCGCGAGCGTCGATTTAAAGCGTTGGCTGATTATTTAAAAAACCGTTGTCCATTAAAATGTCACGCATAATAGCATTGCTTTTAAAAATGATGAGTCAATTTAAGGTGTTTGTTTTAAAAGAGTTATTTAGAGAAACGCAGGTTATTGAAATGTCACTCTTAAAAACATCGCCTTTAGAGATATTGCTTTTCCAAAACCTCGCCGTTGAAAATGTCGCCTACCAGAACAGTCGATTTAGAATGTTGCCTTGAAGTGTAACTTACAAAAACGTTGCTTTTAGAGTGTTTGTCTATCAAAAGCGTTGCTTTAAGGTTAAGGTGTTGGCTTTAAAAAGGTTATAAGCATCAGAAACTCTTGCCTATTAAAATGTCACGCGTAGTAACAGTGCATTTGAAAATTGTACCTATCGAAAACGTCGACTTTCGGTGATGGCTTTAAAAGGGTTATTTACAAAAACGTAGCCTATTAGAATGTCACTCGTAAAAATATCGCCTTCAGAAATATTGCCTATTTTAAAAACTACACAACTAAAAATGCTGCGTAGCAAAACAATCGCTTTAATGTGTTATATATTAAAGTGTCACTCATAGAAACGTTACTTTTAAAAATGTTGCCTACCAAAATCGTCGCTTTAAAACGTTTTCTAAAAGTTTCATAAAAAAAAATGAAAAACGTTGCCTTTTAGGATATTGCCTATCAAAATCGTCCATTTGAAGTGGAGGCTTTAAAAGGGTCATTTCAAAAACTCTTGTCTATTAAAATGTCAAACGTAATAATAATGCCTTTAAAAATGGTTCCTATTAAACGAGCCGATTCAAGGTATTGGCTTTAAAAGGGTCATTTAAAGAAATATAACCTATTAGAATGTCACTTGTAAAAACATCGCTTTTAGAAATATTGCTTATCCAAAACTTCGCATTTGAAAATGTGGCCTACCAAATCCGTCGCTTTAGAATGTTGCCTATTAAAGCGTCACTCACAGAAACATTGCTTTTAAAGATTTTGCCTATAAAAAGCGTTGCTTTAAAGTGGTGGCTTTAAAAAGATAGTATCAAAAACTGTTGCTTATTAAAATGTAAAAATATCGGCTTTAGAAATATGCCTTTCAAAAACTTCGCAATTGAAAATGCGTACCAAAATCATCGCTTTAATGCGTTACCTACCTATTAAAGTGTCACTCATAGAGACGTTACTTTTAAAACATTTTCCTATAAAAACCGTCGCTTTAAAACGTTTCTTATTAAAGTGTCACCCACGGGCACCTTACTTTTAAAGATTTTGCTTATCAAAAGCGTTGATTTAAAAAGTTGCGTTTAAAAGGGAATTATCATAAACTCTTGCATACTAAAATGTGGTACGTAATAACATTGCCTTTAAAAATTGTGGCTAGTTTCGACTTGAGATTGGCATTAGAAGGGTTATTTAAAAAAATGTAGCCTAGTAGATGTTAGCCATTGAAGATGTTGCCTATCAAAAACGCCGCTTTGGAACGTAAGTAAAGTGTCACAATTGGAATTGTTGCTTTTAAAAATGTTATTTTAGAAAAAATCGTCTTTAAAACAGCATCCTCGCAGAGGTTGTTTTAAATTGTTTTAAAAGGTTTTTCACTTTAGGTAAACATAACGATTTTTTGAGGAATGGGAAATAACTTTGTGATGAAATGATTCATAAAGGCAAGAGTTTTCAAACTGCTGTACTGAAGTGAAAGCTCTACAGTTGCTCAATGCGACTGCAAAATAATCTTACTTAAAGAAATTTGAAGGAGTACGACTTGTAATTAAAACCTACGTTTCCTATCTATGCTTAGTTGCTACTAGAATATTTTACACACAACCGCAGATATAATAATAATAATAATAATAATAATAATAATAATAATAATAATAATAATAATAATTTATTTAAAAATTAATCTATGCACATAAGGCTAGTAAATTAACAAATAAAAATAAATAAACCCGAATACTCCCACTTAAGATTCCAGGAAAACTTGCACGTGGGCCCACAAAACAATATAGTAGTTGTCCTGTGCAAAATATACAAATAAGAATAAAATAAACAGAAAGATTATGTCAATACAAGCATATCTACATAAAACAAAATACACTAGAAAGGAATGAAAATACCCAGGTACAAATCAAGAAACAAAAAAATAATCATACAGCAAAAAGCCAGGCGCAAAGAAAACAAAAAATAATCATAGTACATGGTAAAAGACTTTACTTAATCAAATAATTGATGCACATATGGTCTAGCACACGATAGCAACCAATATTTTACCGTTTGGTTGTATGATCTGTATGAAGTTGTGCTTTTTATGTCTTGAGGTACAGCATTATAAATTGTAATTGCCAAGAACTCATAGCTTCTTTGACCAGCAGATTTGTTAACTAGTGGGATATTCGCAATATTATGCTCTTTACTTCGAGTGCAGTATGTGTGATCTTGGATATATTTGTTAACAATATTTTTATTTTTAAAAACGTTTTGTAAAACAACTTTACAAAACAACTGACGAACATCAAATATTTGTGTTTCATAATACAAGTCATCGGAACGATAACGTGCATTTTGTCTAAAAATAATCTTTAAGATTCGCTGTTGCAGAATTTCTAAATGCTTCAGAGTCGTTTTTAATACACCTCCCCATCCTATTATGCCATATGACAAGAGCGATTCCACTAATGACTAAAGCATTGTACACTTGTTTTAAAATTCGCACTGGTAGGAATTCTCTCAATGGCCTAAACACGTAGTTAAAGCTTCTTAGTTTCTTAATTAGATGCTGAATATGTTTTTCCCACTTTAGGTTAGAATCCAAACTTATTCCTAGATATTTAATCGTTTCTGCTCTTTGTATGAACAAATCACAACTGCATTGTTGTCTTGTGCAGTCAAATTTATGTATATTTATTTGACTTAAATGAGGTAGATGACTTTTGTACGAAGCAAAAGGCAAAAACCTAGTCTTTCTGAGATTCATAGTTAGTAAGTTTTGATCAAACCATTTTTTTATGTCTATAAGATCAGAACGAACTTTATCTTCTAAAATCGACCACTCTTCAGCATCAGAAATAGCAACCGTGCGTCAGCATAAGATAATAAGCTTCCACGAATATTTCTGGTTAAAAGGTCATTTAGGTATAGTATGAATAATACTGGGCCTAATAGTGTTCCCTGTGGGACTCCAAATTTAACAATCTGCATATCGCTTAGTGTATCTTCAATTTTGACATACTGTTTCCTATTTTCTAAGTAAGATTTTATCAGATTATTTTACATACTATACATTTTTTCTAACAGTTTACTATGACTAATAGTGTCAAACGCTTTGGCCAAATCGATAAAAACAGCTAGCGTTGGCCTACTGTTATCGACATGTTTACAAATCGTTTTAGTTAACTGGGCTATAGCGGCACTTATGTTAGATCTAAAACCAAACTGTTTGTCAGAAAGTAAGTTATTGCTATCTATGAAATGTACGATTCTCGACTTCAAGATTTTTTCAAAAACTAAAACAAAAACTCATTTAGTAACTAGATGCCGAGGTTGAATCGCCTAGGGCATTGTTATTTATAGGAGTATAACAGTGTTGTTAAGAAATTGCTTTAACTATAAGCTATTTCATCGATTGAACACACAAAGCAATATGTAAAACAATAAATATTAATAATTCATAGAAGTAGTTTTTCAGAACGTGAATACAATGTCTTTGCAAATAGAAACTTTCTTGCTCAATTCCTCGCCTATCTATCATTTGGTTTAAAACCTTTTCGGAGATACAACATTTATCACTGAGAAAACTGTATTTCGGATCAAGATGCAGTCCCTACACGTTTAAAGGCTAAACAGGCGTAAAATAAGAAAATTGAAAATGTACTGCACTATTGCAGAAATTTGATTTTATAAAATGGTTTAGGTTTTCTTTAGCTGGACTTCGCTGACTTATAAATGTGTACAATGCAGTTCTGAAGTCGACACCGATGATTTATTAGTTTAATATTCTTTCTCGTGTAGCAAGAAGGATGGCGAGCTGGTCGATAAATGGAAAGAGAAATAATCTACTACTCGTATAATACGCAACGTTTCGCTATTTGATAAATTTAACAGATATTGACTAATATTGGCTGTCTTAATACCGTTTTATCACATCGATCAACGCTCAAAAATCTTCATGAACTCCTACCATCAAAATAAGAATTGAAAGGTTTTAGAACAATACGAATATTACTTGATTTTTTCATCATTATGTAGTAAAAAGCTGTAAGATTGTATTATGACGTTGCAACGACTCACTGCAAAAGCGGTAAAATTTAAAAGGGAATGAAACAATCCTGAAAACGAACCCGAATAATCAGCCGCGTATAAATTAGTCCAGAACTACCGTAGTGAAACTATCGATGCAGGGCATGCAGACTATCGCAAAATAACCATTTACACGCCAATGAGCCTTGAAATTCCATTATCTGCAGCCATTCCACGGCTCAACAAAAACATGCCCCAATAAGTTGCGCTACAAGTGCTCATAAATGAGATTAACACCTGCATTCTGAATGGGGCGGTCAATTTTCAGAGTTTGTTTGGGTCGTTAGTTATTTGACTGGAAATTAGAGTTGTTAATTCTGCTGGATGCTGGCGGAACTTGTAGTTTCTAGACGTCGACGTCGTTGCGCATGGTGTGTCGTGTTTATGTGGACGAAGTTGGGCAAGTTGCGCCCAGACGAAATGGCGCAATTATCTACTTAGTTTGGCAGGGCAACGAAATAGGATAAATATTGCTGTTTAGATATTTTAATTGAGCGATTATTTGTTATGAAGGCAACGTAGCTGACGGCTATGACAAGGCCATCAATGCAGGGAGTTAAATTAAACGACAGATGAAAGTAATTAAATTTTATTGCAACTGAAAAACCGTCTGGTAGCTGCAGGCATTCAGAATAATGAAAATAACTAACTTTTTCAAACGGTACAGTGCGTAAACAAACTCAAAGATTTAAATTATAGAAAGTTTCAGGGCAATTATGTAAAAATCGCTCGCTAAACTCGATAATGCTTCACTGCATTCATGTAATAATTATCTAAAATCTAAAAGGTACTAGCTATAGATGATTCAATTAAAATATCTCACTGAAATCTTAAAATTGCTAGAATTGAAAACTGGGAAAAAGCGGCGATAAATTTAAAACACTTTAGAAGTGCACACTGGGGAAAAGTATTAAAGATAACAGAAATACGTATTGTCGCCTGCTTCTTAATTTTGATTAATTGGAGCACCATACAAATTAAAGTGGCTATAAAAGCCTACATACAAGGTATTAAATATATAAAAATAAAAAGTTGATAATAAAATCCAAACAAGTGCTAGTTGTAATTTTAAATCTATAATAATTGTACTATCAACAATCAGTTCCTACTTTAGCCTATAATGAACTACTTCAAATATCACATCTACTACAAACAGCTTTCAAGTAGAAGAAACAAAATTACTTAAATTTACACCGAATTCCATTCAGATGTAAAATGGATGCATGATGTAAACAAGTAGCTTGGAGCTTCTTTTCCCGTGCCGCCGTGGATTTGCTTTTTGTTTTATGCATTCCGCGCTTTAGAGCGTTTGAGCACAGTTTTGTAGTGCAGAATAGTGCAGGTGAATTTTTAAAGCAAGAATGGAGGCCGCTTCCTTATAGTTATGGCGTCTGCTCCGGTGCAATGGGCATAAAAGCAAGAAATGCTGTACGTAAGTAACAAACTTTGTCTTCTAAATTACACCTTTTAGGTTTTCTGATTCTGAGACATATTTTCATTACTATTTTAGACAATATGGGACTTCTACGCAACTGTTTCTACTAGAAATATATAAAGAAACCCTTGCTGTCTTGAGTTGCTCTACTGAAGAAAAGTGCGATCTAGTTATGGATACAACTTGTCTACATAAGTTTTGTAATGGAAATTACGTTAATTAAAAGCATTACAAAATTTTCATGGCTCACTTTTGCAGCAGTAAATGAGCCAAATTGTACAACAAATGGGTCCCGGGTGGTTTAGCTTGAACAAGCGTCCACGTTCGATCAGTAGAGTTAAGCAACGCTCTTTCTGGTCAGAACTTGGATGGGCGTTCCACGGCTGCTTCGCTCGGCGCCTCGTCTTACGGCTGCCACGGAAATAGTTGGTCCAGGACGTCATAATAACATCATGACAGTCGTTAGTGGGGTTGGAAGTCCCCATAAATGCACAGCGACGTCTATAATTGGCCTAACGGCTGTTGGCTGCGTGCGAAATAAATAAATAAACAAAGTGTTGAGATCCAATGTATCTTTATTAATGAGCACGTTATGAGCTTTATTATGTACGGTGCAACAGGGGGCAGGTGCTTAATTAGTTCCCTACATCGTAGACGCAGGCATGAGCCAATCAATAAGGGTGACAGGTTTAATAACTTACCAAGTACGGCTGCGTTGAACCACTGGGAGCGAGTGAGTTACGAAGAAACTGTCTGAAATAAATAACAAATACCCGAAAAACACAATTATTTAGAATAATGTACACATAATGATCTAACGTGCAGTTAATCCAGGCGATTTTATCAATAAGTTAAAATTTATTCTAGGTGCGCAGATGAAAAATAGATTCAGAAACAAAGAACGATTCAACAAAGCTACGGTTTAATTCTTTTCGCACGTAATGTTGATAAAGCTTTGTCAAGGGCAATAATTATCTCATATTCGCATTAATTACATTATCGGTTAAATATCTTCGCAATAACCGCCAATTCGGATAAATAGGGGTTAAATAGTCAAGCCGTCGTCTATTTCCAATTATAATTGATAATATTACATAAAATTGAAGAATTTGTGCTGCGCGAAATAGAGTAACTACAAACAGTAAGTGACGGACAATTTACACACAGCAATTTGTACTGGCAGGCGTAACTCAGTGAATTCAGGAATTTCTCAGCCTTAGCGCACAAAGCGCGCTGTTACGCTACCAAAATCGGGAAAAACCATCCCTCGAACGTTACATCAAAAACGATAGGACAATAACTTAGCAAACCAAGGAAATGTTGAAAAAAGGCGAACGCAAAACGAAGTAAACGAAAAAGGCCTTAAGCAGGACTAGTCGAGAGGATAGCTTACCGTATCATTAACAAAAACTCGCCTGAGTCAACGGTTTCGATACATAGGGACCACACATGGCTCAACTATGTCAAGCGAATTCCTTTAGCAGAGAACGTCGTCCAAGAGGAGAACTTGCACCTTCATATGCACATTGAATTCTATATTCAACGCTTGGTAATTCAATTAGGCGCATCGAAGCCTGCGCGAGAGTTCAGAATTTGGTATTATATAGCAAAAGCACCGATTTTCAATTATAACAGGTAGTTGAAGATAGATTTCAAAAATATTGGAACTATAATAATTGAGAACCTTTTTTAATCACTACTACGTCATTTCAAAATAACCAAATTGGCATACATAGAAGACAGTTATCATAGTACAGTCGCGCTGAACTTTGTTAGATTATTATTTTGGAAATTTGATATTTGGATTAACCCAGTTTAAGCACACTTAAATCTCAAGCCACGTTGTGCTACCTACAAATCGCGTGTTTCTATATGCTTTGTGTGTAGTCTTGTTAGTACATAGTCAGTCTTCAAAGGATATTGACGTTAATTGTATCTCTGGCCTAGAGAACAACTTCCGCCTATCCACGAATTCTAGCTGACGACTTACTGATTGCAAATCTGGCACTCTATCCACTGTGCTACCGAGGTGGTGTCAGTTATATTAGATACCATTTTTGTTTCTTTCAAATTGTAGATACCGTGATCACGAGCCTTTTATCTGCTATTTAATGTGTTTTGCACAAAAAAATGCAGTGAATATATAGAGTCAATTATTATGTGGATCTTTTACTATAAATGAAACATATAAGTGACTAATTTTGTTATTATAAAACGTGTTTTTGGCGTTTCATAATAAATTCACCACATGCATAACAAGATTTATTCGAAGCGTTCACACATTAACGGGGCATGATTAATGGTTTTCACAAGTTTTCGCTCGTTTTAAGCGAAATTTAGGTCTATTACAGCAGTTATTTTAAATTCGCGGTGAGCAATAACCGCTCTATGCAGTTCTATAAAGATATATAAAGGGTTGCGGCATTTGGTCTTATAGGAAATACTTTAGTGGTAGTGCTAGTTAATAAGTCGAGTACAATTACACCAAAGTATTGACATTTAGGGTAGGTATTTGGTACTGCTTACCTTCAAAAAATATTTGTAAAATAAATAATATTTGTTACGAATTAATAAAATATGCCAGCAAAGAGAGAATGACTAAAACAAAAGTGCTTTATTTCTCTGTTTAGAGATGCTGTGTTGAAGCGATTAAAATTAATAACGCTTGTATTAAATGTCTGTCTTTAGTTAGAGCTGCAAGTCAACAGATTCTGTAATAACTACTCCAATGAAGTGATTAATTCCCATTTATTGACCACTGGCTTTGCGTCTTCTGCTTTTGTTGACTACTCCACCCGATACAACCTTACTTGGCAGATCTCTCATGCGCCCTGGTTAGCTGTATATACAGGCCAATATTGCTTCTATCGTTCGGGTCGTTATTTCGTTTTCTGTTTCTACTAAGTTGTTATAGACGAAAGCCTAAACCTGCAACTAGTCTGAAAAGGGGTTCAATAGCTCAATTGGATTGGAGTGGGTTGTAAGCTAAATTGATACGGAAACGCACTCGGGGTAGTCCAAATAATTGTATTTGGAAAGGTACGGGGTAAAGTCTTGTTACAGCATAGGCGCCAACTGGTATATGTCGGTGATGAATATTTCTGGACGAAGGAGAATTGTACGTGTTCAGCTCCGGGATATAGACCTACCGTGTTTTGTCATCTCTGAAATAGCTTATCTGATTTGAAACTACTCGGAACTGCACTGCGCTTTACAAAGAAAACTCGTACAGTAAATTTAATAATTCTATTAAGATAACGTTAAGTGGGCCAGCCTTGCAGCTGAGACAGAAACAAATAAGGGTCACAAAGCAATTCCTAAGAATTTTACCTGCTTGTGACATTACGTCGCACAATTATCAAAATCCTTAGCGAATGTTCACTTGTGAAGAAATTCCACATGGAAAACAATGCAAACGATGAGCGGAGGTTATGAATTATAGTGCCCGCGTGATCGATCAAAAATAGAGATAAAGTTAGTTGCACTTTGGGAAGTTGGATTTATCCGACAAAGGTCGTACTTCTCCAAAATTGGAACGTAAGGCTTTCGCAAATAGCTGCATTCACGGAACGATGACGGTCACCTATGCAGAACCTCTTTCCTTCAAGTCGATTGTTCGACACGACGAACCTCAACCAGTAGTGGCGTAATGTCTCAACCGACTTCCGTCAGTTCTACCTATACGTTTAGTCAATTTTTCCTTTCGACGTATATCTAATCGTGCTTTATTTGATATGTTCGGTGTTTACAGACCATTATTATTTCACCTGTAACAGCGACAGTGATGTGTGCTACTTCGGTTTTATTGATTTGTCTCCAGATTAGTATAAGAACAAATGTGGGAACCAAGAATTTATCTATCTACACCAAGACAACCATCAATGTTCATATTAGCTAGATGAGTAACAGAAATAATAAATAATTGGAGTTGTTTGTAAATATTAGCCAATCTGTCAGAAATATTTAGAAAAGTTTTCAATTCAACAATACAGATTAATCTTTGGCATTTGAATGTGTCAGCTGTCCTCATTAAAATTCCCTGCGTGTATAGCAGATCTTTCAATATTTCCACTGAATTATCAGGAATAACGATCATAATACGTTCAAACACAAACCATTCGTCATAATTATTCCAGGAAATCTGTTCCTTCGCTCCAGCCAGTGATTATATAATATTGAAATTCCATTCCCTTGAAATTTAATCTAAGTGTTAATATCTCACCTGTAATCCTTGCAAGAGTAACGTCAACCAGCGCATTCTCCGAATTTCCATCTGCGGTTAAAAGACAAACAATCAATCTAACGACTGGGCGTTTTCCGTAACAGCCTTAATTCATATCCATCTCGGTAATCTTGCACGGCTGCAATTTGTAGCGAGATTCGTACTCTTTCTGGGGTTAGCGCGGCCACATTTCGTGGCTGGGATGCCTTCTGAGATCGACGAAAGCCTCCCTTGATTTACCGAATCATTTGTAAGGGCGAGGGCATGTAATTGAGGAGTTCTTCCGACCTGGGCATGCATTAGCCCAGACAGCCCGAAGTCTTTCCTATCTGATCGGGCCTTCTTATGCTGATTTTTGCAGCCGAGTCGAGATACAGTAGGACTTTGTGTTTGTTTAGTTTAGAACTATTCTGGTACTATTCCATACATACAGAGGAAAAATTTATTTTAGGTACAACCACGGAACCAGTTTAGCAAAGTTATGTTTTACTGAACGAGTATGGTTGGTTAGAGACGAGTACTTAAACTGCCACAAGAGTTCAGTAAAGCCACTTTTCTAACGAGTTCTGTATACTAGAAATGTGAAACATTAAATGTTTATATAAAAGTGACATTAAATTTGAAAACATAACTAACCTGAGCAGAAATAGTTTCTATGTACTCAAGCACAATAAGCAGCTCTATTTGATGTTCATATGAGTGTTGTGAATTTCTCAAACTTAAGTAATTGTGTTTTTAGAAATTTAGAACTGGATACTAAACAAAAAAAGTTTGAGAGGCACTGTCGTGTAGTAACTACACCGCTCATTCAGAATCTTTTAATGGCAAGGAACCCAGGACACCTGCATTTCGGGCAGAAGAAGAGACAAAAAGTCGGAATCACGTTGAAAGGCGTAACAGTCGTACGTGACACGCTGAAACGCTGAAATAACTGCTCTCTGCGCCCCCGAAATCCGGAAACATCAACGTCTGTTGTCTTTCTTTCCCAGCAGCCACGGTCGGCGGTTGCACAAATTTTCCTGGGTTGCCGCCACCGTATTTATATCTTTTGTCGCTGAAATATTTCTCGGAACGTCTGTTGCACTAAGTCGAAGATATATCGTTTATTAGTGGAGTAAGTTCGCAATTTCGCTCTTCAATTATGCAATATGTTGCCGGAATTATGGTATCTGCAGCGCGATAGGATTACGGGAAGATTGTTTCGTAATGCAATTAGCCGGGTGCAGCGCCCTCGGGCTTACGAAGGCAAAAATCAGCTGATTCAAGATCGTCTTGATATTATACTTTCGAAAAGTAATTTGTACGGACAAAAAACAATTAAGTTTAAATGATAGTTTTTAAGTGCCTGCTTTAAACCAGCTTTTCGTAAAAAATGGTTAGGTTATGACACGTAACCAGCCTGTTATTCGAATTAGCTCAGTGGGAGGAGTGTATTGCAGGCAGGAAGAAAATGCTTGTTTTCGCTAATCAATAAAATTGTGCCTGGAAAGATACGAGGACAAATTCGTGTAATTTCTATGATGAGTGAGATTTACAACAAGATGATTTTACTTCAAGAATATAAGTTACTGCACTCTGCATTACATATAAGTTACACAGCAGTAAATTTCGTAACTCTATTAAAACAACACAGCTACAATGTTGAGAACCGCAGCAAACAAAGCATTTTACTTGCTTCTTACGTCATTTTGCGCGATGAATTTGCCCTTAAATACAATTCCGCAAGAAAAAGCAATATCGATAAACTGGTTCATACATATCCTATTCAAAATTGGCTGTACTCCACCGCATGTATTACTGAAGTAATACAACAGGTTCAATATAGCTAGTAGCTAGTATTTTAATGTCGGACAATATGCAAAAATTAAAGCAAATCGGTCACTGGGCGCTAGTGAGATTGTTTAGGAATGCGTCGGGAGACAACGTTTATTTACAGGAAGGTAGTGGGACGATTGACGACGGGATGATGCGGATTTTTTTCAAATACATCCTACCCTGGATCAAGATGAAACTCCTCGAGGTAGAAACGAAGTTTGGGATTGGTAGACTGTGTTTTAGAAGTTTGGAAGACGAAATTTTCCGACAAGACTTGCCAGGCAGCTACATTTACGAAAGGGAATGACTCTGGTTGGGGTTAATTGAACGATTGTAACGCGATAGCTTTGACGAGACGACTTACCGATCATTTCTTCGCGTGTATAGAAAGACGTAGCGGCGCCAATTCTTAGACTGACATAAAAAGTTAGATTTTTTAAAATACTTCTTTATCTTTAAAATGATTATCTTTACTGTTTGCTTTGATGTGATATCTTAAAATGTGAAAAAGCAGAAATACTCTTTAAAATTGAAAACGACTTTTGATGTTTACTTCCTATCTTCATTAGTAGAATATTTTTAAAAACAACTTTCTTATCAGTACATAAATTTGTCACCTTTCTGCAGCATTTCTAATAAAATTAAATTTTTGAGACACGTCATTCTCCGTGTTACAGTTATCAAAACTTGATTCGGTTTTGATAGAATATAATTCAAGATTATATTTTAGTTTGCAGTAAGAGCAGAAGCGGTTGCGTTGTTCTTGTTGTATTTCACGCCCTCAATGAACTTTTCCTCCCAGATCCGCCCACAGTTGAGAAAGGCTGCAACACAGTGTAAACAACGAGCACCCAGAAATTCTTCGGGGTGGAAATTTCTATGCAAATTGCGCGACCTTATTTACTCAGTTTAGCAAAGGAATTGTTATTAGAATAATTTTCTACCTATTGGCTATTTCGGCGAGCACTCCGAGCCACGATAATTATCATAATAGCCTATTAATATTCATTATTTGCCGATATTAAATTGCTGTGTTATTCCGCGAGCAGCAGATCGCGGCTGTCTGCGATGCAAATGAGACGAATGGCGAATCTTTCATATGTAGGAGGCACAAGCGCCGAGGGCGCCACTGATGCAGAAATAATATGGACCAATATAACCTTGTCGTTGTGCAGAATGGATAAGAATAAAGTTAAATGGAGCAGGAGAGTTTGCATTCGCCGACAAATATCGCCTATTACAGAATTATTTCAGTCTTGGCTGAAGAAGCGTTCGCAAGGCAAGTGCTTCGGCAACATATAATTAAAGCATTAAAATTGGACCTTTGTGAGCATAAGGCTTCCTCGTCTCCTGCTTGATAGAGAAACACGAAATTAAATTGGCAGTGGCTCTTACGCAAAGATTAATGCCTTTTCATCTCCGCACTTGGGCGGGTATAATTTTATGGCTTTAGATTCATGGATCTATATAAAAATCGCATGAACGATTGCTGTTTAAGGAAGTCCTGATTTATTAACGACCCGCGAATGGGAGCTCAAGGTGAGCTCGACGAGCTGACGGCAGATAATAAACAGATTTGTTTGTAAACATGCGGACTGCAAACTTTCGTGAAACGGTTTAAAAAGCGCTGCTCCCTGCATTTGCATTTTCTTTATGGCTTGAAGCTTTTACACGCTTAGTAGAAATCTCGAGCAATGCTTTCGTGATCGCCGACCGCTGAAAGGTTTCGCGAGGTTCAAAGATTCTAGCTTCATGTTTGCTTCCTATATGTTTGGGCATTCCGGACTACTCTTTGATGAATGTTTGGCCCCTTTGTTTTTTAAATATCATATTAATTACAATGAAGAAAAATAACATACTCAATGTACTATGCAAGACAAAAAAACACTGGAACAACTCTTGATAAAGATTTTGGAATTATTTGATTAGCTTAAATGAGGCTTGCAACAGTTACATTTACTATAACAACTTTGTTTCACAGCAACGTCTAAACAAGTTTATGATTGAGTTACAAATACCTAGCAACTATACATATTAAGGCAGTCACATTTACAACCGACGATATTCACTGTCCCAGTTTTTTTGTCTTGCATAGTACATAGATTTGGGGTTCGGGGAAAATTTATTTTTTCCTGGATTTATCGGTCCCCAAGCATACATTTACAGGCTGGCAACTTACCCAAAAAGTCCGTAATGTCCATGCGCTTAAGAAGACTTGTAGATTAGAAGCACGAAACCGGGAAGAGGCGATCAGCGGGCCCTTTCATGTGACACATAGTCACACACACTCGCTCGCATACACAAAACTACAACTCATGTTGCCGCCCAAGCAGAAAACCGAAATCACCAGACATTTGCAGGAAATGAGCATCCCAGGTTATCCAGATGCACTTTCCTGGAATCACAGATAAACTGAGTGCTTATCAGTCCAAGGGTTAACGGCCATCTCACAGAAGGTCCGCTATCCCAGGTACGATAGTACTATCAGCGGTACTTGGTTGGGCACCAACCCAACAATAAACAATGAGAAACGACCCAAACAACAAAGCTCTCTACAATCAATATCAACAATGCAACTCAGCCACACCATCAAACTGTATACGACTTCCACTGTAAAGCTACTCAAGAAAAATATCTATTACATACTACCTCATTACATTATCATTTCGACAAGTAACACTACAAAGACATAATAGCTCTTACAGAGAAATGCCCCCCCTCCCCTAGCGGGCGGGTTAGGTTTGACGTCGACACATGTACACGGTCTCGGCCACCAACGGACAGCCAGGCCTATCAAGATTTTAGAACTATCCCTGGTCCCTCAAAATAACTTCGGGCTCGGTTGAGAACGTATTATATATTTTAGCGGTTGGTTTAGTCGAAGGCCCATAATTATACGAATACCAATAAATTATAGAATATTTTCCAACAATTCAAGGTAAATATTACAAAAAATTTTTTTATGCCACCCATAATAAATAAATAAAGTTCAGATTTGAATTATTTGCGATAGCCATGTTCTTTTGCCATCTCCTTTCTGGAAAGCACTGGATGCCCAAAAACCGTACAGAGCAGACGTGCACTGCCGAGCGAGCACTAGTAGGTTACGCCTTGTCCAGGTTTTTATTTTGTCGTTCCAATCCATTGTGCTACAGGATGAAATAAACCACGAGGGAGTCCATAAGTACAGAATTTGTTAAAATAAAGTGTGACCAACGTCGAAGCAATTTCGATTAGAGGGTACGGCGTTAAATCGCCGTCGGGTAAAGTTGCGAGTAAATTAATTACATTAAAAGTAACTGCAACTACGTTTGTGTACAACTCATTTAGACGATATTGATTTGATTAGCTTAGTTTCGGTTAAAATAAAGTTCGTGGCTTCAGATTAACTTGTAATGCTGTGTTATAGGCGGCTTTCCACGCAGCTGTTAAAATACAAATGCAATTAAAACTTGTAAAAACAAAAGAAAAGAAAATCTGTCTCGATTAAGTTCCGATTTTGCATTTAAAACTAAAATAATTAAATTTGCGCCTCCACCAAATGTAAGAAATCAATACGTATTCTTTAACTAGCGCCTCCACCAAATGTAAGAAATCAATACGTATTGTTTAACTAGCGCCTCCACCAAATGTAAGAAAGCAATTCGTGTTATTTAATTGGCGCCTCCACCAAATGTAAGAAAGCAATTCGTATTGTTTAATTGTTAATATATTCCAATTCATAGTTTTTATTGTCATGGGCGTCTACCAAATATTAAAAAAAATCAATTCCTGGTGACTATCTGGGACGTCCACCATATTTAAACCATAAAGTCGCCTTTAGCAATCTAGTTCTTGGTATAACATCTTTATAGGACTATTGGGAAAAATAAGAATGTGAACCAAGGAAACTACAAATTTGAAAGTTAGAACTGTCTTTATGTAAAGTCGAAACTTGGCCAAAAATTAGAATTTTAGTAAACAATATACATACTTGCAATCCGGTATTAAATCACTTTTACTGCAATTGTCTTTGATCCTGGGCTTTTGAAGTTATTTCTAGAATCAGTATGCAAAGCCTCACGGCAGGCATTCGTTAAAATAACGATTACTAAGGCATATTGTTTGTAGCGAGCTGATTTATCTGTAGACTGTTAAATTCTTCCTTTAAGGACTCAATTCTAAATGCTTACCGCAGTTTTGAGTAATTGAAGTTAAAATCCTTACCTAATCGCAACAGTCAACTTTTTAATTTCCGTTTGAATTTCGTCGCTCAGGTTGCATGGAAAAGGCGACCTTGCTACGCCATGTGTTGGGAATAAGTTGGGCATGCAAATTTTTTGGGGAATTCATTTGAATTTTAAAAGAAGCCAAAAATACGAACTCCTTCCGTGAGCTCCTGTATTGTTCCGAGCATCTTGGTTCTTAATTACGCTCAAATTGGGTCAATGCTGAACGCTCGGCAACGTAACTTATAGTCAATTTTTCGAATCGATTGAAATTGTATTAATAAGTAGGCTGGAATCATTCGATCTGTAACTATAAAGCGAAGGAACAAATATATGTGCATTTGTTAGTTGGAATTGAAGGCTTAAGAAGAGCTTGCAGTTGATAAAACAAAATAATTCTACTAATCAGAACATTAACTGGAAGTGTGGTATTAGAACAGATGCAAAACATGCCCTAAGAAAAACAGTTAAGACCGAGAACGCCAAGGAGTTAAAAATTAAGGAAATATCCGTCGCCGTGCTTCATTAATAGCTTGTTACGCAGCACCAAGGCTTCAGAAAGGATTACACTAATCCCAAGTTCCTCCCTCCGGCAGGAAGCGCGCCCCGAATAAAATATTTAATACTAACGGCGACTCGTAAAAATAATTTTTGATGGGACTAGTCATCTATTTAACGTTTTCCCGGACACTTCATTTTATGCACTGGATTCCTGCGGGGCCCTTCATATTTTAGAAACAGACTACTTTATCTTGGAGCCAGCTGCGAAGTTTATGGCTTAATTGAAACACTGCCGAAAAAATGAAAGATCGCTTCTGGGAACTGGGTATAAGCACAGTCGGTACTTCGAGGTTAAGATGACGGCTCCGTCGCTTCATCCTGGGCTTATATTGGGGATAACTGCTGCTTTTTGCTACTTTGCGTGGTGCCAATTTCCCGTTTTATGGAATTGCTATATAAAACGGCAGCTGTGTGGAGTTGAACATTTCGTAGTTCAACCGCATCATTTGGGAAAAAGACAACTTATGCTAGTTCTAAATGAATAATATAGTTCATGACGCGATCCAAAACTGGTCATTATATGGAAGTTTAATATATTGTTAAACCAAAACAGCTGTGAGAAATTCCGGTATACGTGGCCGAATAATATTGTGATGTATAGATATAGCTTATAAATAAACAGTTAATCAAAATAGCTTCAAACATTTTTTTAGAAGTGCTAGTTGGGTTAAGTTGAGTATTTATTACAAAATTCAAACGATCTTAAGAAATTTCGATTAAGTTACACTGCTAATATCTGTGCAGATGTTGTACATTCCGATTGATTAAACTAGACAAATACAAGTTATGTCAAAGTGCAGACAGCTAGCTACAATGAGACACAGGCGCGGATTTATTCTAAAAGCGTAAGTTTTGCTGCCTAACGCCATTCAGGTAGAACGTAGAAGGTAGTAATAATAATTTTCTGGGCGTACTGCTACTTGTCTTGCCTCTACCTATCAGTGTTTAATTCACTCATAAAGCCAGCTGCATGCAATTGTACATAGTGGAGACAAACATAGATACAATTAATAATGCGTATTGAATTCACACAGCTACTGGAGAAAATATTCGGCGGCGATTCATTTGATGCTAGCGTCATTGTCAAAAACTGTGATTTTTCAAAAAATTTAGGCTGATCACAATCCAGCCTGTATATTGACAGCATTAACTGCCCTCCCTGATGGAAAAAATCTCAAATATAGTGCCCATTAGGCGAACAGTCGAACAATATCCACACATATAAAATACTGTCTTGCTTAATTCTAATTATAAAAGTAGGTAGCTAAGCTCTAGCTACTCGAATATAGAGGTATACATGCACAGGATCTGCATGTTCTATAAAAGCTGTCTAGAAAGGACAGCAAATATATAACCTAATGCAGTATCAAAATGCCAACAGGAAGGCAAAGCAAGTCTGCAGCGTTAAACGAGCGAAGATTAGAGAGCTTTAGCATACCTAAAGATTATTCTGGCGCAATGGAAGGGCTATCTCCAGACGTGGAGCACGATTAAACCGCAAAGATGTTCTTTTGGACTGCAGAGGTGCATAAATCCTGACCTGGCCCCACTAGTGACCTGCGTAGAGGGTCGCCGGCATAGCAGATGTGTTAGGATATTGGTCTGACCATTTGGAGGCATCGTCTTACCAACAAAATATGCAGTTTGATTAAATTCGGTGAATTACCTATTATTCTATCACGGAGCACTTGCTAAGCTTCGAGTGTATTTTCACATGGCAAACCCTGAGTAAAAATGAGGCGTCTTTACTAAGACATGTTACCTTTCTTCAGTAATAAGGATCCAGTAGCCACCGCGCGTCAAAGTGCTAACCTCCAAGTATTCCTGTTTTGAACAGGGTGGGGTACCCAACTGTGAAGGGATCCATTTATTGATCCCCGCTTAGCTGGTCCATAGACTAATCCCTGCAGCACTAGTCTAAATAGTGTAATGAAATATAGTGTATTTGGAATATTCTTGTTGAAATGGGAATATATCCTTAATTAATTCATTGCGCCACACAACTGCAAGAAGCAAATAGTGCAAACGTGAACGTATTTCGCACAGATCCTTTAAAACTCAGGCAGCAATATTTCATCTCTATTACTATTTAATATCTATAGCTACACACAGCACATATTGCGAATTGTAGTTTGAAAAATGGGAAAGTGAAGTAACAGTAAAGGATAGATACTGGCTAGAAATTAATATATTTAGAACCGGGGTTGTAGTACGAAAAATAAAAGGCAAGTTTACATAAGTTGCTGGATAGGTAGTGCGTGATATCTTTCTATACTTTGATTCAATGATAACCAACACCGAATAGTGGAGACTCGAAATCAGAGGATGTCTGGTTATACCCTGCAACTGTAACTTTGACGAGAATATGGAAAGACTCCAGTATTACAAAGAAGACTAATCTGAAATTCATTCAGAACTTATCTATTTTAGGAGAACTTGGCATTAAAGAAAAAGAAAAAGATTGACGACTCAAATATCTCAGCTGTGCATGATATATTGTACATACCTTGCCAAAAAAGGGAACTGTGATGATCTAAGGAAAATTTAAGGTACCTCGGCCCAGAACCACGTCACCGCACCATTAAAAAGATACTCAACAACATAATCTCTTTTCGCCATATCCGTAGGAGTTTATTTGATGGAATCGTACATTTATTATTGAAATGAACGAATTCTAAGTAGTTTCCGCAGAACTTTGTAATCATTTGAATAAGACAGTGTATGGTAAAGACCTACAAATCAATTCCTAAGAACTCCTTCGTAGCATTGGTCTAGATATTTGTTAGAAGTTCAAATTTCTGTGAATTGACCGAAAAATACATTGTTAAATTTAAACCGTCGCCAGAAACGTAAATGTAACTATACAATGTAGTCGAGAAATATAAAGTGTGACATTGGTCTGTAAATCAATCACAGTAGAGTTACATTATGTTAGATGTAATTTCTATTAGATATCTATTATTGCATTCAAGCAGTCGTGTGCATTTTCAATCTATTTTTTCAACGGTGTCGAATGCTACAGACGCCGGTCCATAAATCACATTACAGGTAAATTCCTATTTGCTGTCGGTAACAGACCTGAAAGGCTACACGTAACTACCGCAGTGGGATACGCGGGACTTTTATCTGAAGGTGCATTTGTTTTCTTGGAAAAGTCAAATCGCCAGAAACGTTTGAAATACGTTTAATATTGTTTAGGAGCCACCTTGTTGTTAGCAACGATTTGTGATTTACCGGAAAGCTACAACAAGGGAAACTGTACGAACTCGACACACGAAGTAAACGTATCTTACCGTTAGGTGCTTGGAATCTTATATTCCTGGTTGCATAACCGTGCGGTATCGCTTTAAGATATTTTGGCTAACGTTACGTCATGGCAAATTTGCAGGTTAAATAAAGTAGTGTTGATAGACTGGCAAGTTACGCACGGTTCCAATTGGTGATTAGCGCACGCAGACGGGGATGTAGTCAAAATGTAAGCCCGCAAAAAGATTTATTCTTATTCTAGTTGTAAATATTTCACACATGGTGGCGTAAATATTGTATGCAAAATGTACAATTATCATTCTTATTATATGAAGAAGCGTTTAGTGGTAATTTGTTAAATTATCGGTACCAATCTGAAGGCAAAGGATGACACCAATTCGGCAATGAATTACAGCAGTAGCTGACCCACACGCATAGATAAAAGTTCAGAGAAGCCCCGGCTCGGAGGGATGGGTGCCAAGAGACGCTGCACAAGCAGGCATGGGTTAGCCTATTATGAGAACTTGGGTTGACAACGGCCACGATAAAGCGCTGCTGCATCTAAGAATGAAATTCTTCGATAGTTCAAACGGCACGTGCTTAGAATTTCAAATAACTTAATACAGGGAAGCGGTTCACCCGGACAAAGCTCTAGCTTTGCCAATAAGGCCGTAAAGCTAGGATACTTCATATCGGGTTAAGCGATCACTATCACAAAACCATCTAATGTGTGTTTGTTCTTTGATTTATCATGAGTCGAGACAATTGTTAGCAACCCCGTCGTACTCTTGAGGATACTAGGAAAACACTATTTTAAAAATAATTTAGTATTGCAACGGTGCATACTCTGTTGTTCTTTAATGGTGTATGTGCCTACGTTGTGTATGTTTCCTGGGTATTAAGGCGTACTTCGGCTGAGTTACAGATTAATATCCTAGACGGTGGTACTTAGATTAACCGCATTCAGGTCGTAAAGAGGCTTGGGGCCTTCGCTTCTCACACCGCAAACAAACAACATCATGAAGATCTAATATTTTTTATTATGACCAAGTGAAAATGTAGTACATACTTTTATAATTACTTCGGTATTCAGAAGACCAAAATGACCTCAGACGATTTTCGGTGGCAAGAAATACTAACTGCCAGTTTGGTGCTGGTTACTGCGGTTTCGGGAAGTGTTCAGTGAAGTAAGAGGGAGGCAAAAAGTTGGTGTGCACACGATCGTACTAACGGGTTTCCCCTGTGATGCTGGACTGTGTGACACCTAGTGAGGTAAGAGAGAGGCAAAGAATTGGTCCGCACACAATCGTACTAACAAGTATACCCTGTGATGACGGACTGTGTGACACCTAGTGAAGTAAGAGCGAGGTAAAGAATTGGTACGCACACAATCGTACTAACAGGTTTACCCTGCAATGTCAGACTGAGCTGTACCTAGTGAAGTAAGGGTAAAATAAGTTATAAGCTCTTACAGCGGTTATATGTATTACGTTTAGAACTACCACATGCACAGACTTCGCTTTCGTCTCCCCTGCAGTCCTATTTAGATGCGTTTTATACAACTTATGAAAACCCTCCATTCCGGGTCGCGGAGTGCCTAGCCAATGACAAAAAATCTAAATTTCGTTGCCAGAGCGGAGCTGCACAAATTGGTGGTTGCCCTTGATTAACTAATTGATTCCTAGGCTGTTCAGTCACGTCACATTTTTTAAATTCTCTATTGCTGTCTATTTTGGGTATCTTTACCTTGTAGAACCTTGTTCGTCTCTGAAAATGTACCTTCTTCTTCTCCTTGTTATTAGTAAGAATAGAAACATTCTTTGCGTATTTAACTGATTCACCTTCGATCATCATATCTTCGCCTTCTGCACCCGCAACCATATATATTGTTTCAGTTGCAAATTAAATTTTCGGTATCATTCGACGAGTTGTCGAAGCGTCTAATGGGCACTTACACATCTTGGTCACATATAACTTGATCGTCGACAAAGTATGGGGGCAGTCTTCGGCTGCCTATTATCTTGTTCTTGCATTATTGCCATCATATCTTCAAGAAAGGTTGTATAAAGTTTGTACGTGTGTTTTGTGCATATTATTTGCTTTAAGTGCTACCCATAGCTTACTGATAAATATTCTGTAATAAGCTTTCTACAAGTCATCGCATACTAAATATGTTTCACGATTGTGTGCAGCTTTTTCTCTGTGAGTTGGTGAAGAATATAGGCACCATCTATTAATGATGGACCACTTTATTGTTTATTATTTTTCACTAGTATTTAAGATGTGATCATAGACACGATCTATTGCATTCAGAACTATTATATTTTATACCTTATACATTGAGAAGCCGAATAGCTCAGTTGGTACAGCCTTAAGCTTGCATTAAGCAAGTCCTCGGTTCTAATCCCACGGTGGGAAGAATTTTTCCGCATCCGTGATGTTTGGTATCGGGTTCGGTGAGATCATTCACGATTGGGAACCCAATTAACTATGCTCTACTGAGAACCACAGACCTAAGGGATAGAGTAACAAGATCAACACATCATCAAGACACCTAACACAATGGTTGCTATGCAAGTTGAAAAGGCGCGCTCCAACTTTGTAGCCCAAATCCGGGGCAAGTTAGCACTGTATCGCCAGACGCAATCAATGGTACAAAGCACCTACATCGGTAGGTAACAAGAGGTTAGAGTTAATACAATACAATACCTTATACGTTATACTCCTGCAGCTTTTATTACTTTTTCGATAACTTATATGTATGTCTGTAATATATCCTATTTCCGATATTGCTGATATGTTTTTTTCCTTCGTCTATCGAAATGTTCAGCTAGCAGTTTTTGTAGACAATATGTGGTGTGTATTTAGCCAGTTCGATTATTTATTGGTCAGTAGTAATTGGTGCTTGGTGATTTAAAAAGAAAATTTTTCAGCCTTATTACTCTCCACGCCTTAGTTTCATCTATATGTACATTTTCAACATTGCTTCTTCTCTTTAACAGTCTATTTGTTTTTATATCTATGCCACTTAAACTTCCTTCCTAATATGGACCTTCTATTTTCTAGACTCTTGATCTACCCTTGATCGTTGATAGGTTGTTTTCTTTTTCAGCGTATGTGCATACCAATAACATTTCTTTATTTTACGTTGTTCTTCTTCCCCAAGACTCCTGTGAAGCTCCATGTATAGCTTTTTGAATTATTGATTTGTCTATTCCATGTAGTTTATTGCTCCAGAAAAGTTATTACAACACAGTGCTTGGTCTTCAGAAATGGCTGGGTTAAAGAACAATAATATTTTCAACTTCAATAGTAAATATTTAGTACAACCTACATAAAGATTTGATTAAAAAAGTGGACCATTAGCTATGCCAGGGGTGCCCCATTTTTTCATACCATAAATGCGTTAGTCTCATAACATATAGGCAAAGGCATCCCAGTGAGAGGAAAAGTTTTAAGCACCGTTCGCTGATAGTAAAGCGCATTTACAAACGACAAGTCGCCTTGCATTTAGATCCAGCAAATTCTCCACACATTGTGCGGCGGTTGGTCGCCAAACAGCCCGCATACTTATTATTTATTTAGCGTCGGAGAGAAATGCAGGAAAACTGTAAACAGCCGCGCGTATTGTGCTGCTATCTGCAAACATTCCTACCAGCGATATCATAAATTCGAAATAAATGCACTGGTTCGTTGTTATCTGTCTCGGAATTGGGTGCAATACGCTCAAACACAGTGATCGTATTTCGATTGCTGTCGAAACTTGCATCTTTTAGAAAGTTTCAAGCACCGAATGTATTGGGTAAAATTTACCTAGTTAAACTTTAAGGGGCAATTTAAAGATGGGGTTGTTATTTACAAGCTGCAGAATATTCCCTTATTCAGTTTATTGCATTAGAAACGGTTTGCCACTACATCGTTTCTACAAATGTATTTTAATTTAAATACAAGGTAAACGTGTTGGTGTTTACCAACATTAATAATACTGACATTTCAGTATTTGAGGGAAACAAAAGGAGCAGAAAAGGTTGTTAGCTAATTACTATCAGTTTTGCATATGAAGAAAGACTGGAATTTGAAAAGGGCTGTCTTTTCAAAGCTGTTATTGAAAGAAACATGTAAAATTAAATGTCTCCTTTATGCTACAATAATTTCTGAACTGATTAGAACAAAGCATTCCACAAGGTTTGGAATGGCCAGTTGTGCCCATACTACAAAATATATGGTGTGAAAGAACTTGAAGGTCGCACCATAAAAGATCGCCTGGCCATCAAAAATTTGCTAAAATGAATAATGCTTACATAGCCACAAATTACGCGTAGTAAACAGGATATCTAAAATAACTCTATTAAGACAACATTCATAATATTGAATTTGAGCGGGTCAGACTTGCAGCTTCAACTCTAAGAATTCTACCATATCATTCTCAGTAAAGCTAGCCGATGTGCTCGGCAAAATAATTCCACAGGGAAAACAATATTCATATACTTAGCGCAGAGCGTTGAAACGTTACTGTGTGCTACAGCTAGCAAACGCAGAGAATGGAAAGTTGCGAAAATATGGGCGGTCCACCATTGAATCTGAGTAGGAAATGGGCCAGGTGATGATTCTGATGCTGATGCTCGATACATTTGTAAGTTTAGAATATTGATAATAATTTATTAATGACGAAACATTTCGAGTTAGTAGCAAGCTGTTGCTTATTACTTTCCATGTTACTTTCTCCGTTATAACTGATTAACTCTGTTAACTATATTTTACTGTTGCAGGTCTAAACAGTTCCTTGTTTCATACTTTTGCGTTTAGATCTCCAGTAATTACTAGTACATCATGTTTGTGAAAATGGTCAATTTGTTCTTCAATTCGTTTGCACTACTTCGTCTTTATCATGTGTAGGTTGTCACCAGTAACCTATACAGTAAATTTAAGAACTTAATTAATATTCCCAACGTTACATTTAAGCGAATTATCCTTGCAGCTGTTGGTACGACCAATAAAGGTAACTAAAATCATGTCTAACAATTTTATCTATATCGCGTGACGTCACATGTGTTTCCCTGAAAAAAACTTGTACAGGGTAAAAACATACCGGTAATCTAGCGCAAAGTGCTGAATGCATTACTGTACTATTAGCGGTAATATTTCCCAAACCTTAGTTTGCAATGCCAAACTAATGGGCGGTAACTTACGCATGAAAACACAGGTTCAACTTAGCTTGTGCAGTAATTAAATCGATGGCAATATGAGAAAGTCAAGGGAAGTTACAGAAACCGAGCATCGTGCAAAATCTTGGCCGCCAAAGGTTACGCGATAAAAGCGGGCTAGCAAATGGAATCAGCGTGATCAGCTAAAATGATATCGACGGGCGAAATTTGCGAGGTTTCCCACGCGTCGTGATAAACGATTAAGGTTTCGTCGGTTATGAGCGTAGCTTTGTAGAATGGTTGCGAAATGGTAGATAGCGAAACGATATAGGATGTTCCTGTATCCGGACGGAAGTCGTCTGAGACGAAATTTGCAATTTTACATTAATATCCATGGCTTTGAGGAGCTGTATCTATCCGAAATTCGTCGTAAATATGCCGAATAAGTTCGGCAAACGTCTTTATTTACGGAACAGATGCTACATCGCACACAACTTTTTTGTTTGATTATATTTGTCCCTTTCGTGTAAATTTGGAGTGAGAATAAGTTGAGACAAATCACCTACTGTATATTCCTCGTACGTACCAAAGCAATGGCGGCAGAAATTTTTATACGGACTCAACACGCCGCACGAGTGTTTTGAATGGCCAGATTAAACTTTCAGGATATTAACATTCCACATTCTATCAATTGTTATAGTTTACTCGTTTCTTTATGTCTACCAAGTTTTATCCTATGCCCCTCCTATTTATATGTGGAGAATTAATAGACAGTAGAGAAAGTAACAAGTTGTGGTAAGGATGATATTCAATTATTCTTTTTATTTTTCTCTGATGTTACTTTATATCAGAAGGGTTCAAGTTATCAAGCTTCAGTCGGAGCCTTTTTGTTTTCAGTTTCTAATGTGGAATTTCTAATTTTACCCAAAAAGGTTTATGGAATATTAAATGGTGTTTAGTTTGGTGGGTTCATAATACTTCTACTATTTGCAAACGTTTTTTGAAATTTCTCTCCGATCTTGAAACGATCTGTTCTTTTGTTGCTTGCTTTATTCGCTCGCTTTACTTCTATCATGTAAGTTGTAGCATAGTGTAAAGTATACCTCCCCTATGAGGATGCTTGCCTTCTATTTGAATCAGAAAATCCGTTGCTTATGGCTTTATTTTACACAAAAACTATCACTCCCATGTTTCATCACCTTCATCACAATGTTAATAGACATACTGCTATGCTATATAAGAAAATTATTAAAAAATTAAATTGTTTGTCCGATTTCAAATGTCATTTTCAACTTATAAATTTGAGCTTATACTCCACTTATGACTTTAATTTTCCGGAAAGAGCTACTTTGTATAGTTTTTGTAAATGAAAGAAAGTATTAAAAACAATAGCGATGTCAGATATTCAACTATTCCGTAACTGAAACAGAACTGATCTATCGTTTCATTTACGTAGCGCGACTTTCCCGAAAAAGACATCGCCTTTGCATGAGCAGCTTCAAAAATCAGAGTGTTTAGTTTTATGCTTGTAACCTAATTCCGCAAAGTGGGAGCGCTGGATTAAAGTTTCATCAAGCACCCGGCGGGCTGCTTCGAATAGCTATGTGATTCCCGTAACGGTAACGGTAATGGCGGCACGTCAATGTGACACAATTGCCGTAAAACGGCTAACGGTGAGCCTGACATCTGCTAAAATACAAGTTCTATGTGCGAATTGCTTCTAGCTGACAGCAGTCGGGGACATAATGTGGAATCAATGTACTGGAAATTGATACTTTTTGTTTCGAGCTCGCGCAGCAAACATTTTTTATGCTTTATTAGGCAAGCTACAAAGCAAGATCGAGGGAAAGTCTCCTTCCTAAATCCTTGCCAGCCTCGCAGCCATTTCAAAAGATTGGCTAATTGTACTTGCTTTAGAAGCAATTTAAACGCAAATAATAGTTTGAAAATTTTGCGACAATGTCTAGAGTTTATTATTTTTGGGTGGAACATGATAAAAGGTGCCTAGGTACGAACAACTACAAGAGAACATGCCACGCATAAAAACAAATAAAAATAAAATTGTAGCATTCCCTCTTTGAACTTTCCTTATGTCAACTCTTTTAACCTTTCATCTGAACTGAGTAATTCGTTTTTGGGACACAAAGTATGCTCAAGCATTAATGTAGATCGCAGAGGTTTATGCTTTATATAAAAGACGCATAGCCTTAGTACAGGAATACTTTTTTTATAAAGTGATATCTCCATAAAAACGATAATACGGACGGAATGCAAACTTTAATTGCAACTGTTCGGTGAACTAATTAGTTTAAGTCATATGTACCCGTAAGAATGAATTATTATCATTCGAATGAGTTACGCTATACGCAGATTCTAAGGTGTTCGTTTGAATTTGTGGTCTAGTTAACTTTAGAATTGTCGAATGCCGTGTATTACATCATATGCTTAGACATATAATCTCATATTTAATTCAATTGTTGCTTCCATTAATATACAAAATGTTGGTAATGGAAAGTTTTAGCTTTAGGTATAATCGCGCGATTTAAACAAATGAACATGCAACTCCTGCTTTATAGCATGTAACAGGATAAAAGATGCACACGGCTAGCTTCAGTAGGATATAGGCGGGGTTTTACTATGAAAGCGTATTCGCTTAGCAAAGGCAATGCCGCCATGAAGTAGGTGACGTCATTAGTGGTTAGAGCTACTTAGTTATTGATTCTAGCCTCTTCAAACTCAGAAGAACACGTCATGTGGCGTTGTGAGAATTTGAACTCATATTTGCTGGACGAACTTACCTTATCCTCAGTTGCTTTATTTTTATACCATCTATAAACGCGACTGCATATTTGCTTTACAATAAAATTAAAGATAATATAAATTGATATGTGATATTTAGCACACAATATTACAAGAAAAAGTTCTCAACCCGCATTCTTAAGCTGCCCCGTGCTCAAACTAGTTCCATGAGAAGAGATCTATAAGAAAGTAATTTTACTAGACTGGCCGCAACCCAGCCAACGTGTTCAAATGGCTTTTCGAGGTTTCAGAAGAGGAAAACCCAAACCTTGTGTCAGTTAGGTAAATTACCAGTTATGCCCATATAAACAGCATTAACATCAATTATTAAGCAAAAAATATGTATTGTATTTGCAATGAAGCATACAGTAATAGGGTAATTATAGAGTAATGCAGTAGTTTTACCCAAATCAGAGCGCACGAACTAGTCCACCAGCACGAAACAGTGACCTCGACGGATATAGTTATTTACCTAACAAGTTCGGGAAGGTAATTTTCCCTAATGAGCACTTTGTTTGCAGCACGACCGAAGGGAGTGCTGCATGTAGTGCGAATTCGGGAAAATTCTTCCCGAAGGAGTTAGGTACAATGTTTTTTGTAACGAATAACTGAAAATATTTTAAAAAATTAAAAAAATTATTATCTAGTGTTTTACTAATTTACTGAGTTGACAGCACAAATCACTAAACTTTTATCTACGCACCTGTTAGCTTTTTTCGACGTTTACAGCGCCTCTGGTGTTTGCAGGCGCAATTAAACCAACGAGGGACAATCCTCTATATAATAAAGGAGAACGATCCATACGTGTGTGTCCCGAAGGCCCCCTTGGAGAGGGGCGGAGCCCCGAAAGTCCCCTTAGATATGGGCGGAGCCCCGAGGGCCCCCTTAGAAAGGGGCAAAGCACCTTAGCCCCTCTGGGGAGGGGCGGAGGCCCGAGGGCCCCCTTGAAAAGGGGGCGAAGCCCCAAAGGCCCCCTTGGAGATGGGAGGAGCCCCTAGGGCCCCCTTGGAGAGGGGCGGAGCCCCTAGGGCCCCCTTGGAGAGGGGCGGAGCCCCTAGGGCTCCCTTAAAGAGGGGCGGAACCCCGAGGGCCCCCTTGGAGATGGGCGGAGCCTCGAGAGCACCCTTGGAGATGGGCGGAGCCCGAAAACCCCCTGGAGAGGGGCGGAGGCCCAAGGGCCCCCTTGGAGAGGGGCGGATGGAGATGGGCGCAGCCCGAAAACTCCCTGGAGAGGGGCGGAGGCCCAAGGGCCCCCTTGGACATGGGCGGAGCGCCGTGGGCCCCCTTGGAGATGAGCGGAGCCCCGAGAGCCCCCTTGGAGATGGGCGGAGACCGAAAACCCCCTGGAGAGGGGCGGAGGCCCAAGGGCCCCCTTGGACATGGGCGGAGCCCCGTGGGCCCCCTTGGAGAAGGGCAAATCCCCGAGGGCCCCCTTGGAGATGGACCAACGTAATAGGCCAAAAAATGGTGGTAAATTGAATAGAATAGACCGAGCAATAGCGCGCGCAGCCCCGTTTATTAGAAAAAATTACAAAAAACAAATTCCCCTAGTTTTTGTTGGAAAGTAAAAAACACCGCGGTGCGGGAAAAGTAACTTTCGGCGCATCGGGAATGACTGGGAAATATGAATTTTGAAGTCATGAGTACAAAAAATATTTTTCGAACCAGAGTTCAGGAAACTCACCCCCAAAGGATCCGACCACAGAGCTAACTTATTTTCCGGGTTAGCAAAACTGATAAGGAAGTGTCACAATAGACATAGTTCGAGTGTCCAATTTAATTTTTTTTGGGCCAGGGATTGTACAGAGTAAATAAGGGATGAAGCCATTGTATTTTTATCCTCTGACGTGATAATATTCAAATCATTATTTTATGAAATGTATTTATTGCTATTGTTAATACAAATTGATTGAAGCCAGTTACAGTTTCTTTGCACATCTAATCTTTTAGGAATAACAACTCGGTTATAGTTTTCTGACAGCACCTTAGAAGCAACTTAATAAGTTCAGGTAAATGTGTAAGCTCACGGAACTGCAATGTCGAATAGAATAAAACAATAATTGTAATGTGAACACCCTTTCTTGTTAACTACATATTTCTGAAATACTTTCAAATATTGCAACGCTATCAAAGTATATTTGAGGGCCCGCCAGGTAGAAATCACTAAGACGGCGCTGGCGTGCAGTTCGTTAAACGATGTAATTACCAAATACATATAATGAGCACCAACAAGTTTTCCAATTACCAAAAATATGTTTAGATAGATCGAGAACTTATAAACTGAGTTTAAATCGCATCAGGCTATAACACAATATCTGAAATACAAAAGGTAGCAGTAACGAAATCAGAAACTGAGTGATACAAGCATGTACATTAGATTTATTAAAGAAAGCTGTACGTAGTAACCACTACAGAAATTCTATAAGTTTTGATTAGGCGTTACTTACTTAAAAGGTGCACCGCAAAATAACGTGTTATCATAGTAGTGATTAGCACAATTCAATACCCGGTCTAATATTTAACCAGTAAAATCTACAATTAAATATTAATTAACGCTGAAGTTTCTTCCACATTGCCTGCGGCATCATTAACACAAGTCATTAGAATGCACACTACTTATCTGAGAGGCGCATGCTTCTGTAGGAGGTGAAACAAGTAGCCTCCAAACGGGCTCGAAGCGGCTGCTGCGTGGACGACGCCAGCAAAAGCCATAGCAAACCAATCAGGCGAGGAGGTATAACTCAAATTAGGCTCCCATGAGCAGAGGGACTCTCTTAAGTAGAAGAGATAGCAGAAGTTTCCACAACCCTCGGGTGACATCTGGAGGGAAATGGTCAAGCAAGTAGAATCGCTGCTGTTTTTGCAACTCAATTATTTTTTAAGATAAGAAAAGCTGAAAGCAAAAACTGGAAGCACAATCACAGGCAATCTACCGATATTGCGCAACTTTACTGCACGATAAAAACAAACGAAAAGAAAAGAAGCGGCCTGAAACAGCTGCTACGTCTGCCGGTCAAACAGATTACTACCTAATATCTAAAGCCGCGTTTGCACGACCACCGCGTTAAAATAAAGCAGCATTTACACGGCCAAGAATTATGTGTAAAATAAATTTTAATGTTAATTACGCTTTTTACACGTAACTGTAGCGCTATTGAGCGCCACCTAGGAGAGTCGATTCAAAAATTCTCTTACTGCAAATTTTGAAAACCTCGTCTGAATAAATCGAATAATAAAGTTGATATGCATCTTATTCCAATGGTAACGCGTTTCGCCTGCTTAGAAATCTAGATATTCCTGGGTAGTGTATTGGCGCATTGATTAAGTGGTAAAAGGAATCAATTCGTCTCCTTTAACGTTGTTTGGTGTGTTGTTGGACTTGTTTCAGGCCTTTTCAGTTAGTCAAGCGAATCTTTCAGTTACCTTCCCGTTACGTTCAAGGTATACTACAAGTAATCCTGTTAGTAGCAGTCAAGTTTTAATTAATCATTTCAGCATGGACTTGCCGGCATACTAGTGAAACTGTTTTTCACACATTTTGCTTGCTCGATTGCAACGCACACTTTGGGCGAAAACCTCTACTGCTATGTGTAGCTACTTGGCTGGATAATACGAAAGGGGACCTCCTGATGTATGGTGCAGGTCAGAGATATTTTTACTCCACTTCGTCCGTGCTGATAACGCAGTAAGCTGAACCAAAGCTCCTAGCTGAAACAGACACAAGCTACTCGTTCACACTTTGCTGCTAATGAAGATTACTTGACTACTTGCCGTTTTACTTCATATTATTATAATTTTTACTCAGCACACAATCACTTGTTTTTTTTTGCAAAATTGCAAATGCAGTAGTTTTATTTACATGGGCCAATTTGCCAACAATTACTATTTTTGACAGCATCTAAGTCGTTTACCTTTACCGTGTAAAGTAGTAAAAAGATTTTATGACCTTATGCGTCAGCAAGCTATCTTGCGAGTAAAAATAGTGCTATTGTAGCTGATTTTGCTTTTTTTGTAGTTTAGCGCGTATAATGCGGATTTTGATATATTTGATGTAGTAATTAATAGTTTGAATATGAAATTATAGGCGCATCCAAATTTTAATGATTTTTGCTTCTCTTGTTCGCTTCCGTACGCTTATAAAAACTGAAATCTGTTATGTGTATCGTAAATATGCGTATGCTATTAGGGTATTGAATCTTAAATAGCGTTTTTTGAATATTTGGTATAATTAACTTCTATAGATTCAGTATTGTTGAATAATAATGAAAATTGTGGGTTTAGGTAACTTCTGCTTGTTTTGACTAAATTTGGGGTCTTTAGTAGTTCGAAATTTACATATTCATTTGTAATTTCTTTGATTCTAACTGCTTCGAACCATTGGCGCACCCGGACACACCCATTTTTTTTAAAATAACAGTTGTTGCTGTCCCTTAAACACATTTTTAGTTTATTTACTAGGTTCTCGATAAACACTTAGTTTTAGCAGTTGACAAATAATTGTTGTTGCCACACAAACACCACGACGCATGGTTTCAAAATGATAACTATCATGGGTCAAATATATTTATTTTAGTAGAAAATCGTACCCTGAAGCACACTACCTGTGGTGTTACGTTTTCTGCGCTGAAATAAATTTGTTTTCCCAGAATTTACAGGAAATAGCATTTAAAGAAATCCGTCCTTGAAGTAAGCCTCCTGCCAAAATATTTAGTGGGTCACCGTAAAGGCGTGCCAAGTGAATGAAACCTCAAACGCGCAGATCATAACCGATCTGAATTCCGATGCTCGCGCTCACTTTTCGATAAATTTAAAATTACGGGTACTAAATGTACGGAAGGTAAATCAGGCTTCTGGAGTAAATTAAGCGCGGGCCACTTATAGCATTAACGCACCTAAGCCGAATTTACTAACACCGGCAGCCGTTATAGAAAACAACGCAATCGCTACGTGGGCCAAAAATAAGAGAAGACTAAAGATAATAAAAAAGAATTTTTATTGTACTCCATTTTCCGGCTGCGATTCACGTGGACCTTTTCGACGCGTTCTGCCGCAACCGTTCTTTATGGCACGAATTTATTTTTATAAAAAGCTGGCGCTCCCGGCGATGTATGTGAATGTCTTGTATTTTGTTTAATGTGAGATTGGAATAATTCTTGTTTCTTTCAGGTATGTTCCAGCTGAATTCTACGAAATAAAATAGGTACTCACTGGAAGAAGGTGCAACTACGAACGCATAAGAAAAAATATAGTACGTAAGTTTTAAAAATTGATGGAGGTATACGTGTAAATTACATGATTAAGAAGTACGGAAAGTAGAACGTGTCCCATTTTCGATACAAATATTAGATGGGAATATGTCTAATAATCGTGGCAATTTTTATTTCGAAATGAGGCATCCTCTATTAGAAAGAAGTACATTTCAAGACGAGCCAGTAGGCGAGTTCAGCATAGAAACGATAGTACGCTGTCGTCGTCTATCATTTTCCATCGTCGAAATTTGTTTATCCTACCGTAGATTGTCCAGTCCTCTTGATTACATTGCTTTAAACTCATGACATATTTGAATTTTTCGCAAGGTTTAATGTTTAGTAAGAGCTTTGAGTTAGACATTACTCACTTTTTCTCCGATAAATAGGTACTCCGTCTACTCATAGTTTATTTTAAGTTCCCACTTATCCCAGTGCTCTATAAGCTTTCTCATCTTGTACTCTATATCTTCGTCATCACCTGCTGTAAGAACCTCATCGTCAGCACACAAAATAGTATGTAGGTATTTGTCCCCTATTTCATTACCAATGTGTGATAATTTGTTTCTCTACGTTTCTAGCGCTTCCTGAATGTATGCATATTTTGTACAAGATTGGAGAAAAGGCAACATCCAGGTTTTATATTTTTAATTATGTTGAACTTGATCATATATTTTGAGTTTCTGTAGTTATTCTGTACACTTAAGTACTAATCATGGATTTCGCTTGCTACCAGTAAATTCCTGCACCTGCGACAACCCTAAAAGTTGCTCGACTAGCTAGTGGGAAGAAGCTGAGTTTAAAATTGGAAGAACGGGTCTCGTTCGCGATAGTCAAATTAGTAGGTACGAACACAACTTTGTTTTGTGTAGGGCGCCGCGCCACTATGGTTTTATTGCCTGTTGCCCACACTACATTTTGCTTTATAAGAAATCAAACAGTATAAAATCCGATAGTGCTATAACAAACATACCAAGATAAATGCAATTCCTATGGGGCACAGTTACGAAAGCTGAGGGTCGTAATAAATCAGTCTAAAACTACGGAAGCCAGTATTTATGGCCTGACGATAGGTGTACAACCGATTTTCACATGCAAAATGTAAATCCTCCAAGCTGTCAATACTTACAGTATTCCAAACACGAGCAGCTTAATTATGCTATTCAAAATTGGCGGTAATGCCCACATATGTTATTAGGAGTAATATAATAAGTA
>OW679199.1:21238076-21306189 GCA_940337035.1 Agriotes lineatus | reverse complement strand
AGTCACGTCACATTTTTAAATTCTCTATTGCTGTCTATTTTGGGTATCTTTACCTTGTAGAACCTTGTTCGTCTCTGAAAATGTACCTTCTTCTTCTTCTTGTTATTAGTAAGAATAGAAACATTCTTTGCGTATTTAACTGATTCACCTTCGATCATCATATCTTCGCCTTTTGCACCCGCAACCATATATATTGTTTCATTTGCAAATTAAATTTTCGGTATCATTCCATGAGTTGTCGAAGCGTCTAATGGGCACTTACACATCTTGGTCACATATAACTTGATCGTCGACAAAGTAGGGGGGCAGTCTTCGGCTGCCTATTATCTTGTTCTTGCATTATTGCCATCATATCTTCAAGAAAGTTTGTATAAACTTTGTACGTGTGTTTTGTGCATATTATTTACTGATATATATTCTGTAATAAGCTTTCTACAAGTCAACGCATACTAAATATGTTTCACGATTGTGTGCAGCTTTTTCTCTGTGAGTTGGTGAAGGATATAGGCACCATCTATTAATGATGGACCACTTTATTGTTTATTATTTTTCACTAGTTTTTAAGATGTGATCATAGACACGATCTATTGCATTCAGAACTATTATATTTTATACCTTATACATTGAGAAGCCGAATAGCTTAGTTGGTACAGCCTTAAGCTTGCATTAAGCAAGTCCTCGGTTCTAATCCCACGGTGGGAAGAATTTTTCCGCATCCGTGATGTTCGGTATCGGGTTCGATGAGATCATTCATGATTGGGCACCAAATTAACTGTGCTCTACTCAGAACCACAGACCTAAGAGATAGAGTAACAAAATCAACACATCATCAAGACACCTAACAAAATGGTTGCTATGCAAGTTGAAAAGGCGCGCTCCAACTTTGTAGCCCGAATCCGGGGCAAGTTAAGCACTGTATCGCCAGACGCAATCAATGGTAGATACAAAGCACCTACAGCGGTAGGTAAAAAGAGGTTAGAGTTAATACAATACAATACCTTATACGTTATACTCCTGCAGCTTTTATTACTTTTTCGACCACTTATATGTATGTCTGTAATATATTCTATTTCCGATATTGCTGATATGCTTTTTTCCTTCGTCTATCGAAATGTTCGGCTAGCAGTTTATAGACAATATGTGGTGTGTGTTTAGCCAGTTCGATAGCTTTTCAACAGAGACAAGACTTCATAAAATATGTTGTTCGTTACTTTACTTGCATATTTTCCATTTATCAGTTCTATTAACAGATTATTTATTGGTCAGTAGTAATTGGTGCCTGGTGATTTCTTTTAAATTTTCTTTCAGCCTTCTTACTCTCCACGCCTTAGTTTCATCTATATGTGCATTTTCAACATTGCTTCTTCTCTTTAACAGTCTATTTGTTTTTATATCTATGCCACTTAAACTTCCTTCCTAATATGGACCTTCTATTTTCTAGACTCTTGATCTACCCTTGATGGTTGATAGGTTGTTTTCTTTTTCAGCGTATGTGCCTACCACTAACATTTATTTATTTTACGTTGTTCTTCTTCCCCAAGACTCCTGTGAAGCTCCATGTATAGCTTTTTGAATTATCTATTTGTCTATTCCATGTAATTTATTGCTCCAGAAAAGTTATTACAACACAGAGCTTGGTCTTCAGAAATGGCTGGGTTAAAGAACAATAATATTTTCAACTTTAATAGTAAATATTAGTACAACCTGCATAAAGATTTGATTAAAAAAGTGGACCATTAGCTATCCCAGGGGTGCCCCATTTTTTCATACCATAAATGCGTTAGTCTCATAACATATAGGCAAAGGCATCCCAGTGAGAGGAAAAGTTTTAAGCACCGTTCGCTGATAGTAAAGCGCATTTACAAACGACAAGTCGCCTTGCATTTAGATCCAGCAAATTCTCGACACATTGTGCGGCGGTTGGTCGCCAAACAGCCCGCATACTTATTATTTATTTAGCGTCGGAGAGAAATGCAGGAAAACTGTAAACAGCCGCGCGTATTGTGCTGCTATCTGCAAACATTCCTACCAGCGATATCATAAATTCGAAATAAATGCACTGGTTCGTTGTTATCTGTCTCGGAATTGGGTGCAATACGCTCAAACACAGTGATCGTATTTCGATTGCTGTCGAAACTTGCATCTTTTAGAAAGTTTCAAGCACCGAATGTATTGGGTAAAATTTACCTAGTTAAACTTTAAGGGGCAATTTAAAGATGGGGTTGTTATTTACAAGCTGCAGAATATTCCCTTATTCAGTTTATTGCATTAGAAACGGTTTGCCACTACATCGTTTCTACAAATGTATTTTAATTTAAATACAAGGTAAACGTGTTGGTGTTTACCAACATTAATAATACTGACATTTCAGTATTTGAGGGAAACAAAAGGAGCAGAAAAGGTTGTTAGCTAATTACTATCAGTTTTGCATATGAAGAAAGACTGGAATTTGAAAAGGGCTGTCTTTTCAAAGCTGTTATTGAAAGAAACATGTAAAATTAAATGTCTCCTTTATGCTACAATAATTTCTGAACTGATTAGAACAAAGCATTCCACAAGGTTTGGAATGGCCAGTTGTGCCCATACTACAAAATATATGGTTTAAAAGAACTTGAAGGTCGCACCATAAAAGATCGCCTGGCCATCAAAAATTTGCTAAAATGAATAATGCTTACATAGCCACAAATCACGCGTAGTAAACAGGATATCTAAAATAACTCTATTAAGACAACATTCATAATATTGAATTTGAGCGGGTCAGACTTGCAGCTTCAACTCTAAGAATTCTACCATATCATTCTCAGTAAAGCTAGCCGATGTGCTCGGCAAAATAATTCCACAGGGAAAACAATATTCATATACTTAGCGCAGAGCGTTGAAACGTTACTGTGTGCTAATGCTAGCAAACGCAGAGAATGGAAAGTTGCGAAAATATGGGCGGTCCACCATTGAATCTGAGTAGGAAATGGGCCAGGTGATGATTCTGATGCTGATGCTCGATACATTTGTAAGTTTAGAATATTGATAATAATTTATTAATGACGAAACATTTCGAGTTAGTAGCAAGCTGTTGCTTATTACTTTCCATGTTACTTTCTCCGTTATAACTGATTAACTATATTTTACTGTTGCAGGTCTAAACAGTTCCTTGTTTCATACTTTTGCGTTTAGATCTCCAGTAATTACTAGTACATCATGTTTGTGAAAATGGTCAATTTGTTCTTCAATTCGTTTGCACTACTTCGTCTTTATCATGTGTAGGTTGTCACCAGTAACCTATACAGTAAATTTAAGAACTTAATTAATATTCCCAACGTTACATTTAAGCGAATTATCCTTGCAGCTGTTGGTACGACCAATAAAGGTAACTAAAATCATGTCTAACAATTTTATCTATATCGCGTGACGTCACATGTGTTTCCCTGAAAAAAACTTGTACAGGGTAAAAACATACCGGTAATCTAGCGCAAAGTGCTGAATGCATTACTGTACTATTAGCGGTAATATTTCCCAAACCTTAGTTTGCAATGCCAAACTAATGGGCGGTAACTTACGCATGAAAACACAGGTTCAACTTAGCTTGTGCAGTAATTACATCGATGGCAATATGAGAAAGTCAAGGGAAGTTACAGAAACCGAGCATCGTGCAAAATCTTGGCCGCCAAAGGTTACGCGATAAAAGCGGGCTAGCAAATGGAATCAGCGTGATCAGCTAAAATGATATCGACGGGCGAAATTTGCGAGGTTTCCCACGCGTCGTGATAAACGATTAAGGTTTCGTCGGTTATGAGCGTAGCTTTGTAGAATGGTTGCGAAATGGTAGATAGCGAAACGATATAGGATGTTCCTGTATCCGGACGGAAGTCGTCTGAGACGAAATTTGCAATTTTACATTAATATCCATGGCTTTGAGGAGCTGTATCTATCCGAAATTCGTCGTAAATATGCCGAATAAGTTCGGCAAACGTCTTGCCAAACGTCTTTATTTACGGAACAGATGCCACATCGCACACAACTTTTTTGTTTGATTATATTTGTCCCTTTCGTGTAAATTTGGAGTGAGAATAAGTTGAGACAAATCACCTACTGTATATTCCTCGTACGTACCAAAGCAATGGCGGCAGAAATTTTTATACGGACAACACGCCGCACGAGTGTTTTGAATGGCCAGATTAAACTTTCAGGATATTAACATTCCACCTTCTATCAATTGTTATAGTTTACTCGTTTCTTTATGTCTACCAAGTTTTATCCTATGCCCCTCCTATTTATATGTGGAGAATTAATAGACAGTAGAGAAAGTAACAAGTTGTGGTAAGGATGATATTCAATTATTCTTTTTATTTTTCTCTGATGTTACTTTATATCAGAAGGGTTCAAGTTATCAAGCTTCAGTCGGAGCCTTTTTGTTTTCAGTTTCTAATGTGGAATTTCTAATTTTACCCAAAAAGGTTTATGGAATATTAAATGGTGTTTAGTTTGGTAAGTTCATAATACTTCTACTATTTGCAAACGTTTTTTGAAATTTCTCTCCGATCTTGAAACGATCTGTTCTTTTGTTGCTTGCTTTATTCGCTCGCTTTACTTCTATCATGTAAGTTGTAGCATAGTGTAAAGTATACCTCCCCTATGAGGATGCTTGCCTTCTATTTGAATCAGAAAATCCGTTGCTTATGGCTTTATTTTACACAAAAACTATCACTCCCATGTTTCATCACCTTCATCACAATGTTAATAGACATACTGCTATGCTATATAAGAAAATTATTAAAAAATTAAATTGTTTGTCCGATTTCAAATGTCATTTTCAACTTATAAATTTGAGCTTATACTCCACTTATGACTTTAATTTTCCGGAAAGAGCTACTTTGTATAGTTTTTGTAAATGAAAGACAGTATTAAAAACAATAGCGATGTCAGATATTCAACTATTCCGTAACTGAAACAGAACTGATCTATCGTTTCATTTACGTAGCGCGACTTTCCCGAAAAAGACATCGCCTTTGCATGAGCAGCTTCAAAATCAGAGTGTTTAGTTTTATGCTTGTAACCTAATTCCGCAAAGTGGGAGCGCTGGATTAAAGTTTCATCAAGCACCCGGCGGGCTGCTTCGAATAGCTATGTGATTCCCGTAACGGTAACGGTAATGGCGGCACGTCAATGTGACACAATTGCCGTAAAACGGCTAACGGTGAGCCTGACATCTGCTAAAATACAAGTTCTATGTGCGAATTGCTTCTAGCTGACAGCAGTCGGGGACATAATGTGGAATCAATGTACTGGAAATTGATACTTTTTGTTTCGAGCTCGCGCAGCAAACATTTTTTATGCTTTATTAGGCAAGCTACAAAGCAAGATCGAGGGAAAGTCTCCTTCCTAAATCCTTGCCAGCCTCGCAGCCATTTCAAAAGATTGGCTAATTGTACTTGCTTTAGAAGCAATTTAAACGCAAATAATAGTTTGAAAATTTTGCGACAATGTCTAGAGTTTATTATTTTTGGGTGGAACATGATAAAAGGTGCCTAGGTACGAACAACTACAAGAGAACATGCCACGCATAAAAACAAATAAAAATAAAATTGTAGCATTCCCTCTTTGAACTTTCCTTATGTCAACTCTTTTAACCTTTCATCTGAACTGAGTAATTCGTTTTTGGGACACAAAGTATGCTCAAGCATTAATGTAGATCGCAGAGGTTTATGCTTTATATAAAAGACGCATAGCCTTAGTACAGGAATACTTTTTTTATAAAGTGATATCTCCATAAAAACGATAATACGGACGGAATGCAAACTTTAATTGCAACTGTTCGGTGAACTAATTAGTTTAAGTCATATGTACCCGTAAGAATGAATTATTATCATTCGAATGAGTTACGCTATACGCAGATTCTAAGGTGTTCGTTTGAATTTGTGGTCTAGTTAACTTTAGAATTGTCGAATGCCGTGTATTACATCATATGCTTAGACATATAACCTCATATTTAATTCAATTGTTGCTTCCAATAATATACAAAATGTTGGTAATGGAAAGTTTTAGCTTTAGGTATAATCGCGCGATTTAAACAAATGAACATGCAACTCCTGCTTTATAGCATGTAACAGGATAAAAGATGCACACGGCTAGCTTCAGTAGGATATAGGCGGGGTTTTACTATGAAAGCGTATTCGCTTAGCAAAGGCAATGCCGTCATGAAGTAGGTGACGTGTCATTAGTGGTTAGAGCTACTTAGTTATTGATTCTAGCCTCTTCAAACTCAGAAGAACACGTCACGAGGTGTTGTGAGAATTTGAACTCATATTTGCTGGACAAACTTACCTTATCCTCAGATGCTTTATTTTTATACCACCTATAAACGCGACTGCATATTTGCTTTACAATAAAATTAAAGATAATATAAATTGATATGTGGTATTTAGCACACAATGTTACAAGAAAAAGTTCTCAACCCGCAGCCTTAAGCCGCCCCGTGTTAAAACTAGTTCCAGGAGAAAAGATCTATAAGAAAGTCATTTTACTAGACTGGCCACAACCCAGCCGACGTGTTCAAATGGCTTTTCGGGGTTTCAGAAGAGGAAAACCCAAAGCTTGTGTCAGTTAGGTAAACAATTACCAGTTATGCCCATTTAAACAACATTAACATCAATTATTAAGCCAAAAATATGTATTGTATTTGCAATGAAGCATACAGTAATATGGCAATTATAGAGTAATGCAGTAGTTTTACCCAAATTAGAGCGCACGAACTAGTCCACCAGCACGAAACAGTGACCTCGACGGATAAATATGTTTCGGACCAGAGTTCAGGAAACTCACCCCCACAGGATCCGACCACAGAGCTAACTTATTTTCCGGGTTAGCAAAACTGATAGGAAAGTTTCACAGTAGACATAGTTACAGTGTACAATTTAAAAATTTTATGGACCAGGGATTGTACAGAGTAAATAAGGGATGAAACCATTAGATTGTTATCTTCTGACGTGGTAATATTCAAATCAGTATCTTATGGAATCTATTTATTGCTACTGTTAATACAAAATGATTGAAGCAAGTTACAGTTTCTTTGCACATCTAATCTTTTAGGAATAACAACTCGGTTATAGTGTTCTGACAGCAGCTTAGAAGCAACTTAATGAGTACAGGTAAATGCCTAAGCTCACGAAATTGCAATGTCGAATAGAATAAAACAATAATTGTAATGTGAACACCATTTCTTGTTAACTACATATTTCTGAAATATTTTAAAATATTGGAACGCTATCAAAGTATATTTGAGGGCCCTCCAGGTAGAAATCACTAAGATGGCGCTGGCGTGCAGTTCGTTAAACGATGTAATTACCAAATATAATGAGCACCAACAAGTTTTCCAATTACAAAATATATGTTTAGATAGATCGAGTTTGAATCGCATCAGGCTATAACACAATATCTGAAATACAAAAGGTAGCAGTAACGAAATCAGAAACTGAGTGATACAAGCATGTACATTAGATTTATTAAAGAAAGCTGTACGTAGTAACCACTACAGAAATTCTATAAGTTTTAATTAAGCGTTACTTACTTAAAAGGTGGACCGCAAAATAACGTGTTATCATAGTAGTGATTAGCACAATTAAATACCCGGTCTAATATTTAACCCGTAAAATCTACAATTAAATATTAATTAACGCTAAAGTTTCTTCCACATTGCCTGCGGCATCATTAACACAAGTCATTAGATTGCACACTACTTATCTGAGAGGCGCACGCTTCTGTAGGTGAAACAAGTAGCCTCCAAACGGGCTTGAAGCGGCTTCTGCATGTGGACGACGCCAGCAAAAGCCAATAGCAACCAGTCAGGCGAGGAGGTATAACTCAAATTAGGCTCCCATGAGCAGAGGGACCCTCTTAAGTAGAAGAGATAGCAGAAGTTTCCACAACCCTCGGGTGACATCTGGAGGGAATGGTCAAGCAAGTAGAATCGCTCCTGTTTTTGCAACTCTCAGGTGAAGCTAAAAATACTGTCGAAACTCATCTAATACATTACGTTACCGAAGTTGAAATTGTAATAATTTCACTCACTCTCTAAATATAGACAATTAGCCAACACGGCGAGCTATCCTGCGATAAATAAACCACCTCAAGGATGTGGACGTAATTGTCCCATATAAGTGCCCAAGACCGTAAACCGCATCAAAGCAAAGCTTCCACATTATATTTTAAGATAACAAAAGCTGAGAGCAAAAACTGGAAACACAATCACAGGCAATCTACCGATATGTCGCAAATTTATTGCACGATAAAAACAAACGAAAAGAAAAGAAGCGGCCTGAAACAGCTGCTACGTCTGCCGGTCGAACAGATTACTACCTAATCGCTAAAGCCGCGTTTGCACGACCACCGCGTTAAAATAAAGCAGCATTTACACGGCCAAGAATTATGTGTAAAATAAATTTTAATGTTAATTACGCTTTTTACACGTAACTGTAGATAGTGCAATGGGAGTGGACATAGTTTTCAATTGGGGTAGGTTGAGAAGCTATTGAGCGCCACCTAGGAGAGTCGATTCAAAAATTCTCTTACTGCAAATTTTAAAAACCTCGTCTGAATAAATCGAATAATAAAGTTGATTGTTATGATTCTACACGGTTACAACTATTTTTACAGGTTAAGGAAACGTTCTTTGCTCCCCTTCTTGCTTTCCCACAAGTTCTTTACAAAAGTAATCCATGCATCTTAGTCCAATGGTAACACGTTTCACCTGCTTAGAAATCTAGATATTCCTGGGTACTGTATTGGCGCATTGATTAAGTGGTAAAAGGAATCATTTCGTCTCCTTTAAACGTTGTTTGGTGTGTTGTTGGACTTGTTTCAGGCCTTTTCAGTTAGTCAAGTGAATCTTTCAGTTACCTTCCCGTTACGTTCAAGGTATACTACAAGTAATCCTGTTAGTAGCAGTCAAGTTTTAATTAATTATTTCAGCATGGACTTGCCGGCATACTAGACCTTTCAGCCTCCTGGTGTATGGTGCAGGTCAGAGATATTTTGACTCCACTTCGTCCGTGCTGATAACGCAGTAAGCTGAATCAAAGCTCCTAGCTGAAACAGACACAAGCTACTCAGTCACACTTTGCTGCTAATAAAGATTAATTGACTACTTGCCGTTTTACTTCATATTATTATAATTTGTACTCAGCACACAATCATTATTTTTTTTGCAAAATTTCAAATGCAGTAGTTTTATTTACATGGGCTGATTTGCCAACAATTACTATTTTTGACAGCATCTAAGTCGTTTACCTTTACCGTGTAAAGTAATAAAAATATTTTATGAGTTTATGCGCCAGCAAGCTATCTTGCGAGTAAAAATAGTACAAGTATTGTAGCTGATTTTGCTTTTTTTGTAGTTTAGCGCATCTACATTGTCGCGTAATATGCGGATTTTGATATATTTGATGTAGTAATTAATAGTTTGAATATGAAATTATGCGCACCGAATGATTTTTGCTTCTCTTGTTCGCTTCCGTACTCTTATAAATACTGAAATCTGTTATGTGTATCGTAAATATGCGTATGCTATTAGTGTATTGAATCTTAAATAGCGTTTTTTGAATATTTGGTATAATTAACTTCTATAGATTCAGTATTGTTGAATAATAATGAAAATTTTGGGTTTAGGTAACTTCTGCTTGTTTTGACTAAATTTGGGGTCTTAAGTAGTTCGAAATTTACATATTCATTTGTAATTTCTTTGATTCTAACTGCTTCGAACCATTGGCGCACCCGGATACACCCATTTTCTTAAGAATCACAGTTGTTGCTGTCCCTTAAACACATTTTTAATTTATTTACTAGGTTCTCGATAAACACTTAGTTTTAGCAGTTGACAAATAATTGTTGTTGCCACACAAACACCACGACGAATGGTTTCAAAATGATAACAATCATGGGTCAAATATAAATTTTATTTTAGTAGAAAATCGTACCCTGAAGCACACTACCTGTGGTGTTACGTTTTCTGCACTGAAATAAATTTGTTTTCCCAGAATTTACAGGAAATAGCATTTAAAGAAATCCGTCCTTGAAGTAAGCCTCCTGCCAAAATATTTAGTGGGTCACCGTAAAGGCGTGCCAAGTGAATGAAACCTCAAACGCGCAGATCATAACCGATCTGAATTCCGATGCTCGCGCTCACATTTCGATAAATTTAAAATTACGGGTACTAAATGTACGGAAGGTAAATCAGGCTTCTGGAGTAAATTAAGCGCGGGCCACTTATAGCATTAACGCACCTAAGCCGAATTTACTAACACCGGCAGCCGTTATAGAAAACAACGCAATCGCTACGTGGGCCAAAAATAAGAGAAGACTAAAGATAATAAAAAAGAATTTTTATTGTACTCCATTTTCCGGCTGCGATTCACGTGGACCTTTTCGACGCGTTCTGCCGCAACCGTTCTTTATGGCACGAATTTATTTTTATAAAAAAGCTGGCGCTCCCGGCGATGTATGTGAATGTCTTGTATTTTGTTTAATGTGAGATTGGAATAATTCTTGTTTCTTTCAGGTATGTTCCGGCTGAATTCTACGAAATAAAATAGGTACTCACTGGAAGAAGGTGCAACTACGAACGCATAAGAAACAATATAGTACGTAAGTTTTACAAATTGATGGAGATATACGTGTAAATTACATGATTAAGAAGTACGGAAAGTAGAACGTGTCCCATTTTCGATATAAATATTAGATGGGAATATGTCTAATAATCGTGGCGATTTTTTTTCGAAATGAGGCATCCTCTATTAGAAAGAACTAAATTTCAAGACGAACCAGTAGGCGAGTTCAGCATAGAAACGATAGTAAGCTGTCGTCGTCTGTCATTTTCCATCTTCGAAATTTGTTTATCCTACCGTAGATTGTACAGTCCTCTTGATTACATTGCTTTAAACTCATGACATATTTGAATTTTTCGCAAGGTTTAATGTTTAGTAGGAGCTTTGAGTTAGACATTACTCACTTTTTCTTCGATAAATAGGTGCTCCGTCTACTCATAGTTTATTTTAAGTTCCCACTTATCCCAGTGCTCTATAAGCTTTCTCATCTTGTACTCTATATCTTCGTCATCACCTGCTGTAAGAACCTTATCGTCAGCACACAAAATAGTATGTAGGCATTTGTCCCCTACTTCATTACCAATGTGTGAGCATTTGTTTCTCTACGTTTCTAGCGCTTCCTGAGTGTATGCATATTTTGTACAAGATTGGAGAAAAGGCAACATCCAGGTTTTATATTTCTAATTATGTTGAACTTGGTCATACATTTTGAGTTTCTGTAGTTATTCTGTACACTTAAGTACTAATCATGGATTTCGCATGCTACCAGTAAATTCCTGCACCTGCGACAACCCTAAAAGTTGCTCGACTAGCTAGTGGGAAGGAGATGAGTTTAAAATTGGAAGAACGGGTCTCGTTCGCGATAGTCAAATTAGTAGGTACGCAAACAACTTTGTTTTGTGTAGGGCGCCGCGCCACTATGGTTTTATTGCCTGTTGCCCACACGACATTTTGCTTTATAAGAAATCAAACAGTATAAAATCCGATAGGGCTATAACAAACATACCAAGATAAATGCAATTCCTATGGGGCACAGTTAAGAAAACTGAGGGTCGTAATAAATCAGTCTAAAACTACGGAAGCCAGTATTGATGGTCTGACGATAGGTCTACAACCGATTTTCAAATGCAAAATGTAAATCCTTCAAGCTGTCAATACTTATAGTATTCCAAACACGAGCAGCTTAATTATGCTATTCAAAATTGGCGGTAATGCCCACATATGTTATTAGGGGTAATATAATAAGTAGTACGTTTATTATCGATGATTTTTTTTATGGATAGTATGAGATATATACCAAAGCTAAAAATACAACGTGGCCGTAAGACGAGTTGTATTTTCTTGCATTGGGGTTATAAAAAATTATAGATTATTATGAATGCTCAATCAACATTTGTCCCCAAAGCACTTTTTTTTACTTTTATTGCTTACTGAAATTTCTTTCTTAGAGCCCATGCAGCTGCTTCAAGCCACAATAATTTTGCATATAATTGGCCAATTGGAATTTGAACAGTGGATTTCCAGAGTAGTCATCCAGTTTCTCTACTTAAGTTTCACCCTTTTGCTTTGCTTATATTTAACACTTGTTTTGCCGGGCTCCATAGCTCAGTGGTAAGCATTCTGGCTACTGATCTAAAGGTGGAGAGTGCGATCCCCGATCCCGGTGAGGTTTTTAAAAATAAAAAAAAATACGGATGAAAGCCTCTACAGAATGCCATCATTCGGAAGTGATGTAAAGCCGTGGGTCCCATGTTACTACGATGTGTAGCATGTAAAAGATCCCTTAGTAAGGTTGGAACTCCTTAGTCTCGGCAAAATTTTAAGTAGGACAAAGGTACCTGGTACTCTGCATGCCTAGACCTTGTTCATGGGTTGGCAAAAAGGGCCTATAAAGGCCTACTTGCTAGACGTAAGCCTCCCCAAAAATAATACATACATACATACAACACTTGTTTTTGTTGTGGTAAAGAACAATTTAATATGTTACAGTGTGCTATACTCTGGCATAAAAACCTGATGCTAATTCTATACATTTTCGTTTCAAAGGTTTCATAACACCAATAGTTGCTAATTATTGTATTCTTCGTTGTGTATGCAGTCTAGAATAAATATCTTTATTATTATTATTATTATGTCAGAACCTTGTAATTTGTTTCGATGAATTATAAACGCGAAGTCTTGCACCATCAAACTAAATAATTATTCAGTTTGTAGTGCACATCGCATTATGCCTCCTGTTAGTAAATAAGTAAACCCGCCTCCAGGGCTGAAGGTGCATTCGGCATAATGCAGTGTTGCTTGCAGTCACTTTGTAACGAGATGAACTCAAGAGGGCGGAAACACTCGGGCTAAGTGTACTTAGGACGGCATCACAATTACTTTCGCTGTATAAACAACTTTTCCGCGGGCTCGGCCGGGGACTCCGTAAATAAACATCGGCGAAAGAAATTATCAGCGCCGAGATGCAACCGGAGTGCTCATATCTTTGCTTCGCATTTGAATTTCAAATGGCGGGTTTAAAATGATAGATAACTCGCGGAGCGCAAAATATGCGGTTTGTTCTGTGCCGCGGGCCCTGAATTACAAAACACATCCATCATTTCCCCGTATTGGTCTGCAGTTTCCGATGGCCGCACTTCAACATGCATTACACATTGAGTATTGTTATCTGGGCGCATGATGTGCGTTTGCGAGCGGTTCGGGCCCTTTTCTCCTGCACAGTCCGGTTAATTCGATTAACCGGTCGTGTATCGGTAGCAAATGCAAACCGCCGGTCCCATTCTGGTGCTGACAAAGAGGCACAGTAAAGTTCTGATTGAAACTTATTGCACCGTCGACACTTTTGTAATCATCTAATGATGCTTGTGTGAATGGTTTCTTTCTATTGTTCGACAGAATGAATTTTAGAGGTGTTACTGAAGCATATAACCGACTATAGTCCCGTAAGTGATTACAAAAACTATTCCATAACAAGATTTCATGATTATTTATTACGGAAATGTAGGTTTATAGACTAATTAATCCTTGTGTGGTCGCCAACTGATTTTCAGAAGGTGGAGCGAATAAAACCGCAGTATTGCTCAAACTAGATTGGGAAATTGTAATGGATTCAGCACTATGTTTTAATGCCCTATATCCTTGAATGTTTATGGAACTGATTGTGGAATAAAGCAATAAGATAGTTAAAATAGAGAAGCTAACTGATTTCAAGTTTGTTGGGATTGAAGACTTAAAATTTGAAGGTAACTAATCTCAAAGATTTGGTTTAACAACCTAAAAAATAATATTTGGATAAACAGTAGATGTGGCATCTATTTACTATGGCAGAAAAATAAGAAGATGGATCACAAATAGAAAAGAATTATTAGGAAAGAAGCTAAAGCTTAGTGACATTGAATACTTTTTCACCTTCAGGTTGAAAAAATGAATGTAGATAATTAAGATAAAAGTTGTTTGCCATCTGCTGTCCAGATTAAATACAATGATAAAGCTTTATGCAGTTTCAGGTGGAGAAATCAATAAAAAACGGATGAAAATATTTTATTCTGCCACTTAATATATTGGAAAACATGAAGAAGATAAGTGATAAATATGGCAAGGTGGTTAAGAGAAATAAAGTATGTTACAGGGCAATCCCGCTTATGACATGTAAAAAGCTTAAATGGGCCTCACTGGGACTCAAAGGAAACTCGCTTGAAATAGCAAAAATAATTATTCTTTGAATAAGACGTGGTTCCATTCGTGTTATTTTAGGGCGCCACCATGGTATATTGGATGCCAGTAATGGAATTGAAGGTGGAATATGGAAAACCTCTTCTGCGATATGAAATATGGCCGGTGCTCAATTCAGCTCTGACTTACTAAGCGAAAGCTAGGAAATAGATAACTTGAAAAAATGCGGAACTGCATTACGCTTCACTAAATTAACCCATACAGTAGATTTAACGACTCTATTAAGCTAACATTCCATTTAAGCGGGCCACCCTTGCAGCTGTATCTTCAGCAAACAGGTCCCACAGGAGAAACCACTCGGGAAACTGGCGCAGAGCGCTGGAGGCCTTAACGCACAGCTAACGGGAATATGCGTTACAACTTATTTCACAACATCCTACTTAATTGCTAAAGCACAAACAAAATTGACGGTGCCTTACCTAGGCAAAATCTGATCTTAGATACATATTATCTAAGTTGACAATAAAACACACAGGCAATATGAGATAATAAACCACACTGAAATGCATTTGGGTGAGATTTATGGGCATACAAATGGAACTCCTCTTTCAAAAATGAAATTAAAATGGATGATTCCGCGAGTAAAATTCTACACACTATACGAGTATAAGAGTGCTTCATAAATTCGTCGGTGGTTACGATAAAGAATGAACAGTGGCAGTTCAAATATTTTCCCTGAGCAACTAACGTGAATCTACACGCGATGAACGGAAAGTTTTAAAAGGGTGGCGTTAGCGTTCAATGTTGGTTTGTAGGCATACAAGGTGTTTCTTTAAATGTGTACAACCGTAAGTCGATAAGAAATTCTGCTAAACTCAAAAGATATGTAGACTACGTTTTGGGAAATTGAATATATCCAATAATTCTAGTAAATTGCTGAAAATTAGCTGGTTAAGGCTTCCTCAAGCAACACACCACACGCAACCTCCTTAATCGGTCATATCTCGCCAATTACCAATCTATCTTCGTGCTGAAATCTTCCGTGAAAATCAGTTTGACGAGAGGAGGTACGAGGTTCCCTCTGGCACGTGCATTCAACCAATAAAGTTTCTACTATTCCCGGAGAGAAATTGTGGGTAGATAAACTAGAAAATGGCAGTTTTGTGTCTGCTACATAAGGATAAATCGTATTTGTAGCATGATGGAATTTAACTATATTAAGGAGCTCCTCAATTTCAGATCAACTGACGGTAGATAATCGAAACGGTTAGCAAGTACTATGGAAAAGTATGAAAATAGATCGTACATATAATGCAGTAATTGTAAATAAGGTTAAATGGTATGCTGGTTAATTGCAATGAAGAGCAAGTTTGAAGCTAATGCCACCATTTATTTCTAAGGCAAAAATGAAAACACGTCGTATAAGTATAGTAATATTATTGCAAGGTTGAATTATCGATAATGTAACAAATCTCATTCAGCTATACGTTATCTAGGAGAAACATAAAGATAGCTCGTAGATGGGGTAAACTGGTTACAAAAGCTTATGTATTTTCGTATGACGGAACTAAAAGAAAATGGTTAAAGATCTTTCTTTTTATTATTAGCAGGAGTGTTCGGAATAGTTTTATTGTTTAGGCGCAATTATGGTGATTATTACACACAACTGTCACATGACTGACATCAGCCAATGAAAACCATGCATTTTTTGAAAATCGACCAATCCCGAACTGCGTAGCTGATAACCGCCCGTGGGCTGCTTACCAAGCGATAAGCTCCCTAGGGATGATTATCGACCCCGTGGATGGTCTCATAATTAGAAATAGAAATGCAAGAAACAAGCAATTTGAGTTTTTTGCATTATTAGATCAATTTTAAATCATAATTCGTATACGGGTTTTGTGTAATAATCTTCAAAATATAAAAGCGGGCAACAGACTTACATATAATTTTGCCCGTGCCAAGAGCCATATCGTGCTGGTTGCCCTTAGAAAACTGCCCTCGGGACAGTTTTCATTGCAACCAGCACTCGACCCTTGGTGTGTGCAAAATTATCGGCAAGTATGTATCGCCCTTGTTATATTACTATTGATAATTCATTAGCCAGTTATATACTAAATAGATCCTATTATGGATGCTCCCTGTGTAGGCGTTGGGCAATTGAAGTGAGGGCAACCTCCGTGGAAATACTAAATTCGGATGAGACATCTCATACACCACACGTTTCTATAAATTAACTGCCCTGTTGGTTACCTAGCTAGCTCAATACACACAAAACTCTAAATTTGTCTCCAGCCGTGGGTAGGAGGGATGTAAGGGAGTCTGACTGGAGGTAGCACCTCTATACTCAGGGTTGCCGGGTTACTCTGTAATATTAGTCCTCAGTCAGATTCTCACTCTAATTTATGGCTCCTGAAAGCTCCTAAGCGGCCACATCCCGGTAACTGTGTCGGCACACAGGCCAATTTAATGAGAGGTTATGGGAGGCAACTGGATTTAATGGCTCCCATAGTAAACCACAAGTAGCGTTTGATTCAGAGTGAACGGCTACAAACAGCGTCTGTCCCATAATGGGCGGCTGACCTAAATACTCACCAACCCGCCTGGCAAGCGTGGTGTTTTAAAGCCAAAACCCCCTTTCATGGAAAGAAACCAATTAAGAAGGCCCCGAATTCCAGGGAGTTTGCCCTCCCCCAACCAAGACAGCGGTGGGGAAAGAGAGGAAATCAGAGGTGCTAAAAATTACCGGAAGCAGACAGGCTGTCAAAGAAGCACAGAACTAGCAAGAGCACCGGTAAATGTAAGAACAATGAGAAGATAAGACGGATAAAAGAAGAATTTTGGGAAAGTTTCACAAAGAACATGGAACATGATTTAACGGGAGCACAAGTAAAAATATGGAAAATGATCAGAAATAGAAAATCTGAAATAACAGAATTGTTTAGTAACAATAAGATCTCCAAAGAAGAATGGGAACGATACTTCAAGGAACTATACGGCTCTATAACAACAACAGCTACCCAAGCCCCTCAAGCACAAGAACAAATAGAAGTGGCAGAGGATGAAATAAGAAAGGTAATATCTACATTCACATATACAAAAACAGAAAGGCACCAGGAGTAGACGAGATAACAAACGAATAACTAAAGTATGGCGGCGAAACATTGACAAAAGAATTAACGACGTTATTCCAAAAAATACTACACCAGCAGAGAATCCCGGAAGAGTGGAGGTCCAGTATTACAGTTCCGCTATTTAAAAAAGGCGATAAATCTCTACCTAAAAATTATAGAGGGATAACCCTACTAAGTTCAGTTTTTAAATTAATGACGAAGGTTATTCTGCAGAAACTTAACGAACACATAACAACCAACGAAGAGCAATTTGGATTTCCAACAAATAGATCCACAACAGACGCCATATTTATAATGCGTCAAATATGTGAGAAATCCATAGAGTACTACAAACCAGCGTACATCTGCTTTGTAAATCTACAGAAGGCGTTCGACCAAATACAGCTAAACGACGTACTAACCATACTAGAAGACAGACAAGTACCAACAACCCTCATCAACGTAATAAGAACAATGTACTCTAACATAACAACTAAGACTAAGGTAGAAGACGAATACACGCACACCATACACATAACAAAGGGAATATAACAGGGCGATTCGCTTAGCCCCCTGCTATTTAACCTAGTAATGGACAAAATTATAGATGCTGTTAAAACGAAATCCGGTTATAAAATGGGAGCTAAAAACATAAGTGTAAATTAATAATACGAAAATTTACATAAGTGTAATATGTTATGCTGATGATGCTGTCTTTATGGCTGACAGCTAAGATAAATTACAGCGCCTGCTACATCAATTCGTAATTGAATCCAAAAACTGGAATATGCAAGTATCTACAGAGAAGACCAAGTGTATGGTCATTGCGAAAGACCCAGTAAGGTGCAAATTAGAAGTTGAGGGAACCGTAATAGAACAGGTCATGTCCTTTAAATACCTAGGGGTGGATATCTCAAGCAGTCGAAATCTGACTAAAGAAGTACGAGAACATTCATATAAAAGTGCACGAATATCTGGTTACCTAAGGGACGTTTACTAGGGGAACAAATATATGACCACCGAAAACAAAATTAAAATATATAAAAGCGTTGTCAGACCCGTAGCTACATACGCAGCCGAAACTACAGCTGACACTAAAAAAACTAGACAAATACTCAATACCACTGAAATGGCCACGTTAAGAGCAATAACTGGACATAGTCTGAGGGAGAGACTACCCAACTACGAAATAAGGAGAGAATGTAATATACAAGAGATCTCAAAGTTTGTTAAACAACGAAGAAGGGAATGGAGCGCCCATGTCGACAGAATGCAACCCAAACGACTACCGAAAATAGCAAAGACGCAAATCCCACATGGAAAGCGCCAACCTGGAAGACCACCAAAGCGTTGGGCAGAAAGCTGGGTTTCATCATCCCTAGAAACACCACCGAGAAGAAACGATTAGTGTCAAAGATAAACAGGCGAAGCCTACAGAAAGAGGAAGAAGAAGAAGAAGAAGAAATGTAAGAACCCTCCTGAGCGAAACACAAATGTGTGACCTCGAAAACGAACTGACAAAGATAAATTGGGATATTGTTGGTATCTCCGAATTAAGAAAAAGAGGAGATAATTGTAACACCTTAGAATCAGGGCATACTTTCTACTTTAAAGGACTAGAAAATCAAAGTCAACTAGGCGTAGGATTCATGGCTAATAAAAAAGTGGCCCCAAATATCGTCAAATATGAAGCACAATCAGACGGGTCGCAGCAATAACCACAAAAATATCTTATAAAAGCAAAATGAGAATAATCCACATCGATCTACTCGGATGATGAAGTTATTCAATCTTTTATGAAGAAGTGACCGCAACCATGGAAAGAGATGAAAGTACATATAATGTTGTGATGGGTGACTTTAATGAGAAGTTGGGGAAAAGGAAGGATAACGATGAAGAATACCCAGGAAAATTTAGTTATGATGAAAGGAATGCTTGTGGAAACACACTGCTTGAATATATGACCAGCAAAAAGCTATATTCAATTAACTATTTCTTCTATAAGAAAACGCAACGAAAATTGACTTGGCTCAGCCCGGATAGTGCTACAAAGAACGAGATAGATTACATACTAACTAACAAAAAACAAATAATTAAGTACGTTTGTGTAGTAATTTCTTTAATGTCTGAAGCGACCGCAGGATGATAAGACCATTCATAAGGATACGCGAAAAGTTTGAAAGAGGACAACTTCAGAAATGCTACAATCAAAACATAGACAGACATCAATTAAGAAGTGATGGAAAAATAGAACCGACATACAAAGACGACTTACAGAAAATAAAAAAGAGACGAACACTTTAGATCAAGTGAATGAACAACTGACTAAAATCCTAAAATCCACAATAACATTTAAGCAATATTTTAAAAAACATCAGAATAACTTTATTAGGTACGCGAATACTAAACTGCGTCGAAATCTGCCGTCGGGATTTGGTATATAAAATCCCGGATTTGCAAATTCGTATAAGTATTTATTAGCGTATTAACAGCATTACCGTAGAGGAATCACCTGGCTGCTAGCTAGCGTGCCTTTCTGGCGGCCAATGGCAAGGAATACTTCAAGTAACTCCTTGGCGGTGTCGCAAATATGTACTTTCTCTGTATATGATTAAAATAAGGGCAGATGCCCATTTTAAAGTGGACGTGTTCTATGCTTGCAATCCAATTTGTGTGTATCGTATGGCTTGTGGTGGGAAGCCTGGTATCAGAGTTTTCAGGTTGCGCGAGTGCCTCTGATGTAACCTAATGACTGTCGCCGAAATGACAACTGGGACCGATGGCTTAACGTGCTCGCCGAGACACCCATCTGAGTGCCGACCACCGCGAACGTTGCTTAACCAGTAATGCTATACTAGTCACAATCAATCTGATTAAGATTCGGTTCGGGGCAGCATAAATCTGCATCCATATCACATTATCTTCAAGGTATTTTACTTGAACGTGAAGCCACGGAAAGTTACAGGCTAAGAAAGCTAATACTGATAACATAATGGCAAGTCAGCCACGATTCCAAATAGCGAATACCGAATACCGCAATACGCTCAAAGTTTGGGTTCGATAGGTGGTCAGTACCTAAAATATTTTTCACACGTACATTTTAAATGGTACAATCAAAAAGGCAACAATACCTATGGAGAATTATTAACCTTATTAGACAGTATAGTAGTAGAGTCGACGGTACATTACGTAAGCGGGGGCAACCAACTGATTCCTGGCTTGGGCGATATGTTTGGATATGAACACACCAGGGTGCGCGGCAAATATTTTTGCTCTAACTTTTCTTTGATGTAATATTTTTGTCTGTTTATTTAACTATAAGGAACTGGTCTGGTCGGCTTTAAATTTGACTTGTTTTATAATGATGTTAATGTGACATTTGTCCAAAATGACAGTAAACTAACGAGCAAGTGAGCAAGCCTAAAATCTTATTTCAAACGTTAAACTCCTTCGAAGAGGAAAAACGTTGGATTAATATAGGTCAAGAATGTCTTCGTATGAATAATATGTTATTTAGAGCATCCCTTGCATTAAAGGTTAGTCATATGTCAAATTCTTTCTAATGTCTACTACCTCTGATTTAAATATGATCTTCGGTGAGGTTACAAATGGAAGCACCTGAATAAGCTGGTTGAATTTGTATGACTACACAGGAGTATTAGATCAACCCAATTAAGTGAAAGTAATCAGTTTCAATAGTGAATAAATAAGATATTTACCATAATTACCTACCCTTTAAAACAATACGAATTGTACAGATACTAATTTAGCTAACCTTTCATGTGAATAATCTGACTTTGAGAGTTGCAGAAGGGTCATTTGATATTCTTTCTCATAACACCAATTAACCTAAAATTCAAGTAATTCATGATATTTTATAAAGCATGAACCTAACCTTAGTTGAGAGTGATATGTTCTACCGGAGCTAGTAAAATAAATAAACTCAATATTTCAATATTTTAAATAAGGGCATATTTTACATAATTTCAATCAAAAATAAATACTATACAGCTACTAACAGGAGGTATATTAAGATAACATTAGATGCAGCATGACTAACAGACAGAGAGAGGAGATGTTGAGTAAATTGTGTCGTTTTATGAAGAAACTGATATGGTATGATGATCTATTGAAGTAGATATATGAAAATATGAATTATAGAAGTATTAGTTTAAGGATGTTAAACAGTTTCTACCATTCGCGATAGAAGAACTGACGAAAGATGGAGAATGATATTCTAGTGGTTAAAAGAAGACATGTGAAAGAATTGATGTAACAAGAGAATTAAAGGGGGGAAGCTACCTGACATTCGTTTTAGCGATAAAGGTATCTAACTGTAGAAGATTTTAATAAAAATTGATTTAAAATCAGGATTATCTTACACCAATTACTTCATAAATAAAACGGTACACATATGTTCACATATTCCCCTTTTGAATTTAGCCCTAAAGTCGAGTTTTGCACGAAATGGTCGATTGCATTTTACCTCCGAATTCACATCGCAACGGGCCAGGTCGAGTGATTTTACCATTAATCATGGCTTTCAATTTTTGTCATTTTGATATGTGGTTAGCCAGCCGTTTTATTGTAGTACATTGACCAATATGTCACTTTGAATGCCGTTTTATATCTCATTGTGTCTGGAATCAATTAGCGCCAGCAGGCTATCGATAATTGAATGCTAACATTAATTCAAAGCCTTGCTGCGTTATGGCCGTTCCCGTGTCGGAAATGTCGTATTTGTTATGACGCTCAAGCGAGCCGATGCTTTGCTATATTAACTTCTTTAGATGCGCCTTGTAATTACAGGGAAACTTTTTCAATAAAGAAAATGAAGTTGACGAGAGTGAATTAAAGTACAGCTTTTGTTAACAGTTCAGTACCCATTAAACAAATTACGTTGTCTGTAAATGAAAGCAATTTCCTCAGTAAACTCATAATTGCCTTTGTGGCCAGGATTAATTTGTAGAACTAGAACTTTTAATCTGGAGATTAATTGTGTTTCATAATTTAAAATTGCGGTTCCAGCCGATGCATCGGCTTCGAGTGCATATTTACTTGTAGTTGTGCTGCATTAAAATGCAATCGTTTCATCGTTCGCTAGAACAGTTGCACAACTTCACCTTTTTATGCCAAGAGAAACTCAGGTAATTATATACTCGCTTCCATATTATAACTTTATATTTTATTTGTTTGTAATTTTGTAGTTGATTATTGAGAGATTCGTTTACTATTTAAGATTTAAAATTTTGCCCTTGTGGAGTAACAGTTGCAACAGCAGCAGCAGCAGCATAGAACATTTACTGTACACTGAACATCGATTTACTCTGTCATAGCTTATCAATAAATTTCGATAACTCCAATCCCTGTCTAGACACTGCATTATTTAATCTATACGGCTAAGCTAAGCTACTCGCTTTTCCCTAGTCACTCTTGGCAATGTTAAAGGCATGTAATGTCTAATGAATTATTGTTCTGATCACGGCTGGAAGGTTCTCTATAACCTCGAGATGAATTTTCCACAGCTAACATTTGACATTAAGGTGGTTTCTACATTTTTATTTTAGGAATAAATTAGTAGGTATTTATTATAACTAGCCCGATGCTTTAATTACTGTTATAATTTTTCTTCCAGCCGTTGTAAAAGTAAATATTTTCGAGACCCAGGTTTCCAGTGGTACTATAAGCGATTTTATAAGAGTGTACTGAGGGTTGCCGCTTTCTTCCCAAAATTGTCCCTGAGGCACCGTTTTCTGTAATGTCCTCGTATTTACTGTTATTTGACCTCTTTTTTACAACCTCCACTTCGAGTTTAGTCTAACTTCTGCTCTTGTATTGTTACTTTTAACAAGGTACATTGCTTACAAATTTCAAGCATTGCTGAGGGTTTTTAATATTTATGAATAGGCATTCAGATGCAGCAGTAATATACAGTATGGAACCTAAGTAGCCCATAAATTCGGTAATTTCGGCACTATTCGTTTTGAGGTGCAGACCTTCATATCATTTGTTTTACGTTTTGACGTCATCACTTTTTTTTAAATGGCAATCATTTATTTCGATCGCAAGTGCCAAATAAGCAAAATTTTTAATTTAAAGGAAAGACGTTGGAAGAAGTACAAAAACGTATGTTTTGGGGTAAAGCATAGAGGACCGTTTTCAAATATGCCCTACATTACTGTATAATACTGTATATCAGAAACTAATGATAAGGTGAACAAGTATTGAGCTCACAGCATCAGTATACACCGTTACGTGCCTCTACGCTGGGCGCCCAATTAAAACGGTTTTATTAAATTTACAATTTTGTATTTCCAGCTACCTCAATAGCAATAATTTAGCCTTTATCTTGTTTACCTCAGTCCGTAGCTAGAAAAATACCTTGCTGCAATAAAAGTATAAGTTGCCCCTGGCTTTCTGCTAAGCTGTAAACGTTGTAACGCTAGAAATGAAATAAAATCAAAAGCCAATTTGCTTACACACAAATAAATAACAATCACATATATTGTAATAGCCTCGCTTTTATATAAAGTTTAATAATATGGTTTTTAATAAAATAATAATTATGTCAAGGGATACTACACTTTATAAATTGTTAGTTTCAATTACGAACTTGCCTGTCAAACTCAGGGAAAATTAAAAGAATATAATACCAAAAATAAATGGTTTATTGCTCATTCCTTATTTTATCTATTTGCAATAAATTAGAGCTTAGCTCCGGTGAACATGAAACAAATCTTAACTTAGGGTGTCGGTTCATGAAATTAAGAAAAAAAATGTATGACAAATAATTCCTTGTAAATAATTACTCTCAATTATTAGGGCAAATACACAATTTCCATCTGACGATTATAACCTCTAAATTTGACTGCCACAAGAAAATGATTTGTGGTCGCAAGAAACAGCATACAATTTAATTTTAAACACCAAACTGGCAAGGAAGCATCAGGTAACTACGATTAATTCTGTGACGTAGCAACCGCTAACCCCGTTTTGTTTCTAGTGTGACGTCAAACCCCACGCGCGATATATTTTTGTTCTGCATCCGGCAAGAACTGAAAATTCCGCGTTACCTCGCACTTTCTAGATATTTTTGAATATGCCTTTCCACCTAGTAGACAGTCTAAACTTGAAGAACCCCGCGAATTATGGGGCTGATGCAAGGACTTCCTGTGAAATCCTACCTTAATCGGAGACCTTTCAGACGCTGGATACACTTTCCAATGACGCCACACGCGACGGTAATTAAGCACTTGGGAAAGGCTTGTTGGTTGAAATTTATACACCCACGGACTCGTGAAGGTCGTCTCTACACGTAGCAGACACTATTTTTGCTGGGCTATGCTGCTTACTTAGGGAAATGAGCCCCCGGAGTTACTCGCACTTGGATGAATCTTGCTGCTGGATAAACTGCTACACTTGAAGCCCTTAACACATGGCAAACTATCTCCACAGATGCCCTGCATACTAGTTAATAACTTTACACACAACTGGTATTACACAAGACTTTTTATTTATAATTTTATGCGATAAAATGTGGAGCCCCATCTGCCCCTAGCACAAATTGTACAAGATGGTTTGGCCATCTTAAACAATAAACTGTCTAGCAACAACATTTTCATTTTTATAAAAGAAATTAGGATTGATAACATGTTTGACCTTATGGACTACATTTTTGAAGTCATGTCTTTGGCTAACTACTAAAATTGTCTTTTTCTTGGATTAAATGTCGCTACACTTTGCTCTGATTTTAAATCACTTTGGTTTATAATGCACTGATATACTTATAGTTCCTTTAGCGTCTCACTAATTGTCTTTCGATCGGTTGCCTTACATTTTTCATTGCTCTATTGCAAGTATTATTTTGCTAGCACTGTTTTGTTTACTTTTCAGCTAATTTGCCGTTTGCTGGCTTATACACTTTTAATACATAACGCTCACATACTTTCTGTACTTAACAAATCATTCTGTATAATTTTATTCACATTATGTTTGAGGTAACTAAGTTCAAACCCCTCAGTTAAAAATTAAATTGCTTTGGCCCTTCCGAACATTTATTATATCTGAAACTCTGAACGTAACCCTTCTGAAATCTGCCCTATGTCATGCTAACTTTTATCCCTCAAATTATTAGTTACTGCTGCTCACAGCAAGTACACTTATTAATGTAAAGTACTGATTATCTTGCAATAAATGAGAAATTTAATTTTGTGCTCATTTTGACCTTATGCATTTAGTTAATTCGGCAATCAGAATTGCTGTAAGCAGTAAACCATTACAATATTTCCTCTAAAAAAGCTAACTAGTACTATAATTCAACAATAAGCAACGAATTGGAGAGTTATTTCTACAACGCCTTTATGCTAACAGTAAGTAAACTAAAACGCAGGCAGCTTTTTCTACTACTCATTTACGCTGACAGTCCACAACGCTGATTTGCTTAACAGACGCACAGAGCAATAGAGTAGCATACAAACTCTAGTTTCGAAGACACATCCCCGAAATCCACTGGCCGCTAATAAGGTCAAGTTTCCTTAAACCTCGTATGTAGCGAAATTGGTTTAAGGGTATTATTGAAGACTTTCTTATAACAGAAAACTAAAGAACTCCATTGTCGCTTGCTCTGTGTCAAATCCCGTACTATTGGTAAGCAAGAATTTTTCATCGGTACCGTCAACCGACACAGCATTTCTTAGGGTTTTGGTCTGGAAAGTGTGATTCAATTTACTGAAAAAACTGCAACTGCCGCCGCAATTTGCACTCTTTATGGCGCCAGCTAAATTATTGGAAGCTTGATGGCTCTGGGACTCTGGAAACACGTTGAACTTCTCGGCAAAGGTTTATTGTTGACGAAACCCAGGTTTTACGAGGCTGCTGCTCCTAGTTTTTATGGAATCCTACCTGTTTGAAGAGGTGATCCGCTGTTGGTTGACACATTGGAAGGACGCCACGGAAAATATTCGCTTCGAAATGGCTTGCTGGTTCTAATTATTCTACCCTGGGATCGCTGTAGGTCTACTCTTCATGTAGCACAAACAGATCTGCCATCCGATGTATGAAACTACCTCAAAATTTTCACCGATGTAGGCTCGCATTCAACGACGCACCAGGTGGAAACTTACTGGCCTAATTTCATTATCTCGGGAGCTCCTACACTTGGGAAATTTACACCCACAGATGCCCAGCAACTTGGTGAATAACTTTAACACGAAATTGGTATCACAAATGACTTTTTATTCAAAATTTAATACAATAAATGTGGAGCTCAATTTGCCCCAATATGAAAAATGTAAGCTTGTTTGATTAATTATGACAATTGACTGTCTCGTAACTAAGCAGCTAGACTTACAATTGTTTAAAAGAAATTAGGTTTGATTAAATTACACTTATGGACTACAGTTTTGATGTTATGTCTTTGCATTTCCACTAAATTGTTCTTTTCTTGGGATAAATGTCACCACACTTTCCGCCGATTTTAATTTTCGCTTTGGTTTATAATGCACTGATATCCTTGAGTTCTTTTAGCATCTCACTAATTGTCTTTCGATCGGTTGCTCTATTGCAATTATTGATTTTCTAACACTGTTCTTCGTTTACCTTTCAGTTAACTTGCCGTTTGCCGGCTTATAAACTTTTAATACATAACGCTCGTACAATTTATGTACCTAACAAATCATTCTGTATCATTTTATTCACATTATGTTTGACGTTACTAAGCTCAAATCCGTCAGTTACAAATTAAATTGCATTGGCCCTTCCGAACATTTATCATATCTGAAACTCTGAACGTAACCCTTTTGAAACCTGCTTTATCTCAAATTATTAGTTACTGCTGATCACGTCAAGTACCATTTACTAATGCAAATTTCTGATTATCTTGCAACAAATAAAATATTCAATTATGTGCTCTTGTTGACCTTATTCACTCTGTTACTTAGGCAATCAGAATTGCTGTGGGCCGTAAACCATTAAATTACGTACATGCACTTGTTCGATTGCTTTGATGCCTATATTGAGGTTGTTGTTCATTACAAAGTTTGTCATTATCTTTGTTTTTAAGGTTCCTCATACGGCCTGCGTGTATTGAAGCACCTTCTTTCATCGCTATGGTTTCTGCTGCTTCTTTCAGATTGCCTGATATTAATAAACGTGGTGTATCTGTTCATTGCGTGTTTTTTAAATATTATATTCAGAACGGTGGTGAATAGTTTGCGAAGTTGTATCACCTTGTTTTGATCTCGACCACGCCAAAAGGGAACAGTATTTCTGTCCAAAGAAGTTAGGACTTGCTCATACTTATAGCAATAGACAAGAATAGAGAGACGGAGGATGGAATGCTTGGTGTTTTAGTGAATATTCCATAAATTTCAAATATGCACGTATTTTGCCTCGTCAGGAAGCGTTAATCGAAATATGAATAAAAACTGTGACGTAATTTATTCAGCTATGCAATCATCAGATCAGACAAATTGCCCGGTCAGAAAATACTTTATAGCAATAGGAAAAAAGTAAATTATTTCTATTCGAACATATCACAACGTGCTTAAAAGATAAGGTCGGACATTAAACAAGCTGACACGATAGCGTATCGTTTTAGCGCTGCACGTATCGGTATACAACTTCCTTAGGGGCCGGTCAGTCGTCACGCGAAGATGTGCATAATAATTACCTTAAGCAGGACTCACCCCTTCCATTTGTCCTCAGGTGGTCCAACTGGCCGACAGCTCGCGTGCCAAGCTGAAACTTGCTTTGCTGCTTCGAAAACGAATTTGCAAAATCCCCTGAATTATTAAGCGGCGGAAACTGAGTGTCCCGGAAGGCACGGTATACATAAAATTAGATTTGTTTATTAGCGGATTTCTCCCTGTCGAGCAGCCCTTGCATTTTTATTTTCCTCACCAATAATTTTATCTATATACAAGAGTGTAATAACTTTACAATATTACAATATTGCTGGTCTTTGCCAAAATTCATCCATTATAAATGACGTGCCCCACTTACTTAAATTAACTGTGGTGTATTGGACATTTCATCCTGTAGGCAACCCGGAAATCCAGCCATTCTACTAATGCTACGTTGACAGTGCTGCTGCCAACATTAGCTAATTCCCTCCAAAATTACTGTGTTTAGAATTGGACCCTGCACTTAACAGCGATAGCTTTGGCATATGAAAAATGAATTGCGAGCCTCTTCCACCATGGTCATTAAGTTTACTCAGTTCTGTTTTCGGAGAGCTCTTCAAAATTGCCCTAAACACATTTCGTATTAATATTTAAGGGTAGCTGCACATGACGTTTACAAATTACAACTACAAAGACGTTTGACACGACTTGATTAATCTGTGTGTGCATTAAATATTTATTTAATGGGCCCGCGAACTATCGCAGTCGTCTTCGGAAGCGCCTGGAATTGTTCCCCAGTTCAGCTCTGCAAATCAAAGGAATATTTACCAGACGTTAATTAAACGTGAGGTTAACGTTGTTAACACAACACGCTTCGGTTAGTTCAATATAACTAATATATAGCTGCACTGAAACATGCATTTTGGTTGTCGGGACGTAAAACCGCACACAACTTGCAGTTCGCAGGGTAATTGGGTTGACAAAATTGACTTTGTGTGCATCAATGAGTGGAAATTAGCTCTTTTGTCTGTCTTTGCCCGCTGGTTAACGAATAGATACCACCACTGCTGCAGCATTGTTGCATTATTGTAACAGCTGGATGAAATGGATGTTGACGGTAAGCAAGTAGTATACGAGGCCAAACTTTGTTTTTCACAGCAATACTGAAGCAAGACAATACTAGTCTTTAAACATTTTTGAAATATGACTCATTACTTCAAAAGAGTTTGAAGGCAATGTAATTTCTTCTCCTTTTAAAGAAAACTGAAAGAGATGAATTCACTTCAAAATAAGCACAAGTTTTATAATAATCTACAGCTCCACAGGGATCTATACGTGGATCGCTTTTTATCACACTTGTTAAATGTTTTTTTCAGATTTTATATAATTGTGGCTGATAATAATAATGACGTTGAATATACAACTTTTAGTTTTTTACTTTGTCAAACATGGTAATATTTTAGTACTTATCTTATGAAAGTGGTTTGAAAGCTCCGCCCTGTCTGACAATGAAATCATTTGTTAAGGATATTTATAGTCGATGTTTGCCGTTTAGGGGTATTATTAATATTTTGTACATCACTCTGTAGGGGAATTAGGTAAGTAACCCTTATTGGATGAGTTTATATCGATGTAGTAGAACTAGGGAAATGATACTACTGTCAATGTAGATTGTGGTTACGCATCATGTGCTTTGTTAATCATCTTTTTGTAACGTTTGGTTTCTTTATTTCGAAGGAATATAAAATTATATTTTTCAGATATTCATAATCATTACAGTCAATTCGATAGGGCTTCTGTGATAACCGCAGCGTGGGTTACTAATAAACTTGGGACAGAAATTTAGAAAGTTTGTGTAAAAGGTACTTGGATATAATACATATTTGGCTTCTTGATTCACTAATACTTAAATAAATAAATTATGCAGTAAAATAACAAACAATAATTTAATGCTCAAATTGTAATACGGATTTTTGCCTACTGTACTATTAATGTATATTGCATCGGGTCGCTGGCTTATTTAGTCGGAGAGGTATAAGACTATTAACATCGTCAGGGTGGCTAAAGGGAAACTAATATTGTTTTGGGTTGGCTCGTTGTCACCTGGAATGCTGAACTTACACATACGAACACTACCTGCAATAAAAACCCAACAGTTTACATAAACAACATATAATCTGTAAGAAAAACACAGGCACAAGAAAATACATATAAAAAATAAACAACAAAAATATAGTGCGCTACATGTATGAAAACCCCTTAACTGGATCGCTAAAGTTCAGCTATCAACTCAAAGTCAAATGCTACGAGAGCGAATTGTACTGGAATTCCGTGCACAAAAAACTCGCGCTACGCTGTCTATTCTTAAAATCCGCTCGTACTAGAAGCGCTGGAATACGAGGTAGCGTGGGGGCGTTCAAATGACGTAACCGCGAGGTTCTGGTTTCATGGGATTTTCCGTGCTCTCAAACACGAGAACGATGGCCTCAGATGTCGCAATAATCACCTTGCACAGTAGTTATAACTAGTAACTAACCTGGCTTTTACTTGCTCCCAAAGGTTCTCATAGTAGCAAAAGAAAGGCGCCACTTCTATAGCGTCTAAGTGATAGCTTTCTTCTAGCCGCGGCGGCAGCCTTTGGCGATGATGCATCAGGATATCGCTGCTTTCGGAAGCTGGGGTCACGCTTAGGGTTCCCTGTGTGACAGTGGCGAATAATCCAGGCCACAACACACTGCACAGAGCACTTTTAGGGCTGTTATTAGCACGCTTCGCACCTCTGTTAATTAGTACGCGCGAGTCGGGTGCGAGCGAATCTCCCGCGGGCCCTCACGGCATTGTTGCATCACTCCGCTACCTGGAATTATGCTGCTGTATACGCAAATTCACTCACGTTCACTTATAATACGTGGCCGCTTATCACATAAGGCTACTTATAACGAATACGGTTAGACTGTAGCACTGTATATAAGCAAAAGGTATGAAATATATGAATAGAGGTGGCACGAATTGGCCCGTTTCAAAATGTACACGAGCGTACACGAGCACACAGGTCAAATGGCCAATCATAGTAAACCTAGCACGATAGCTGATGAATTGAGATGAACTAAAAGAAAGCTTACCGTTGCAAACCCTTTTATACAGTGCTGCCCTTTGAATTGTGCTTAGAATTTGGCATTTTTTCACACAACCAGCAGTCACAAATGTCGATATTGTTCGAGAGGTTACTGCCAGCTGTTTGCAATGCCCTGGATCCCGAATTTTGGTATTCATAGGGTTATTACGGCAGGCTAGAAGCTGCTACAAAGTTGTTGCGCTGTACTTCCTTTGAACAGCGTTAAGCTTCTTCAAAGAAAAATGCTAAAAGATGCCAAGATCAATTCACAAGCAATTGTAGAATTGGGAAAAATCGGAGATAAAAGGTTATCATTCCCGGAAAACACCAAAATTGTTTTATGATTTTTGGCTGGGGTACCTGCTCTATTGCGTTCGGACGGTTCTGGGGGGGGGGGGGCTAAACTATGTTTTAGAACACTCCAAATGTTTCTCTCTGTATTGCCAAGCTACCAGCAGATTGTCTATAAAAAGCTCGTGAGAGGAAACCCATACAATAAATCGGTGTGTCCAAAGTCTTCTATGTGTGAAACGGGATAGCAATCAGGGAGTTTGCTTGCAGCTAGGGAGGGGCAATCACCTCTTCTTCTCATTCTTCAATCTAGCTCGACAAACCAGTTGGGTTTGAATGGCTGGATGATTCCTTGTTCCAGCATGAATTGAAACTTTTCGGCTGGGTGTAGTCTACCTGGTGAAAGTCATCTTCGAAAGCAGGTGACAGAGCGTTTTGGAAAGGTAATAATGAGGTGCTTTTATCGTGTGTTCTGGTTGTTTGGATAAATCTGAGGGACATGCAATTTCCGGAAATTGTGCGCTTAATTCATGTAACACTGTATCGCCGGAAATTATTTATTTTTCACAATCATTGTCATTATGTAGCAAACGACTTCCGGGATTCGTCCGTCTCATTACGCTCACTTTCTATTCAGAAGGATTTTCTGTTCTGACATGGTTAACACATTGAGTAGGGATGAAGTATCGAGTAGTTTTAGGATATACAGTTTCTATTCGCTTTTAATACAAAGGGAGTAGTAACTTCGTTAGATGCTCAACAAAGGTTATTGCATTCTCATGGTCGTTTCTATTTCAATATCCATTTTCAGTCTTAACAGCATTTATACTCGATTAATTTTCGTTGTATAATGAATACTTAATATGAGAGGACCTACGTACTTCCAAATAAGTCTCCATGTTTATATTCATCTACTCATTTATTTTTCAAGTTTTTAAACCCGAAAGTTTGCGTTCATAGTCAAGTCTTTATACTGCAATGCCTTTTCTTGGAATATGTTTCAGCCTCTTTATGGTTGTACAAGCATATCGGCCAATTATACGTCCAGATTAAGTTCCATCAAGAGGCCCCAGCGACCTGATTCCTAGCAACGGCCTCCTCAGCAGAAGCAGAAGCGCAGCAGAACATTAAATAATTACGAGAAAGCGTAGTAAATAATAACATAGAATAATAAACAGGCTGTAACTCCCCCAAACATCCCTCTTAACGTGGTTTACGTACCTCGTTAAACTACGGAATAATAAAATGACAGAGGATAACTTGGCTGTTACTTATACAGTCGAGAGTTGCTTCCAATCTCCGGGATGGCGAAATTAAACCGGCCTGCTTGCAGCCAGTCCGTTCTGAAGGATTCGCTGCCGCCACGCTCCGTTATTGTTGTCGTGGGCGGTTAGCGTACGAGGCGGTTGTTATCCATTATTGTAAGTGCGTGACCTGAGGTTTGGCGTAGATTTCTGGATTATCGACCTAGGTTAGGGCCGACTTTCAGACAACTCCAAAGGTCTGAAGCATTAGTTAATTAGTCATTTTCGGTGCTACTCCTACTCTGGGCCGGGCGAGTATTAATTCTGCTCGTCTTATCGATCTGGCGCCTGCGATTAACTTACGTTGCTGTTATTGTATCTACACCTTGTAACTGTCTAACTCGCGCCTATTCGAACCCAGTTGGACGGGAAAATAAACCAGCCTGTAGTATTAATGACGCTCGCATCGCAGTTCGCTTTGTACTATTGCGAAATCAATACGTGATGATGTATGTTCTACTGCTACTAATTACCGTCAAGATTTTCAGCTTGACGTAGTTTACGGAAGTCGTAATTACAGAGTAGAAAGTTTAAGTGGCATAAATTGTATAACTTCTACATAGAGACCTTGAGATTGTTGGAGTACATCAAATTGACAACCTTTGTTTAAAACTGCTTTTGGAGACAAATCCATTCATCTTTGAATCTTCATAAGGAAGGAAACTGTATGCTATTCGTGGTTTGACATACTATATTTGTGCTTACGTGGGTTGTTAAATGTAAATATTTTCTTCAAAAGAACTAGAGTGGAGTAAGGCTGGATGATTTTGAGGTGGCTTTAATTAAAGTCTGAGTGTAAATGGAACGATTTCAGCTGATTATTAGCAAACATAGTATTTAAAGTGATATCGATCACTCACCTTAAGTAATGATAGTTGAACTTCAGTTGTGTAATATTATTAATCTCATCCTCGTAGGTATTCCCGGAGATGCTTTTACAGATACGTTATTTGAGGTTGGAGACGCTTTCCTTGTCGGGTTGCGGATCAATGTCAGCAGGGCGTTGGACCTCTGAGTGAGTTTAGCAAGCCACTCCCACGGTACTTCTTCGCTGTAGGAGTTCACCAGGACGTGCTGGAATGCTCACGTTTAACTTAGGTGGGTCCCACCTTTTGTACAGTTAATCCTACAGTTCGAAGTACACTCCTTTTCTTTGCAGAGCTCTTCGCGTTTATTTCCAGCAGCTCGTCGTGAAACTACCAGCAGCGTCCGCCGCACTATCGCACTTTTTACCAAATCGAATGATTAGGGTCTAATAACAAACAAAACAAATCGGCTGTAAATTAAAATGTTAGTATAGGAAAACCTGGCAAGTAAGGTCAAGTCCATGCTACATGTAACTGCTAATTACTTATTTAATATGTAGGCCTCTTTGTATCGCCTCATCTACTTCGTCTCTCTATGTTGTTTGAGGTTTCCCCGTTTCTTTATTCCTATTTGCTCTTCTAGAATGTTCATACCGTCTTACTCTATTTTCATCAACGTAACTCAGTGTACCCTTGTCTAATCTTACCATACTTGTAATTGTCTCGTTAGTAACTCTGTCCATTTGTGTAGGTCTACAACTCCGTTTCCACATTCCATCTGATTTTATTTTATTACCATTACTTTTCTTGATTATCCACTTTTCAGCTCCATCTGTCTCTATGCGATTTTAGCTGTTTAATGCAAGTTTTTGTTTGTCTTAATTTATTTTGATGTCATCGTCTGTTGCCCTCTTCTTGACGATATGAAGAAGTATTAAACTTATAAGTGAAAGCATTTATCAAGTTTCATGAAGCTCTTTCAGGAAAGTTGCTGTATCGATTTGTCTTTGTCAGCGTAAAAAACGCATGCACATGAAGCATGGGCATTACATTAAATTGTCCCTAGACAATGTGCAAATAATGTCTATTGATTAGATTGTAAACTTATGTGACCTTTTAAGCCATGCAGTGTGGTGTATGCTATCATTTGACATTATTTATTTTTTTTACTGATATTCTACGTTTTAAATTTAAGAACGAACTCTATAAGTTGTGTGTCTAAGTTAAATATGATAACATTGATATATTTATGTAATTAACATTTATTTCGAATTAATCAACCAACTGAACGAGCGGACTGCGATGTTGCCGTCAAACTGATTTATTTGAAATGACCGCATTTAAAATATGTAGATGCAAACACCCACTCATCTTGCCTAAATGTAAATTGCTGTCCTGCAGACTTGTTTACTAAAATCCATTTATTGTTGCAGGTAAGACCTGGTGAAGCTCTTAGTTCAAACAGTGGTTTGGTGAAGCTTGTGTTAGTGATCGATTCACACGAAGTGAACTTATATATCTGTCCTGTACTAGTATTTGTCTAAAAAGGTTTGAAACTAGTACTATATGCAATCTTACATTTGCAGAAGTACTGTTCTTAGATAATTAAAGCTAAATAATTCTGAAGAAAAAATATTAAAGCATTTCCCTCTTCCTTCAAACTAGCTGATACATAAATGCGTAAATTACGCAACTCCTCTTACAAATTTTAGATACTGCTTTGTAGGTGCAAATGTCGTAAATTTTCCTTAGAAATGTTGTAAATACTAACGATATTTTGTGGAGTGCCACCGCGGAAAGTCACTTAACCGTTTCACGTTACATAGCTCTAGAAAAAGGTCGTCGAACGAAATTTGTATACACCTAAGTCCTGTTTTATAGTTTGTAGTTGTAACGTGGTTCTCTTGTCGTTTCGGTTGGGCGCCAAATTGTAACGCTTCGACTTGTGCGTGTCGTGTCCCTACGCTTTTCTTCATTTTGTTATTTTCTATTGCCAGCTAGCCTAATAGCAATGAAATATCTTTGTTTTATATACCTCAGTTCGTAGCTAGAAAAACCCCTCATTGCAATCAACCCAAACGTTTTTGTCATCTCGTGGTGCTTGTGCTTTGAACAGCGAAGCATCAAGTTGTGTATGTGAGAAGCTTCTATTTTTTTTTTAATTTTTACGAGCATAAATACTGTGTATCGCTGTGCAATATCGAGGGGGCAAATATCAAATGAGGTAGTTTGCTGACCATGTTACCAATAAGGCAATTTAGAAAGTCATTGAACGCTCTATAACCTAAAACTAGGTGGGGTGTCAGCGAGGAAGTTAACTTTTTAAAGTTAGTAATGAGGCAGAGCACTCGTAAGTATTATTATCTCTTTTGGATTCACTTTCTAATTATGTTTACGTTATCCTCTTTCTGGCGGTAGCCTGAAGGGCAAATTCGAAGTCTGGCTTGTGCGAGCAATTGTTGCTGTACGAGAGCTGTAGTTCTAGGCAGGATAATTATTGCATAGAGGAATTTTAGCCCAACAACATCCCAAGCGTTTAGTCAAGCAAGATCAGTTCCTTCAGGATATCCGATCCATTGTTAAGATGTATTTTTGTAGCATCTTTATGTCTACCACCCAGTGTAGCCTAATAGTTAAACAGTTGTAAAAGCGCGAAATTATTGGCTGCTCCACCCTTTTACATTTTTTGGTTACACATTTTCCAACATTGTTAAATCTTCTTCAGTTCTTTGTTAACGTTGCATGATGGTTTGCTATCCCAGCAATTAATACAGTTTAGTGGCGTGTGGGAATATGCAGGTACCCCCGGTTATAAAAATAGGTTGTATTTGGGAAGGTGTGAACATCATGACCTTAAATATTTGGCTTACTGTGATAATTTTTTGAGTCCTTTACTTAGCAGCGATTTCTTCTATGTAGTTCTGGGTAAGCAGTGTATCGTAAGAGAGCCTTACATACGAATTTATTTGTAAAATATAAGCCATGCATTTCATTATTTGTGAGATTTACTGTGTGATATTTGTATAAAATAATAGTAATTACGAATCGTTATTTATATCCAAATTGCTCTCCGTGATATGATTAGGCGAACTTCCGTAAAAGCTTGGTTTTATTTAATATTTTTGTCTCCGTTGAAGCACTTAATGGTTATTCGTCTCAAATTTTCAACAGTGAACGTGCCAGATAGAGGCACTTGGCGCCCTCTAATTTAGTTTTCCTAGTTGACCTCGATCCATTCTCCGTAGCTAGAAGAACATAGATGAAATAGCCCGAACATGCTCACACAGTTCCGTGCTACGATAGCTCTTCGTGACTAACAGATTCTGGCATAAATCACCCACCTTAAATGATGGTCGTTGAATACCAGTTGATTAATATCCCGAACATGCATCTCGTAGCTATGCTTTCAATATTACGTAATTGGAGGTGCCGGTGATTTCGTTGTTGGTCTACTGAATTTGTGAGTCGAAATTCCTTTTTAGGTTAAAAGGTCACTATTGCGATACTTTTTCGTTCTAGGAGTTGCCTCGAAAATGTAGGAAAGTGTCTGAACATCAGGCATCTGTACAGTTTAAAATATATGAAAAAAATTAGACGAATTACGTGTATTTCAAACATGGAAAACGAACAGAATAATTTTTGGGACTTAGCAGTAGATTCCACAATATTGTTCGATTTTGATTAACATCGCGTCTCTTAAGATAGACGAAATTGCCAGACATATACTCGAAAAACCACCTCCATGTGTAGTACAAGTTTCATATTTCATCACTTTGAAACGTATTTTCTCTTTATTGGTTTGGCCGGTGGCAAGATGCCTGTGAAAGCAGTTTCACGAACTCCAAAACGAGAAAAATAAATTCGCAGGATTTATAAGAGCCAAGAATGCGTGGTTCATTGAAAATTCACGGTTTGCAATTGCACAGCAAAACTCGTTCATTGTCCTGCTTCATTTTAACTACACTTTTTGTTCGCGGTGCATCAAATGTATTTCCATCGGAGTGGTGTGCAGCCCAACAAATCCCATTGAAATGCGCTCCCAATTTAAGTTCATATACATTAAATCATTATTCATCTGCAGACGCAAAAAATCTAAATCGGGATTTACATTCACGCCATTCAGGCCTGCATTTCGCACAAAACATTGTTCAAGTGCGACCTGAAACTCTAACATCGGTTACCGTCTAACTTATATTTAAAACTTGCGTTCTGGTGCCTTAATTTTTGACTGTTGTGCACAGGAGAACCGCTTATTGGAACACCTGGGTGACAGGGCACTTTAATAAAAGAAACCTTCGCACGAAATATCTTCGGATTGTGGGTATATGAGATTTTCAATGGGGATTTTACAGCGGTACTCCGGAACAATCTGGAAAAGCTACCTTGTATTTGATGTAGGTTAAGGCTGCTGCTTCTAGAGAGGGTTTCAAAGGCGCTCGATTAAAATGAAAGCTTACGTTGTTGTTGCATTTCAGAAGTGTTATGGTAACATCTTCCTTAATAATACCTTAACAAGGAAAATTTGCAATTGAAGCTGCTTCTAAGCACATTTATAGCTTAAAATTTGCGTCTTTTAAAGAAAATATTAAAACGCGATCTCTATTTTAAATAAAAATTTTCAAACAGTGAAATAATAATATGTCAAACGCCAGAATTATAAGAAAATGCAAGTTGAAGAGATTAGGTAAAACTAATGTAATTAAATGTCAGATTTAAATTTCTCACCATTAGTTTGTTATAAACACTATAGTATAGTCACAAAAACTAAAAATAAAATAAAAATGCGAAGAAATTCACCTGCTTGCTGCTCGACATTTAGTAACTACTTTTTTTCTTCCTAATGTTGTAATGCCTTGTATTGTCTTTAATAGATAGATTATAATGGCAAATAAGTGATGGTGAGCACTTGACTGCAGGTGTACCGGCATGCGTTTGTTCAATAATTCGTTCTGTTTGGTGAGAGTATATCAGAGAACGCACGTAGAATCTCTTTAGGTTTTTCTTAATAGTGGTTGTGTGGCTTTAGTGTACCCGAGTTCCATTCGCGAATTTGCGGATATTTAAATTGGGTAATTTAACATATATTATCTTCACATTGCAATTGTTATGGATTTATTATTCTGCGTAACGTATCGAATTGTGTTTAAACGGCTTCTGCTTTATTTAAGAGCTTATATAACCATTGATGAGGATTTCGTTTAGATTTGGGAGCTCTTGTAGCTGATCGTTTGCAGTATTTGCTGCCTGGTTCCTGATATAGTCCTGTGTCTTTTTTCCGCTGCGCGAATTTACTCACACTGTCCAAGGTAAACACGAACCTTTGGTTATTGTTCAATTCGAAGCTTAAACTCACCCTCTAATCTTGGATCATGCTGGAGGTCATCTCCCAGTTTTGTCTGTGCAGTTATAGAACTAAATTTTTGCCAATTTCTGCCTCTTACCTCTTAGACGAATTCATGTAAATTAACCAATTGTTTGCTACCAAACACAGCGATAACACCGCAGCTCATTGAATTAGCTTGTAGTAACGAAAGTGGTGTTGCACTTTTAACTTTCACCCGTAGTGTTGGCTCTAACTGTAGCACATACTCTTGCTTCTAATATGTATAATCCTATTTATGGTATCTTTGGTTTTATGCTACTGTAAGTAAATTATGTAACCAACTTTTCTGAATCAGTTTCAAGCGGTAGCATATTCGGCTACGCAAATTTTAATGAGGATCTCGTAAGCCAAGTTGTATTTGAAGACTCGTTTCCTGGTAATTTGCACACCCCTTGGTAATTTAGAAAAGAAACACATGCCTTCTTTATTGTGACTGTAGCTGTAGACTTATGATGTGTCCAAGTCACCTGGTTTGTTTGGTACGATTTGAAGCTGGGTTTTAGTATTTCAGTGTGATTCGCCTGGTGTCTGAAGCTTAGCAGGTGACTTGAGCTATTTTACAGAACTATATAATTCCAGTTGTGGTTAGCACATAACCAGTTCAAGAAACTACAATCTACTTTAAACGATTTGACTCAGTTTTATCGGTTAGATTTTGGTGGTTAAGCTATAGTTTCTTTTGTTCTGTGTTAGATAGTAGATGGACCATTTCAAATAAATCGTTAGTTGAGTTGCACAACTATTTAACACTCTTGATTCTGCTTAAGTGGATAAATATATATAACCTTCTTCATTTCAGTAAATAATACAAACACTATTTTAATTAATTTGATCTGTTTCTGAAGGATAGATAGTAACTATACTTTGTATTTCAGTTATGTGAGGGACTCGCTGGATTCGCGCGTTATAGTCACAACAATAAAATTGTACCTGCAAACTCGAGTTATTTTTAAGGGCGTTACCTAATGTTTGTCTGTCGACAATGTACTAGGAAGTTTTCTGACAGGGTGGAAAATGTGCCGCCTCAGCTTCGTAATTTGAACTTACCTTGTTTCGTGATTCTTGAAAGCATATTTTAATGGACGAATACGCGGAACTGCATTTGGATTCACAAATAAGAACCATACAGTACACTTCGGACCTCTATTAAGGGGTATGAGCCAAATTCTCTTAATACATTTACCTTGTGCGTAGGGTGAACCGGCAAAGCTATGCATTAAAATAAAAAAATTAATTCACATTTGTGAATGAGAAATACTAGTTGCTGCTTTACTTATTGCAAAGTTTTGATTAACACCACATTCTTCTTTGGCATAAAATAGCACAGTTAGTACAAAGTTAGTGTGTTTCAAAAATAAATTTCGCTCAACGATTTCAGGATTATTGGTACTTCAGTTAGATCGTAAAATTATTTTATACCTTTTCTCCTTCGGCAAGTAGTAGTACATAATCTGCAGCATAAAATCACTGCCCTCTTTGAACAAACGTGACCCACAGAAAGTGTTTACTTACTTCATCGAATAACAAAATACCACACTATGAATATAAAACTAGTGAAACTTGTGGTAAATGTGGTTCAACTTTTGTACGTTTCTGGGCGATAACTAAATATTCTTCAGGACATAAGATAGGTATGTGATTTAGCATCGAGGGTTAATTAAGTGACATTAAAGACGTTGGTATTTTAAGGATTTTACTATTATTGGCTCTCAGGTTTTTATTATATAAATAAATATAAAATTATATATTTACAGCTGCTAGTACTGAACATTTTCTATACCAATGTGTCTAAAAATAATCCTCAAGTGCTTGGTATATTTTTAATATCTCCTTAAAAATACGTAATCCGCGTTTGGAAAAAGTTTTGTAGCCGGAAGCTTCTAAAAGCTAATTACACGATTTCATTGTAAACAGCTACGCTGTTGTTAGAACAACAGCGCAGGTATATTGTTCTGTAATTTCTGTTATCATTAACTTTAAGATATTCTTTGCGTTGGCGCTATTTAGAACTTTCTAAAATTTCATCTTTACCAATTTATTATATTCGTTTAAAGCTTGTATTTCGCGACCTTTTGTCGTCGATTAAATATAGGTCCGCTTTATTTCGACATTTTTTTCGCTCGTACTAATTTCGTGCAACTTTACTGCTCGTAAAAAATTTATTTCCGCTGCTCAATGCGCCTCCGTTTCGGAAGTGAAATTTGAATATTTGCCTTTATATTCCGGCTAAGTGACAGTGCACGCAAAGGTGTTCTAATTGTAGGTATTAATTTTAACCTTGCGCAAGGATTTAAGCAGAATATTAAACATTACTGTCATACTTGGGTGTTGTTCCTGCGTTTGTGAATTGTTATTATAACAGCATTTAAATGATATTAATTTTTCTAAATATAGGCCGTATTTAGGTTGCATATAGAGTAAATTTACTTTTTGTCATACGCTTTATTTTTTGCATTTTGAGTAATTTGTTCAATATATCAGACGTATTTGGTTTTAGGCAACGATCGTAATAAATGTTTACCAGTTTTACAACAAATTGCAGTAAAATATAAACTAATTTTCAATTGAATTTTCAGTAAATTCTTAGAAAATTTTCGACAATCATCCAGGAAAAATTTCAGAAGGTTTCTAGTCAGGATTCATGATATTTTAAGCTTTCAGGAAATCTCTAGTACATTCACAAAGCCTTTTTCTATATTTTGGGTTGGAAAGTGTGCACGAAATTTTCAGTGAATCTATATTAAATGTAATAACTAATGGGGTTTGAAGGTACATATTAAAATATGAACACATTTTCGGTAGAATTTCAGCACATTCTCATAAAATTTTCAATAAATTTGCGGAAAAATTTTCAATAAATATTCAGAAAAACTCCTAGTAAGAATTCGGAAAATTTTCAATAGTTTTCAGGAAATCTTCAGTAAGCTAGGCGAAAATTTCAGTATTTTTGTGGAAAATTCGCAGTAATTTTCCAGAAAAGGGTTGGAAAGTTTCTCACAAGAATACTTAAATTTGCACTATGCTTTCATGAAGTCTTCAATAAGCTTACCCAGAATTTTCAGTATTACTGTGGAAAATTGGCATAAACCTTCCAGCAAAGAGTACGGGACTGTATACGAAATTTTCACATATAATCTCATAAGAGCATTAATTCTTTCCGGAAATTTTTTGAGTGCGTTCCAACAACGTCGTAGGTATTAATTTGCCCGAGCAGGACGCGAGGGCAAATTAGGACGTTGTTGGAATGCACGAAAAATAATTTCCGGATATGAATTAATGCTCAAATGCAGATTCGGTAAGAAAATCGTAACGACACAAACCCTAAAAAGAAGTAATGTCTACCTACAAAAAATTTCCAAGAAATTTTGTTGTTGTCTGTCTTACGGCTCGTGAACTAATTTTTCTATTGGTCATTAATGAGTGCCCTACGATTTTCTATAAAACTACATTAAATATCACTAAAGGTTTCTAAGGATACGTAACAAAATATGAATACCTTTTCGGCTGGTTTTGAGCACATTTTCATAAAATTTTTAACATTTTTTTGGATAAAATTTTCAGCTTATATTCAGGGGAAACATGCGTAACGTTCTATTAGTAAGGATTAATGAAACTTTGAATACGTTTTCAGGAAATCTTTAGTAAGCTTGCGGAAATATTTCAGTATTTTTGTAAACCGTTTAGAAAAGGGTTGAAAAATGTGCTAGAAGCTTTCAGAGCCTCTACATAAATTTTACTAAACAGTTCTCAAAGTATACAGTAAAATATGAACAAATTTTTTGGCTGAATTTCAGCACCTTATCTGACATTTTCAACTTTTTAGGTAGAAAATCTTCAATAAATATTCAAAAGGTTTCTCGCGAGTATTCATGAAATACGCTTTCATACAGTTTTCAATAAGGTTGCAAATTTTTTGGTATTCGGTTTTGGTTCGAAATTATTGTGGATTTTTGCACAAACCTTCCACAAGACTATCAGAAAATGTAAACAAAATTTCCAGTAAATCTACATTCAAAACAGTAAGAGTTTTAAAGTATACAGTAAAATATGAAAAAAAAACGGCTGATTTTCAGCACATTCTTAGAAAATTTTCAAACATTTTGAGAGAAAGCTTATAACAAATTCAGGAAAAATTGCATAAGGTTTCTCGCAAGTACTCATGAAATTTTCAACACGCTTTCAGAAATTCTTCAATAAGGTTGCAAAAAATGTACAGTATTACTGTGAAAAATTTCCACAACCCTACCACAAGACGATCAGAAGATGTGAACAAAATTTTCAGTGAATGTACATTAAAATTCACTAACAGCCAGTCTTATAAAGGCCCCTAATCTGACGTTAACTGTAATTCGCTGTTAAAATAAAGAAAAGCGCATCAAAAATTGTTTACTAATGAATAAAATGTCATAAACATTAATGTTTTGATGCGCTTTTGTTTATTTTAACAGCGAATTAAAGTTAACGTCACATTAGTGGTCTTTATAAGACCGGCCGTAAGAGTTTTGAAAGTATACAGTAAGATATGAAAAAAAAAATTTAACACATTCCTCTTCATCTTCTATGACGCAAAATTGCAGAAAATCTTGTATACAACACGTTGCAATATTTGTAATTTTTACACACAACGGGTTGCCAAACTCGTCACGTCTAGTATGAAAAACACTTTGATTTTGCGACTTGTATCATAAATAACTATAATAATTTGGAAAAGGTTTCAGTATTTTTCTGAAAACTTTGCACAAACCTTAAAAAAAGAGATGGAATGTGTGTATGAAAGTGAGGTCTACATTAAATTTCAATTGGTTCTATAGCTGTAACTGTTAAGCCAGTTTTCACATACATTATCTTTAGTGCACCGAATATTAGCTTCTGCTAGAACGATTAGCCTCTAAAAATTATCTGAAAATATTCAGTACATGTAAGATATTCGGTGAGAATATTGCATCCCTGTTATATTTTATAATGCACAAGTAGCCCGAATTAGCTCTGGAGTTTGCAGTTTCTGGAAGTTAACGCTGAAATTGCAGAAGAACAAAATTATGACTTGACTTCAATTGTCTAAACGTAAACTAGGATAAATAGTCGCTATTGGTTCTATTAATTAACAATTGTACCACCACATTTTCAGATACTTTTCAGAAAATTTGCTGTGTCATCCGTAAAACCACAAAAAGTAAGCGGCATAGGTTGGGATAATTTTTAAAATTATTATGGGAAATATTTAGCGAGACTGCAGGAAATTTTAGCAATACATATTTAAAAAGCTTGCAGCAGTGTTTTAGCACAATATTAACAATTTTCCAAAAAATAGTGGTTAACGTTCCAGAATTGTAGATTTTTAATTAGTCTACATGAAAGTTTTCGGAATGTTTTCAATTAGCTGTGACAAATAGATTTTCAGTAAAAATCAGGACAATTTTCTGATTTGTCAGTAAATTTTGATCATACTATTTTCGGTTAGTTATGAGTAGCGTGCCAGTAGAAATCAACGTTTTTCAATTTTTTAAGTAACTTGACAGCATATTTTAAATAACTTGCGAGCATATTTAGGAAAATCCAAGTAAGTTTATAAAAAATTGTCCGTAAGGTTTTAGCGTATTTTCGATACGAATAAATTGTCAATAAAAACTAAGCACTTGTTTTAATAATTGTGAGTAGACATCCAGTCTATTTTCAGTTAATTATGAGCATATTTCCAGTAAAAGCCAAGCACGTTTTTCAAAAATTTTCTGTAACCTTTCACCATATCTTTAGTCATATATGAGTAAATTGTCAATAAAAATCATGCACATTTTTCCAAAATTGCAGATAAATTTTGAGCAGTTTAGTTAAATGTTATTATATTTTCAGTCAGTTTTGAAGAGTGTCAGTAAAGATTAAGCACTTTTTTCAATACTTGTCAGTAAGTATCCAGCATATTTGCAGTTTCTTGTGGATATACTTTTCAACTCCAACTTTTCAGAATATCTTCAGATAAGGATAAATTTTCAGTAAAAATTAAGTAAATATCAGAAATTATTGTAAGCTTTCAGCATATTTCCAATTAGTTATGAGTATACTGTCAATTCAAATCAAGCCAATTTTTCAAAAATTCAAATAAATTTCCAGCATATTTTCAGTTAGTTGTGATTATACTTATAGTAAATATCAAGCAGCATATTATATACCTTTCGGTATATTTTTAGAAAGTTGTGAGTAGATGGTGAGTGGAACTTCTCTAAAGTGCTAAGTAAGGTTTCAGTATATTTTCAGTTAGTTGTAATTATATTTTCAGTAAAAGTAAAGCAAGTTTTCCAAACATTGTTAGTTGCTTTTCAACATATTTTGAGTTAGTTATGAGTAGATGGTAAGTAATAATTTTCTAAAATTCTAAGTAAGGTTCCAGCGTATTTTCAGCTGGTTCTGATGAATAGATTTTCATATATTATACTATAAGTACTCAAAGTTATGTCGATTATTGTTGAGGTAGTAGGTATCATGAAGGTTCATTCCGCTTGAGTACATTGCACACGCAATGGACGAGTGATATCAGACCAAAAATAGTCTACGTAACTTTGAATACGAATAGTATTTGGGGGACTATTCAGTGAACTAATAAACCTCAAATGAAAATGGCTCGAAAATTAGCTACACATGTTAAAAAATAGTTTTTATAAACATCTTTAATAAAGATTTTAATTTGTTGAAAATAGTCACTTGAGTACTAGTACAATATTCACTTATAATACCATGAGTAGTCAAAGTTATGTCGAATATTTTTGCTGTGGTATCACGAATGTCCATTGCGCTTTGGTACGATTAGGACGAGTGCGCTAGCACGAGTTTTAATCCTAAGCGCAATGGACATGAGTAGTGATACCCGCAAAAATATTCTACTTAACTTTGACTAAGAATGGCATTCGAGAGACTATTCAATGAACCAAACTGCTTTTTAAAATTAGTTTTCAGTAAATGTAGCACGAAACTACGCAATTTCTATAGTAACAAAACACTAATACTGACTGTTTCTAATAAAAATAAAATTTGTTTAAAATATTCACTATACCACTAGTGAAAATTGTCGATTATTTTCACTAGTGAAAATTGTCAATATAGTTCATTTTTATTGGCTCAAAGACGTCAAATCTTGTATTTTTATTGGTCAGTTTTTGATAGATGACAAGTGAGTTGAATAGTCGCTACAATTCGGTACTAGTACAGTAGCTACTATAATAATTTATTTTGTTTGGCTATGAAATCCAAATTCGGACGTTTTCATTAGTTCACTTTCGACAGCTGACAGGTGAATGGAATAGTCAGTAAAAATCAAGAAAATTTTCTGATATTGTCAGTAAGTTTTCATCATATTTTTAGTTAGTTATGAATAAGTTGTCAGTAGAAATCAAGGAAATTTTTCAAAAATTGTAGGTAAGTTGTCAGCATATTTCAGTTACTTCTGAGCATATTTTTAGCAAATGCCAAGTAAGTTTACAAAAGACTTTAGGTAACTTTTTAGCATATTTTCAGTCAGTTACGAATACTTTGTCAGTAACAATTATGCATTTTCATTAATAATTGTTAGTACATATTCAGGGTATTTTCAGTTTTTAGTAAATGTTTTAGAAAATTCTCAGTAAGATTCTCAGTTAGATAGGAGTAGATTCTCAGTAAAAACTAAGCATTTAAAAAAATTGTTGTAAGCAAATTTTCCGCATATTTTTAGTTAGTTATGAATAACTTGTTAGTAGAAAACAAAGAAATTTTTTTAAAAATGTAGGAAAGTTGTCAGCATATTTCCAGTTACTTGTGAGCATATTTTTAGTCAACGCCAAGCAAGTGTATAGAACATTTTCAGTAACTTTTTGAGCATTTTTAGTTAGTTATGAATATATTTTCAATAAAAATAAAGCACTTTTTCAATATTTGTTAGTATATGTTAGTACATATTCAGCATATTTTCAGTTAATTGTGTAATTGTGTAGAAGTACATGTTTCGAAAATTCTCTTTCTCTTTCCAGCATATCTTTAGTTAGATGTGAGTGGAATATTTAAAAAGAGCCAATTTTTATGAACACATTTTGGGAAGAAAAAAATTAGCTATCTTCTTCCGTTCGAAAATTATAAGCAAATTTGTAAAAAAAAAATATCAAAAATTCGCAATTGTCACGATTTAAACAAGTAGCCTTTGGAAACAAATAGCGAAGTCGTATCTGTAAATTGGAATAACATGTTCGGGGTATCTCTGGGCGTATAACTGAACTGCTCTTCTAGAGTTCTTTTGAGATTCTCCATAAACTAATAACTTGTCGACTTTTTCGTTGTGCGTGAACGTTTTTCAAAGTCAAATGACAACAAAACAATATTTGTCAACCATTAGTTTAATTATTGACCGATGCGACTTTGCTATTTGTTTCCAAAGGCTACTTGTTTAAATCGTGACAATTGCGAATTTTTGGTAATACTTTTTTTTACAAATTTGCTTATAATTTTCGAACGGAAGAAGATAGCAAATTTTTTTATTCACAAAATGTGTTCAGAAAAATTTGCTTTTTTTAAATATGCCAAAATATAGGTATGTTTTTGGGAAAAACAAATTCGATGACGTCATTACTTCAGTTTCCAGATATGGAAAAATATGCAATTATGGCTTAAAATGGACTTTACTCAAACCCATTTAAGAACCTCTTTTCAGATTTTTTAAATCGTTTTTCTTTTTCTTATAATAAAGCTGAGACATCGAGTTTCGCTCACCCTGTACCGGGTGGCCAATTAAGAAGGGCACTCGGCCCTATCTCGAAAAGTAATTGTCGTAAAGACTTGGGGTAAAAAAATTTATGACTAAAGCGGCCAAGAGAAAATGCTGGAAATTATTTTTAAGTTTCTAGAATGGCCGCCAGGAGGCGTAATCGCATTCTTGAATTTTAAATCCCGATTTTTGAGAAATATTCTTATATTACAGATAGCTAAAATGGACACCGTTTTAAAGTTGAGATAAATTCGATTCTTTTTTGTTAAATGCTTTTTGCTCTATCTCTTAAGGGAAAGTGGTGGGGGGTGTCCGAACATTTTCGGAAAGAAATGTCAATAACTTCAAAATGGCTGAACGGATTTTGTCAAACTTGGAGTCGTTGAAAAGGGCTTTTCTTAGGCTATCAATGCTGCCTTGAGCGGATTGATTTAGATTGCTTGTGTCGTCGCTAGAGGGCGTTTTGCGACAACACTACAAATGAAATGGATTTTCTCAAAAAAATTAAATGCAACGATATCACTTTTATTGGAACAAAAGATAGCCAAATAAGGGCCTAACACGCTAGTGAAAACTGCATTTCGATATTTGTTTCCTAACCTAAAATATCAGTAAAGGAAATTAAAAATCGAAATAATGTCGCATCTTTGGGAATATTTTCAGTATACCTGCCATTATTAAATCCTAATTATCCTTCTTTTAGCAAAATATATATAAATTTACTGTTAAAATACCAACATTATATTTAAAATGTCAATAATAATTAATCCTTTATCTAATAGAGTTGTCTGTCCGGGACGCTGTTTTGTCTGTCCGGGACGCTGTTTCAGCAGCCAAACCGTAAGAGATAGAGAAAAAAGTTATGAAAGTTATGTTTGGAATGGTCATGTCAGGTCAGGAACCGAATTTCAGTCACGTGACACTTCCGGTTTTCAAATCACGTGATTTCTCGAAAACCGGAAGTGTCACGTGACTGAAATTCGGTTCCTGACCTGACACGACCATTCCAAACATATAACTTTCATAACTTTTTTCTCTATCTCTTACGGTTTGGCTGCTGAAACAGCGTCCCGGACAGACAAAACAGCGTCCCGGACAGACAACTCTATTAGATAAAGGATTAATTATTATTGACATTTTAAATATAATGTTGGTATTTTAACAGTAAATTTATATATATTTTGCTAAAAGAAGGATAATTAGGATTTAATAATGGCAGGTATACTGATAATATTCCCAAAGATGCGACATTATTTCGATTTGTAATTTCCTTTACTGATATTTTAGGTTAGGAAACAAATATCGAAATGCGGTTTTCACTAGCGTGTTAGGCCCTTATTTGGCTATCTTTTGTTCCAATAAAAGTGATATCGTTGCATTTAATTTTTTTGAGAAAATCCATTTCATTTGTAGTGTTGTCGCAAAACGCCCTCTAGCGACGACACAAGCAATCTAAATCAATCCGCTCAAGGCAACATTGATAGCCTAAGAAAAGCCCTTTTCAACGACTCCAAGTTTGACAAAATCCGTTCAGCCATTTTGAAGTTATTGACATTTCTTTCCGAAAATGTTCGGACACCCCCCACCACTTTCCCTTAAGAGATAGAGCAAAAAGCATTTAACAAAAAAGAATCGAATTTATCTCAGCTTTAAAACGGTGTCCATTTTAGCTATCTGTAATATAAGAATATTTCTCAAAAATCGGGATTTAAAATTCAAGAATGCGATTACGCCTCCTGGCGGCCATTCTAGAAACTTAAAAATAATTTCCAGCATTTTCTCTTGGCCGCTTTAGTCATAAATTTTTTTACCCCAAGTCTTTACGACAATTACTTTTCGAGATAGGGCCGAGTGCCCTTCTTAATTGGCCACCCTTACATAGTCAGTAAAACTCAAGCACATTTTCAAAAATTTTAAGTAAATTTTCATCATATTTTCAGTTACTTCTGAGCATATTTTTAGTAAAAGCCAAGCAAGTTTATAGAAAAATTTCAGTGACTTTTTAACGTATTTTCAGTGTCATCTATGAATAGATTGGCAGTAAAAATGAAGCACTTTTTTCAATAATTGTGAGCATATTTTCAGTATAAGCCAAGCACATTTTTCGAAAATTCTTATTTAACTTGACAGCATATCTTCAGTTAGATATGAGTGGATTGTCAGTAAAAATTGGGCACTTCTTTCAATAATTGTAGGTAAGCTTTAAGCATATTTCCAACTATAGTTATGAGTGTATTGGTAGTAAGAATCAAGCACATTTTAAAAAAATTCCAAGTACATTTTCAACATATCTCCATTTAGTTGTGATTATATTTTCAGTAAATGTCAAGCAAGTTTTCCAAAAATTGTCAGTTACTTTTCAATATATTTTCAGTTAGTTATGAGTAGATGGTGAGTAAAAAATTTCTAAAGTTTTAAGATTTCAGTATATTTTCACTTAGTTGTAATGAACATATTTTCAGTAAAAATCAAGAAAATTTTCTTGTTGTCAGTTTTCATCATATTTTTAGTTAATTATTAATAATTTGACAGTAAAAATTTAAAATTGTAAGTAGCTTGTCAGCATATTTGCAGCTACTAGTGAACATATTTTTAGTAAAAGCCAAGCAAGTTTTTAGGGTATCCTCAGTCAGTTTTTAATAGATCGCCAGAAAATATTAAGCACATTTGTCAAAAGTTGCAAGTAAATTTTCAGAATATTTTCAGTTACTTCTGAGCACATTTTTAGTAAAAGCCAAGCAAGTTTATAGAAAATTTTCAGTGACTTTTTTACGTATTGTCAGTGTCATCTATGAATAGATGGTCAGTAAAAACGAAGCACCTTTTTCAATAATTGTTAGTACATATTCAGCATATTTTCAATATAAGCCAAGCACATTTTTCAAAAATTTTCAGTTAACTTTCCAGCATATCTTCAGTTAAATATGAGTGGATTGTTAGTAAAAATTCGGCATTTCCTTCAATAATTGTAGGTAATTTTTCAGCGTATTTCCAACTAGTTATGAGTATATCGTCAGTAAAAATCAAGCAAATTTTAAAAATTTTAGGTAAATTTTCAGCATATTTTCAGTTACTTCTAAGCATATTCTTAGTAAAAGCCAAGAAAATTTAGAGAAAATTTTCAGTAACTTTTTAACGTATTTTCAGCGTCATCTATGAATAGATTGTCAGTAAAAATGAAGCACTTTTTTTCAATAATTGTTAGTACATATTCAGCATATTTTCAGTATAAACCAAGCACATTTTCCGAAAATTCTCAGTTGACTTTTCAGTATATCTTCAGTTAAATATGAGTGGATTGTCAGTAAAAATTGGGAACTTCTTTTAAGAATTGTAGGTGAGTTTTCAGCATATTTCCAACTACTTATGAGTATATTGTCAGTAAGGATCAAGCACATTTAAAAAAAATCAAGTAAATTTTAAGCATATTTTCATTTAGTTGTGATTATATTTTCGGTAAATGTAAAGCAAGTTTCCAAAAATTGTCAGTTACTTTTCAATATATTTTCAGTTAGTTATGAGTAGATGGCGAGTAAAATGTTTCTAAAATTCTAAGGTTTCAGCATATTTTCAATTAGCTTTAAGTCCATTTTAGAAAAAAGGTAAGATTTTTAGGATATCTGGAAGACAATTTTTAGTATTTTTAAATATATTTGAACTACATTTCAACAAATTTCCAGAATAATAAAGTGGCATAACATTTCTAGCGTAATTGCTACACATTTTCAGAAAATTTACAATAAATTTCCGACGCATTTTGCCATAAAGTGGCAACTTTGGTGTAGATTAAAAAACATTACATTTTCGGTAAGTAACATAGACATTTGAGATTAAGCATTTCTAGCAACGTCTGAATTAAATAAAAATCTGGCAGCCCCATGCTAGAGTGAGATGTAATCGACTTTATGGTGAAAAATCTCTTTTAAGTTCTTTTGAACATTTTTTAAGGTTTACAACTACTTATTGTAAATAATGCACGTGAAAACTTATTTCGACACTTCTTTCTTATGTAGGAAATTGTTCAAAAAAATATGTAATACATATATCGTTTAAGCAGCGACTAGGTTTTAATGCACGTATTATGACTAAAGCTGTCAACTCGACTATTTATTTCTTTGATTACCGATTGGCATAAAAATCTATAATAGGCGAGTGGTTTTATAAAACGTGCCTAAATAATTTATATCGCATTTTGAATTTCAGCGCTTGCTGAAAGTTCTCACTTTTTCGACATCTTGTTAGCGTCATTCTTCTTAAACGAGACAGGCAGGTGCTAATTTTAGGAGCAGATATTAAATTTCGCCAAACCCTTCGTCGCAGCCTTCAAAGAGCAGCAGCGCGATTTTCGCGTCAACTGAAGCAACCTATTTTTTAAATTCCCCGAATGCAATAATAGCGGGATAAATGTAATCTTGTATCTTCAAAGCAAACTGTAATTGCGTTACAAATAAGGAGTGCTGCTGCTCGTCTGCTGCCGTGAATTTTATCCAGCACTTCTTCGTGAAGGGCATCACCTCATATCTTTATGCGGGAAGAGCGAGATTGCGATTTAAATAAATTCGCGACCCGATAGGAGCCTTTGAACCCTAATTACAATTTAAGTCGATTGCATCAGATCTGCTACTAGTCGCCTAATTCCTATTAATTGCCTGTATTATTTTGCAATTAGAGCAGTTCACGCCTCGACTAATTTTCTAATTTACCTGCCGAGATAAGAAGGGAGGTGTTTCTGGGTCAATCTACTTTGTCTTCGGGCTTCCCTGGTCCGAATATTGTCGCAGAGCAAACGCTCCCTGTCGTGTAATATATTAGAGCCGTTTGTTTGATGGGAGCGTTTTGGTTTTAGCATTTTTTCCTGTCTAAATAACAATCCGTTACGATAAGAGCGGCCGAGATAAGGAAGCGCCACCTCGACCCTGTGCTATTTTAACGCGAGATGACATAAATTTCCCGCTGACAGGGCGGCTGCGGGCCGTCGCAAATAAACTCGCGGCCGAACGATTATTGTAAATGTCCAAACTTTAAAATACAATTTTCTTATATATTCCGCGGATTATGGGGCAGCCGGGACGGGCTTCGGTGGCGGTAATGGATTTTAATAAATTTCTGGGGATTTCGTTTTGATCTGGCGGAGATTTACTTCCGGTTTGGTAGGTGCCCGGATGTCAGCTTCGTGCTCGTCAAAGCAAGCATCGGGTACCCTCAAAGCTGTATTACGGAAATTATCTTATCAGATCTACATGGGTGCGTTGCATATCTTAATGGAGTGATGGATCACCAACAGAAGGCGTATTTTTCATTAATTTTAAAATTATTTTCTTTGATTTGGTTTCTCAGGTACGCTCAGCAAATAGCTTTTATATATAGTGTAGTGACTCCACGTTGTAAGGCCTATTTGATGTTATAATTGACTTTTACTATACTTTATTTTATTTTAAATTCTCTTTTAAAATCGAAATTTAATTAACTGATTTGCCCTTTTATATTATTGATTATCAAGATTATTAAATTGCTAACTCCGGTAGAAACATTTTACTCTTACTGAAACACAGGTAGGATTCGGAGATAATCTAGACTGCTTCTATTCCTGAAATTTGATTCTCTTATTTCATGACAACTTAAACGTATGTCACCTGTCACTTTGCATTATGCAAGTTCAAAATCAATTACAAATACTTTCGCGTTACATTTACTTGTCACTCAACAAATATCAAATAGTAAGTACTTCCCCCTTTAAAATTACCTCACTTCACTCTTTCTATCTTTTGCTTTCAGTTTTTTATTTAAATCCCTGTATTCTGTCACCCGTTCATGGACTCGATCCTCTGTCAATCCAAACGCATCCAGCAATCTCACAAAGATCTCTCAACGTCCAAACAAATCCCAGTCCGAACTCCGCCAAAAACACTTAGATCCACAAAGACTTCCTGGCCAAAATACGACAAGGCACCTACCAACTTTCTCCAGTAGTACTGTTAGCAGCAAACGCCATCCACGTCGTCCTACCAAAATCCTCAAGCCTCCGACGACTTAGTATCAGGAACCTCGACTAGATGTCACTTCAATGACAAACTTGTCGCATCAGAACTCCTTTAGATAAAAATCTCCTATCCACCCCATGAAACGCTCACTCTGCTAACAATCTACATGTAAACCACTTCCAGTAAATGCCATTCCTTGTTATCCAATTAATATGATGCAATGTAATTTGACAATAAACTCAGTTCAGCATCCTCTTCCAGAAATTTGCTTTTGTAGATTATAACTGTATTACTTAGGCATTCTCACCCGTTCCATTTATTTTAATACACTTCTTCACATCTTTTAATCTTTTAACATTTTACTTTTATTTTCACCACGCCAATTTTTTTCAATTTACAACCCTTTTATACACTAAATAGCTTTTAAACTTTTATAAAGGACTTATTTTCATAATTTTAACCACTTCCAAATTGGATTACATGTTTTTGTGTCAAATTATTTTTACATAAATAAAAATATCTCCTTACTGATTTAGTTTAGCATATATTTCATAGTCCAACACACTATAAATCTGTATTTTATTTATCTAACACCCACTATGTTGAATGGTATTTCTCGAATAAGTATTTGCCATAAATTCCCCACTTCATCTGAAATAATAATTAAATTATGTTAGAATCCCACTGTTTTTTATGTAGCTTCATTCAATTGAATTTTAAATTCTATATCCTTTCTTTACCAAATACATTTTAATAATTTTGATATCCTTTTCATTCTTAAATTCATCAACTGTATTCTTTTAACCTTATTAATTTGATATTAAACCTGAAGACCATAACAATAGATATTGCGATGAATTGTATTAAAAGATGATGACAGTCGCCGTTATTGAAATTTTGTAGCTCAATAATTATAGTTTTCATTAATTTTATATTAAAAAAATTAATAAACAAAGCTAAAACTAGAAATCTTAATCCAGAGAGAGGCTAAAATTTCACAATTTCTTTTCATTGGATGGTGATAATGAGCCACTATGTTTCTATTTATTTTTTATAACGTGCTATGTAGTTAAACGAAGCAGCAAAACTGTGTACAAACAGCTGGATGATTTGAAAGAAAAGAACATTAATAACGTACGATGTAATTAAGGAAGAAATGTTTTAAGGTTGAATTTTGATGAAAAAGTTAATTACAACATAAAAAGGGGTGCAGCTCTGGTATATGGAGTTTTAATGTACAGCGTTAAACCTGAATGTGTAGATTTGTCAACTTTGTCAGTGAACGTACAAAATCAAATAAGGTAGAATACAGTTTACGAAAACTGCATGCGTTAGACAGAAATAGACTAATATGCGATTAACATCTAGTATCAGCAGCATGAAACGGTTTTGTTTTTAGAAGCCACTGAATTTTAGTATACTAGATTTCAAGTCATATATATCTATTTCTGTCTAACACCTACAAAGTACATAAACTGTATTCTAGCTCATTCAACTGCCCATGCTCACTGATAATCTGTATACGCATTGTTGTTACGCCTTAATAAATTAAAGTATACAACATAATAAGTGATTGAATATGTGCCAATTAAAGTTATATCAAATAATCAAGGTTTTGTTATTTGATATTTGATTATGGGAGTGTCAGCATCCTCAACTATGGTGGGGATAACGCATGGAGTCGCTGTAAATCTATAGAAGTTAATACCATAGCTGTATTGGAAAACTTTAAAGTAGGGGAGAACGTCATAAGTCATAAAAAGGTTCGACACCCGTACTGAACATTAGAGACTGAATTGAAATGCTTCTGAAGAACAAGATTTATTATCAGTAAATGAAAGCATGCAATTTCTAATAATTAATTACCTGAAATAAAATGATAAATACTATACATAAATCATAGGACATTCTGTGGTTAAGTAAACTGTCAACGTACCCTCTATGTTAAAAGAATCTACTTAAGAAATATTAAGTTTAAATGGAAAGAGCTTTTAAAATCTATTATAATTATAAAATGCATGTCTCAACCTGACATAGAGTTCTATGTTTAAAAAATTATTATTGAGCGAGTATATACAATTACATGTCAAAAATATAATTGGCGCGCCAGGATATTTAATGAATGAAAGAACTATATATATTATTAGAGGATAAATCATAAATCAGTCTGATATTTAAACGAGTAAATATTTCAGCATACTTATGTGAAAGATTTTTTTTAATAAATACATTCAAGTAAATTAAATTCACTCATATATCCACAAATATTAGAAGGGGAAATGTGATATAAAAAAAATAGCAACCCAAGAAGTAATAGCTCTAACAGCAAGATTTTATGGAGGAGATTGAAAAAGAATGTAAAACGCTAGAAATCATAATTCTAAGGTTTTCTGAGAAAGCTATAGGGATTAAGAAAAAATACAAAGAACTGGCTGGATTGACAAGTGTATAAAATTAATAACCTCGAAAAATAATGGAAGGACAGTGGCGGCTCGTGATAGTTGTATATATTTAACAATAACTAAGTAAAAATAATAATTAATGACTCATCTACATTCCGTCAATGTTTTAATCCAATATAGCCACTATTTTAAATTTTGATAGTCCACAAGAAAACGTCATGTGAACAGAACAAAAAGTATATAAACACAACACAAAATGTACATAAGTGGTAAAAAATGAAACGCTATAATAATTTGTTTACTAATGGAAAACAAAACAAGGCATGTAATGCATCACATCCACAAATCCATTTGCTTTCCTTATAAATGTCCAAAGAAAAAGTCTTGTAAAATTGCCAGTTTTAACGGTGGAAAGGTAATACTGGGTTTCTATTTCAACATATTTATCTAAAGGTAGGCTTTTAAAATTTATGTTGAAAACATTATTTAGTAATGTTATTCTTCGCCATTTTTTTTGTATAAAACGGCATAAAACGACCGAAATCACCCAAAATAAATAAACAAGCTCTAACTACCACCAATATATGTCCAAACACGACCCGTCAAGGTATAAGAATGTCGTTGCCTCATTGGCATTCGTTTTCAATGCCAAACCTTGCACCACATTTGATATCGGAGCGGCGGCTGCTTTTACCCTTGGATTGCATTAGATTTCGGGAGCGCAATATTTGTAAATATGATTGATAAACTCGCGAGCGTACAGCGATTTCAGTTGCATTCATTAAAACTGCTATATCCCTGATTTCGCAGCGACAGCGTTTTATCCCAATATTTTTATATAAAAGATTGGAGTACATTTCGGAGATACGAGAGAGTGTGTTGATACGTGACTCATGTTATGTTGACATCCTTCTTGGACATTATTTTACATATTTTAAGCGGTATCGAATAGCGATCTCCGGATCTCATTACTTAAACGGTTTATATTATAACGGTAGGATAGCTAATAAAACATTCTATGGAAATAGTGGGCGAAAATTATGCAAAAGAAAGAAAAGGTGGCAAATAGAAGGCATATAAACTCGTAGAAAAAAATCATACGGGGAAATTCTATCGAGAACTTCAAAATCAATCTACCAGTTCCTTCCACCTACGAAATACCACATATAAAGGAAGGGCACAAAACTAGACCATACTGAATAGTTATAAAAAGATATGTAGCAGACAAGAAACTAGATCTACAAATAGATTATCTGGCGAACTATTGAAGCATACTAGAGAAGCCGTATGACAACTTGCTAAATAATTAGGGTATGAAAATACTAAGTCAATGGAAAATCCAACAAATTGTGCCTATACATAAAAAACGCAACAAAAAGAGTGACTTAGCGAGGAAATATTGAAGAATACCAACGGGGTTTTTGGAGAGACCAGTCAACAATAGATCATCATCATCATCAGTCATAATCTATTAACGGCCGGATGTAAGCTTCATTACTTTCTTCTCATATCATCCTATTCTGTGCTAGTCGGGTTCATTGTCCTCTGACGGTTTATCAAACATCATCTATCCATCTTTTTGGTCTGTTTGATCTTCCAGTTCCCCAAGTAATGATGCATTTAGGGCTACTTTCTTCTGATTGTTTTGCCACGTGGCCGACCCAGAAAAATTTTGTTATTCACATGAATTGGATGACATCTTCAATCTTCGATCGTTTGCGTTCGTCTTCCATTTTGTTCTTGAACCATTCATAGATGGTATACTTAGGTACATCAAATCAGAAAGGTTTTCGAAGAGGCCAACACGTATAACGTAGTTCAACATTTATTTCTAGACTTCCAACAACCCTAGAATGAGATATTAAAGAGAGGGGTTAGATGAATGAGAAATCCCATCTAAATTAATTAAGTTAGTTAAAAATGACATTCCATCATTTATTGTGTCTATGTGAATAGTGCGAGGACAAAACTGGTGGACTATAGTGCAGGGTAGAAATAGAGGAGAATAGATGAGAGAACAAGCAAACATTCCATTCAGGGTTGTAGGCTGACATAAGAAGAAGAAAAAGAATATGTTCCTGTTCGTAAGTAAGCTTGGCACCTTCTAATAACCTTTATTTATACGGGTTCTTATTAGTATCTCGTTTAAATGTAAGCATAGTACTACTACGTATAAAGTAGCCAAACAGAGAGAGATGCTTGTATGAAAAATTTATAAGGCTAAAGCTTAAAAGCAATCGTACCGTTCTCATAGAAAAAAGGCAACTTTAATCATAATGTGATAAACCGGCTATTATGAGTAATAATTTTCAGTTTGGAAAACAGTAATTGCCCTCCACCTAAAGATGAAGAAGACAAGGTTAAGTCATTCACTTGGGTGCAGGTTTTAGGCAGGTTTTGCACGCTGCCTGTATGTTCAATATCTCTATCACTTTGGTTTTTCAATCGTGTGGATTGGATTGCCTGTATACTTTGGTTTTCCATTTGTTCCTAGACGCGCTCAGGATTTTAATTTCTGCGCATCAATTTCATTACCGACAATTTATCATTTGCGACAAACTGCAACTTTGGTCGACCTTATGGGTTTTTCCTTTCGATGGTTCTTTGAGTAATTGTCATTATTATCTCATCATGACAGAGGGAGTATCCGATTAATGTTGTTCGTCTTCTTTGGATCCCTTTGATTATTGGTATTTCTTTCTGGATATCCATTTAGTTTCCAATATTCGCCTACAGCACAGAATTTCCAACGCTTCCAGTTCTTCTTCATATTGGAAGCTTTCGTCTAGGATTCTCAGCCGTAGAGTACGGCGTTTTGGTAACTCTTTAAGCTGTAAGTATGTTAACATAAAGCACCCTTGTGCGAACGAAGGATAGTCAATATATCATTCGTGTTGAATCTCTTTTGCATAATTCACACAGTCTCCTCTACCTTTAACGTTTGGTTACTGAAATTAAATCAACGTTACTTCTAACAACTTTTTTAAGCATTTTTTGCTCTATGCGTAGTCACTTGGTCTTTCAATAACTTCTTCTTTATTTGCTTCTACAACGATTAGATTGTTGATAGATTATTAATATGGTGCCCTAGCCTTTCAACTATTTCTTGTTCTTATTCTTCTCCAAGCATCAAATTGAAGATTTCTTAGCAATACCTCATATCCTGATCTTTCAACTTATTCTTCTTGTTTCTCTACAAATGTCGAATTGTAAACGCATTGGCAACATATTCTATTCTGACACAATTTGTTAAAAACACCTAACCACACACATATTTAACAATGGCTAAATACGTATTTCGACAGCTAAACTGTCATCTTCGGTAGCATTGAAGAGATTCTAACCCGACGTTCACTAGTGGTTTGGTGTAGAGCATATCTTCGTTTAACGTAGTCGGGTTAGTATCTCCCTTCGAGGCTACTGCCATCTTCAGTAGCTTAGCTATCGAAATACGTATTTGTTAGATATTGGGTGGTTAGCGGTTTTTAACGAATTTTATCAGATTTACACCACAGGCTCGAATGTTTTAGTATACCGGGTGACAATGAGACTAGGGCCGTGCTTATATCTTCTTTATTTATGAATAGATTTGGATAAAATTTTATACCAAGATACTAGACATAATTTCTGATTGGCCGATAGACATAGTCAACTTTGATTTTTTAAATGGAATACCTTTTATATTTTATGTTTTTCTGATTCTATGAGTCAAATTACATGTAATAGTTTTGCCAAATTTCATTTTTCTAAAACAAAAAAAATATTTTTTCCATTGTTATTTTTTACCATAGAAGGCCTTGACTTGGATTTTTTTTTCTAATTGACTCTAGCAACTCTTAATAATAGCTATTTTATCAATAAGGTCAATAACAAACCTTTAATAAAAGAATACAATTTACTAAACTCGTTTTTACTTCCTTTTACTACTATAAAGGAAGTATTGGATTCACCCCAAAAATTCGAAATTGAGTTTTCAACAGATCTTCACGTTTTAGAGTCCCCTGATCCCAAAAAACATATTTTTTTTCATTGGTCTGTCTGTGTGTGTGTCTGTGTGTCTGTCTGTCTGTCTGTCTGTCTGTCTGTCTGTGAACAGAATATCTCAAAAACGAAAAGAGGTATGGCATTGAAACTTCATATATAAGTTTTGTGTACTATGTAGATGAGACAGCAAGCTTTTGAAGAAAATCGCATAACCGGAAGTAGGTGTTTACTCTCGTGATTTTTCAGTTTTTTTCGATTTTTTCAAAAACGGCTCTAACGATTTTTTTTAAATTTTACATTTTTCTTACATTTTTAATGTGTATTGATGTGAGATAGGTGATTTTCCAGTTGAATACTTCTAAAGTGGGTTTCTTTTGTTTTTTTTTCTATTTTTTTTATTAACTCCTATTTTAAATAAAACACCCGGTATATTATTACATTTTTGAATTCACCTTAAAATTCTAGAGAAAATTTGTCTCTTTAACTAACACTCGATTTTGTACCGTTTTTGTAGAATTTGTAATTTTTGAAAATTTTTAACAAATGGTTAAAAATTAAAAATGAAATTTTTGACTAATTATAAGATCACTGTAAAAGGAAGTTGTGTGAGTGTATCACACCAGATTTTTTAAGAAAAAGTCACTTTTTTTAAATGGCACCTACTAAGGGCCATCTTGCCATTAGATGGAAAATGTAATTACCAATCTAACGATATGCATCATGCACTACTTTATCTTTATCTGAAACTGAAAATTAATAAAAATAAATTGTTTGTTTAAAAAAATTGAAATTTGATAAGACTGTTATAGGTAATTTGACTCGCAGATGCAGAAAAATATAAAATATACAAGGTGTTTCATTTAAAAAAACAAAGTTAGTATCATTTCCGGTAAAACTGGAAGTTAACAATTTTGACTATATCTATCAGCCAATCAGAAATTATGTCTAGTATCGTGGTATAAAATTTTATCCAAATCGATTCATAAATAAAGAAGATATAAGCATGGCTCTAGTCTCATTGTCACCCGGTATATTCAACTTCTTCTTGCTCTTCTATAAGTATTGGATTGCGTATTCATTAGCAACATGTCATATCCTCGCCTTATTACTTTTTTCTTTTCTTCTTGCCCTTCTAGAACTATTGGATTGTAAATTCATTAGCAATATATGACATATCAACGCTTTTCAAATTCTTTTATTAGCCTTCTACAACTATTGGAGAGCAGGATGACGAACTAGTTAGCAATACATCATTTTCTAGCCTTTCAACTTTTTCTTCTTCTTCTTGTTCTGTAAAAATATAGAATTGTTTTGTTCGGAAGGTGTATCATATCTTGATTTTTCTACTTATTTTTCTTGTTTTTCCACAAGCATTGGGTTATAAATGCGCTAGTAAACAGTCTTTCAACTGTTTCTTGTTGTTACTCTACAAGTATAGGATTGTAAATTCGTTAGCAGTATGTCATATCTTGGTCTTTCAACTCCTTTTTCTTGTTCTTGTACAAGTGGTAGATTCAATAGCAATAGGTCATATTCTAGCCGCTTATTGTTCTTGTTTTACCGTAAATATTCGATTGTCAGTAAGCTATCAATACATCATATTCTGGTCTCTCAACATCTTCCTCTTGTCCTTGTACAAGTATTGGATTGTAAATTCATTAACAAGATGTTATATTATGGATAACGTTTTCTTATTCTTGTTCCTCTACAAATATTAGATTGTAAATTTGTTAGCAACATACCAATTTCTGGTTTTTCAAGTTTTCCTTCTTCTTTTACAAGTATTGGATTGCAAATTAATCGGAAATACCTGTTTTCTGCTGGCCTTAGTTTCTTTTCTTTTCTGTCGTTCTACAATTTGTTAGAAAACTGTTATTTTCTGGTCATTCAACGTTCTCTTCTTGTGGTTGCTCTATAAGTATTGCATTGTAATTTCGGTTTTTCTTTCTCACTTTGATAAATGCAGAAACATTTTGCACTTTATTATCTATATAAAAGTCTTAATTTTGTACCATGGCAAGTATTTGTCTCGTACAATTAGTTCTGCGATTAGAATTTATCTGAAATTGGAATAGTTTTCTTGGACAATTGGTAGCTTGACGTAGGCTATGTTCATTGCGCTATAAAACCACATCAACAGCTTTGCATGCGACACTCTGCATTATTTTTGAAAATGTCTTTCCAAATATATCTACACTACTTCGTTCGGCTAGTAGTAGTAAAAGAGTGCACCTTTGACGGAGATCATTTGGAAAATTAACATATACAATGGCGAGTTTCTTGTTTTTACCTAGAAAGTGATACGAAAACTGAAAGAAAAGCACAGAAGGCGATGGAGAAAAGAATGTCGGATCCTTCGCTTCAAGGTATATAAAAATAAAATAATACGAATACTGACAGACGTCGTAGATGTAACAGAAAGACTTACTATTGCATGACTAAAGACTATGAATAGGAACTGGCTGACCAATGACTATATAGGCTGATGATATAGATAAACTAACAGGAAAGAAGTGGAGAAGATCAGCAAGAGATCGAGATGAGTGGAAGATTAGAGGGGGGGACTATAACTGGTAGTAGATTTAGGTTTTCTGGAGTAATTCCACTATGAGGCATTGCTCAAATTTCTAGAGCAAATTTTCATTTTGTTTGTCTTTGTTTGCTGGAAAATGAACACCAAAATTTCACAGAGCTGGACCGTTTTTTAGCTCTGTATCATAGTATCTTACTGGCATTATGTATGTCACTATTATGTAAATAACCATTTTTGACATCACCATTAGCTTAATAAAATATAGGTTGAAGCGGAAGGACATCTAGCAAACCCTACTTTTAAAACGATTTGAACGGCGCTTTCCGCTGAAGACTAGTCTGTGAGGTAAAATAAGAAGACTACTTACAAGTCACGCAAATCAGTATAATATAAGTCGAATGTGACCTATTAGCTACGTTGCACGTATGTATACAATTAATTACCGTCGACACCAAAAGGTAAAAGAGTTAATGATTATCGATAGGCGAGCACCATAATTAGTTACCCACAAAATGATCATATCGTAAATAATTTTCTTTGTTGATCGCCCGTAATGAGCAACGTGACCTCACGAATCTCGATTAAAACCTTAGTTTGATATGGTTCTCTACGTATTTCTGTCTTCGGCCATTCTGATGCATTATACGTATAAGGGATGTATTTGTTGTTTTACAGCTGTGTCAGTAATTAGTATTTGGTCTGTCTATAATTATTATTGTCGTTCTGTCCCTGTTAATTTGTAACCCTATGTAGTTAATAACTTTCTTCAAATCAAATGTCTTCATTTACCGCAAGCAGCCTAGTGCCATTGGCTTATCTTAAATTAGAAATCTTTTTGACACCTATTTTAAAGTCGTCTTCCTTTTTCATATGTCGCTTTTCTAATTATCCACTCACCATAGATATTAAATAGGATGGGACTGTCAGTGTTTATCAGATGTTGTGGTGTTCCCACTTCGAAGAGTCTTGTTTTTCTTGTGTCGCTTCAGCTGGGGTTTCAATTCGATTGTAAGAAATTGATGATCATTGCCACAATCCTTACCTGGATAGGAAGGTTTCGCTTATGTTTTCCATCTTGTACTGATCGTGACATAATATATTTGATTGCGATAGATGCCAGCAGGAGAGTGCCACATTTATAATTTTCTAGAGTGCTATCGAAATCCTTAGCTGCAAATGGAAAAAATGACTAACTGACTAATTAATAAATTGTGTTGCTAAAATTGGAATTTTAAAAACTTAAAACTTTCAGAGCTTATTCTACTCGTACATGTCAAAAGTAGAGAGCAGAAAGACTACCATGCGGTACTCCATATATTCTATAGGTTATTTTCTATTCCAACCAGTGGCGAGTGCGTCATTATCCTTCTCTTCCTTGGATTAGTTTGGTTTATGTCTAACAGTATATCAAATTGCCAACTATAAACAGTTATTTGCTTTGACGATGTTCAAGAGGATGCTCGAACTATTGAACTATTTTCACCCATTGGTTTCGTCAGCAAACACAAAAATGGAAAGCATTTCAAGATGCATGCCACGCGACGTAGTGGTAATCAGAAATAACGCTACTGAAATTCTCGTCTCTACAGCTTTGGAATTCAACCTGGAAAATGTAATTATAAAGTAGGGCATTTTTTGCTCTTCGCTTTTGTGGCGCTGACAGCGACTTGGAAGTCTTTGTATCGCCGCTCTCTGATGCAAATCTCATAATTTACATCCCGATTATCAAATTATATGCGAAATACGTTGTTACTGTCATATAAGGAGGGTAATGAAGACAGACGGGGCAGATTTAATTATAGTATTTGACGACAAGATACTGTCTGTTGAAGGAATTCGCGACAGAATGTAGCTCTAGCTGGAGAGTAATTGAGTTGTGAAATTCACACGTTTACAAGTAAATGCCAGTTTTAGTTTCGCTCTAGACGGTATTAGCTCCAAAATGTTGAAGTTCGGTAATTAGCTTGTTCTGTCTTAATATTTGATTAGATAATTACTGTGGGAGCTAATAAATGCTCTCTAATGGGAGCAATCCGGCCACGTTTCTTCGTTTAATTTGGGAAGACGATTTTTGTATGACCAGATTGGGCAACGCTGAGGTTTAATTACTGAAGCAAATTCTCGGGCTTCAATGTACGTTTATAGTAAATTATGTATTAATAAATTTCATAAATGCAAGAAAATGCAGTCTTCAAATATTTATAGTGGTTGAGTCTGGTTTATATCTTCTAACTAAATGCAACAAATACTGCGAGATAATTCCCATATTTTCTCAGGCAAGCACAAATAAACGAACGTCATTATGACTTGTATGTATTTCATAATATCGAGATTTTATTGTCAACTTTATATTATTATTTAATGCCAGCATGATTTGTGTTTGTTGCTTGGGTAAAATCGTAACACTTTTGCAGTTGGCTACTGAATAATTCCCGCGTTGTTGAGCAACTGGTAAAGTCGCTTTCCTGTTCATTTGGCAGAGGAACTTTCTTGGAATTTCGTTTTCAGGGGAGCGATCTGTGCTAAACTGATTTGCACTGTTGACAACATAGCACCTATCTTGGCAAAGTTTGTCAGGCGATCTCAACCCAAGTTTAATCGTCTGCTTCAAACCAGGACCGTGCTGCCGATAGATATTCGATCTCCAGACACTTTGAAATTCAGAACAGTGTGAAATTTAGCTTATTCGTGTCGTTAAGTTGAATAGGTGTTTAAGTTTATGATTTTCCAGGATATCTAAAACCACTTGATAAGCTTCTGAGAAACATTTGTAGCATTTAGCTTTCCAGCGATTAAAATAGCTGATAGAAAGATTCGCTTCTCGAATTTAAAAATTATGTATGAAGGATCTTGTACTGCGGTGGCTTTTACAGGTGTATTTATGTCTAACATATGTTAGGTTTTTTATGCCAGCTAGCTCAATATCAATGAGATCTATTTTTTGTTTATTTCAGTTCATAGCTCGGAAAAGCACTGATTGAAATAAACTGTGAATTTGACCCTAGACTCGTGCTAAGCCTTAAATGTTATAGCTCTAAAAACGTATGAAACAAATGAGCAACAGGCATATAGGGTGTTTTAAAAACATGGCGCCAAGCTTTATTATTGTTACAGGGACGCTGAAACAGTAATAAAAGTTTTGCACTTGACCTTTTTCTTTTAAATTTCTCGCTGCTGAATTACATCCTGCTAAAGAGGTGGTTAGAATTCGGATTTCGTCTTTTTACTGAAAACTGGCAATGGTAGTAAAGTTAAAATTCGCATTTATATTCTACCAATAGCAGAATTATTTATGAATTGCTTTTTAATTTTTAAATTTTACTTTAATGGGTTGACATTGACTGAGTTTTTATTAATAGTAATTTTTGTATTACGAGCCCGAAATTAATGATTTTAGAGCGTGAGAAGTCATTCGAATGTAATATGTAATATACTATTAGCGTATATGTTATGAAAATATGTACTAGAAGGCCAATTTTTAAAGGCTTTTTAGCTGTTCTAGTTTTTCGTGAAGCTAATTGTTTTTGTGCAAAAAATAATTTTTATGAACAACTGTGACGTGCATCATAACGTATTTTAAGTATCTTTGATACAGACATTTTTTTTAATACATCAAAGTTTCCACTCGTAGTACATATTCTTGTATCATCAAAATTTTGTCCCTCAAAAGTTTTTAATGTAACCACCCTATTTAAGAGGATATCAGTAGGCGGGAAGGATTTAAAAGTAAAATGTTATATGTTTCAACGTCCCCTATAACCTCCCTAAGCTTGGCAGCATTTTTAAAAACATCCTGTATAAAAACTTTTTTTTAACTAATTACGACGGTGACTCTACTATAATTAAAATACTTTTTGCATTTTCAAATTGAATTGTAAATAAAGAAGTTGATGGTTGAAACGTGTTCAAAATGATGTACAAGTACGTAAAAATATCTTAATTTTTTAATAATGCTGAAATAGTAAAGGAAAACCGGAAACTACAAATTGTATTGATGCGCTTCCAGGCGAAATCTGATTGGTATGCAGACCCCTTACGCGCTGGGCTAGGAGTGTTACGTAAACGCACTTGCTTATCGTCGCATTATGAAAGGCACGATGACGAAATGAAGGAGTATTGTCGATTCCCGTTGAACTGCGCCGATCGGTGCCGATGAAAACGTTACAGAAGTAGGCACAGCATAGGTTTATTTTATTTTTATTTTGGTACTCAGCCAACAGCCGTTAGGCCAATTATAGGCATCGCTGTACATTTTATGGGGACTTCCAACCCCACTAACAACTGTCATGATGGTTTTATGACATCCGGGACGAACTATTTCCGTGACAGCCGTATCACGAGACGCCGAGAGAAGCAGCCATGGAACTCCCATCCAAGTTCTGACCAGAAAAAGCGTTGCTTAACTCTACTGATCGAACGTGCACGCTTGTTCAAGCTACATCACCCGGGACCTTTATATACGAAAATAGGTAAAAGTATCGTAATGTCTTAATGTGTGTGAGACTTGAAGCTACGCTATCAGAAGAAATCTGATTTATAGTCGGACGCCTTAACCGTCCGGCCAGGAATGCAACGTAGCAAATATACTTAGCATTGTATTTGAAGGGGAAGAAATAAGTCCGATCGCGGACGAAGTAAGCACGTGTGTTGACAATAAAGACATGACACACGCAGGCAAGCGTAACATACGTTTATATAAAATTAAACGATACTCTTTGATACAGGGTATAAGTTGGTTGGTTTCCGACTCGTATTGAACCTTACACTTTTACATATTTAGGAATTATGAGTACTAGTTTTGCTTTACAATAGTATTACCTACAATATTTTAATTTAATACATAGGGTGTCACTAAACCGTGCAAAAGATCCATATACCTTCACTACATCTCAAAACCAGCCGATTTAACCCAAGCAACCTATTTTAAAAAACTCCATCCTTGAGAAGATATAGCCATCTGAGGATGATGAAAAATCTTTACTGCGCCTCTTTTATAGAATTAACAGGTAGGCCTTGAAAACCCAATAAATTATAGTTGAAAACTATTTTAACTCATAAATTTAAAAAGACTGGAAAACATGTGACCTTAAGAATTAATAATTATTAAGCTGCGTGTAACAATTACGTTTTGTCGTAAATTTCTTCTGACAACATAACCTAACATTCTTAGTACAAAGTGATATAAAAAGTTTTACCAAAATAAACTTTTATACCTCTGCTATGATCTTAGAATTGGCTATGAGCACATCTTCCTACGTTCTACTTACGTTTACAAGTTTGTATTGAATGTGTTATTATACAAAATTTCGGCTTAAATCTGAACCATCATGGCATTATGGAATAGATTAGCTGCCTACCTTATTTGAAACTGGAAAGTAATTTGCTAATTTGTATCTAATTATGTTAAATTTGTTTCCTGGGAATATTATTTTTGTAAACATCAATTCCGAATAAAATTAGGGGTTTTACTCATTAAGAACCTGTGTTGACTTTGGAGCAAATCGACTCAAACTCCGGCATTTGACTTTCGCCAAGGAGCCGACATCGTTGCAGTTATTCATTCCGAGGAGGGCAAACACTGTCTTTTAAT
>OW679199.1:21135122-21237976 GCA_940337035.1 Agriotes lineatus | reverse complement strand
CTAAAACTACACGCGACATGGCTTACTACCGTGAGGTTTAACACATTTGTCAGAAGTTGGTGCTAATTCACATCGGTCGCACTGCATACGACCTATTATCTCTGACATCTAAACTGTTGTGATAACATAGTCTTCCTTCATATACACATGCTTACTTTAATTATTTGATTCCTTCCATGTCATTGGGTGTCGATATTTGTTGCGTTTTGATTGTTTCTTGATTTTAGGTTTCTCTAGATCGCGGATTTTGTTCAACGGATTAGTTTGGTCCAGCTAATCTGTCGTCTTCAATGTCGCTCATAATTAATTCTTATTTTCTTCATTTTGGTACTCCTTTAACTTTTCCCGAATTTTAATTTCTGTGTCCCATAACGTGTTTCTTTTTTATTTAAAAACTGATTTTGAGTTGTAAGATGTGTTACCTATTTGCATACCTTAGGAGGGAATGTTACAATTGGCACTCTGTATGTATATATTTTCCCTTGTAACAACTGAAAGAGAACAGAAGAAGAATATCACTGTAAAAGATAATACAGAAAGGAGCAGTCTAATAGAACACGTACTACTCAGAAAGCAGTGGTCAAGTATTTATAATAAAAGGACAGTAGACAATACTTGGACCGGATTATGGAAAGTATGTGTTGTAAGAAGTTTGGAAGACCATACACACACGCTTTTTCACCTTTTTCTCGGATAGGAACATCTACCTTAATACGTGAAACAGTCTTCTTACTGCCTCTATTCTATTATTTGCATCTGTTTCTCAGTTTCCACCCTTCTCCACAGTCGTTCCAAGATATTTTCATATTGTTAGGGATGCTCATCTTTATTGATCTTTGCATTTTCTTGACCTTAATTGGTTTTAGGTGTCCACTTTGAACACTGATGCCCCTTAGCCTATTTCGATGTCAGTAATGGAGGCGGGGTTCCGCCATGGAAACCCTTACCAGTGACGGAAAATCTGAGATTTGGAACCTACCTAGTTTCGTGATTTCTTAAGTAGCTTATTTAACTTCGAGATATGCGAAACTGCGCTTTATAAAATAAAATTATATAGTAAAACATAAAAGCACTGTTAAGCGGATCATCCTTGCAGTTATGGCCGCAAAAAAAGGTTGCAAAACAACCCAAAGCATTTCTAATATCGTGATAAGTATCACATCTATTCACTGGAAGAGAAATTCCACACGGAAAATAATATTGATACACTGGCATAGAGTGCTGAAGGCGTTACTGCACTGCTGTTGATTAATAAGACGATTTGGCCAATTGGGTTACTGGTTTGCACTGCTGTAAATATAAATAATAAATACGCTGTGGATCATCATAATACGTTAATTTAATATAATTTTCGTAGATTCAGATCAAAGCATACATAAGTACACAAATAAATAAAGTATGCGGTTAATAATTAACGTGCTAACAGTAACACCTGGTGTGTCAAAATAGAGATCAGTAGACGACCATGTAAAAAATGCCTCGTTTCTTGTGAACAATCGTTTTTATATTTACCTCTATCCTGTTACTTTAATGGACACGTTTATGGATCTCCAGCTCACCTATTCGGCTGGGTTGCATTCCCTCCCATCGAATGTGCTAACCGCCATTGAATATTCAAGGCTTTTGCGTCAACGAAGGAATTTATGGCTCTCCGACCCGTCTACCCGGGTGCTCAGGCCTTACTTCATTCTTTTCATTGCGCCAACGAGGTCACTGTGTCTTAGAGGGTGTTATGGTCTTTATAATTTTTATGTAAACTGCTGCCATATGACGGTTGTGTTTTTACTGGAAGTTTTTATACGCTTCATATGTAATTTTAACGAACTCGAAAAGGGGACTAGAGCAAAAGTTTCAGATCCATAGGCTGCATTTTGAGAAAGTGGATATATCCGACCATTGCCGTATCGTCTTCCTAACGACTATGTTTACGGAACAGATAACACACCACACGCAACCTTCTTGTCAAATGATGTCTAGCCAACTACTGACGGACATATTTCAAACACGTTATTTTAGAAAAGTATTTCTAATATAATATGAAACAGGAATGATATGATTGCCAAGTTTCTTCCAAAACTGTATAAAATGCATTAATGTAACCTACTGAAATGGTGAATCAGAAAATAGTTATTTCTATAGATTTTAAAATTAGTACCAAGGTCTAAATATCAGTGCTTTATATAAGAGTAATTTAGATTATATAATTCATTACATAGTAAGCCAATAGAAAATTTCTATTTATTATAGTTACGATGTAGGTATGGATCAGCGATTATACGCTTGACAACGTGATTGAACCGTTTTGGTTTTTCGCTGGGTCCAACAATTAAAAATATTCAATCTAGAGCCATGATTTTGAACATTGTTGTTATAGTAACATTGTTGGGATTTTAATACGTTTGATATTACTACAAAATAATATGATTTTCTCTTGTTTAATTAATTTTCCATTTTTCTATTGTTGGATGGCTGCCTCTGCAGCCTATTTGTTGGTTTGGCTGGTGTATATACAATAAATAAATAAATACATAATTATATAATCGTAACGAATATCACTCGATCATCAAAAATAATCGATTACTTCTCACCAACTCGACGTATTCCTTAAAAAATCACTTTAGCTGCGCTGTCGTGATTTTTGAGTACGTCTCGTTGGTCGGGAAGTAAAATAATCGATTATTTTTTATGCTCTTGTGATATTATAACTGACTATATTTCCTATACTAGATATTACACATTATATAATATCTACTTCTCTTTGGACTAGCATGACTGATACCAAAGACCGATTTATTCCACCATTTATGTTAGCAGGTGAGGCAATTCTCTTTAAAGCGAAGTAGCCTTCTGGCTTATTTACCTTTGCTTACATTTTTGGGAAACATTATTACTTACATCTTTAAAAATGTAACAGATTTGACTCATGGTAAGGAGCATTTTAAGTCTAAAATAGGTTTAATATCAAATATAGCTCCCAAAGGCAAAATTCAATAATAATAATTGGAAGGAATGAATAAATTACTTTCTTGTGTAGACGTGTTAAACGTATTGCCTCCTGCTTGACTTCGTCAGTTTTTATGTTGAAGGTTTAAAAAGCTATTTTCCGCCAAATTGTCGATAAATTATTTTAGATTATTCAGCTTTCATATTTAAAAGCTGACGGTATACATCTTTGTATATTTTGACTGCTATCATGTGTCAATGTTGATAAGTTATTTTAGACCTACAGCATGTTATGTCCCTCGGCGCTTCGCATATTGTACTGAAATACTCACCGCGTGTAAAAAATGCCTAATTTACGCCTTAAATGGATAAATAACTACTATTAACTAATGTAAGGACATTCAGGAAAACTTTTACTTAATAAGAGCAGAACAACTAACGGTAAAGTTGCTAGCTTTTTGGACGACACCTGTCTTGTACGAATTTATTTTATGTAATTTTTTTATTCATCTGTTGACTTATCTACTAACAGTTTGCACAACCCCGATAAATGAGGGGGAATAGTAGATTATGCAATGAGGGAGAGAAATGCGTTATTTTGCTGAGGCACTGAAGCAAAATAGCATTCTCTCCGAGTTGCATATACAATTTTTTTCACGCTTCAGGAAAATTTAAAACGAAAATTCGTTTTTTTTAAACGTCATTTATTGACATTTTAGTTACAATTATTTTAAAATTAGTAGCCTATGGTAAATTTTAAAGTTGGTGGCGCTGTAAGTCATTATTACAACAGCTCACAATTATGTCAAATTCGAGGTTAGCATGTTAGGTTTGGCGTCAGTTTGTGTCAAAACTGACGCAAAACTTAACCTGATTCGAATTTGACATAATTGTTCTGTCAGTCATAATGAAAACTCCCTAGGGAAATTTTTGTCTTATTTAGTCTCTAGAGAGTAAATGTTTTACTTCTGTTGCAATTTTGATGCAATAGAAACCGACTTCTACTCCCGGTCGTGGAAAAGCAATATTTGTATCATTAAGTGAGAACCAAGAAATGAGATTCGGGCAAACGATACTTTTCGCACATCCCCAAATTTCATTTGTCTTTGAGACGCACTTGAGCTGGCATAAATCACGCTTATTGCCAGGAATCAAATATTCATGAGATCTTGTCGCCAGATCATTGCTTTATGGCCACCGAAATCTATATTTCAGCCGTATGCATTTTGTCGCTTGGCATTGTCTAATTTGCGCTTTTCCCGTTATTTATTTGGTTTTCCTCTGTTATTGCCCCGTCGAAGCACGGTCTGCAGAATTTTATAAGCTAACTAGAACTTCGTGGCTCCTGTCAGATTTATGTAGCGCAACGGTTAAGTAGCTGTGTACGTTATATTTTATTTTTATGGCTGTTTTAGTTTTTAAAAGGCTCTTCGCAGAGGGAGCTGTTTGTTCTGCAAAACAAAAGTTTCGGTGCTATGAAACTGATACAGTGCGTATATTATTTTGCGGGTTAAAGCGAAAGCCCTGAGTATTTCATGTCCGTCAAAAATGATGGTAGGTAGGAGGGTGGTTCAGTAATTATTGTTGTAGGTATACTACTATGTTTGTTTAGAGACTGACACTACTATGGTTTAGAACCCAGTCTAGTAAATATGGTAGTTATCGCATTTTTATTCTCATTCCAATGCTCTCCGTCGCTTTTACAGAATCTCAGATATTTTAAATTGAAATAAAAATTATGTAGCAAGAAAGCCAACAGATATAATAATAATAATAATAATAATCATCATCATCCGAAAATTTAACTTTAAAAATGTAAAACATACATGATAGAATTATGAAAATATTTGCTGTTGTTACTGATTTGAGAGAAGCTCATTTGTCTGTATCTACCAATACAGAAGTGCATAAATGTTCTATTTTCCAAACGAGTCTCATAACTTACCTTGAACTGTTATGGTATTTTTATACAATTTTATTAATTACCGTTTCTAATTTCAGGTAGGTGTTAAGAGCTCTTGAGTACTTGTGGGTAAGTGACTTCATCTGTAGTACAATATGCAATATTTATAGTTTGGAAACTGTTGGAAAAGTTTTCAGATAATAGTATAATTCATTCATTCATTAATAATCATTTGCCTCTACGTTTTTTTTTTGCAATTTTAGTTTTAATTTTGGAGTTCACTATATCTATATAGCAGCTTATCTGGGCATCTTATGAATGCCATTAGACACTATCGAATTTGCCACAGATCAATTTACATTTTCAAATGGCGGAGAATTCTGGAAAGACATGGTTTATTAAAAATAAAGGAGGAACTTTGTTTTTCTTTAGGATTCAGCTTCTTCGCTATTTTATCGCAGCTTTCCAGACCTCTCTGCAGGTAGGAAGAGAAAAAGAAATTATGGACAGATGGGAGGAATATTTTAAATAGGGGTTAAACAACCAAACGAGGAAGGAGAATATAACATTAGACAGAACGAACGCATATAATTGTATTGACCCGATGTAAATGTAGGAGCCCTAATACTGGAGGAAATAAAGGAAAAAATAGTTCTCTAAAAAATAATAAATCACCAGGCGAAGAGCTGATATGCATAAAAGAAATATGGGAAACATAAGAGATATCAACGGAATGATATAAAGCGTTAATATGCTGAATAATATAAATGAAATTGTGAGAACTATAGGGGTATCTCGCACCTTAGAATAGTGTACAAAATCATGAAAACAAGTATAGCTCACAGTATGCTCGGAGACTACCAGAGTATAATTATACATGGACTTAATAATGGTGTAAGATAGTGTGAAAGAAGTAAATAACAATAACAAATAGCATGTACATGCTGGCGTTAGTGACTCACACAGCTCCGAGCTCCGACGATTACTTATAATTTATAAACAACAGAATCCGGCATAAATCACCCACCTTAGGTGATGATCGTTGAATTCCAGTTGTGTAATAACCTAGATCAGTCTCTCTCGGGAATTTTTCGGGGATGATTTTACTATTATGCTATTTGAGGAAGCAGACGCTTACTTTTACGGCTTATTGTAAACCTATGAGTGGCCAAACAACAATGTCGACAGGACTTTGGAACCCTGCGTAAGGTTAATAAACCACGCGATACTTTCTTGTTGTGAGAGGTGCTCATTTTTAACTGAGGCCAAATCTCACTTCGAAAGCTAAGGACACCTAGCGTCCACTTGTGTCTGCGAAGTACTCTGACTTCCTGTAGACCACTGGCGTCTAATACCGATATCGCGCAGTATGCGCAAACACTTGAGTGCGAACTTGAGCTACCAGTGGCGTTCGCTTCGATTTAATTATTAACATCTACTAATAGAAAGCATGCATTGTGAGAGTGGCAGATTGTAGTAGAATGGACGAAGGCCCTGTAAAGAGCTGTAACGCTAACCCAGATTGAGGCGAATTCGGGAATGGTTTGCTCTTACTTAATATTCGAGAATTTAAATGGTTGACGTTGGATAAATTTATTTTGTTTGGAATTCGAATGTCTTTATACTGCATCTTAAGCCCAAAAATGTCGCATTATTTAATTTCATGCTAAAAATTGCTTTTTCTGGTAACATGTACCGACAGAGTTCAGTTTCTTTGTTATTGAAAATTCAGATATTTCCAAAATATAGTAATAGTAATAGAATACAATTTCTAAGTAAGTAGGAGCTTTACGCTAAACTCCTAAATCTCTAGTACTGTAGTTGATGTGGGAGTGTATCCCTTGGTTCTAAGCTCCAAGTTACTATGAAGCAATGTTTGGAAAACGGATCCTTAAAAGTACAAACTACCGCTCACATCTCTTAAATACGGTTTCCAGTTCTCAGAGACCTCTTTACTTTGTAATTAACACAAGTAAGTGAAACCTTTTCCAGCGACACAAAAAGGGGTTGCAAATGAAGTTCGCTCTAAGTTAGATTACACCTAAATAGCTTAACAATTTCCCGAACAATTATCGGAGTTCACAGATACCCTATTTATTTGTTTTAAATCCCCAGCGATCGTTTCTCGGGGCGCAGGAATTCAGCACGCTATTAAACTTGCGTTAATTATTTCTGTAATTGAACACCCCGCCAAATGAGCAAGTGACAGCAACAGCGATAGTTCTGTTCGTTCCTTGGATTTGCCTTTACTGTTTCCGCAATTTATTTGCAGTTAACCTTGTTACTCTGTTCGGAGCAATATGACCTGAGATGTTCTATACGCCCGGGCCAATATGACCCTAAGGCAAAACCTACACAATTTAAATCTTAATAATAACCTTGTTTTATATGATTTAGCTGTTATTGTTGTCAAACACCATACAAGCTGCAACGCTACTGAAGACTTCAACTTTTTAATTAAAAAAAATAGGATAACATCTGCTAAGTGGTGATCCTTGATGAACCAGGAATTCGAGGAAACATTACAGAATACTGCTCATGATGACGATAAAGCTTCTGAACTAGAGAATTATATATCTGAAATAGATGAAGTTGAGAGGACTGCAACATCAGATATCACTATCATGTGGAATTCTGATTCCCAAATCCATTCAGCACCCTGCGTCAAGTTTATCGATATTGTTATCCATTGTGAAACTTGTTATGCAGCCAAACATCTGCCAATTCTCCTTATCGCGCGATGTGAAGTCACAAGAAGTAGATAAAAAAAAATCGCCAATGTTTTGAAACCCTTTGTTGCGGTCACAGTTGCAAAGCTGACCAGCATAAATGTAGTGTTTACTGTCTTACTATCTTAATAGAGTTTTTAAAATTACTGCATGATTTTATTTTGTGAAGCGCATTGCAGAATTGTATCTTTCAAGGTTTGAAATTTTGAATATCGCAGGCGAGACTTCCTGTTATTTTAGCCTACGCACGCCACTGAACTACTGGACAGCAACACAAGTTGTTACATGTCGTAAACAAGCCATTTACCGGTAAATTGTTCAGAGGTACTTAATTTTTTTTATAGCTGAAGTTTCATTACCAATCTTTCTGCAATATATCTTCCGAGCATAAATGAAACAGTAGCGATGAAAGTTTGTAGTCTGTTCTCAAATATCTTTTAATTTCTATGTCCTCAGATGCTTCTTAGCCTATCTTCGTCTTCGTTCTCTGTCCGTAATACAGCTGTGTATGATTCTTGTGTCGCCATAGTTCAACTGGTAAGGTGGTCGTGGGGCATAAGCGAAAATCCCAATTTCTGAGTTTAATTTTAAAGGTTATGCTTTCATCCATCAGGTCGAGTAGTCCTTGCGTTATCCAGGGTAACTGCTCGGTGCCTCTATTACTTAGACGACCATTCATGTCTTTCTTGAAGTACATATGTTGCAGATATAGAGTACAGGCATTAGCTTGCACTGTCGTTTTGAAACAGTTCGCTTCCAACAATCTTTAGAGATGTAACTGTCATATTTTGTAATGATATTTGTGTAAATCTCCAGTGTATCATTACTGACATGACTGCAAAAGTAAATTAGCCTTTTAGATATTTAACTCTTATCTGTACTCATCATGTAAAGAATTAATAATCTACGTTGGCAGTTTAGAATTAAAATTTTAACTAGTTAGTAAATGTATTTATTACAACTCGTCGTCTATTTAGTTACTTGGTAATAAAGTGGCTACGTATTAAATGGAACCATGAATACGTCATTGGTAGAGGTTAACGTCGTCCAGACCGGAACAGCGTAAGTAATACCAAAACGTAAACATAATAGCAGCTTTAATTAAGTATTCTGGTGTTGTGTCCAATATGAATTTCAACACAGACTTAAGAATTAGATCCGTGCCCAAAATAGATCCCTTCGGACATAAAGAGCATCCGAGGGATTCAGAAGGCGACTCTTGGCTTATTTACAGCACGTTAACAACGGGCTTCCAGCTTTCATTTTAAAGCGGGTCTTTCCCGGACTTTTTCGCTGAAATAATAAAATGTGGATCAGACCCTTATAAATTCATTAAGTTTGAACTTTTGGACTTTATAAAATATTTACGCCGGGCGGTCGTCGCGCAGGACTGGCCTGCAAGGATTAAGACTCCGAAATTTCGGACTTCGGTGAAATACGGACTGTCGCTGAGCCACTCGCAGGGGCGAAGGGAGGCTGCTCCTAAAGCAACAGTTTCGTGCGTTTTGTAAACTGAAATCGTTCCGAAGTTGGAAATTCTAATAAATGATCCGACGCGCTGTGTAGCAATGGGAAAGGAGCTCGGAACTTTTCAGGCACTTCTGTTGTGCCGAAGTAGTAAAACTTACAGAATGAGACTCTTAACCTTGAAATGAGCCGAGGAGAGCACTAGTGACGTGTGCATCTTTGCAGGGGTGGCGTGTTTTGCTACAAAGATTAAACGAATGGTGGGTGGAATGAGAAAAACTAGTCTAGAAAGTTGTTGTGTACTTTTTAAATATAGGCAAATTTAGTTTAGAGTTGTGCTGTTTGTGATTTGCGACTTCGTAAATATCGGGGCTAATAATACAGTTTAACCAATTCAACATTCTTGGTTTGGGTTTCTTTCATTTATAAATTTGGAGCTTCATCCCTATTGATCATTATGTAAACTATATTCTCTCATCTTTAGCCCCTATGCTTTACAGAGATTTTAAAGGTTTGTTATCATATACATGATGATAACTCCTTTGCAATCACCACTTGATCATCCACATATGGCGGAACCAATAGATTACAGATATAACTAAGATAATGATATACATAAATAGCGGAGAGCATATTAATGTAGAGGGCAGAAAATTAGACCAAGAACAGAGCAATGAAATCACAATTACAAGCAATAGAAATAGACACACTCTGGAGATACTCAGAACTGGCTAAGCAAAACACGAAATGAATGCTTTTGAAACTCTAGCGGATAGAATACACCATAAAGGTAGAAAAGAGAAATGGCCGCAAAAGGTATTGTAATAAGTACCTTAAAAATAAGTGAAGCAAGTCCTGTAGGACAGAAATGCAGGAAGCAATTCAAGAAAGAGACTTAATACGGAATAACAGAAAAGAATAAAAAGAAGGTGTAAAAAGGAATCGATGACACCGTATCTGTTCATAAAACACTGTTCATCTAAGATTTGGTAGTTTTGTTCTCTCATATTTTCAGCCAGCTCAGTAGCAATGTGATCACCTTTATCCTGTTTACCTCGGTTGTCCTGTAGGTACTCGTGGCAAGCTGAAAATTCTGCAGAAATGGATTCAAATGGAAAGCATCTATTTATGTAAAATGTAACGCTAACTAATAATAAACCTAAATACTAAACCGCAAAGCTGAACAATCATGTCAAACAGCAAGTTAGTGTTTATTTAGCTCATGTTTCACATTACTAATGAATTTCACAGTATCACCAGTCAAGCGTGTGGCTAGCTGTTAAGGCGTTTGCGTGTCCAGTTCAGGTACTGAGTTCGAACCTTACACCCGGACACTGGTAAAATCGAAGGATTCCCGGCCACCATACCAAGACCTTTGGTGGTCGTGACCTATGAGAAAGGTAATTCTGTTAGTAACGCAACGAAATAATCTAGCCACCTTTCCCGGTTGCGCCTAGGATGACCTAAAACGCGGTAGTAACAGGCTTTCAACCTATGTGAAGAGGATGACGAAGAAGCAGAAGAAGAAGATGATTGTTTTTATGCAATGCTCCTTGTAATACCACGCGAACTATCCATTTAGTTGATTAAGTTTCCGGTTTTGATATTTTTCTCTGCAACATGTTTTCAGATAGCTTTTTAATTTAATTAACAAAACGAATAGTCCTTATATTATATATTAATGTAAGCTGTTTCTTTCACGCGTTTATGCTGCTAGGCTACTATTCAGATGTCCCAGCGCTGGCGCTCCGAACAATAACATTAAATCACTCCGACAGCTCTTTATAATACTGCCTTAATGGTGACAGCGTATGCAAACCCTCAAATGCAGGGCGCACCAAACACAAGAAAGCGTGAGAGTATGCACTTTGGCACGCAATGAATCATTCAGCTTCTTCGATGGCTGCTCTCGAATGTTCAAATATAATATTAATTGATCCATCTGCAGTGGTTACTAACGAAACCCAGTTGCGTAGTACCTGGATATGGTTGTCGCCAATCACTTTGCTGGTGAGTTTCCTGTTGCGCCACTCGACGACACAGTCGCTTTTTTGTTGGATTCCTGCTTGAAATTCGCCAAACTGTGAGGTATGTAAGTCTTCGACCCTGTCTGTGCGACTAGACAGCAACTACTTCAACACTTTTCTGCTCTCGGAATTTTCTAGGAAAATCAGGACTTTCGCCTTCAGCTGGCACCGGGACGCACCTTACTCGCTCCGCGGCACTCTAGAGCTCGAGAACAAAAGCACACACTAGCTCGGCGAAATTCAAGCGCGCCTATATATTCGGTTATATTTAAAACTACAAATAACAACTAAGATACATGTACAAATTGGTTATGCACTGAAATGCTTCTCTTAACCCTCAGGCGAGCCAGGTAAAGTTCCTTCAAAAGTTGCAACCGCGTATCATAGCAGATCTTGGATGCATTGTTGCATGCATTTTAGAGAAATTCTTCTCCAGGAAATATTCGGACAGCAGCATTCATAATAATACGGTGGCTTTCCAGAGTGAATTCCTCAACTTCTTTCTATGGGCTGCTAGAGAGTAGTGATTTCCAGTTAATTCTATCACTTGAGCAGCCCAACTTGTAAGTAAGCGTTCAAGACGCTATAGGAAAGACCAGTGCGTTCTTCATATTTTGCTAATTTGATCGCCTCTTGTTCTTCCTAGTCTACACTGAATCTGATCTTCATTTTCGCCCATGTTGGCAATTCAATTCAGCTGTTTCTATTTCGGGGGTTTTCTTCATTTATCATATCATAATCAGTAACAGCTTAGTTTTTGATTAATGTTGTTTAATGTTTAAATCCTCTTGTTTGTTTTCATATTGTGCTAGAAGTTCTTCTATTTTCTCAATTGATGTTGCTACAACTCTGATTCCTCCATTTCACACATCAATCTGCTTATAAATTATGCACCCATCTTGTATATGAAACCACAATGGATGCTATCTCTCAACACCATCATCATTTGCATCAAAGGTAAATTTATTACTAAGTACCTAACACGTTTTGTATGGGTCTGAGTTGCAATGTCGATGTTCTTACGCTTTTGGTGGTGAACAATTATGAACATTGAACATACTTCTGACAGGAGATTTGAATGTGCTAACTCCAGTAGATTGAAAATAATTTGGTTGTGATTGAACAGAATTAAAATGTTTGTTCAATAGGCTTGTTTTTAAAACAGTGTCACCTCTAACTGACGTTAACTTCGCTGTCATTACATGACATATCTCTTCGATTCATTGCCAACAGCACCATATTTGTAGCTAGAAGCATTCATTAACTTCTGTTCAGGAACAAGTCTAAGTTCTATCAACGTTTTCAAACTTGCGGTGGATTTGAACCAAAATACTTATCGCCTAACTGTCGTTGTGTGTTTGACCAGATTATCTATTAGCTACAACCAGGCAAAGATTAAGTTAAATCGGGGTGCTACGCTCGCGTGTTGTAGCTTGCTACTAAAATTCAGCATTGAGCGCCCCAATTATCTATACGCTGTGTGTTATCAAGTAGCGACTAAACGTGTGTTAACTGCTTGTTAATTCGTAACCCTTCAGATGCTAACTAGGTTCTCGGGCGTCTCTTTCTACCAGCTGAGAGCCCAAAACACATTAATAAAGATAAAGCAGCGAGTGGAAGTGCGAGGGATGCAATCTAAAACACTTATTTTAGAGCGGTTAAGTGCCCTCAGATTGCGGAACGCGATCCGATCTGCGACGCATGTTAGGCAGTGTGCCATGAAATTAGCAGGTATGCTGAAGGTTAAAAGAGCAAGTTCAGGTTCCTTGTCTTCCGGCGAAAGAAGTCGCCTTTGATATTATAATTCGCCCTCGTGTGCGAATTAAGTCGAGCGTCTGAATATTGCAGCGGGATCGCGAGGACGGGCAAAGTTTCCTAATAAACAATGACGAATAAAGTGTTGAAATCCAGAAGCGAGCGTTGTCGAAGTTAATGAAAATACGAACCAAGAAAGCGTTTTGTTTCAGCTTTTATTTAAATTAGATTCGACGAACAAGTTAAAAGCAAACACACTTTAATGCTGAATATTTTAACGAAGCTCGGATTTAATAGTGAGCGAGCAAAAATCGGGAAATCGACGTCTTCCCCGATCCGCGCTATCCATTTGAATACATTTATGGTAATAGCCAGTGACAGTGGGGCCGGGGATAACCAAACCATGAAAATCCAGATGAGTTTTATATTATGTTATGTCCACCGAGTGATGAAAATGCAACTGACGTTCTGCTCAGCCCGAGCATTTTTAAATGAGAGTTTTTGCTGCAGCGGGTCAAGTTTCGACATGACGAACTGCGCATTTGATTGAAACCGTCGTGAAAATTAAAAACTGTTCAGTTGAGCGATTCGCTGATATTTATGTTCTGTCCGGTCGAATGGCGTTTGCATAAAGCATGCATTCAGGTTTTTAATGCTCTGCTGGAGAGCTTCATAACAGCGCAGAGTAGAACGCCATTTCTTCACAAATTCTGCAGTTTTTAATCCAGAACCGTAACGGACTCTCTGATGAGAGTCAACCATTCTTAATTCATTGGTAAAGAATGGAAAAATCATATCTATTGCAATGGCCTCCCCTAATATTATTAAAGCCTTAAGTTGCGGCGTCTAATTATGCACTGATTGACTACACTGCAATATGAGTTTGATATTTAATTATTTTACATTACGACAATTATCTGGTATTTTTTAGATGTCACATTTGACTGTACGAATTTTATTTTTGTTTTAGATAAATTTTCAATAAAAATGAATTCAAGTATTTCTGATGCCGTTTAATACGAATCGTTAATATTAGGTTATTAAATATTTCTAGCTCAGTAGAACATGATTACTCTAAAAAAAAGTCGGTTCACGCAATATCAAAACTGTTTATTATTTCTGAAAAATCATCTGTTTAATGAAAGCTTATGTCAAATATATGTGACATTTTTAATGAACGTCAGTATCACTTCAAATCATGTACATGGAATATCAATCGCAAACACATTCTTGTTATACTACCTGTCATTCAATAAACATAAAATGGTAAGTAGTCCTTTTATTAATAACCACACTTCACTCTTTTACTGCTTATTTTAGTTTGCTCAATAAACACCTGTGACTGTAGTTCGTCCAAAGAACTTAATCCACCTTTCAAAGATCCAAATGTATACCAACTACAGAGTAACCGCAGTAGAAGCCCATTCTACTGCCAAGAACTGCAAACACCCTCGGAAATGCCTTCTTCCAATTCTCAGTCGGCATACAATTCAGCAACACTAACCTCGATAATATCCTCCAGCAGTGAACACACTCTCCCTTCCAAATAAGATATTGACAATCGAAATAATGGGAATCTTGATCTGTCAGAAGCCACAGGACGTCAGTATTTTAAATTATGTTCTTCCTACCATACACATCTTCTCTATATCTTCATTATATTCTTCTTGTTTTAAAATTTTCACTTCTTCTCTTCTCGATAATTTAATTCTAATTAAACTCTGTAAACGGTATAAGGGGTTACAGATTATGTATGTATGTAAACTCTTTCATATACTAAAATAATTAATAAATCATATTAGAAAAGAGTTTATTTTCAAAATTTCAGCTTTTTACAAAATGTTATTACATGTGTTTCTATCAAAATTTATTTGTGCACATAATTTCTATTTATATATCAAGGGATCAAAGTGTATAATTTCCTCCCGCGGGCAAAGTTTGCGGCCCGACGCAAAGCGGAGGGCCGTAATTGCACGAGGGAATAACTTCACTTTGCTCCCATGATATATATTGTTATGATATCATAAGAGTGGATATAGTTTGATGATCAATACGATAAAAAGATTTGGTAAAGCATTGTAGTCAGTCTTTGCAAAAGTTTAGAATATAAAAGGTTATTTGACTTAAATTTTTAAATAGAGATAAAATTTTAAAGAAATGAGAATGGAAAGAATAAATTTCATATAGTTTAATTTATAAAGTAAGATGTTAAAAGATAGAAGTTATTTACTACTGATATCAGATACGATAGACCAAATTAAAATATTAAAAGATAACAAAGTATGTAGGTATCAAATGTATATTTTAATATAGTAAGCATCAATAATGAAAATACGGTAGTTAAGAGAGTTGTTTTGAATGGAGAATAACAAATTTTGAAAAATGTAACATAATATTTTGGATATTAATAAAATGTTGAAAACTTTACTGTTTTATATATAATAATGGTACTGGCATAATAAGAACAGTGAGTAAATAAATCTACGAAGTTTAAATAATGTGAAATATAATTATAATGGTGTACGAGTAACAGATGTCTCAATTAAAGAAGATCTTTGATAATAACAATTTTAATTGAATGAAGAACATTTTATAATAACTAAAAATATAAGATTTGGATTGGGCTGCTTTATTGGAGTTAATACAATTTAAAAAAAAGGAAATCAAAAGGATTCGACTGGTGCGGAGTACTGCAGGTGTAGGAGTCATTTATCGAGGACTGAGGTATCTACTTGGGAATCATTCTGAGTGATTGGCTATATTGGGGTGCTTCGTCTTCATGCAGAGGACAGATCATCGGGACGTTGATCCTGCAAGGAAATGGTATTAATTTGGAATATAACAAGAATAGTTTACTGGTAGAAGAAGATTGTGAAGCAGTGATATGTGGGTCGACGGGTGCAGTTTTTTTCTGAACAGAGGTTGGATTCTTCGACTACTTTGAGGTTTTTACAGAAGATTTGACGGCTGTAAATTAGTTGGACAGTTACTTGCAGTTGGACGTGTTCGTGTGGTGACTGATTGTACAAAGGGGTCTGTGGTGCTGGATGTGCAATTAATGGCGTCAATAAGGTTGGTTATTTGTTTAGCCTAGAATAAAACTGAAGTATATGAACAATATTTATTACTTGCAATAATTAAAATAGTTAATACTTACTATAAAAGATAGAGAATGTCATACATCATAATAATATTGAAAACAGTGTATGTTGGTCGTATCTGATTATAAGTAGAAGAACTATTTTGAATTCAGTCAAGATCAGTGACATTTAAGGTGATTTGACAATTGAGATTTATATTCTAAATATTTGACAAGTTACAAATAAGACAACTAGATAAATGAACCTAACCCTGATTGAGTTTTCATGGCAATAGTATTTTTCAAGTAGAAATTATTTGAAATTAATTGATAAATAAGAAATAAATACTTACAGCTAGCAGAGCAGGGCAATCGAATTAAATACTTATGGTGCCGAAACATTAAGCCATTGCAATATATATGATGTTTTCGCCTAGCTAAAGAATGCGACTCGCTGTTTTTTTTTTAAATTAAAGAGTATTAAAATACGTGTGGCATTTTGGGTATATTACTAATCAGGTCGTGTATGTGATGCCATCAACAAACAACGATTTGTTGTGAGTGAAAATAGAGTGCTAGTGAAAACAAACAAACCGACGAAACCTAGTTTGCAATAGATGTCAAACTATTATAAAAATGTGTAGCAGCGGTGACGACGATTCAGATTTGCCCTCTGATATTGCAGAAGAGGCAAATGCTGCAACATTGGATTGGTTACCGGAAGAGTCAAAGGAAAAGTAGCGGTGCGGGAAAATATTGACATAAAAAATCCAAAATTGATTGCATTACTGAAGCGTCAGGCTGCAGGTTACAGGCCAAAGACACCCGAAACTTTCACGCGAGGAGATCTCAACTAATTTTTATTGGAGGCTCCAGATGAGTACCTACTGATGAAGGTATTAAATACAAAATTGTTATAAACAAGAGTGCTCCGTTTTAAAATAATTTTTATCCGTTACAGCTCGTCCTGGTCATAGGTATCTCAGGTGCCCGTCGGTGTGACGAACTCACCAAATTGAATATCAGCGATATTGGAGCAAAAGACGGAATTTTAATTATTCAAATCCTAGATTCGAAAACAACAAATTCGAGCGCCTTTACTGGTTATTGTTTAAGGAGGATTCAGCTACACTTTTAATGGATGCTTGAGCAAACATTTTAAGCATCAAACGTCACGGGGGATGGAAGTCCACGTCTCTCGCTGAAATTTATGTGGCTTGAGTCAATTGCAAGTAAAGTGCAAGCCTCGAATCAATTACAGGAGAAACATTCTTAGAATACTGTGAAATAAAGTTTTTTCAAAAGCAATTTGACATTTTTGAAATTTACTGTCAATTTTAATTTATTAAATTTAATCATTAACAGCTACAGTTTCTATGGAAATTACTTTACCTCTCGTGGGAATTTTTGTTTACTTTACCTCCCGTGTGAGGTAAAAGCATCCTTTGCTCCCTCAAATTAGGGAGAAAAAGGTCATTTTCTATAGAGCACAGCCTACGTGTGGTCGAAACCAACGCGTTCGCTTGGCGGCCTGAGAAAACTTCAAGTGGAACAAAATGAACATAGCACCATTTGAGTTCCTTAAAGATGCCTTCCAGAATTAAAGCAATCAGTTTTGGTGACGTAATACCACCATGTGCGACTCCTTTTTTATTTTATATTTTATATGTATCTTAGTGTACTTTTGCCGTCACGGTTGCTTTAATGTGAATGTTTTTCCTTATATTGACGGCGACTCTCTGGTCCAGTCCATCGTGTCAAACGCTTTTCTATAATCTAGAAACGCCTCCCATGCCGATATGTTACATTCTACCGTTTTGTCTATGATCTCTCTTACTACGTGAACATGTTCACTGCAATCTTACCTGTGTTCTTGGCTGGTACATATCTAGTTCTCGTTTTAGTCTCTTGGTAATTAGTTGTTATCCTAAGAGATACTTATATTTGGGATCGTTGATTGGGCGATAATTTTCGAGGTCGGACGGGTCCCCTCTTCTGAATATCGTACCATTGCATTGTCGGAATTATTTTTGTAATATTTGTTTAAGTACTTAGTAGACATAGGTTAAATATTTTTACTCATTAATTCTATTTCGCAACGGCTAACATGTTAGAACAGCCAATCTACCCTTTATTTACACAAATAATGATAATGAAGGTTCTTGTCAATGTTACACAACACTATTCAGCAAAATCCATCTACACACGTGTGGACGAACTGTAACATTTTGCTAAATATTAATTTGTGTTTACATTCCTTTAAGAATTAAGTCACTAAAATAATATTAAGTTTGTTAATAGTTCTTTGCGCTAACAATGTAAACATTTTGTATTTACAGCAGAGTTAATCTTTGTGATTGTACTGATTTACCATATACGTGTATATGCTTTCCAAGCAATAATTACTTGGTCTCTAAAGCTGAAGATTGGGGATCTTCTCTGCAACACCTATTATTTCACATAATAAACAATAGTTATTTATGGTATAAGTGTGTCATGTCACAAATGATCCACGAGAGAAAAGTTGAAGCCGTCAGGCCGAAAGGGGTATTTTCTCGAATGTAATAACACACGAGTGCCATACAGACTTTTATCCAACAACTCAATAAATATTTAAGAAACATAAATTTTGTATTGACAGCCGTGAAAAGTCAAAGTGGCAGATTTGTGTTAGACGTTTGGCAGTACTAAAGTGTATTGACAGTCTATGTCAAATTCGAGGTCAGTTGGTTAGATTTTGTTTGTTATTTGACACAGGCTAACTCAAAACTTAACCTGCAAATCTCAAATATGATATAGCTTGCTAGTGCCACCAACAATACAGTAGTGAGTGACATGGTTGTTAGCTCACTAGTGGGTTATAGTTTACCTCACTAGTGGGTTATGGGCCACTTTCGAGGTCTAAAATCAATCTAGTAATCGCTTTATAACTAGGAGGTGTTGGATAGAGATAATTAACCAGCCGTAAACAAAACTAATTATATAATCTATCACTAACAAGGTCATTCATACTTAGAAACTATTCGTAGATTAGTACAGTGGCTCGTACTTCTGATTTTATTTGTATAGCTTAAAATCCGTAATTGCAAGTCTAAATTTAAAATTTTGTCGAAATCCATATGACAACTGGTTTTCGAACTAATATTGAAATTCTGTGTTGAAAGGTCAGAAAGCTACGTTATATTATTACTATTATTATTATTTTTAATACTTTTCTTGTCAATTGTTGTCGTTAACCGAAATGCAAACAAACTATTTTTTAGGATACTGCATTGGTAACTAGCGTTTACATAGTTACAAACGAGTCCGGTAGATAAAATTTACCGGCCTAGACCAGTAGTAGAACTACCGGCCGGTAAATTTTATCTACCGGACTCGTATCCTAAAAAGTCTTATACGATACACGACCGGTAGCATTTTTATGGCCTTGCCAAACATACAGGTCTAGCCCTACGGGCTCAACCTGTAAAGTATTGGCGCGGCCATAAAAATGTTGCTACCGGTCTAATAACGTAAATAGCTATTTTAGGACACTGCATTGGTAACTAGCGTTTACATAGTTACAAACGAATCCGGTAGATAAAATTTACCGGCCTAGACCAGTAGTAATAGAACTACTACTGGTCTAGGCCGGTAAATTTTATCTACCGGACTCGTTTGTAACTGTAACTGTGTAAACGCTAGTTACCAATGCAGTATCCTAAAAAATGTTATACGATACACGACCGGTAGCATTTTTATGGCCTTGCCAAACATACAGGTCTCGCCCTACGGGCTCGACCTGTAAAGTATTGGCGCGGCCATAAAAATTTTGCTACCGGTCTAATAACGTAAATAGCTATTATGTTTACAAAGGTGTGCACACTCTCGTATTTGTTTAGAGTGACTGATTTATGAATGTCACTGATTAAAAATGGGAGGGACCTAGAGTGATTAAGTTATCTTGCTCTATTATTGTCTATTCTCATAAGCTAGGTCTGCATACTCCGGTTACTTGTTCTGGAGAGTTTCTTGTACAATGTTGGAGTTTGGGGCAGCGATATCTACAAGGAAGGTTTGCTTATGAATTTTATTAAAAAGATGATGTTATGCGGTCAGTTAGATAGCATGGTTCTATCAATAAGCACTATTTTAATAGAGCCGGGAGTTCTTGTTCTTTATGACTTTTTCAGAGGTGTGTGGCGGTGCAGGTATTCAGTGGGCGAAATAGTACACCTTGCAGTGATGTGTTATATACTCTGGGAGGCGTGGAAGCATCTACTACTATCTGGAATCACTGACGATATACTTAAGGTCGTTTTTCGTGGTAATAACCTGATCTCGTATGTGCCTTAGAGAATAAGAGGACACGGATGGACAAATAGGTTTACGCTTCTCCATGAAAATTTTAAGTACTGAGCTCGTGGGTATGTCTTCCGTGTAAGGTCTTCTGCGTTCATGCATTGGTTTGCAAGATGGTTCATTCCGCCTTGTTGCATTGAGGTTCAAAGATGTTTAACCGTTGTAGGATAGGATAACTGCTCTGTGAAGAGGAGATGTCTATTTACTACAGAGAAAGTATTTTTGAAGGACTATAGTTTGTGGAATAAGAGATCAATTCGACCTCGTCCTCACTGAGCTAGCTCTTAGAATGAGGAAGTTACGTTTTAGATATGGAGAATATTCTCCTACTGTGAATGTGGCACTGAGTTGAATGTCTTTCGATAGTATACATATGTGGTATACAAGTTCCTCTGTAACTGCGTTAATTGTTCTAGCATGACTGAATCGATCTGGCGCTGTTTCTTATATCTATGAGAGTTTTTATACTATCCCTTGTATTACATAGGCTTCCGTTTGTTCCAAACCAATTTTTTTCTTCCTATCTACGGTGTTCTCCTTTGGTGTTTTAAGTTAAGGTATTGTGCGTGTATTAGTTTCTTTGTTCAGTTATTATTAATATTGTTTATAATATTCCTCTTTTCATTTATTCTTTTCATTTTTTAATATTTTCTTTGAGTTCTTTCTCTTTCTTCATATTAATTATCTGTCTGTTATATTTTATTTTGCTTGCTCTGTTTTAAGTGTGAGGACCTTTTTAATATTGGCAGTATACTGGGCTTTTCTTACTTGTTTCAAGAATTTGATAGTTCTTCTCTAACTTTAAGTAGGTATCTAAAGAGGCCGGCTAAAGCGATTGCGTGAGCCACCTCAAGATTTAGACTTTTATCGGTACCTAAAGTTCGACAATGTCTGTTCCGGAATGTAACTGACTGTTCATGCCTTGTGCTTGCATCAAACTTCTTCAGTTCGTCAGAACAGGAATCGATCATTCCAAAACTTTATGCTACAACAGGTGCAGCGGTGCTTTGTGAAATGCTACCTGCTTTTATTATTTAATATAATTTATTTTAGCTTTGTTCGTAATTAATTACCTCGGCTACTAGCTCACTTTCGGCATCTGGGACCACACTCAGGGTGATTCAGGTTACTGCAATGGGGTGATCGGAGACAGCAATAAATAAAAACCCTTTACGCTTAAAAATTTATAAAATGTACCAATTATGGCATACATATAACTAACTCGACCCTAATTCCCTAATAGTTAGCTGATATTATACTACTCTACTTAATTAAGGATTAGTAATCTACTTCTATGCTATATTAGTTCTTAAATATAGGCACTAACCACTGTATTGTTCACTTAGCTCGTTCACGGTGAAACAATTAACGTGCACCCCCCACACGAGATTCCCGCTTCTACCCCCTGACCTCTTGCATGTGCCGCTATCACCCTTGTCCTCTGCACCCCCGAAGCTTGATCAGCGCAGAATTAAAACTCACCGTGTTATGCGCAAGCACATACGACTTAAATTTAAACTATAATATATATAAAAATATTGTAGCGATATGAACAGTACCCATTACACGGGGATAGCAATAGTATTTTACAGTAGAAGTCCGTTAGGATAGCCTTTACGGCCGAGTCAGAGAGTTAGTGAGACGAGCTCGAAGAGCGAGTCGAATAATATTAGCGAGGCAGTAAAGGCCCTAACGGACGTGTATTGTATAATAATTTTTGTAATACCTACGTACAGTTCGGGCATACCTATATTTTTCGAATTTATTTTCATCAAAACGCTGGATTAGTGTAATAACGTTTTAGAGTGATTGAGAGTGCGTAGGACGTGTGCAACTGTTGTTTATAAATGTCATTTGTTTCCAATTTTGTGTATGGCTATAAGCAGGTGACAAACGTCACTTTGACGTTTGGCACACAATTTAGCAGGCCGTGGTCTTTACGGATTTTTTTTACCGTCTGGCAGTAAAGAGGTTGCTTACGTAGTAGTAAACAGTCCTTAAAGAAATCGTTACCAAGTAGGTATTACAAAATACCTATTTAGGTTATTAGACCGGTAGTAAAATTTTTGTTTGGCAAGGCCATAAAAATGCTACCGGTCGTGTATCGTATAAGATTTTTTAGGATACTGCAACAATCACTTTCAAGTTAAACAAAAATTACAAAAATTTTATGCGACACTACGGGGCAGCGCATGAAGTGAAAATCATCGCATGTGTGTGAGATTGTTGTTAAGATGAAGAAAGTAAACAATAAAATTTTGACAATTTAGTGTTTGCATTGAAGTGATTAAATAGAAGTTTTGTGTCTTATAAAATGGATTTGCCCCAAAATTCTTCTCCAATTGAAATTCCGGACGAACATCTGGATAAAGTAAACAGGGCTAGATCGAATCTTTTACCAGGAAAATCTTCGGAAAGATATTTAAAGGAATACAAGTTGTTTTATATTTGGCGGGAGAAAAACCAAATTGTTGGAGTTGATGAACGGGTTATGCTTGCCTATTTTGAAGATAATTATAAGAATTCAAAAAGCTTGTGGTCGTACTTTTTCATGATAAGGAGCTGCCTACAAATTTATGAATACGTGGACATGAAAAGGTATATAAAGGTATTGTTTTTTGATAATAAATGACCAGAATTGACATAGATATGGAGAATTATACCAATACATTAAGAGGAAAATGGTTGATCATATCCCAAAGGTATTGTCTCACGATAAAGTAGTAAAATTTTTGAACGAAGCCAACGATGACAACTACTTACTGATGAAGGTTATTTTAATTATTGGTATTTTTGGCGGCTGCCGAAGAGAAGAATTGGTTAATTTAACCGTCGATGACGTAAGGGATTGTGAAAATTTTATAAAAGTATGTCTCCCAAAGACTAAAACTGGAATAAGCCGCTCATTCGTCATAACCGAAGAAGCAGAAGGATGTCAACTCTGTGTGTTGATTAGGAAGTATATTTCCTTGCGGCCTGCTAATATGACCAATAAGCGATTCCTGCTAGCTTATAGAAATAAGAAGTGTGTGGCACAAGTTGTCGGTGTCCATACTGTGGGTACCGTCCCGAAAAAAAAAAAATCAGAATATTTAGGACTTCCAGAGAGTGAGAAATTTACCGAACATTGTTTCCGTCGTTCAAGCGCAACTCTTTTGTTAGAAGGTGGAGGAGATCTCAACACCCTGATGACCCACGGAGGTTGGAAATCTGCATCCGTAGCACGCAATTACATAGAAGATTCAACCAGACTTAAAAGAAATATTGCTGAGAAAACTTTTTGTCCATCTAACCGAAATGAATCTCTTGCAATTACCGAGTTATCTTCAGTATCTCATTTGAATGTTTTAAGCACGAAAAAAAACCAATCCGGTGAAGAATGTAATTCGTCACCAGCAAATACTTCGTTTAGTAATATTAGTAATGGTACATTCAATATTTATGTAAATAAGTGAAATGGTTTGTTTAGATAATAAATTTGTTAAATGTTTGTTGTGTCAAATTAATTTTGATCCGGCCATTGTCAACTACTACTGGTGTAGGCCGGTAAATTTTATCTACCTGACTCGTTCGTAACTATGTAAACGCTTTACCAATGGAGTATCCTAAAAAAGTAGTAACTGCCTCGATGTTGTGTTTGCCTAACAGCTCAGTATCGCAGATATAACTATCTTATTCGTCTGTTGTACTCACGTTCTAGATTTTTCATCTTCGTTGTATAATCACCACTACTATGTTATTTTATGCCTAAATATTTATATGATTCGTCAGGTAATTATTACTACTATTATTATTATGTAATTTCAGGTATTGTTATTGTTGCTGTTACTATTTACAGGATATATTTTTCTAAGTAAATTAGGCAAGCTTATAAGCTGCAATTAAGGTTGACATTTATGTAATAGAAAGAGGTTTATGGTTGAAATGTTGTTTTAAGTCGAAGATTTTAGGTTTGAACTTAGAATGACAATTTTAAATTGTCGTTTGCAGAACTTGAATTAGAAGTATGGACGTCAAATACAATTATCTTTTATTATCCAAATTTGCAGTTAGGAGGTATGCTATTAGAGCTTGCAATGCGAAATTCGAATTCTAAATAAAAACTTGGAAACCCAATGTAATTTTCACAAATAATATAACCTTTAAAAGTCAGAAGGTGACGTTCTCTCGTTTGAAATATAAGCTTATTAGTTTAAAATTATTATATATACAATTTGTAGGCCCGTATGGCAGTTATTGAATTTATCACTCGAACTTTTAATTACAAAGTTTAAATTTTGTGTTACTAAATTTTAAAGTGATATATTGTTACGTGCTAAAAGCATATGGCACTAATACTAGTAGTTTACGGTATATAAGTAGGGAATAAAAGATCAAGTGGGAATAACGCGGTGAAAGCTCATAAAAATTAATATCAGAGTGGCAATGGTTGCTACTAGAGGGTAGAAAATAAATAACGGATTTTGTTTTGAAAAACGACTGACAACATTTTAACGTGCAAAAGGTTTTGTGGAAAATAATGTGATAATCTCGCAATTCCTCGTGGTTTCGGTTATAGTAGGTGAATAATATTGACCGACCGTCTTGGTAGGGAATTCTAGGAGCGAGTATCACTTTCTGACGAAGGTAGATTCGAGCATAGAAGCGATATAGGAACCACGGAAAACGTTTGCATAGTTTATTGCCTGTTACCAGGGTATGTATAATTATTCTGGCATCTGCATCATTTTATTTTGAAATTCGATATTATAGCAACAAGTATTAGGCGTAAAACCTACGGGAAGTTAGTCTGCTGAAAATCATCACGCAGTTTTGTGGTCTACGTGCAGCAGGTGACAGCCGGCGATTGGGATCTGACAAGCTGACATTTTTTAGGAGTCATTGGATTTATTAAGCGTCTGCAAGTATAACAACAAACAGATAAGTGATTTAACTAAAATCTGATGGTCTTTCGCATATAAGAACAGTGTGCTCATTAAACGTATTGGTTTAAGTTAATTGGGGTACCCTGTGCAAATAGTAGTGCCTAATGGAATAACTGTCAATCAAGGAATACAACGTGTGAGAAATAATAAAGCTAGCTAAAGGTATTGCTCTCTTTAATTTTCTTCTTAGACATTGAGTTCAATAATCGTATTGTCAGATATAAAGTGAAGCTATAAGTTTCTTGACCTATATCAGTGTACTTGAGTAAAACTTGTTGGCGCCCCCTTTTAACATCTTAATTAAAGAATTCGCGACGTCTTCACACTGTTGCTAGAGACGAGCCTCAAGTACACTTTTATGGTAATCAATTGTTGAGTTAAAAATATAGAACGCGGACCTAAAGGTAAGTAAAAAGCTAACAATATTAAAAGGAGAATGAAATTTATAAAACTCTTTAAATATATTATTTTCATCGGTGTTGTTATAGACTATTAACCCAATTAATTTTACCGCACTCAGTGCGGCAATGGATAGATAACACCGCACTTTGGCAATCAAACTCGTTTCGTGAAGCTGTTCATAATCGAACTTGTGTCGTTAATATCTATTATTTTGCAGCTGGTAAGCTGGTAGCATTTTATGCACCTAGTACAACATTTGAAATTTTCTTACAAGAAAAAATGTGCACAAACGCCTTTGGTTCTAAGTTTTGAAATAAACAAAATCAGGACTTACTTAACTGTGGAAACACTTTCTCACATTTGCTATAAAATTCTTGAAAATAAAGTCTTACCTTTAAAATCACTGGACCAATTTAGTGAATTTTGCAATTTTAGCAAAATTAGCAAAGAATTACTTTAACGTAGGTGACAGGCAACCTTTCCTTTCTGGCCCCTACAGCTTGAAACGACACCGAAAAAGTTGGGCGTAAGTTTTAATATTCCTTTTATGGCTATGGTTTTCTTTATATCAATAAATTTTATTACAGCAATATAAAGTTCCACATAACACGTTCTTTGGGACTGGCATTGAAATACTGAACTTTATCCGCGGATATACCGCCATGTGTCAGAAATATGCAATTTTTATTAACATATTGAGTTTTATTGCCCGCACTCTGCTGAAGTGACAAAGTGCCTATTAATTTTTCGAAACGGCGACATTAATTCCCAAATATAAATAGGTAGCTGTGAACGCTTGCCAGTTTTATGGGCACATTAGGAATTTTTACTGGTTGGCACCCTTGTCTGTCAAAACTATAAACAGAACTAGCAGCGAGATTCAGCCAACAGTTAAATTGAATAAAATGTCCACCATTCAAAATCTGGTGCTTAAAGCCGGATATTAACTTTCTAACCAAGCTCGAATAAAACAAATTTCGATAGTGCTGGTAAAACATTTGATTGTTGTAATTTAAAATATTATTTGTGAAAGAGTGGGTGTTTTCGGAGAAAATCTGTAGTAATCGTTAATAACAGGAGACTTATAAAAAAAATCTAATGGATGTTGGCTGTATAGATGCAGTTTACTTAAGGATTTCGGAATATCTTGCCGCACAGTTTATCATCCTTTGTAAGGCTGTCACTTACATGACGGGCAGGTTAATGATATACACAAAGCGGGCCTATATTGATATATACGTGCATTTGATTTTTCCATAAAAAATATAAACCGATTTGTTAAAATTACCTTGGCAATTTACCACGCCGACGTCTCATTTTCGGCCTTTGTGCAGAGAGGGAACGAAGGCTATTAATCGCGCCTTCGGCGGCTTTATTCTTGCCGAACCGCCGACATCCTCCAACAGTCTGCGCAAACAAGCCGCATAATTCGCGGGCAAACAAGAAGCGATTTTTGCGATGAGAACTGCGGCGACTCAGCTCATAACCGAACTCCGCAAATTACTCAATCAAAGCCGCTATAAGCTATTGTTCCGGTGTTTCCCTTGATCTCATAAGATGCTACATCATCCCGCTTTGCCGCCGGATTAATCAGCTGCTGGAGGCGCACAAGAGCCTCTTCAAGGCGGATGAAGGAATAAGAAATTCCTAAGTGGGTTCTGCTGTTCGCAGCTTACAGGATATTTTCGCATTGATTAGAACCCGACTATGCACGCGCCGGCTCGGCTCATGCAAAATTCTTTTTATTATGAATCCCAAATTTCGCGCCTCCGGAAATGCTTTGACTCGCCTCTTGCCCGAATTAGATGTTTCGGCACTTTTTATGTCTCACGGAATCGCGACTGGCACAAGTTAGATTTGCTCAAATAATACCGCTGCGCTTGTTAATTTTTAAGCAAGTTTAAAGCGCCCAACGTGTTAACATGTTGGAGTCAATGTTTGAACAATTAGCACGGAAATGTTTACCAGTGTTTTAGGCTTATTTCCTTAATTTTAAATCGCTGAAATCTGAATGAATACGGAATGGCTTCGGTGCTTCACTGTCAATGCTTATATAGGTGCTTGTCAGCTGCGTCCATGGAGAGTTTATTGTTTCTCAGTGGCCGGGTGGACTCTCGCTTTCTCAAAAGTGCAATTAGGGATTGTGTCCCGTGCCATTCCGAAGAATTAGAATTGCTCAATTACTCTCTTGCTGAAGCCGGATGTTTTTTCGGCGAAAGCGTTAGGTCGTCAATACTCGAGCGCCTTGCGTCAGCCAGAGAATTTTATTACTTTTCTTCTGCGGGTAGTCAATAAGATTACCTCAATCTTTGAGCAGCCGCCGCTATTGTCCCAAAGGGGTTTGGCGGCAACCTGCAGTTACCATTGGACTATTTGTCGATCTACAGTTTTCACTTTTACGATTATCTGCGCTGCTTTTGTGTTGTGCTCTTTTTCGATATATATAAAGATTAAACTCTTTTTGTACTTTTTTATTATTACTTTAAAATATTATCTTTATTTTTGTATTTATATTGCTGTATAATTTTCTTAATTTATTGATGTTTGATTTTATCCCTATTCGAATGTTTATTTTGTATTTTCAGCTTGAAATATTTTGTTATCATCAGTTCTAATAAACTATACCATTTTCTGCGGCATACTGTTTCTCATAATTATTGTGGACTTAAAATTCCTCCCAAATACCAAATATTCATAAAACTTATTGCAGCCATTGTAGTTTGGGCATTTCTGGTATAGTGTATACTAATACATTTTTATTGTATTTTTGCCATGCCTCTTTTTATTGGACAATATGTAGTATTTGTTAAGTAGCCAGTTTGTGTAAAATAAATGAATACGTAACAGTAAAACAAACCACTCACCTACTGACGAATATAACAACACTTAAAAATGAATTTTCCTACGTAAAAGCTTTGATTCAACACTAAAAACATTCGATGGTGGAGAGTAACAGTAGTTCCCCTCGTGATAAAGGGATTGAAGAAAATTATTTCTCAAATAATGAAAAGGTAAAGATGTGGTGAGAGTTTATAAATGGTAGCGGAAATACAACGCTGAATCGATAAAGAATTATTTTCGAGGATTCGAAATTATCGTCTGCTAAACTTGAAGGTTAAAATGCATAAATAGAAATTTGAAACTTCGTTTCTCATATTTACTCTTATACACAGTGGGCCAAACGGTACAAAGTGTAAATACTTATATTTCCAATAATAATTAGTGAATTCAAATATTTCATGGAAAAACAAAATGCTTACACTTTAGAGATTGAAAATATATTTTATTTGCAATAATACAACGGTCTAATTCGATTTTATTTCACTTTAATGAAGACTATGCGAAAACAAGAGCTTTTAATAATGTGAAATAAAATCTGCAACAAAGCTAATAGGCAATGACTTTTGTTTTATTTGTTTGGTTGTTTGGTCAACCTAACTTGGTATCTGTGATTTTAGTTTGCGTTTTTGGTTAATCGAAATCCCGAAAAAGTGGTATGTGCGCATAACTGAGTATTGACTTCAGCTGCCTGAGAAGAAAGTAGTTTTTGCAATTGGGCACTTGCAAATATAATTGCAAATGTTTGTTGATCAAAATTGTGGGCATGTTGAACCATTGCTTTAGATAGTATATTTAATAATGATTAGAGAGTATTTGTTATTGCTGTTGTATTTCCTAAAGCTTTAAATAAAAATTTCATCAAAACGGCATTTTTGCAGGGTTTTGTTTAACCACGAACAACTTTGAATTGGTACTATGTGTTTGGAATATAAGTGCTTTATGTCCATCTATAAAGATTGAGCTGTTCGATGGTGTAGTAGTCATATAAAGATATTAGCGACCTACAAATATACGGGGCTATAAAATCTGTACCGTTTCTTATGGCCCACTGTGTATATTTCTATGAGCAAAGACCGCTACAAGCACTTTCTGAGTGATTTAATATAGAACTGTGTGATTATATGTGTTATAGAAAGTTTACAATAACCACATCTCGTGGTTTCAAAGAGACTCTACAAATTCAGCTTTTAGAAATTTAGCTTTGGAAGCTATTCTATCAATTATAAATCTTCAGATACTACATTTTTTAATTTTCAATAGCATTCTCTTTTCGTATTCAAGCAGATTTGAATGGTACGCTAAATAATTTCTAATTACAGTAACTAATATTATCATGGAATGTAAACACATATAGCTCATTTACCAATTTATGATTCAAATTGGGTTTGACAAAAACACAAGTATGTTGATAAGTGAGGTTATGTAACTCATAAATTTGATTTAAAAACATTCAATTTAATAGTAGTATTAAGATCTGTACATAATTAGATTAACTTAAATGTTAATTTTGTTAGTCGGTATTACTAATTCTACTTTATATATAAACTGGTGGTTTCAGTCGTTTCTACGACTTGAGACTTCTCAGTCTGAGCGTATCGGAATACTGTTAAATTTTAGTTGGGTGTAATACTGGAGTAGTATGCGATGTGCAACGGCTCAGATTGAGTTTTACAAATTGTTTTGTACGTTAAAGTTACTTAACCACAAAGCTAACGAATTAGACAATCGTAAGTTTAATTTTATAAAATATGTTTGAAGTTGAATGGAGGTTGCATAGATAGGCAATACTTAACAATATTTTTATAGATACATTTGGTGATAAACATATGTTGTTACTATCAAATACCTAACTGTGCTTAAATTTAAATTGAATAAAAAAATCGATAACATAGGTAACATACCTATGAGTATTTCTTGTATATAGCCCAAGTTTTATATCAAAATGTGTGCAATTTTGCAAGCAATATATTTAATGCTGTAGTATATATTTTTTTATAAATTAGGATATAAGTTAATTATTTGTTAGAATTACTTTGAAATCCATTTCGGTATTTGCCACTTTCGTGTGATTGGTTGAAATCAATTATGCCACTTTCTCGTCTTCCAATTTATTAGAGGTAAAAGTTTTAAATAAAACGATGATTAAAATTTACTTTCAAGTAAATTTTAGTATAGCATTCGCAAACTAGCCGTTGCTAAAGGTAAAACAGTTAATCTATTTGAAAATTGATATGTAATTTGTTTCAACTTACCTATTGTTATTATCAAAGTGGCAGTATTGAGTGTGTGACTCCCCAAAAGAAAGTCCCTTCGAAAAAGGCTAAATTTTATCATCAAAGCGAAAGTCAACGTAATCTACAAATATAAACAAGCAAGTAAATAGCATTTTAAAATTTGCGATTCCAAAATCTACCTGAAGCTGATCCAGTTCTAAGAAACTGCCAAGGCAAAGTTAAGCTATTTCAAAGTAACTGCAAGAATTTCGCTGGCATTGAAAACAGACAACTTCGCGAATTTAACATTTGGCGGCCATGTTACTCATATGTAAACTGTATTGTAGTTATATCAACGCTAATTTCAATGACGGGACTTTCTTAGACAAAATACTGAATTTTCTTTGACTAAATAAAGTAGTAATTGAGTTTTGCGCTATATAAGCATAAGTAAATTTAGTTATGTGAGCCTACGATAAGTTAGACTTTAAAACCCCGAGAGGAAGCCTGTTATTTCATTTAATATTTTATAGCCAAAGAGCAGCTGTGTGCTCTATTTGTGTTTAATTTTAAATGAAGAGTCCCAGAAAGTGAGTGCTCCTTGAATGGGTTTATAATATAATAATCTTGTATTCATTTAATTTATCGATTCCAACCTATTCACAGCAATATACTGGGAATTTATTTTAATAGTTAACATAAGCGTTTCGTTTCTATGCCACCATTTAATCATACAAATGAGACCAATAGATTAGAGCGTGTATTTTATGAATTAACATAGGAATTATTACTAGTGGAAAAGACAATTAAACGTTATCCTAATGTATACCACTGAAGAAAAGATACAACACGCAAGGTGTTCCTACGTATCTACTTTTTAGTTGCATACCTACATGGCGGTAACAAAATTAAAGTTTCTTATTAGCAAGTACCTAATTTAAATTCGTATGTTAACTCGTAAAATAAACGCTCTAATCTATTGATTTCATTGGTAACTATGGAAGTGACCTGTATAATTAAATGCTGGCATAGAAACGAAACTGCTATGTTAACCATTAAAATAAATTCACTGTATACAAAATTCCGAATTGCGGCTTCAGTCTACGTTAAATTCGAGGTTAGTAGGTTGGGTATTGCGTCAGTCTGATCCAGAATGACGTAAAACCTAACCTCGTATTTGACATAGACCGACAGTTCCACCAACAAAACACTTTTCATCATTTTATTTATAGTCACTTATAATATCATGAGTAGTCAAAGTTATGTTGACTATTTTTGCGGTGGTGTCACGAATGTCCATTGCGCTTTGATACGATTAGGACGAGTGCGATAGCACGAGTCCTAATCCCAAGCGCAATGGACATGAGTAGTGATACCACCACAAAAATAATCTACTTAACTTTGACTAAGAATGGTATTCGAGGGACTATTTAATGAACCAGACTACTTTTTCAAATTAGTTTTCAGTAAATCTAGCAACAAACTACGCAATTCCTATAGTAACAGAACACTAATATTGACTTATTCTAATAAAAATCACATTTGTTTAAAATAGTCACTTGAATACCTTCTAGGAAGATATATCCACTGATATTTTTTTGATTGGTCAAGAAACGTCAGAATTCTGGTCTTCATTGGTCACTTTTTGACAGATGACAGGTGAATTGAATAGTCAAAATTATTCTTCTTCTTGTTTAGAATATAAAAATTTTTATACGACACACGGCCAGTATTCGCGTTTATGGCCTTGCGATATCAAGTATTTCGCCCAGACGGGCTCGATCGTGATGTACTAGCTCGGCTATAAGTGATTAGCTACCGCCCTAACGTTGAAAATTGTTATTGCATTTATTTATCATTTCATTAAGAGCAGCAGTTCGCATCATCATCAATTAGGCACACCACGAATACATATTAGAGCAAAAAGACTCATACCGCAATATGTACACGTATAAAGTTTCACAGTACAAAATTTTTAATACGTATGGAAATACAAATCAGGCACTTGCTACATTACTCCCGAATGTTATAATTTATACAATATCCCAGACGGAATCTCATCTCAAGTCATATGTCTTCACCGTTCGGCCAGGGACGCTACGTAACAGATAAGTTTATCATTGTATTATGAAAAGAAAGGTGACGACACATGAAAATAAACCCGATCGGGGACGATGTTAGCCTGATCGGTCACGATCAAAATGTAACACACGCAGATATGAAGGTAGGTAGACAGGTAGATAGGTACACTGGCACGCAGGCACAGCATGCATTTATATGTCAAAAGTCATATGTAGGTACTTCATTTCGAATTTAAAGAACTAGCAAATTATATTTACGATGTTTGATTTCAAAAGTTTGTGTTTAAATGTTGGAATGTATTGTCATAAAGTCTACAACTTGAAGTTCGTAATACAAAATTCTAATGTAGGTTTTTTCCAATTTTTTAATTAGCTCACTAAGTAATTACGAAAATTTTAGCCACTTTTATGCTTATTGCGTTAGTTCGAATTGTTGTTCTATTAAAGATGCATTTTGGATCTTTGCAATAGACGGTCAACATTGAAACGTTGCCAATTTTATGGTTACAAACAACTTTTTAAACGATGCAAAATATTTCTGAGAAGATAATTGCAAGATCCCTTTAAAGCTAGAATTGAAAACTTGCTAACTTGCAGGTGATTCATTCATTGTGCCATGCGCTGACATCTAAAATAAGTGAAATGACACGTCGTTGTATTCACTATGTACGATATTCGCACTTAAAACGATCCTAGACCATACCGCCGCTCGCAGTTTTTCTCTCGTAGTTATAGATACGAGCTGATACTACTAGCTATCAGCTCAACTGCAATTTAAATTACTCGATTTATAGACTAACTCCCAATTAGCTCTTACTCATGCCGTTCGTATAACTAATGGCCACACTCACTCTCCCCTTGTTGCAGTGTCAAACGCTTTTAATTGGAGGATATTGATATATGTTTCCCATTTAATGGCTTTTGGGTTCGCATTGATTGGAAAAGTGATTTTTCTTAATTACTAAGATTACTTGTTATAAATATCACCTTTGTGCTTTGTATTTATCAAAGGTTCACAATTATTGTATTAAAATTACTATTTTTCTCGTACTACTCTTACTTGCTATCATTAATCATACTTTAATATGGCAGGACAGTTCATACCGGTTTGACGATAAAACTGTTCAAACAAAAATGTCTGCTAGTCGCATATGTGTCAGCTATATTTTATATTATGCTGTTTTCTTATGGCTTACACATAAACAGTTTATGTATTTATTATTATTTTTAACAAGTTTGAATACTACCGTGTCGTAAAAATTAACTTCGGAAACTTTTTCGAAGTAGGAAGGAATTTTCGATGAATGGAGGTTAGTAGCTCAGCATGAAGCCCACTTAAATTTCCCACTAGTGGCATAGTTTTGACTTCGCAGACGTGACTCCGGATATTTTTAAAAGTTTTGCCGTCACGACGGGCCCGAGCGTTTAAATTATTCGTCCGCAGCAAACAGACTAAGTTTTCAAGCGAACCCAAAGTTTATTAGATTGTGATTATTTAAAACACTTTTTATTGCAAAAAATTGTTTATAAATTATTCGCAATATGTTACCGTGGTTAGGAAGCATATTAAGGAAAGTAATTAGAAGATGTGCGATTACATCCACAACTATCACTTAAATCATTAGTTGCGATCGTATTTTGCCAATAATTTTATAAACCATCCGAACGATACTTAAACCACACGGGTTTCAGATTTAATTAAATCAAGCATCACGTCATTCGCGATGCCTGCTTTGTTCGCATTCTGCCTAAATCGAATTTAGATTTGATTTTGATTGCAAATGCGTTCAGAAACTGAAGTTCCGAAGTGCGTTTTACATAATTTTGCTGTATTTTCCTGTCCTACACTTTCTGAAGCCGGCTATTTCGGGTGTTTGATTCCTTGAAGAGTGCATGTGGAAGAAATTGTTTAAATCTCGTCGATATGCCTGATGCTTCCTCATGGAAAAGATGGTCTAACATAGGCAAGTGATTCTAAAAATGCGCTCTAAGGGACATTTTCAATTGTTGCGCAACATTAAAACTGTCCATTAGATAGTGGCTTTATATCAAACAGTAAATTTTAGAACTGCGAGGCCATTTAGATTTCTTTTTCATTTTTGTTTATCTCCGATACTCTCTACAGAAAAGAATAGCATACGGCATTGCCTTGAAGTGCCAAATTGATTGTTAGAAGAAAATTAAAAGAAGATTCAGGACAAGAAGCGATCTTATCCCATGTGACTGAAAGAAAAACATGCAGAAGATTAAAATAATATAGAAACAACGTGGATATAACTTGAGTGAAGAGGAATTACATCTATCACATCAATGTAAGCAAAGCATTAATATTAACCCTCAGACTGCGGAAACCGGGTCTCAAGTGACCCGGACTTTCTTTTTTTCTACATAATTCTACCGTTTTCCAATATACTGCTTTGGATGTTTGCGTATTCCTCAAAGCTGTTGTGGAGATGCTGTAGATTAAATTTCGTGGAAAAACGTCTTGGTATACCTGAGATAATCCGCTCGGGTCACTTGAGACCTGGTTTCCGCGTTTCGCGCTCCATTTTTTTTTCTTGTTTTCTGGAGTATAATAACACTGAGTAAAATAATAGGCAAAAAGAAGGGATCCTAATAAAATTCTCTTTACGGAACAACAATTTTATGACGAACTAATGCGTGATGATGACGAAAACGACTTTCATTTTTTGTCTGATGAGGACAGTGGCAGCGATAAAAGTGAAGCAGAATATGAAGAATTTTTCAGTCAGCAGGTCAATAAAAATAAAAGTTTTTATTATTATATTATCATATGCAAGTATGTATTAGAAAAGCAGATACTGTAGTGCTTTAAAACTAATTTAAAAAAAAAATGAATTCGATCCGGGTCACTAGAGACCCATTTCCGCACTTCGCGTAACTGAAATTATTTCCGCCGAGGGTTAAATATATTTACCAAGTGTTTCTCCAACATAGACAACATAATTTTGAATTTTGACTTGCAATAGTTCCATTAATGAGAAAAAAGTAGCTAGACATCCGTGGTAATTATTGGAAAACTACCAACTATGTATTTCTAAAGTTTATTATAAAAATATAATGAAAGTGCTTGGAGCCAATAGGTACCATTATTGATGGGATTGAATCCAGACAACTTTATAAGCTCCCAACAGAACGTTGGCCAAGAAGAATTATGTGACCTAATTATGTAACAACCTAACGAACAAAAGAAGAATTCCAAAAGTAGAGACTGCAGGTCTAGAGTATGTGCTGTTTCTACAACGTATCATGCCAGAATAAAACGGTGAATCGAGGTAAGAGATACCATCATTGATTGGATTGAACTCAGACGTTATGATAACAACAACAGCGCCTAGGCAAAGGAGAATCATTATATACCAGTTAAAGGAGAAAAGAGGAGGAAGCGTAAGAATAGACACTACAGGCTATAGCATATGATGTTTTTCAGCTAGATCATGGGAAAGGTGAAAAAATAAAGCTGCAGATGGAGGCAACAGGACTGAATCCAAACAATTGCTACGATACAGACGATTTATGAGGATGTCGACAGCATGCTGGCTAAGAGAAATCGTTATCCGTCAACTAATTAACAGAAGAAGAAGGAGGCTAACTTGTTACGCGCGAAATTCTAATTAGCACATGCAACGAGTTACCACCTTACTGTGATAGTTTGTAAAATTACAAATCAGGAAAATATAAGTATCGTTCCCCCTAACTACCTTATGATGTTCTGTAACAAATATTTGCCAGCTATACTCGCCGGGCGGGCGTGGTGCACTTCGATATTCGTTAATTAAGGCGACGACCTGTTAGACTAGACAGAAAGGGATAACCTGAGCGCCACCGATTTGTAATTCGAGATAGGGCCGTTTCTTTCAAGTCGGAAATGGGAAACAGTTCCTTTGATGTATCGACAGTGCTCGTGTGCGACGGTCAGCGTCTAATTACGTGGAACTTACCATAATCAATTTTCTTGCAGCTGCTAAACTCCCGTACACACACAAACAAATCTGATAAAAATCTATTACCTATACACTATCATAAAATGATTACAAACTGCTAAACCTAAATATTGACTAGATCTAATATTTTTGTAATTAGTTACTTGGCGCAGGGAAAGTTTGTGACAAAATTTACTGCGTCAAATATATTTGTTAAAGAGCGTCACTTTCAATTAGATGACCACTTCACTGTACACCGTTAACGCTTATAATTAGGCTAACTAGTACCTATAGGACCTTGCTAGCTGCTGTATTGAGTCCGATAATTGGTGTTGGAGCCGTTGCACACTCAACTGCTGATGTAACGCTTATTAGATGCGAACAAAAGACGAAGAAAGATAAGGATAGTTACTACACAACTACATCGTGTGGTATTTCTAAAGCGAATCATGTGAGCAATATAGGAATAAAGCGCGAATATAAATAGCAGAGACCATTCTTGACAGGATTTTGAATCCAGACAACTGTTAAGGTATGGAAATGTTATAAAAACGAGAACAACACGCTGGTCAAGAAGAATAATTACGTACCGGTCAACGAATAAAAGAGGAAAGAGGGTAACAGTAGAGAATAGTTGAGTATAGGATGTGGTATTTCTGAATTGGATCATTCTATAAATGAATAAAAAATGGGAGTGAATTGAGGTAACGGACATCATCATTGACAGGATTGGATCCAGGCAACTGTTAAGGTAAGTACACTTTGTGAGGATACCAAAAACATGCTGGCCAAGAACCGTTAGGTAGGTCAACGAACAGAAGAAGAAGTGTATAAGACCGTAGATTACAAAACTGTAGCATGTAGTATTTCTAACTGGATCATCTGAGAAATGAAGAAAACCAACTGAATGTATACAACTCATATAGTATGGATACGTTATGAGAACTCCAACAGCCTATTGGCCAAAATGAATCGTTTTATGTATATAATATGGTACTTAGTGGTTGCTAGAGTCAAATCTGAGCTCCAGTTTGTCTGTCAGGTCGTTGATAACTCCTGGATTATCAAAAGTGTCTTGTGTATGTTGCATATGCTATGTGTGGTCAGATTATTTTTTCTCATAGACTAATATTCCGGGAGGAGTGCCGGAAATTGTATCTCAACTGCGAATGGTCACTAGGCCGAATAACGTTCCAGGAAATTACGGAAAAGTTTCGCCCGTCTACGGATTCGAATCAGGGAGCAGCGAATGCAGACGTAACCGACACCATCATTGACAATATCGAATCTAAATCACACATACGATATGGACACACTAACACAATAAGGATTCTAACAGCTAACGAACAGAAGAAGAAACAGGATGAGAGAATAAACTATATGATTACATACACCATTACTGACAAGATTGAACCTGGCTAAGAAGAACCATTTGATGTATAGCATATGATATTTAGTGGTTGGAATGTTCAAGTCTGCGACTCATTTCCGCGCCAGGTTGTTGATAGCCCCTCGATTATCAAATGTCTCATGTGTGTGATCAGGTTACTCTTTCCCATAGACCAATCTTCCGGAAAGAGTTTCGTTAACTGTACCTCAACCGTGAATGGTCACCAAGTCTAGTATTGAACCCATAAATTATGAAAAATTCAGCCTGTTTATGGATTCGGATTAATGGCTTATTGTAAGTCTAACTCTCTACCCACTGCGCCACCCGCTGATCTAGAAAAACCATTATGTATAAGCCAAGAAAAATAAGATGAAGAAGAAGAGTAAGACCAAGCATTATACGTAACAGCTACTACTATTGACAACTTGTATGATATCGACACGTCATGAACCAGTTAACGAACAGAGCAAGAATAAGGGTAAGGCCACGAACAGAACAAGGAAGTGAAAATTAGAGCCAAAGGTAAAGAGTTTGTTCCACTGCATACCAGTGCTGCAAACAAATTACAGATTTTAAACGTTTGATCAAGTTTGTAGCTGTCCCTGTCTTTGAGTAAGCAGTGGAATTGCTTGCAGAATAAAGAACAGTTTGCAGTTCGTCGTCTCGAGCCGCAATAATTTGTTGCTGGTTGGGTATTGACTTTTTGCGAATAGCTCCATAGGCAGTAAATCCCGGCGTGTCGTTGCCATTGCTTCGGAATAACTTAATATACAAATGCATTTGCATGTTTTACATTAATTTTCCGCGGCCGCCTCAAAGCAGGCCGTTTTTGCATGCATTTTTCTCGGTACAGTATTAATCTTGCGTTGTTTGCCGTGTCACGGCGCGCAAAGAATTATACGCATCGTTTCGCTTTACCCATTCGCATTCCTTCTATTGCCGTGCTAAAAGAAAGACAGATAGCTATATTACGCTCCGTGATTTATGCGAAAGTATATAGTTGCTCTCAAAAAATACATATAATAAATTCAGACGCGCTGAAAAGCTCGCGTCAACGTGACAAATGCGATCGTCTGCATCCAAAACGCGTTAAGTAAGGAAAACGGGCGATTCCGAGTTTTTTAACTGTTTACAGCTTTATTTTCTGTACATCGGGTTGTGAATTTGCCTAATGCGCCACGCATGACGAACCGCGGACGAAGATGATTAATGCGCTTTCCTCCTGCTGCGCCGATATATTTCCCGGATTGTTTTAATATATGCCGCCGTGTTGCACACATATATTTTACTTAAGTAGGTGAAGGCCTTGGACTTAAAACTCGCTTCTCGTTTTCAGCTGTAAATTTTACGCCCGGCTATTCGGGAACTAATGGCAATAAAAGCCGTAACTCTCCGTGGCAGTTGTTTGTATTTCCAGCGAAAAGTAAACTGTTATTTTTCAAGCATTGATTACTCCCCTTTATTGGCCAGTTAATACCTTTTAACATCGGAAATTGCTGGAATTTGTCGACGAACTGATTTATTCATACCAGGTTCTTCAAAACAGTAGAAGGTATAGTAACAAAAAAAAGGTCGCAGTGCGGCAGCGAATTTATAAGTTTTTAATTTACCACGATTGTGACTTTTTGTTGAATGCACCGGACGCTTTTCAATTTCCACCACCTACCTTACGTTTTCTTTATATGTAACGAACGATATATGTGACTACATACACATTAAAATCGCCCGTTTTCAGTCCTATACGCGATCTTTCACACAGTCCTGAGATGTAATTGGATACCCCAGCGCCGAGTGAACGCTTGACATCACGGGGCGCCACTATTCCTTTCAGCCAAACCCAAAAACGTCACCTAATTTGCAACTCGGGGTAACGTAATGTGATGCAATCTACCAATTGCATAAATTTCTAACGAAAGAACCACCAACCATTACCAATTGCGTGCAGATACGCACTGAAGTGAGCACTATAATTATGTGCCACACCACAAATGCCTTGACTCCTGCCGGCTTTTACATTGTAGTATCGTTTTTCGCGTTTTTAAAATACTTTCGACGTATAATTAGAATCGTAGATAAGCGGAAACTCAACATACTTTACCGCATGCATGCGACTTAGCGCCTAAGTTAAACTTATTCGAATTCGAATAAACTAAGTAGATAGATTTAAATATTACAAGATATGAACACCAAGAAAGTGGCTGTAAATTGACAAATCACTAATTACTACTACTCTTACCATTTTACCCTTAACAATCACACCGTCCAAACTTGGAAGTCCTCATAATGGCTATTGATGCCAAAGACTTCAAAAGCAACTTCATTTTCTTTTTTAACGATTTGTCGTTTACCCTTAAACTTGTATCAGTTAAAAATTTACTGGTGCTTCTTTATGTTTGTTCATCTATCATCTTAATGCCACAAGTCGAACTCCCTCGATTCTACTATTCTACTAAAACTTACAGCAGGAAAGGCGGAATGGAAGTCTAAACACAGGACAGACTGGCTGCAGACTACAAGATAAAATGTCTACAAAGCCAGCGCTAGCAAACGTTGAACGACAAAAAATTGTCCTGCCATTTCTTATTACTCATTCCTTCTGAAATGACGGAAATCGATTGAAATACATATCTGGGTGATTTGCGAGCTCTTTGTACATTAGAGCATGACAAGGAACCGGCAATATGTGGAATGGCATCCGAGTTTGCCTTTTTCATAAAACAAACAAACCGATATGTAAAGCTTTCTTCCATTCTAAAATTACTGCCCGGAAAACTACATCACTACAAATTTCCATCTGAGACACGTCAAAATAACCCGAGACTAACGACGCATGCTGTCCCTTAGCGCTTGGAATTTATACCCGTTCGAAACCAGCCCGCGCAATTGAGAAAGTCGTAGTGCGTAATTCACCAAACTCACCATCAGGGGAAATCACGATAATTGCAACTGAATAAATAACTGCGAAGCCGTTAGTTTTAATAATCGGCGATAATGTTCAAACACTCTAGAATATACAAAGCGCGGGTTTTGTCTGATCTAAATAAATCGTAAAACAGATTATCTCCAATTGACAGTTATGATCCAACTTTGTGTGGATACAACATCCGTAGAGCATACACATAATTCTTTTCCCTTTCGGCGAATATCGCGTTCACTGTGACGTTCTCCCCGCATCAGGCCACTGCATCGATGATCGCTTTGATCAGTCGCTAATTAACTGTTGATGTAGGATCTTGGCTGAGAGATTAACATTTCTGCCTATTTCCACTACCATAATTAATTTAATTTTCTTTCAAGCTATAGGGCTGCTACATAGTAGCTTGTTTTCAATTTACAGTAATTCTACCTGTAGAAATATGAAGTAGTTTGCCATAGACCTTACAATTTTCATTTTAGGAAATAGTATATTGTGTATCTAGGACGAAAAGCGTAACATTCCCAGAAGACTGTGAATATTGTTGGGCGAGGCGAATGCCGACACAGGAGTCTGGGAATGTTGCTTTTTGTCCAAGATACACATACTATTTTTCCGCCGATCGATACGAGTAATTAAAAAAAAATAGGAAATAGTACTCGAATATGCTCTGCCTAGGCCGGGAATATTATTCCTGTACAGTTGTATTGTAAATTACCTAGCAACGGCTGATGTAATGGAACGTTTGAACTATTCCTGTACAGTTTTATTGTAAATTACGTAGCAACGGCTGATGTAATGGAATGTTTAACTTTGCTCAACAAAATTTTGTAAATAATGTGACAGTTCTAGTACGGTTGGCGGAAAAGAATTTTCTCGTCCTCGGTAATAAACATTACATTTTACAGTAAAAATGTATACCATTACATTTTTTGTGGGCGAGTTGTTGTTATATTTAACGTAACTGAGAAAGAAAGATAGAGGGAGAGACTTGTGAGCGAGCGTAATATCTAATTGACACGGATGGTTACGTTTAGGCAGCATTTTACGTAACGGGAAAGTTGCGTAAGTTTAGTAATTGCCACGTTCTCTATTGATTTTTCGAAATAAAGGAAATTAATTTAAGGAGGCTAATAAAAACTCTAGGGGCTTGAGGAGCCCTCGTCGAGAGTCATACTGCCCGATAAAGATTGTTAGGTAAAGTTACGTAAATCGCCAATAGTCAGGGAGCCCTCTTACTACGATTACTAGGCAATACTTGGTTCAAAGGCGAGATTACTTTAGCTAATGAACGTAAAGCACTTCCATGGAAGACAAACAAGCCGGACCTCGTAACCCTTAATCCCAGGTGCAGAGTGGCGCCAGGACACATGAGAGGGGCAACAAATGTTTACGCGTCCAGTCGAGTACGTACGGTTCAGATAAAATCAAAGTAGCTACAACGTCGCCCTACAACAAGTAAGGTTATATTACACATTCGTGGGCAAAAGATAGCAACGAAGTAGAAGAAGCAGCTGAAAATTTTGCGAAAGTTAGAACGATCGCTGAAACGAAAGAACAGGTATGACTTACCCCATAGGTAGAATTAGGGCCGGTAAGAGAAATTTCGATTGCTAGATACGGAGATAAACGTGGAAAGAGTGTTCTAATAACGTCGCTTTCAACCAAAACAACATAATTGTGAATGCAAAGAAATTCCAAATTGAGATTTGCACAAAACAATGAAAAACCATGTAAATGCAACGACTTAGCGCGCTTTAGTCGTTCAAAAATCTGGATGCGAGAAAATCACAATATTATCAAACTCTGACAGGTGCCACATAGGCGTCGTCACGGTCGATACAAAAATCGCGGCATGGTAACCATAGCGTATATATATTAATGTAAAACTGTAAGGTAATCAGCTGAGTCTTACAGCCACCGTTTGTATTCAAATCTAAATAACTCGACAAAGATAACACCCAATACCAAAAGTTTTTTTTAACCATCATGAGAGGTGGATATGGCTGGATATGACATACACTCGTCCGCCAGCATCCTTATTCTTCTTAAATTGAATCTTGTCTTTATTCTGATACGTCAACAATGAACCGAGTTTAATTCTGGAAATCGTTTTTGTAATATCGCCAAAGAGACTTCACTTGTATTCATCTTATCGAAGGAAACGTTGAATAAGAAGAAATAGAAGAAAATATTGATAGAAGAGCAGATACCATAAAATATGGTTAAATACAAAGTAGATTGCCGAAAGTACACGACACAGGTCTGATGGCCAGCAGTTTTTCTTTCTACATTGGACTGTGTTATTATCTTACTACCTCAAACTAAGATGGAAGTCCAGTACTAAAAGTTGTTTTTTCTTTATCTTATCCTAGAAAACTCGAATACTTGTATCTTTTCCTTCTTATTCTTCTTTCCCTTGATTTAGGGACAGCCGTTTTAATTAGATGTTTATGTGGTGTTTTGGAGGTCTTCCCGCTTTCCTCTTTCCTCGTAGCTTCTGATCTATTGTTATTTTTGGTTGTCTTTAATGAATTTGGTGATACCGTATATTGTATATTGTCTCTTTATTTAGTGGCTAAAATTACCTATCTCTCAGTGTATGACCAGTCGCCGCCAAACAGCATCTTGATCAAAGAAGATATGTTGAAACAGAAGGAAGGTACCTTAAAATATAATTCACATATCTGATCGGCAGCATTATCTTCTCGCCAATTAGACTACGTGATTATTCAGTCACTTTAATTTGATATGGAGGTTTGTTACGGTTCGAAAGTGTTACATCGAATTTGCGCCCGTTGTTGCTGTAAGTCCGGCAACCTCCTACGTCGTCGCGTCGCCTAAATAGTTTTTAGTGACTTTCGAATTCGCGATTGGATGAGGATATTTTCCTACCTATATTTCATTGTTGGAAATTAAAAGAGTCTTGTCTTTACTTTCGAAGCTATACAGCGTGTTTGTTTGGGGGTTTCTTTTGGTGACGCTCTAAGAGTTGCTTTTCTCCCGGAAAAATTATCGACAATGTGGGGCAGATTTGATCTTATTGGTTTGGTGAGTTGCTGCACCCATCCGGTTTCCTAAGGATGTGATAGCTTTGCGGAGGTAGAGCAACTGTACCTATCAGCAGTCGCAAGTAGAATTGGGTAATCTGTACTTTCATGTGGTTTAATGCATCGTTCATTGAATCCCACCCATCATGAAAACCACTGATCATAGATCTTAAACGTTAGTATAACCATCTGTTGTTTACCAAATGCCTTTTGACTTAGAAGTTTTCTGATTTTAGACTGTACCGTTATATTTGTTAACAATAGCAAACGGTTAATTTTACTGATATACACGCGCCATCTGGTGATAATACCAAGAGCTCGTTTTTCCTTGACACGACAATTTGTACCTTATTTTTATTATGTCCGTTAAAATATATCTTTAATGAAATGAAGACAGTTAATATCGGGTGTTGATTCTGCAATATCATCTAAGAAAGCACCAATTGAATCAAAGCATATCATCGTCTAAGCTAAGGCAAGAACAGCAAGTTAAATATGGAGTTAGCTGAAGAAGAACATCCTGATTGAATAACATACGCTACTGGATTGAGCATCCAAGTAGTTACCGACAGTACCAGTCGGAAGTCTGGTCACCAGCATTTTCTTGTTGTTAGAGAAGTAGATGAAAAAATAAAATGCAGGTTACATTATCCAGAATGGTGATTTGAATGCATATAGATACATTTGATTGATGGATGGCAAGAACGCTCTTTGATCTAGTAGTTTGTTATGCATGAACCGCAATGTTGCCTCGTAACATAAACACGGCAAAGGTCCTGCAGTTAAAAAAATAATCAGCGCTCTTTGAACTAAATATAATTCTGCAATTTGGCCCTGCCATTGAGCCGCTCCATTCATCCACCGGCCATTTTTAATCGCGCAGTATTCGACGGCATAAACATGTCAGCCAGCAACACAAAGCAGTCGGTCGGTGAAAGGCAATATTTACCCGCAAACAGAACTACATCATGACACCGCATGTATTTTATTTTCAAATAACCGCGGAGCGCAGAGTTAGTTAATCGCCGGGCTTGCATCGATAATCCTGCGATGTGAGCTTAATCCCGGGGGATCCACCCACGCGGCTTATGCGAGCCATGTGTCAAATTTAACTAAATCTCATCGGCGACAGCCGAACTCCAAGAAACGCCGCCATTTAATTGGGCCTGAGATCGTGTTCGCATATAAAGCTTTAAAATCACCTACATACTTAATTAAACCTTTACGGCTTGGATTAATAACTGCAAGCGGTTCTAACCATGCTCTCTGGTATATCTCAGTGCCAGCTTCGATCATTACAGAAAACTTCCAGTACGCGGGAGTGGTTATTTGTTTCTCATTCCAAAAATATGGTCCTTTGCGTCTAAATATTTACGAAATCACTTAGCGAAATTTGTTTCTTGGCTTCGAAAAAATATACTGGAAGTCTTGCACAATTAATATAGGCTGCGGATTCCAGGATTTGTAATTCCGCCCGCGGCTAAATATAGCGTAAATTATAAGGAAAATTTCAGTGCCAGTTTTAGAATTCACGTTGACAGAAGCGTTGATTACTCAGTACACTGTTATTTAATCAGTCTACTAATATGTGTTATTAAGTCAAGTAAACTATAGAATATGTAACACAAAAATAGTTTAACAGCATACAGGAAGATGAAGTTTGTCAAACAATTGTTTGAGGTCTAAAATAAAAGAGAGTCATTTCATCAGATTACTTCGACAACTATTATTCAGAGCGAGTCAATATTGCCGAAGTTTTGGGTGTCTCTATAGCATAGCGGTGATGAATGACCGGAAAGCGCCTGTCGTGCAAGACAAGGCCATAAACTAAAATGTGACACAAAGTACAGTGCTAAATCAACTAAAAACTGAAATTCGCGATGTGATAGGTCTGGTGAAAGAGTTAATAGATCTGTAATTTCAAATGTGATTTGTGTCGTCGAGTTGAACAATCAAAACTAACTCTCTAAAACTTTCACGATGCAATTTCCAGCACAGCCGGGGTTATGTCGTAAACGCACGAATATTGGCCAACCAAACCCTTTATCCCAAATAACAATAAACCAGTTGCAAAGGGAGAGTCAAGTCCGGCCGACAATACAGTTGTAAAGCCGTTTTCGACCGACGATTTTAACCTCTTGTGTTGCAATAGAGCTGGGCAATACAATTGCACTCAATAGAATAGGGAATGTCCCTTCCATTCAGGCGCACCATATATAAAGGCAATAGCTTGGTTTCCGAGATGACTGATCAGTTATCACTTGTACTTTTAGCGTGACTTAATATCACGTTTTCGGCGTATTCCAACTTGTACGCATTTTGCTGAGTCGCAGACTGAGGTCCTATTCCAAATTCTTCGAATTAATAATTAATTCGGTATCGAAAATCAGGTTATTCAAATTCGTATTTGTATTTTAAATTAATATTATCGAATTTGTATATGTTGTATTTTGTTCGTGTGTTCTAAAGAAATAAAAGGAATGTTATTGTTTTCCACAAACGGTTGTATTTACTGAACTTAATTCCACAGTATTAAACAACATAATAGTTCTAGCGGAAACCTCAAAAGTGGCAACCCGCGACTAAATCACTAAATCTCTATAATTTTTCCATTGATATCCAATGGAGATTGATTTCTCGCTAATCAACACTCCCACGGCTCATAGATTTCCTCAAAGTTCAGAAACATGGTTTTTCTCTTGGGCCCATCGTCAATACCATAGATTCCTCTACTTACTCATTAGCGAAGTGCCTAAGCAATGTCTTCAGAAAGTTCATTGGTATATTCCCCATCGCATGTTGGTGAGAAAACTATTTTGTAGAATTTATATCCACAAGTGTTGGTCATAATCCAATAGTTGTCAACTGAGCATGGTGAGATATCTTGAAATATACCTGCCCTCTTTCGCCTGACGTCGCCAATATCTTTATGGAGCCTTTAAAACCGCGGCGCTGCAATTTTTAGAATTGAAGCCCAAGGTCTGGTTCCGATACGTTGACGATACCTTTTATCGTTTGGTCACATGATAAAGAGACTCACAGAACGGAGATATAAGCAACAATTCTCTTCCTTTCTTAAATGAATTTATTTCTGGTCAACACCATATCATCAAAAGTACGTACACGGCCACAGTCCCTGTTATGCTATGTACTACATTGGTAAAACAGGACGTTCAGCAAACATTTATATCGCTTAACGCCAGGGTTATCTCAGATAAGGTCTCGTATCATTAGCCATCGCCGAAGTCAAACGCTATACCAGCCAGAAGATCCTGTTTGATGACACTTTTATTATCTGCAACGACCCATTCTTCCTCGATAAAAAGTTTTGCAAAACCATTAATATTTGCAAACATGGAATGCGCTCAATTCTAAACTCACGACCATTCTTGGCTATAAATTTCGCTTCATCCTTCCTGTCTCACCTTTGATGAAGCCTCTTGTGGAAGTCGGTGAAACATTGAATTTTTCTATCCCAAGAATCACGCGGTCCAATCCTACAAGTCCTCAAATAATGACAATGGCCGTCAGAATCTTCGAAACCACCATATAATTGTGTTATTTATTATTGTTGCAGCAGCAGACTTTTAAGTTCAAGTATCTTTATAAGTAAGGTTGATCTCTACCTTTCTGTTCAGAATAACTTGCGTATTCAACTTTTCTTTACAATCGCGATAGATCACCTTCTTCATATCTAGGACTTCCTCCTAATAAATGTAACTGTACAGCAGCGAATGACACACAATGGTTGTATATCTTAAGAAGGGGGTTATTTAGATGTCCTCGAACGTCATCGTAGCGAAGACATAAAGCTCCTCAGCTGGCCCTTTGGAACAGATTGCATAACGCCCGCGGCTTGCGGAAAATTACTTCCACCTGCAGTTCTGGTTTGGCTTTCAGGTATTCAGCAAGGCCTGCCGGCTAAAAATACGGCACGCAACAAACGCGCAATCCGGCGCGCTCTGCCAGGTTTTCAAATTACTTCGCAACCTGCAGGTGTATTATTAGATCGTTACGCACGCCGATGATACATCCAGTCTGTCAGTGCAGGGCTCCCAATTTACTGAAAGCTGGCATTTCAAGTGTGGGAAACTGACAGTTTCTGCACGCTAATTAACAGCGCCCGACTTGGCTCTTTTTCTGACAAATTGGCAGGTGCCAGCCGGTGATGTTTGCGTTCCTAACGCATTCAAGACTGATCGCGGGCGATACCTTGCAACCTGGCAGCGCTTCCGATAAATATCGCTTTTGCACTTTAGCTTATGTTTAGAGAAATTAGTGAATGGATTGGGATTGTTTAGAAGTAAGCCATCATTGCAATACTGAGCCCTGCTGTAACTTTAATCATTGAGGAATGAATAACAAGTTTTAGTATCAGAGTTTTAGAATAAAAGAAATACATAAATACCTCTAGTATTAGTCATGTGAACAAAATATAATTAATAACTAAATAAAAGGTACTTCCATGAAAAGGACCAACCTTTCTTAAAATGTATTTATTTCAGGTATTAAATAACTGTATTTAGATACGGATTATGGCCTAACATCAAGTAGAATATCATAAAAGGCAGTATTGAAAAGCAGCACATAATCGATTAGGAAGAGAAAAAGTTAACCAAAAAAAGACGAACTAAAGACATAAACGAAAAATACAGAGCAGACCGAACGGAAAATAATCGGTTTGCAAAGGTGATACCCTAATACCATTATAAGGGATGTAGGACATATAAGGAAAAGATGCTATTAGCAAGAAAACTACGCATTGTGAAAACGGAATGAGCCACAAAGGTGTATACGATAAAGTCATGAAGAATAAGAAGTTTATTAGTAGAGAAATAAGATGAAAGAAAGTGAAAGAAGACACAAAAATTATAGAATTTTTGATGAAAATACATAACAGACGAACTAAATACCTATAGTGGAAACACTTTGCCGGGGAGACATTCTTTTGCAGCAGAAAAGCAATTAATTTAATTTCCATGCCCTGGCTTAGAAACGCTTTCGAGAAAAGTAAGAGTTCGCCATAAATAGCCCTCCACTTACGCAACTAGGGAAGCTAGACAAATCAGGCATAGCAGCACCAGCAGCTCATTCGGCCATTCTGTTCAATTCTCGTTTAGCATTTGGTTTATCCACATACAGATCAATTATTAACGTTTGGTTTACAACCTCAGGCACAGAGTGTCTATCTATCGCCCGGATCGTGTCGAACTCATGACTTGCACCCGTTTGTTAACATAGCCTGTTGCGTAACTGTTAGCGCTGAAAGTTGCAATCACGCATTCTAGGCGTATATTTGTACAGCTTGCTGCTCTTATGTATATAGCTCTGTGTGTCTTCGTTAATAAATTTTGCTTAAATAAATACATTGTTATTGTTTTTTCCACAAAGTGTTATCATTTCGAAATACTCATAAATCAGCAGCGAAATATCTATAATATTAACGATGGAATCTAAGAATGTAGAATAAACTAAAGACGACGCATTAGCAGAATGCAAAATCATGTAATTCCAAAGTGATGCCTTACTATCATCATAACGGACGTAGCATACCAAAGGAAAAGATATTACTAGCAAAATGACTATGCTTTTTGAAGACGGAATATGCTACAAAAGTGTATACCTTGAAGTAAAAAAGAAGATGGCTAACAGTAGACCGAGGAGAAGGCGATTCGGGTGTTTTCAAGTATACGGGATATTAACCCGTTGAATGCGGAAGGCATCTACATAGACGCGTTTTGAGAGCACTTTAACCTGTGTGGAGTGTTGGTATATAGTACCCAAGTAGCATGTTTTAAATAATATAATTTACAATTTACTAGCGTTTAAGAAACATGTCAAACGCATGATTTAGATTAAGGATGCATATCGATGCATATGAGGGTTTTCTGCTCCCCAACACAGAATAGGCAAGCACGCGCTGTCTAAGTGAATAAAATTGTTACTAAACATACAAAAGTAACGTAAAAGAAAACACTTCTTCTACAGCCAGGTGTTGCGCTATCATGAAATACCCGTCTACTATTTTAAAAATTGCGCACAAAAAATTCCGAATCAATAAAAAATAAAATAAATTAAAAGGACTTTAGAAATATACAGACTTTGGGTACGTGATAGGTAAAATACAAAAAATTGACGTCCAACTATAGCATATCAGCACCGAAAGGTAGTAAAAGCTCTAATCGAGCCGGGACTTGATTGATTTGCCAAGTGTAGTGGTCCCTTCAGCTTGTGACACCCTGCTGCAAATAAGATGCCTAGGGTATGGCAACTTCGACGTTTGCAAAACAACGACAGCTATCCCTCGGGATCGCTAAAAAATATTGATGAAACGAGCTCAGATACAACTGAAGGAAAAAGACCTAAGAATAAATTCAATAACGTTTGACCAAGTCAACCAACCAGTTTTATTCCATGCTTTAGGTCTGAATTAGTTTTGAGGTGATTGCTGTTGCTGGCGAAATGACCGTAGACGCATATAATCAGGGTGTGGTGTAATACAACTAGACGCATCGATAAAACGACGCCGAATTACCGAAGCTTTTGGTAATGACCATTTTGCACAGGGTTCTGCTTACATCTTCAGTTAGAGAAGAGAAATTGACGAAAAAACGGAAAAATAGTGTATTCTAAAGTTACATGCGCAAAACTTCAACTTCAATTCTAGCTCACCCATCGCTGTATCCAAGTAACCTTTTCCCACATTATCGTACGCCTTCCTGAAGTCTATGTAGGTTACTATTGTACTCGTAGCACTTTTATTGGGTTGGTCTTATCGTGAAGATGTGATGGGTTGTGGATCTACCCCTGTCAAAACTACGCTGGTAGTTTTCGAGTAGTCGTTCTCTGTATTGTTTCATTCTGTAAACTTTCATTGCTGTCACGATTCTGCACGCTACGCTGAGGAGAGAGATGCCCCTGCAGTTGTCGCAATATCATTTAGTTACTGTTTCATATATCGGGCATAAGCATGCTTTTTGCATTCCCTTGTCAATTCTTCTGGTTTCCATATCTCTTTCAAAATGGCTTGCAGTTTTATTGCTATTTGCTTACCCACAGGTTTTATCAGCCATCTTTATCTGGTACTGTGTTGTTCCGTCATATATATAATAGAAAATATCAAGAAACCCGGGTTCAGCGGGTATATCATCGAAGAAACGGAAATATAGCCAAACATCGACATGCTGAGCATAAAAATTTGGGTGCTCCTCGGTGGGAGTTAATCCTAACACCTTGAGTATTTCGAAATAATAACACTTTATGGAAAACACCAACCAATTATTTATTTAAACAAAGCTAATTACGACCACACACATACCGAGTTATAACTACCAAAGCTAACCACAGGGAAGTGGTTGTTTAATAACCACCAAACCTGACCATTTAAATGTGTGCACATTTCAAAAAATTAATAAATAATATAGCATAAGCTCTTGGGCTACTGGTTTTTAAGAAAATTAAACACCTGAGAATGTTAAAAATTACGTCTGTTGGAAGTAACTACTTCCCTGTTAACCTTCTTGCATACAGTTCAAACTATATAAAACACTTTCGGAATTATTGGAACAGTTACACTTAATTTACTATTTTATTACACCCTGAAAGACAGTTATACATAGAGCAACCCCTGTATTAAGTTTATTAATAAGGACAATAGTTTTCTGACCTGTATCCCGTGCCGACGGATCGCAGTAGTATGGAATTTTATAAGTTACGGGTCGCCGTGGATATATTAAGGAACGGAAAATGTTATGCTGAATCTTGGAAATTTCTGGGCCTCCTTCTCTATTGGTCGTTGTTGACTGGCACTTGTCAGATAGTTTTAAAGGGAATGAAATTTTGAAAAAATAAATTTTTCACGCGAGGTGCCGTACGCACCTTTGATTAATTAGATGCTTCAGATCCCGGCGAGAACTGCCGGTTGTTGTTCGAACGCCCCTCAGGAAAATTTCAAAATCCTCTTTCGTTCAACGCCGTCGGTGTTTCGCCTTTCGTCGTTTTGCAAAATTGCTGTTTTCGATTCGCCTGCAAGAAACTGCGTCGACGTTTCTCACTACAGTTTGCTACTGAGAATTTGCAAGTTTGTTGTTTTCAGCTCGTTTCTTTGAAATCTTTTGCTAACAAACTAAGATCGAATTTCTTTGACTTCCTTCGCGTGCCGGATACAATTCAATATTTTGTGATTGTTGCATTTTACCCTTTTCGTTCTGATAATATGAGTTTCGATTGCTACTATCTATGCCTGTCTTCCTTACAATTTTGTTTAATTAAAATATTATGGAGTTTATTATAAGAGCAAATTTTTGCGGTTTGTTACAATAACCATGCATTATCTGCGCTATAAAAGCAACTTTAAGCACTAAAAGTTTACGTGTCCTGATATTTCGACAGGCAAGCATTGAAAGTGACGCGAGTTGCACATGAGCCAGATGATAGGCAGTGGTGAAGGTTGTAAACCGAATCGCAATGAGATAACCGAATAAATCATGGCGCTCTCATGTCCGTCTTTGTATAGCTTTCCCATTTGCGTAGGTAGAGGGTTGTTTACTGTTTGTCGTGGCCGGACAAGCCCTTGGTCTTCTCACAGTGCGTTTCGAAGCCCGTATTTTTTATTACTCGACTGCTCGTCTGTGGGTAAACAATGGAAATGCCCCGATTCTTGTGCATCCGGTCTTTGTTGCCAAAATGATTGATTGCGTACCTGCTGCTTACTGCCGGATCCTCTTGCAGCTCGCAAATGGCGTAATGTTGACAAAATCTGAATTATAAATCGTGTGCGTTTTACACTGGAGTAAGGGGTGAAATAGATCAGTTGTGAAATAAGTCACTTAATTACTCGTATGGTAATATACAAAATTAGTTTCCTACTCATTACGAGTGTACAGCTTGGAGTTTTGAAGTTTTCATTTCTATGATCACTTGCGCTGCTTTTATGGGTTTTTCGCTGGGTAATCTGTGGACACAATTAACAGATTTCAAATTTAATCAACATATGTAATGATTCGTACTTTATAGGAATTCCTACAATAATTAACCGAGCAAAAATTCAATATTTTGCAATTAAAATTGAATAAATAATAGGGGCTCCAGGTTAAAATAAAAAAAAATTAAGGTGTTCCGTATACATTAAGATATTATATTGATAAAGAATTTGACGAATCAACTAGCTACTCTTAAGAATCTTCTACTACTGCGAAAACAATTCTTAAGTACAAACATTTTCTGGCGTCACTTATGGTACGTCCAATATATCGCAATTTTTCATAATTTTCAAGTTAGCCTAAAATCTCAAGCTTGCTTGAAAACCAATACGAGCTTTAGACTTACAATATCAAATTTTGTAAATTCATGTCAATACACTTATATTCTAGTCTTATACGTTATCGATGGATGCACCAAATAATAAAAAATGCATTAAAATTTAGTCTCCACACTTTAAGGGCTTGTCCTTTTCTCTCCTTGAATTTGGGTTCACGCCAACGCAACCCAAGCGAGAGTCATCTCCTATTTTTTGCTTTAATTAAAGTGATGTAATACGAAAAGTTACGGAATGTCGATTGGTTAATTTTTTTCCGGCGAGACCATTAATTGAAAGCTATTCTTTAATTAGGAGTTTTTAAGTGCCTGATCTGCCTGATTTTTAGAGGGGTGGGCGAGCTGAGATTCTACCCAGGGTTGTAATCTGCCCCACCACACAAAGCGGTTACGATGCGCTTAGCTATAAAACTATTGTCTGTCGTGGTGTATCTCTTCACAAGCTGGTAGAATTACGACTTCCGAATGTTTAATGTCGCCATAGCGCGATATGTGCCACAAGTTTTGAGCTGCTGATAATTTAATCAAAGTTTTTCCATTTCCCCAGTTAAAACTTTCTTATCGTTAAGCTCTCGACGTAATGCTGTACACTTGCTCGTATCTACTCCAAAACAGCTACCTGGTGTCAACGGTGCTTATAAGGATTTGTAAATGATGTGTCAACATTATTATTTGAATAAAAAATGGAAACGTATATTTGGATAACGTTCTTAATGTAAGAAATTAATAAAACGATACTACATAATTTCCACATACTAGTAATTTTATGTTCCTGAAATCGGTTACAATTTATTGGCAAAATTATAATGTGTTAGTTTGAAACTTGAAATTTTCTATAAATTTTACAGTTTTACCGTACCATCCTGCAATATATTATTTATGGATTAGAAATTCAACCACCCAATCGAAAAGATCGTATGAAACTATATGAATTTTGTGAAGATAGCAAACTTAATAAATTAACTGAAGCGGAGTATGTCCCCCCAATTGGATGTAAACATGAAAAACACGAAAACGACATAACTTATTAGGATAATTTATATGCCAGTTTGTGTGGAGTATTAATGCAAGAAACCGAAAAGCCTATGTGAGGTTGATCGCTTTTCCTTGTAAGTGTTGTCGGATTCCATACGGGTTATCAGTAATACTTGCTAATCGATCGTGTAACTACCGCATCAAAACTTTGTGCAACATTTTGGCTCTTTAATTTTGCTTTGTGGACAGGGTGCATTTCTAAAGTTTGGTTTTCAAGTAATACTTCCACTTCTCGACATAGTGGAGGTATCGCTAACATCCAATAAAAACGAAAATAAAAAACTGGGGTATAAGAAACGCTGACGAACGTCACACGTCATCGCTGACAGCAGTGGATGCAAGATTTTCCGCGTCATATAGCGCGAAAAGCAATATTTCAAGTGTGTTCCGCGACACTGAAATTTTTGTACGGGCGTTTTGTGTATTCCACTTTATCTGTCGTTCGGCGGAGTTCAGCAGCTTCGCTCATTTGCCCAATAATGGGACTTTTATTTCTGGCTGCGTGCAGGTATGCAATATCAGCCGGCAGATAGCAGATACCGGAAGCTGAAGAAAAGAGGGGGCGACGACGGAATTGATTTCCACCCCGCAACCCGTGACGTCACCGAAATGACCTGTCTGAAACACAAATGCCGATTGTCTAAGCGAATTGTCTCCATCTTGCATCCTATTTGATTAAAGTGATCTAATTTTCTTATTTTCCCATTTCCGACTGTAAAACGTTTAAGGGAAAATTACTCCCTTCGCGAACAGCATTAAAGCCCGCGAAACAAAGATTTTTATTCGTCGTGGATGGCACAAAGCTTTATTTGTTTTCATTATATTCGTCCCGAAACGGGTAATTTATTTCACTAAAAGAATTTCAGAATTAAAATAAAGTTCAACAGTTTAAATTGCTATTGTTGGGGTGCGATCGTCAACATTTTAATTGTGTTCGTGTTTTTACAGGAGTTTATATATAGTAGATAAAGATCATCAGCATTTACTTTCTAGCTATCTACTACAACATCGTTATGTGTTTGCAATGTTTGATTACTTAACTCTGCTTTTTACCAGTGTGTACCATTAATGCATTTAATAAAGCTTTTCCCCAATTTGCACTTAGAGAAATTTTAGACCTCAAGTTGATGATATTATGAACCGTTTTGCTCCTTTGGTGATTGTATAAAAATATATTTTAGCTTTATAACGATATTATTTAATTTTAAACAATTTAATCATTCGAACGCAGAAGGGCTTGTTTATAATGTCAAGCTGTACTAAAATCTATATTGTGGGTTATGTTCGGGTGCTTCTGAATTGTTATTACATCGATAACAATTCAAGTTTAGAGCGAGGTTGCAGAGCGGAGTTAATCTCTGTTTTTGAAGCCCCTTGGTAGAATCTGGAGTAATTTTAATTTAACATCAGGAACGACAATTACGGGAGCTTTAAAGTTACTAATTATTGAAGCCCGATATAATGGCGAAGCCGCTTTAGGTGTAAACGTTAACATTAGCAACAGCAAGATAAGCGCCCTAATCCTGTTTTGCTGGGGGCTAAATTAAATTTATGTAAATATAACCTATTTGAATCCTTCAGCTGTTGAATACAATGCGTACATCACGCAAGCCGCAAACAAAACATTACTTTGTTTCCTCCTTAGTGAACTGTCATTGTCATAGAGTCAAACTCGGGAATTCAATGCATTGCTAAGATCTCATCACATCTGGGGGCTTTGAATGCCGAGGAATTTCGCTGCAAAGACAAGTGAAATAATAACATTCCTTAGCTGCTAAAACCGCGCCTGTAGATGGGAATCATTTATATTTTACATTCAGATCCGTCAAAATTCTAAGCCCACCGAACTAAAATGAAAATTTCGCAATTGTTCCTGGCCATTGTGCCCTAATGAATGGTTTTACACATTTATCTGAGGATTTGGGGTCCAAAACAATTCGCTGTTTGGTGTCGTTGTTCCCCAACAATTCTCAAAATTATGAATGCGCGCTATCTTCCGCTTTTGCTTTTTGTGCCCACCTTATGGAAACTGTTCGCAAGAATTCGGTACAACGCAAATCTGTTTAATGCGAGCTCGTAATAATGGCGACTGGTTTGAACTTAGAGGCCTTTCGGGGATTTTCATATTTTAAAGCACCATCAAGTCTCTTAACTTGAACCTCGATGTCTCGATTGCTCGAAATTAATTCATAGCCCCGTTCAGTTTCCTTTAATTTGAACTAAATGAAGTTTTCGATATTATTCTACGAGAACTTTGTAATCTTTAGCATAAGTATTATGTATTGATAAGTTGATACAGTTTTCTTCAACATTAACTTAAAGAAGAATGTTAATTAAAGAATAGACCGAGATAGGATTAACCTGGCGTACCGCCTCGTAGTAGTTTGGCGTTCCTTGTGAATTGCGCCTTAGAACTTGGCTTCCGCATCTCTAAAATAAATAGACACGTTTGCATCTCTTTCTTTCCGAACGTCGCTGCGAGAGAATTTTATTGCTAAATACGCAACCGTGGTGATAAGAGAGTTTCTTGAATTTTGGAATTCAAGCGTCGTTCTCACGCCAGCTTTGGTTGGCGAAAACGATGCGGGAAATTACTCGTGATCTGCAAGGGGATATTGTTACTAATATTTTCCCAAAGTAGGCTGTGCATTTTGGTGATGCTAATTATTTTGTGTTGAAGCTTCAGCACGATGAAAAGAGCGAGGTACACGCATTTCTAAGGCCCGCTTGTTATCGTAGGGTAAGCTATTTAGAATTAGTTTTCGTATTAATTAACGTGGTAAGTAAGCCCCTCTCTTTCTGTGATATTCTCTTCTGATACATTAATTAGAAGTCAATTTCTGAATTCACTGCATCGGCAACATGCACGCTCGTAGCGCTGTCCTGAAAGCCTTTTCTCGCAACCATCTTCGGACCGCAGAATGCCAGCGTTAGTTGCAGCTGCAGATCCTCTTTTGGCTATTTCGCACCCCTGTGAAAGCCAATGTCCATGTTTTCCAAAACCTAGCAGTAAGTGCATGCTAAATTATCTTAATTAAGTGGATTTGCATTGACGATAAAGGCAGTTCTTCCAGCAATAACTTACGCGTAGCTCTAACAAAGGCCTTTGGTATTAATCACGCGCGCGGATCAAGTAATATTATTAGTTTATTCGACACATTTGCTTTAAAATTAGGGAATTACTGAACCACGCAAACAGTGTGTAGAAGCTGTAATTCAGTTATTTAATGCAGCTTGACCTTGATCGTCCTGCAAATTATTTTCAATTTTGTCAGTTTGCATGCCGGCAATTGGGCGCTTCCCTTGTCAGCGCAGTCACTAACACTGGCGGAGTACATTTTAATATGTTATCTTGTGTAGTGTTTCGAGTTTTATTGCAATAATATTCTAATTAAGGTGACTCCAATCATATTTATGTATTATTTTCCGTTGTAGAGCCCCAGGTTTTAGCTGAATTGTTTATTTATTATTATACCTGAGTCTTTTGAGCTATTTGTAAATTAATTACGATTATTATTTGTTTCACTCTTGGGTGAAATTAAATCGATTTACTGTTACTGGCATATTAACTTTGGTTTTATATACCTACGACCCTGTTCGTTTTTTAAATATTTAGGTTGTTAAATTAGAGACTTACAAGGTAGGTGGTGATTTGTTTTGGTAGCTAGACTTGTGCTTTGTTGTGAATAACGGCTGGCGCTCATTTGTGTAAAGATTAGTAAGCTTTTTTATAACTTTAAGAACCACTGCCTGGTCCTTATTCACATCATATTTAGCCGAGGATTTAATGTCACTAGGGCTGTGCTACCTATCGTTTAACCCTTGTGGACGCGCGCGGATTTTTATGGGTAGTACACTGGAATCAAATAAAAATTGCAACCCAAAACAGGAGGGTAGAAAGGATAAATTGAGAAAGTCAGTGCAAGGGAAGAAGTGAAAAGTGATTAAAGCAAACAATGGGTATAAATTGACATAGCCTAAGAAAGTAGAAAAGCTAATTAACGACTATTTATCAATGAAACTTTTTTGGATGCCTCATGTTTACGTCAGGAACAATAGAACCTAAAAAGAAGAAAAAGAAGATATTATAGACAAATAATTCTTCTCAGGTCGTGTTGTTTCTAAAGTGAACGTCGGGCGTTTGGGAACATTCTATTGAAAAAATATACGTTACAATCTAAAGTAATCAAAGCAAACGTCTCTCCAGCTAGCTACAAAGACACACAAGCGCGGTTCTACCCTGATAGCGTGTACATTTCTGTCTACATCAGTTTAGCAAGGACGTTGAGAGAATGTAATGGTCATTATACGGACAGTGACGTGAGTTTGATCCTCACCGACAGATATGATCGACATTTCCTACTCCAGAAGTGAACTATATCGGCAAAGGTCTTGGAAGTTAGTAAAGTTGCAGACTTGCTTGAGCCTCAACCTGCTAACGATTAATTTGCTCATAAGATGACCTGCACACATTGGTACAGAGTAAACGCAAACACAATGTGTAAATAATAACGTATATTGAATTCACACAAGAGTACGGAGCAAAAAAACCGCTACAACCAGTGCTGATCTATTGACCATAATCGTACCTGCAACTGAGGGGAAGGAAAGCTCGAGTTGGTATTCGTGGCACAAGCACTCGAATGACGCATACATACTAATAACATTTATTTTACTTCTAATGCAGATACGGTTTAGCTACTAGAAGGAAATGTTTAAACATGCAATAATAAAAGCTATTTAGAAAAACACTATTAAAAAATACCGACCTGAAGGCACACCAACGTTATATCTTGAAGTAGTGAAGTTCAGAGGGCTCTCGAGCCGCACTTGATGGAATGAGAGGACTTCCTGGGGTATGAGTAACCCTCGAAGATGTTCGTCAATAAGACAGAAATACGAAAATTCTTACCTAAGGCAGAAGAGACTCTTGATGATGTTCGTTGGAACGGCAGAACCACGAAAATAGAAGTTTTTATTGTCACTTCGGTATAGCAGTAAATAACTTAACTGCAATCGCAGGCGTATAAACGTAAAACAAGTGCTCCGCACCTTCCGGCTGAAATTAACACAACGTGATGTTATTTGGGAGAATCGGGCGAAACTCACGTGTCGCGCATTTGCAATTTGTGACCGCTACCAGAACTGAAATATCGGACCTGCTATCGATCGGGGCGCAAAAATCGCGGGAATTCAAAATATTTAAAATAACCTGACACATGATCAGTAACAAGGTTCTGAGGTATCATTAACGCAATCCTCTTCTTCTTATTCCGTTTCCTACCCATGGTCTTTATGCGTGGTCGGCGTTTCAACATCGGGCCTTCCATCCATAGACACCATCATTCGAACTAATGTGCACTTAATACGTCTCTGTGGGAGTGGTGTTATGAGTTTAGGTAAGTAGTTAAATGGTTTCGGTATCTTCTTCTTCGATATTTTCTACACTCCTTTTTCTTGCTATGGTAGTTACTTGTATATCTTTCAAGAGCTAACCTGAAGAACTTTGGTGGTATTTTCTTTGATCAAATCTTCGTCGACATTGCATGGTGCATTGTATTACATTGGTTTTAGCTTTTTAACGCTTGCCGCTAATATGGAAGGTGAAATCTATAAAAACTATTAATGACAAACAGATTACTGTTTTATGAGCTCAACGAGGTAATTGAGTTTTATAATAAAAATGTACTGTAAATATCGCATACTAAAAGATAGTTATTGAAATATCAATGAGATCAATTCCAACTCCAATAATGGCTGAAATATTAACATCCTTGCTGATGATGCTAGGCTCGAGCTTTTGTTCCAGTTACTATTAATTTAAAAACCGCCACCAGCTCGTTATAGAAGCCAAAACCAACCTTACAGAGTTCAACGAATTTCTATTAATGTGTTTTCTATACAACGATGCAATATTTTATTGACTAGTTTTAATAAATCCATTTTGTGTAACTACCGATTATTCTGGCAATTTAGTTTTTATTTTATTTATCGTCGTTTTGCAACGTATGCAAATACAAATGAATTTAACATAGAATCGGGGTTTAATACACGCAAACAATTTTATTATATTGCTTCAGTTTTGTTTTAGCTGTCGCTCACATTAGTCTATTTGCGTTAGGTAAAATAATAAATGTAAATTCTGAGAATTCACTAACTATCTAGAAGTTGTTACAAAAAATATGAGCTAGAAGGAAATAATAGTCTTCAAGCTAATAACATTTACTATATAAAGCTACTCGATTATAAATTGATTTTATAAAAATAATAGCTTTATCTCAGCTTCTGCAATTCCTGGAAACTACGCCCTGGCACCAGATTCAATGAAAACTACCACACTACAACTTTAATCAATTTAATTCTAGCAAAGGTAAACTTTAGAGGTTCAGCTGAACGAACTCAAAATTATGAGTAATATGTAAGTAAATTTAAATTATGATATAAATAACACCAGGCTTGTTAGATTTAAGACGAACTCCTAATTCAAATCATTTATATTATTTTAAAAAATAGTGAACAAATAGTAGATGCACATTATGCAAGCAAAACGGCCCGGAACCGATTCTGAAGAAGTTTTGAAATACCTATTTGAAGTTAGCATTGGCTGGCGTTAAAAAGCCATTGAATGGCATGATTCAATTATAGTATTGTCGAGGAGGCCTCCCCAAAACATGATGTATTGATTGTTAGCTCCTTATTACTATAATAACTGCGCGATCTTCCAAAGAACCAAAGTTTTGTACACTTCGGTACAAATGCCGGCCGCCAGCTCAGCGATTGGAGGCCGTGTACTTCTTAACGACAGAAATGAAACGGTAGAACACTAATTAATGAATGCCCAGAAAGCCAACAATTTTTGTAATAACGGCAAATGCACCCCGGTGAACTAACGAGAAATTTCAAACTCAAAACATACCAAACACTATACTATATTTGCTGAAAGATAGCTCCAAATAAACGCAATCAAGCCATAACTAATTCATCCTGTAGACTGGTAAATTGGATCATTTAATATCGTTTAAATATCACAGTACAAGCTTACATTTAATGACACACAAATCGCATAAATGGAATCTACAGAAACGGTCTAGACTAAATGATATACTCACAGTTTCAAACACAAAAAGCAGTATGCAACATATTAAAATCAAGCAGCTTCGCAAGCTACTTAGCCGCAAAAGGTACTGGTTCTGGAGGAAACGGCACGCGTCTCGAGCTTTTGGCAGAGAAGTTCCTGCGGCCGTGTGTGGTATTGTTCAGCGCGAAACGGCGCTGCTGCAACGGGAATAAGGTGCCAAAATACGGATCCTTCATGTGCCCTAATATGAGCGCTAGCGACAAGGGAAACGGTTCCGTGACGGGTCAAGAACATCGATCCGCGGGACCTGCAGCACGTCGCCATAAACCACGTGTGACCGGACAATTTCGCCGTCGCGGCTAATTATAACCGGCTAATCTTGCCTGATACTGCTTCCTGTAAGAGGAAAAAAGGGTCCTAGTAGAACACGCAAGGACAGGCTTCCTAACGCGGAATAGCTACTCATTCCAGGTGGTTTTTGGGCACAAAAAGACAGCTCGTGGATGCAATCACTAACAAATCCGCCGAAGCGAAGGAAACATCGTCCTTTAATGGGCTGGGGGGTCTCAAATCCACGAAAACGTGAGGGTTTACGTAACACCAATACATTAAGCCAACCAAAAACCCTTTTAAAACATCCCCAGCTTGGTGAATTGCACCGTAAATGAACTGCTGCTAGCGAAGAAGGACGCGTCAAGGCCTGCAGTCGGTTTTCCGCAGATAAAAGCATATCGCAATGTCACGGCCAAATTCCGGTGAGTGGTACGCGGGAAAATAGCAATCGAATTCGAAATTACGACAGGCGGCGTATTCTACACGTAACATGATACATAAGCTAATGTTTGTTTCATTAAAAAATATCGTTCTTTGTGCTTCTTGATAGGTTACAAAATTATGACGATCCACATAGAGTCAATTGCAGTTTCCGAACACATCAGGAAGAGGAAGGGTGGTACTTGCTCTTTCGGGTAATCAAGAAGTGATATAAAAGGTTCGGAACTTTAATCGGCGACCATTTGCTTTCGAAGACCAGTTTTGTGTCACTAGGGGATATGGTTTTTCCAGCGTGTAACGCGCAGCTAAATATGAAGTGAACACCAATTTAAGGCTTCTTCGACATTCGAAAATCATTAAGAGTCCCACAAAATCCTCCCAAGGTGAACAACATCGGGGTTACTTAAGAAACCAGAATGAAAAGAAAGGCCTGAAAATAAAACGTGAAGGTGAAGATGGCATTATATTTTTGATTTTGCTCACGGCCTGCAATAACCCGCAAGACCAATCCTTTACCTGATTACTCATGCTTTTCGGGATAAATTCGTTTTGTGAACGTCACTGGCAGGCTCAAAAAGGCGTTTTACAGCCTCGGAAGTTAAGTTAAGTCGCCAAAGATGTCGAAAATGGAAATTGGAAAAGAGCTCTACTCTAAAGTTGCATGGGCAAAATTCTCAAAAAATGAGTGCAGCTCTTTAAGTACTTAATGGTAGTACATGAAAATGCCATGTGAGCGCCAACGATTTTTTTGCCAAGTTATGGCAAGTGTATCCAGGTCTGTAAAAGAAAATTTCTAAAATTTCCTGAGAGGCTCCAGTTAACACAGGTAGCAGTAACAAAATCAAATCCATAGGTTGGTATCACAGCATAATCACAAATTCAATACTATATGGTACAAAACACAAGTGAGTGACAATAAGCCTAAAAAGTAAGAGGCACCTCATAAAACACATAAATTTAAGACTGATACAACTTACAGTACACCGCCTTTTCTTATCCTACACATGCCTTCGGGTACAAAGTTCACGAAACGAACTCTATATCCCCAGCTCACGTCGGAATTCCCAACACAAAATACACGAGTGAAGCTCGTAGTATCCGATCACTGGTCGCCAGTAAATGTTACATAAAGGGAAAATTTAACCTGCATATGTGTTTCTTATCGCGCCCCTTTCTGTGTGCTATGAAATTCACGTAACTGGGGTTGAAGCAGACCGCCGCTGACAGGTGTTCTTAGCGTAGATATGGTCAAGCCCATGCCCTGGATGCTTCCACGACTAAATGGAGCTCCACACTCGCGGCTACAAGACGAAAAGCTCATGATAGGAATCCGAAAAAATTTAGATATAGCCCGATCAAAGTTTCAGTCAACTTATCCCAAGGTGATTTTGGGAACGTGCAAAAATAGGTTAGCTAGCGTTGGATCCGCTGATATGGCGCAATAACTAACTGCACGACCATACATCCGCTGGACATTTTACAAAACGCTCAAGCTGACTCCATCATGGCATCATGGAACCAGAAAGACGCTCAGAACAATTTCCGACTGTTACTTCACCAACTGAAAGCGAAGGGTAGGCGTGGCTCACGCGCGGAAATACGAAATCTGAACCACAGACATCGAAATTAATAGATTCGCCTACGAGGCGTAACAAGCTGTTATTATGAAAATTTACCAAAAACTATCTCGACAACCTGATATACACAACGACGTTTAAAGTTGCGTAGAGTGCATATATACTAATGTGACTTAGTAACAGGACTGGTAGAAAATAGTTAGCAGCGTGACAGCTTACTTGGGATAAGTTTTTGGTCTACTATGGTTTTTATTTTGAGGAATATTTTATAATTGTTGTTCTTCTTGATATAATTCACCACGCATCATTATTTAACGAATAGAATAATTATTTTAGTCAGTGATACAAATATTTTTAGCACATAAGGTAGAATTCATATTCTTTTTGACGTCAATGTCAAGCAATTCATTGGAGGTTGGTGGTTTTCAATCTCCGTGAAAAAGCTAAGTTTTCTCGTTCCTTTTTAATTGTTAATTGTTGATAACAAGGGCAGATTGTCCCTGGAAACGTTCGTTATTTAATACGTTATTTAATAATTTTAATTTGCAGAGTGGCGAAATACCCAAAAAAGAATATGAATTATAGATTCACGCCACAAAGAAGTTTCAGAGATTACATTAGGTAGAAGCTGCAAAAAAGATTTGAAGATAAGATTCTTTGTCTGATCCTTCTCTATGTTCCCTATGTGGACAGTAGTAATTTTGTAACCCCATTAGACATGATATGATAAGAATGGGACTGCCTATAGCGATAATCTAGAATCAAATTGAAGAAAGAAATGGTAACGGAAGGCCACAGTTAAGATACGTTAAAAAATAAGTGGAGTATAATTAATGCTCCAAATATTTAATAAAGAAAGACATGGCCCGATAGAAGACAATGAACAGCTGCAACCCATTCAATAAGTTGGAAACTCTGGATGAAGAAATCATGGGTATCGTAGCTTCATTAAAATACTTCTGAAAATATGGATATTACTGATAAAAGAGAGAAGGATCAGAGGAATATGAGTAGAATGTAGACAATAGTAAAGGCTGCACCACATAGGGATTGAACACGTTCAGGAATCGAAGGGCTGCAACCAACCAGAGAATGAATACCGTAAGAGGAGAAATCATCACCATCAACATACCACTTTGTTTATTGTATAGCGCTTTTTTTAGATCACAAAACCTATAACTTTTTATTATTCCATTCAAAAGGAGTGACAAACTTCATGATGATATTTTGTTTTTATTATAATTTATGGAGTATCTTCTATGCTAACGTGTTAGCACTGAATCTTTGGCTACAATTCGAATCAGTGCAAGCAGTTTAAACCACATTTACCATATCGTATTTTCTAGTTCGTGTTATACAAACCAAAGTAAACTTCAAACCGATAAAGCAGTTTTCTCCATTTATAACCTTTTTTTAAGTTTATCCAAAACATGATTTAGGGTTCTTTTGTTAGCTGCTTGGAAAATGGAATTTAGCTGAGTGTCTCGACATGGTGGAAATAAAACCGTAGCTTTTAACCGCCGTGAGAACGACAGGCTGGGAACATATCGCACCCGTATCCCATTGCTCTTAGATATATTTGTTTATCACAGCCTTCACTACCCCACTTGTTTGCGAAGCCTTTTTCTCCGGGAGAATGTTAATTGGTTCGGGCCTGTGTTGTTTTCGGCCCTCGTTCGTCGGTATTTTATACAGAAGCAATTACTTAATGGAATTTACACGCAATCACATTTCGAGCAGTGTATCACAAAAATTCTGCGCAAAAAGGGGGCGAGTCGCGCCGCTACGAAACAACGAACGCTAATTAAATATAAATTTCCCAGTGCTGAGTATCCTAATAAAAGGCAAAGAGTGACGGGCGCGGGTAATAAGGACAGATAATCCCGTATCGATCAAGACTGCAAACGCTGCCGCAAGTTCATAACTCCATTACGGCAGAACTTCCTGGTCAATTTCCTATTATGAAGACATTATCAACCGAAACAAAGGGTAAAAGTGGGGCTAGTTCTTAGGATTCAACAAAGGGCCGAGCTGCCGGGCTTCCGAGCAGATTCCAACTTCCTAACTTTATCGCCAAGCCAATTTGCTTAGGTTCGGAAGTTGTCTCTTCGACTCCTGATCTTCGTTTTGCCCACACGAATTCGCGGGTGTTCTTGAAAGGCTTATTTGGTGCTTTGTTTTTATCTATTGAAATTTGAGAGTTGAATAATAAATATAGTTGGAGCTGGATGAGAGGGTGAAATAACAAACGCAAGAAACGTTTAGTTAAATCAGATATAAATATTTTCTATCGCCACAGGCTAAACCCTAAATGGGGCAAGGTTAAAATCTCCATAGAAGTTTGGAAATATGAAATTCGCAGTGTACTTACGGGAAAGTTATAGCGTACTTCCTAACGGCAAGGGTCGAGTTGCACAAACGGAACCGCAAAGGTGAATTGTGTAAGTAAATATCTAACTTCCAAAAGACTGAGGGCCAAGTGAACGTAGGCAGACTGACGCGTACTCTTCGGAGCTCCTTGCAAAGTTTCCAGTTCATATGCTAAAGTTTGAAAACCCAGTTTCTACTCAGAGCAGCCACTTCAGCATAAATTTAAATACTGGTAATAATAGAGTTCGATAATGTCAACATTAATAGGTACTGCTTATTTAAAAGTTAAATGTTCAGAGCGTTTAAAAGTTGAATATTGAATAACAATGTAAACTAGTTGTAAGCAATCAAAGTTTTCGAACCATTCGCTCATTTAAATGTTGTTTAAAAGATTTGAAAATAAGTGCTCTACCCCACGGGTGACTTTTGAAAATTTATTGACCATATTTTACCTGTAAATTTCTGTTTACGGTATGTAACATGCTTAAATGAAAAGCCGCGTAGCGCAGTTGGGAAAGCGCTAACCTTGCATTAAGCAAGTCCTCGGTTCAAATCCCGCGGGGGTCGGAATTTGTCCATAGCGTTGGCGATTGGAATCGGGCTCAGTGAGAACTTTCACAGTTGAGCACCAAATTAACTGTGCTGTACTCAGAACCACCTCACGCAATGGTTGCTACGCAAGCACAAAAGGCGCACTCTGTAACCCGCTCTATACGCAAGGTAAATGAGGTTGCAGATAATACAACAAGCTTAAAGGGACCCGGTTGCTCAGCTGAAGAGGAGAGGGAAAAGTTGCATACTGTAATAAAAAGAGTCTCGCCCACAATAACTAATATAGTTGTACCCACAAAGACACAGGCATAAATTCTCATTATTTTAGGGGCCACCTGGTGGGATAGATGTCTGTTCTTAACTTGGGGGTTCCACCAGAAAAAATCTCCTCGGCTATGGATATGACCCACCTTGTGAGGTCTCCTAAATATCTTATTTGACTTCAAAATACGCGAAACTGCACCGTGCTTTACAAATGCAAAACGTTGAAGACGTTACTGCACATATATTCAAAATTGACAGCAATTTACGCGTGTTGTTTGAAATTGCGGTAAATCAAATATGCAATACGAGATAATAAACCCTAAATAACTTAGTTGGGTGATGCGTAACAGAAGGAAAGTCTTGACTAGCACTAGGAGGTACCTAGGTTGCTGTCATAGTTGAGTGCGGTTTGCGTACTTGCGAATAAAAATGGACAGTTCCATGAGTATCCACCACCCGAACAGACGTAAATTCTAAACACAGTGTAAGAGAAGTTTCTCCAAAGATTCATCGGGAGAATGGACAATGCAAGTTTAGAGATTATCCAAGAGCAATTAGCTTGAATCCGCAGGCTGAGAATGAGACGGTTCTCTAGAACTGAGCCGGAATGTCGAATGGTTGCAACAGATAGATTTATATACAGGGCGTCACCGGTGCGGCTGATATGCAAGACGTAGCAAATATATTTGAATGTATCCAACCATATATCGATAGTTGCAAATTTGCTAAATCGATACCGAAAGAACTTACCAGACCGCTGCATTTAGGAGGAAAATAATACACCACTCTCAACCTTCTGGTTTGAGGACGTGACGGGTTTAACGAAACAAAAGTACCGTCCTAGTCATTGTGCGCGCTAAATACAGGGGCGGCGTTGATTTTTAAACAATTCTAATACAGCGCTTGTTCTAAAGAAAGAAGTGCTTTAATAGCGTTAAAACCCACGAATTATATACATATTAGCTTAGATGTAATGCTAGATGCCCGAATTTACAAATAAAATATTATTGGATATCTATCAATACGCTGCAATCTGCAATGTATCAATACTTTCTTCTATCAATAGATTTGAACTAATAATTGAGGTAGGGTTGATGGAATTTTCTAATAGGTAAGGTAAAACAGACCGATCTACATGAAAAGCGAAAGAGAAACATGTTCTCCTTTTTTTAATATATTTGCTATTCGTTTAAACTTCCAGTGGTATGGTTAACGTATCGCTGTTTTACTTTATATATGTATGAACAGGGAATACAAAGTCAATAACATTAGCACTATAGGTGGCGACTAAAAAATCTTCTGGCCTACCTAACTTTTTCTCTTTCTTCTTCTTACAATAAGCCTACCAGCTGTTTAACGTATTTGCCCTTTTGCAGCGTCAGATATATAATGAACCTTATTATAAATGAAAAATCATATTTGTCGTGACCTATGTAGGTGTACAGTATGAAATATTGTAACAAAATATGTGAAAAAATACCTAGTTTAAAAATATCAAGTCTCCTGATTCAGCTCTAGCTTCTATCATCACCTTGCGGGACCAGTAGCTTTATTTCCTTGATTTCACCCCAATCTATGTTATTCCTTGTACCACCCTTAAACGAAGAGTGAGCACAGCCCTAGCTATCTCTAACTTTCGGCAGTAAATATGGTGTGAGTAAGGACTAAGCAGCGATCCTTAGGGTTAAATACAATCTTTATAAAGCAACAACATTTTGGGCGCCTGCCGTTAAACAACAAAGAACAAACCTAGCTACCAAAACTAAACACCACCTAGCTTGTAAGCCTCGCACTTCAACCTAAATCTTAAGAAGAACAAACGAGCCAGTTCAAGTAGGGTCGTAGCGTGAATACATAAATAAAATATAAACCAGTAACATTAAATAGACTTAATAATCAACAACACTTATAACTTATAAGGCACAACCTGTTGCATAATAAATATTATACACCAAGTGAATTAAACATATATGTTTATTCACGAAAATATTTTGGGCTCACGAGCACGCAGTGCGAGTAAGATCAAATCTTTGAGTTAATAAATGTTTAATTCACGTGGCGTATATATGTTTTTATTCAATTTTGACTAAATCTTGAATAAAAAATTTAAACATATTTAAATTTATATCGCCTGCTGCTCTTAAATCACTTACCAAATATCATATAAAACACCACACTTACTGTGTGCCAAACGTCAAAGTGACGTTTGTCACCTGCTTACAGCCATACACAAAATTGGAAATAAATGACAATAATATTCAAATTAAGTTAATTATATATTACACACTACAAAGGGAAAGAATAATTGAATGTAAATATTTGTAGAAATCATAAAAATATGTTGTTCTTCATTGAAACGTTTTTAAATCTCTAGTGAATTAAACTTTTTTAATTCTCTAGTGAATTAAAACGCTTTTACTTCTCTTGTGAATCACAGAGTGTTTATGAAGGTTGTTATGGAGTTAATAATGTCACTTTAAACTGTCAAAATAGAATAAAAACATAAATTGACATATAATAAATGGAATCAAACCATCGATAATATCACCTTCAACATATGAGCATTGTAACAAAATGATATTCGAAGGCAATGCAAACATCCGACTAGTTTTTGACTTGAAGGCATGCATGTACTTACGGAATATTGCTAGAGGCACTATATTGCGATCTTAAGAAGGCCTTGCCAGTCTCTGCCTGGAAATGCCGGATTGAGCATTGAAGCGAATACGGGCGGCTGCTGCAGCCGGAGGAAAGTTAAGCCGTCGCCAAAATTGCCCGCATCTGGCACCCACATTACAGAAGCCGTTTGCCACGAGGAATTCGGCCAGCGGAACAGATCGGTAGGAACCCAACCATATGGGCTGCATGCAAAGGAGCCGGTGGCTTGTAGTAAAGGTATGGAAGCATTAGGCTTGGAAGCAGTAGGCATGGAAGCAGGCCACATGGAAGCAAAGAAGAAAAATTTCACCACAGCTGGAAATCGGCTTGAACGCCGCTGTGCATTTGTTAATTCAATTGCTTTTGTGGCACAGCCGCCTTCGACGAGAGCAGGTATAAGAAGACCGCAACTCGAAAATTGTCGAGCAGGTAGATACAAGTAGAGATGCGGCGGCATCAAGAGCGGAATACAAAATTAACGTATAAATGAAATGGGGCGTTACATGCTTTCTAAGTGGATTGTTATAGTATCCGTGTAACTAAATTTTGAATTTTCTTTTTTGCGTATCCCCTGAGGATTCGAAAGTCCTACCTCGTTTCTATTCCTACTGTATTTATTTAAAATTATACCTTCTCCTTTCACTTCAGTGTCTTCTTTATTTAGAGAGTGGCGAGTCCCTGGGCAACATCATTGATTAAATTGTTGTTCTGGTAAGTTTCTGGCCACTTATTGCAGTCCATAGTTAAACAGCTCTAAGTTACTTGTAGCCCTTCTTCAATTTTGCTATTTTACTTCCAAATTCCTAAGGTATTACTCGGCTTTACGTTTCTTCTTCATCTTGTTTCTCTAATTTTCTTTGCACTATATCCCATATTCTTTGCGGTTAGTTACCAACTCTTTCACTTTGTGCTGTTCTTACTCTTTCAGTTGCTATCTTGTTTATTGCTTACCGAACTCTAGGTCTACCTATGTTCCTGTGTCCTTAAGATCTGCTTTCTAAGGTTTCTTTTTGAAAAGCGATTGTTAATAATGTAATTGATTTGTTTCCGGGTTTAGATTTAACACCGTTGAATGAGTTGTAATTTGCTCTTGAATGTTATGCAGCTTATTCCTCTTATTGTTGTTCGATTTCTATACTAAATTTTCTTTGTTCTTGTATGGCGTTCTGATGGAGTTTACTAACTGATGGCATACTTGCTCAAGTCAAACCCTTTTATTCATTCAATTGGTTACCGCTGTCATTCTTCCAGCTATTCTCGGATTGGTTTAATGTTAACCTTGTTCTTTCTTTTTTATGTAAACTTGGTTTTTGTTTCAATACACCTAATCAGTAGTTAACATATAGTTGGATTGCCTTTATATAGGCTATATCGCATGGTAAACTAGTTATCAATTTATCTTAATTTGATGGACCACTGGTCTTTGTTGTATTATATTAGTTCTATAGTGTGTGGCAGCAGTATATTTTACCTACATTCTAGCTATTATTTAGAGGTTTTATAACATTGTAGGTATACTTTTTACTCTACTCATTCTTCTTCCTGTGCACTGTCAGTTACCGGACGTTGGCTATCATAATGGCAACTACAACTTTATCGACGGCTGACCTACTGACAGCACTGGGTGTGAGTCCGAACTACTGATGTAGGTTTTTCACCCAGTGAAGAGAACATGAAGTTAGCTGGTAAATCGTTTGCGTTTTCAGTCGAATGTCTATGTATGTGCCGTACACTAGAACTGGCAAGGCATAACAGCAGAGAACGAGCACTCGGCGATCTAGGTTGAGGATCCGGCTATTGAGGACTTTGTGGGGTTTAAAGAACGCAAATCTTGCCTTCTCTATGCGACAGTGGTCCCAGTATTCTCTAACCGTGGATGCGAGTTGCTCTATTTCGACTGTTAGGCCTCTATCTGCTACTAGGTTCATATACTTCGTCTTCTTGACGTCCAGTCGTAAGCTGTATGTTTCACATACGATCAAATCTACGTGATGTATGCATATCGAATGTTGTTGACTAGCAGTCCATTGATGCTGATGTCATCTTTTGCGCCATGAAGAGTGTTCCTGATTTTAAAGACAGGGGAGATAATACTTGTCCCTGCCTTACTCTGCTTCTGTCCTTAGACATTGGCTCACTGCTGCCAATAGAGATCGGCTATGAAGCGTGTATCTTTATAGTCTATATCCGTGAGCTGTAGCACTTTGATTGGCCTCTCGTGCCACACCTTACACCTTTTAGAAAACTATGAAGTCGAGAAGGATATTGTTACGGTCATTTTGACATAAGCATATATCTGTATATTATTGACTAACGTTAGCCATACATGCTCTGTTTTACCTGGGTTGCCCTAAACGCTACTTATTTGATAGACAAATTTAATAAGGATATAAGTAATGATAGAACCATAAGCCGGGCTCCATAGCTTAGTGGTAAGCATTTTGGCTACTGATCTAATGTTCGAGAGTGCGATCCCCGATCCCGGTGAGGTTTTTAAAAATAAAAAAATGCGGATAAAAGCCTCTACAGAATGCCATCATTCGGAAGTGATGTAAAGCCTTGGGTCCCATGTTACTACGATGTGCAGCATGTAAAAGATCCCTTGCTAGAGTTGGAACTCCTTAGTCTCGGCAAAATTCTAAGTAGGACTAAGGTACCTGGTACTCTGCATGCCTAGACCTTATCCTTGGGAAGGCCTACTTGCTAGACATGAGTCTCCCCGAAAATACTACAACTACAACAACTACAATGATAGAACCATGGTTATGATATGGTTTCTCGCAGCATTTTTACTTGCAGTTATTATGGGATCTGCCGGTTGTGATTATGCTAAGTTATACCATGAGATAAAAAAAAAGATTCTGAGCAGGCCTTGATATGTATTATACGTTTGGCAGTACAGAAGTGTATTGTAAGTCTATGTCAAATTCGAGATTTGCAGGTTAAGTTTTACGTCAGTGTGTGTCAAACAGCAAACAAAACCTAACCTTTTAATCTCGAATTTGACATAGACTGACAATACACTTCAGTACTGCAAACCGTATAACACATATCAAGGCCTACTCAGAATCTTTTTTTTTATCTCATGGTATTTGGATATCGAGTTCTGGTAGTTGCCATACACACCTGTGTAACTTATTATTAAAGGTGGTTATTTATCGCATTTTGAAGATTAGGTAGAAGATGGCATAACAGGTGCTAGAGCTGTGAGGATCTTAGGTTACATCCATGTAATTGTTAATATAATACTGTTGAAATGGTCTACTACAACGAGCACATAGGTTCATAGCCTTCATCCAAAGATAGGGTTGAAAATTTATAGCTCGAGGCATGCAGCAAAATTATTATGGGCATTGCGAAGAACTTCTTCCGACAGTGTGAACACATCTAGTTAATCATTAGTTAGACTTATGCCAAATTTCATTATTTCATTGGCGGAATTTGATTCAGAGATGGATTTTGACCAATAAAAATAATTGAATAGGCTTCAGAATGTAATCTTATGTATATATTGTGCATCTCTCTTTATTCTAATTTATCGATTATGTTGTATAGATACATACAGTGCAAAGCTTCAGTTCTAAAAATAAAGTCAGCGAACGAATGACAGAAAGGGAGCCGTTTGTTCCAACAAAGATAATAGCGCGAAAAAAAAATCCCATAAATTACTTTACTGCACGTAAAAAGCGAAAAGTTCGAACCGGGAATAAATTAAATCCAGTGGCACAGTTAACAATTTGGCCGATTATGAATACGGAGCGGCGATTTATCATCGATGCTCTCGTTGCATATCATAAATACGCAAACGTAAAAATGAATATACATCCCGGCGCTATTTTGGGCCGTTTTTTGCAGCCCGCCGTATAATTTATGCAGGTGTTGAGTGCGAATCATTGCTGACAAACATTCCATAAACTGCGCCATGAATTTATAATTCCGCTGGCGCACCTACAATAATGAAACGTTTACTGCCGGCGTTCGATGGTTTAATTGCTCGAAAGACGGAAAAATCGATGGCGACCATTTAACAGGTAACGGCTATTACGGCCATTAGAGTTTCAGTTCTCTAAGTGGGCGCAAACGAAGTTATCAATATTTAAAGTAATCTCTTGTCAGCGGATCTATTATGTAGCTGCATTAATAAGTGATTCGGAGAGTTAAGCGATATGATTGGCATCCATAAAACTGTCTTTCCCCGCCACCACAGAGAAAAATGTAAGTTTGCTTGACAACTCCATAATGGAACCTATTCGCTCAAATTAATTATTTAAACCCAATAATTGGAAAACATACAACGCACATTTCATATTTCAACATTCTCTTATTCTGATTCTTCCTAATGGTCGTTCGTTTGTTTCAGAAACGTGAACACCTCATGGATGGATATTCAGGAACCTAAGAAAATCCTAAAAAGCAAGAGCAGCCAAAAGTGAGTCCCGTATACTTTTATTGCATCGGGAAGAAAATCTTAGCACTTAAAACTGCTTCGGACAGAGCAAAATGAAATCGAATATGTCTCGGTGAGAACGATTGCTAGTTCTATTTTACAATTACTGAGCTTTCGAATGGTATTAAATTCCACTGCCGTCGAATCAATTTAAACAAAGGGCGGTTGGGAATGCAGACTTTTTGCGTTTGTCTTCTAATTCTTCCATTGTTGTCGTCCCGGCCAGCGATGCTCTAGTTTTATTTTGCAAGTCGAGCAAGCTTGGATTAATTGTTGTTCGGGACCGCCGCGAAATTTGCTCGTCGTTTTGGGATTGCAGGTATTTGCCTTTCGGGAAAAGCTTCCACGAGGACTTGCATTCGGACTCCTTTCCAGAGGGAATAGAAAGTCACAATGGGATCAACACAGATGCAGTTGGAAGCAGATTAATTCATATTCAGTTGTAAATTAGAACGTAAAGAGCACTGTGCTGAAAACTGCATAGCTTTTCTTCTTAAACGATTGCAAAAGATAGATATCTAAAAATCTAAGAACAAGAACAGATGAGGAGACAATTTTCTTAAGTTAAATTGCAGTTATTAATGATAATATCATATATACGGAAATGTAGAAGGATACTTTTTCATTAATAACCCAGCGTGAATAGCAAAATCAATTCTTTTTTAACTGTTTGTTAAGATAAATATTTAATAACTATACTACAAATCTAGAAATGGATACATGTATGACCACATAAGAATGATTTTTTAATCAACCTGCAGCAATACGAGCTGCAACCTTTTCATTGGTTCATTAAACAATTGGATAAAGCTATTAACCAGCCGATCAAGCTTTTTCAGTAAAAGCCTCTGTTTTTAAATGTATTCGTTACTTTATCTATAACATTAGTAGATTTAACTTTACCATTATTTAATATACAATGTGGTAAATAGCCGAACAGCGGAAACCTCCAACACGAACACATGAATTGATGCAAGTTGTTTGTTCTTTAATTAACCGCACAAAGCAACTAAACTGTACAACTGTACGATTTTATACCATCAGCCAACATTAACAAATTCAATAGATACATAAGACTGCGTTTTAAACTAACTCGTCCTTATATCAACATTCAACATTGACAGATTCAACTAGCCCGTTACTCAGTAAAATGAATATTCAATAACTAAATGGAACATCCATAAAAAAAACATCTGGATAAATAAAACTACGTCTTTTTATTAACTGGCTCTTCAATCAATCATTAACAGATTCAACATGTTTATTACACTATAAAATGAATATGTGATAACTAAATTGTATATCTATAAGTAAATAAACTTCTCACTAAATAAGATAACCATCTAAATACATGAGACTGTGTTTTTAATTACCTCGTCTTGATATCAACATTCAACATTTACAGAGTCAACTAGCCCTTTGCTTAGTAAAATAAAATTCCATAACTAAATTGTACATCTGTAAATAAGAACCATCTAGATAAGTAAAACAACCAATAACTGATTCAACACGTTTATTGCACAATACAATGAATAGCTGAATTGTATATCTATAAATAAATAAACTTCTCAGTAGATAAGATAACCATCTAAATAGATGAGACTGTGTTTTAATTAACTCGTCCTTATATCAACATTCAACATTTACTGATCAACAGCACCATTACTCAGTAAAATAAATATTAAATAACTAAACTGTAGATTGGCAAATAAAAAAAATCTGAATAAATAAAACTACGTTTTTCATTAATTGGCTTTTCGATCAAACATTAACAGATTCAACATGTTATTGCTCAATAAAATGAATATGTAATAACTAAATGTTATATCCATAAATGAATAAACTTCCCAATATATAATTGTGTTGCGTTGTGATTCGGTCTTCAATTAACCTTCAGCATTGCTCAATAAAATAAATATTTTTCATAACACCTACTTATTATTTATCAATAACAGAACTGTCAAACTGACTGCAAAGTTCCCCATAACAGCCATGGCTAAGTTTATTATAATAAATAAATTAATTAAAATATTTTTCATTTTTCTAACTGCATACCGATTGCTACACTCGTTGTTCAACACCCTGTAATCTAGGAGACAAATTGTGCTCGCTCGGGAACGAAGTTTAAGGGTACGAGATGTGGGGAGATGAAATATCCCGGGAACGAAATGTGGGGAACGAAATGTGGGGAACGAACTTTCCGCAAACCGGCTGTTATACATTTTATCGGTTGCAGGATATTAATGCCTTGTTTACAGATACAAAACTAGGCTGGTAACTAAATCATAACTGATCTGTACGGTAATAGTCCATTACCGTACATGGCAACCATAACCATGCAGCAACCGATAAACTATTGAACAAATCACGGATGTTATGAATCATAACAGCCTCAGATGTTTTAAAATCCTCGCTCTGCGAGCTCGGATTTCAATACAACATCTGCGGCAGTTATGATACTCATAACATTCCTAGATATGTTAATAGCTATAACAGCCTAGGCCGTTAAGAAATAACAAAACAGTAATATTTTAACATTCGCAATACTGAAATGTATAGTTGGTGACACTGTAAGTCTATGTCAAATTCGAGGTTAGCAGGTTAGGTTTTGCGTCAGTCTGTGTCAAAACTGAGGCAAAACCTAACCTACTAACATAAAATTTGACATAGACTTACAGTGTCACCAACAATACATTTCAGTATTGCCAAACGTAATGTTTTTCCATAGGTGACTCTGATAAGACGAGCTTTCTAACACCCGTTACTAATACTATTTTTCTACTCCTTTATTAGTAAATTGCTCATTGAACGTTGTTTACTTGATTAGTAAATTCGTTGCTCAAACAGTGTCACGTAATGACTAACACGTAATTTTTTTTATTACGTTACAGTTAGCTTCTGTTGTTTGTACGAATCGGTGTAGGGCTGTGACTGCAGCCGACTATTTTTTAAGATGGTGTGACAGTAATGATTTGACAGTTACTAAAACATGTCTTTTTCATTTAACGAAATGAGTGTGGTCGTAGAAAAAGTATAGTACTCAACTCGAGCTATAGAGCAATTACGCGCTCGTGGAATTACACACGCGCCGCTACGCGGCTTCTGCGTAACTTTTGCAACTCGCGTGTAATATGCTTCCTACAGCTCTCGTGTAATATACTATTAAATTGGCCTAAAATTTCAATTTTTGTAGGTGTTATGAAAAGTATTCAACGACATACGGCCTGTATCACATCGAACTAACTCGGATGAATTCATTAGCCTCGGCCTAACGGCCTCGGCTACAAATTCATCCTTGTTTGTTGATGCTTACTAACGGCCTTATGTCGTTAATAACTATAATATCCCAATAAGACTACGTCTTTTTTATTAATTTGATCTTTAATTAACCTTTAACAATAACAGATTCAACAGATTTATTGCCGAATAAAATGAATATTTCATAACTAAACTGTATCCGCAAATGATGAACAAGTGAAAGAGAAATGGTGCGATTTTGGTTAACTCGGGTTTATATCAACAGTTAATATTAACAGATGCAACTTGTTCACTGCTTAGTAAGATGAATATGTGATCACAAAATTTTACATCCGTTCATTAAAGAGACATCCGAATAGGTAAGAAGTATTTTATAAATCCGGTGTTTAAGCAACCTCCAACATGTACATTTCTCAATAAAATGAATATTTAATTGCTGTATGTTGCAGTCTTAAAATAAAGACACATCTTAATAGAAAAGTCTACGTTGTTTATTAATTTTATCTGTATTTACCCTTCAACATTAGCTGATGCAATAGGTTCATTGCTAAAAAAAATTGAATACTTGGAAACTAAAGTATATCCGTGTATGGATAAAGAACTGAAACGGGAATAATGTGTGTTTGATTAATTCGTTTCTTTATCAACATTTAGCGTTAACAGATACAGCTTGTTCCTTGTTCAGTAAGATAAATATATAATAACCAAATATTGGACATTTGTAAATAGAAAAATATCTGAATTGGTAAGACGACTTTTATTACTCTGGTCTTCAATCAACCTTGAACATTAACTGTTTCAACGTGTTAATTGTTCAGTAAAATTAGGATTTGATAATTGAATTGTGCGTTAGTAAATAAAGACAGATATGAATACAAAGGACTATTTTGTTTATTAAGTCAATCTTCAGTTACCCTTTAAAATTAATTGATTCAAAAAATAATTAAACTATATCCGCAAATGGAGAAACAACCGAATTGGGAGAACTCAGATTTTGATTAGTTCATTTTTCTATTAACATTTAACATTAACAAATTCAACATGTTAATTGTTCGATGAAATATATATTTGATAGCTTAACATTACATTCGTGAATAGATATTTATATGAAGAGAAAAGGCTACGTGTCTTATTAATTCGATCTTCAATTTATTACTCGTCAACATTAACAGATTTAGAAGGTAACTGCTTAACAAAATGAATATTTGATAAATAAACGAAATCCGTAAATGGATAAACAACTGAGTAGGGAAAACTGTGTTTTTGATTAACTTGTTTCTATCAACATTTAACATTAACAGATGCAATTTGTTCATTGCTTGGTAAGAGAAATGTGTAATAATTAAATTATACATCCGTTAATAGCGAATAGAGGATTCTCTAATTAATCCGATAAACTATCAACATGTGAATTGCTCAAAAAAATTAAAATGTAATAGCTGAATAGTATATTCCCAAACAAAGACACATCTGAATAGATAGTTTTATGTTTTTTATTAATTTTTATACTTAATTACCCTTCGACATTAACAGATTGAACAAGTTCTTTGCTCAATAAAATGAATAGGTAATACTGTGTTTGATTAAATTTTTTTTCTATCAATATTTAACATTTAAGATGAACAGATTCAACTTGTTCATTGTTCAGTAAGATGTATATGTAATAACCAAATATTGTACATCCGTAAATACAGAAATATCTAAATAGGTAAGACAATTTTTATTAATCTGGACTTCAACTACCCTTCAACATTAACAGATTCAACAGCTTTATTGCTCAATAAAATTAACATTGATAGCTAAAGTGTATCCGTAAATGGTTAAACAACTGAATGGGAAGTACTGTGTGTTTGATTAACTCGTTTTTCTATCAATATTTAAAATTAACGGAGTAAACTTGCTCATTGTTCACTAAGATGAATATGTAATAAACAAAATATTGCACATACGTAAATAGAGAAACATCTCAAGAGATAAGACAATTTTTATTATTCTTACTTCAATTACCTTTGAACATTAACAGATTCAAGAAGTTCATTGTTCAATAAAATAAATATTTGTTGGCTGAAGTGTATCCGTAAATGGATAAACAACTAAATAGAGAATATTGTGTGTTTGATTAACTCGTTTTTGTATCAATATTTAACATTAACAAATTCAACAGGTTCATTGCTCAATAAAATGAATATTTGATAACTAAACTATACACATAAATGAATAAACAACTAAATAGGGGAAGACTGTGGTTTTGATTAACTCTTCTTTCTATGTAAATTAAGAGATTAAACTTGTAAGATGAATATAAAAGAATTAAAATGTACATCCGTAAATAACGGGTGTTCATAAACAGTCGTCATCCCAGTTGCTTTGAAAAACAAAATGTTATGTCTTTGATTAATTCGTGCAACACAATGAAACGTCACTGAGTACTGTCATAGCGCATTTTTTCTCAATTTTAATAGACATACGTTTCTGAAGTCAAAACCTACTGGGATGACGACTGTTTATGAACACCCGTTAGATAAACATTTGAATAGGTAAAGCGATATTTATTACTTCGGTCCATTAATAACCTTTAGCATTAACAATTTCAACATGTAAATTATTCAATAATAGTTATTTACGATACAACTGCGTAAAGCTACTCTTTAGGCAGGAGTGGGGTAGAGTTAAAACGCGAGTGAACGAGCGTTTTAAGCTCCACGAGTGACTAAAGATGCTTTACGCATGTGTATCGTACAATATTTTATCTACGATAGACTAAAAAATACGGTAAATATAAAAAATGAATTTTAAATAACTGGATTGTACGTTTCTAAATAATGGCACATCTGAGTATGGTTTTTGCTAATTCTGTATTTCATCGACATTTCTTGCTCAATAAAACGAATATTTGATAAGTAAACTGCATCCTTAATTGAATAAACATCTGAGCAGATACGACTATGTTCGTCATTAACATTTCTTTATTAACATTTAACATTACCAGGTTCAACTTGTTCATTGTTCAATGAAATGGATAATTAATAACTATAATAAACGTTTACCGTTAACAGATTCAATATGTACCGTTGAGGAAATAAAAAGATAAATATCTGAATGATCTCACTGTTGATGCTATCCATAGCTTCTTATATTGCATTAATTTTCTTATCTTGGTTCAGTAGAACAAAATATATAGGATTTTATTAAACAATTAGCAAAGCAAGATTACAGTGTTCAAATAATGACAAATGACCCTACAGGGCTTCTCCCGGTTGTCAGGACATTTTGAAATTGTACGAACGTACGGCTATTAGAGCATTTTTCTAAAATTGCGACCCCGATTTTATATGGAATTTTTATATTATTCCGCTTCTTAAGTTAATCATCTCGAATTGTACGCAGGCCTAGGCATTATAGCGTTACGCAGCTGTGTAATCGCTTCGGTCTGTCTCGCCGCACACGTGTCCATTTATCGCCCCGCGGCAGTCGTGAACTTGTTGTCAGGCTTCGTCCCTTCGGGGTGGCGTCCGCCGGGCGCTTGCGAGATTGTTTTGCCCGTTGTTTTGGTTGTGTGTTCCCGGACTTGCAGCGAGTCGGTCGGTTACAGCAGTGTTTGTTCCCGGTCGAATTGCCAGGCGCTTTTCTGTTTCGTCGAATGGGCCGTCGGCCAATATAACCACTTACGTGTATGTGCGATCAAATTGAGAGAGTTTACCCCTGGTCAAGTTTTACGTGCGAGCCTTTTCGATTACTCTGGTCGCATCGTGTTTCTTGGTTAGGAATCTGTGGGATTGATTATCAACGTCTACGCTTCAAACTCGTTGACCCCCTCGCCCCGTTTCGCAAACTTTGGGACACCCGCCGCAAGCTGGACTCTCTTCGACCGCCCCAGGTGAAGTTATGTGAAAGTATTGTACTAGACGTAAGCTTTCCGCGCTAGTTATAAGTGTACACTACCTAACTCTTGTTACATTCCCCTTTTTCATTATGCAGTGCGAATAGATTCTCAATGTACGGTCGGCGCCTTAGAAATCGGGACAATACGTACTATGATACATTTTGCATGTACATATTTTTAGGTGTATAAACTGGGTTTTTGCAGTTGTTATGGTTTTGATTGTTACATAATTTTCCAAATGTTGCGTTTTTTGGTTGATAGTCAAATTCCAATAATACAAAAAAAATTATGAATCAAACATTACAACACAACATATTACGTGTCCCGATTTCTAAGGCACCTACTGTACAGTGCCATATGCTAGCGTATCACATTTCCGTACTAATTAATGTCTGTAATCATATTTGTGCACTAACTAACGTTTGTTACATCACCCCTTTTCATTATGCAGTGCGAAGGGATTCTCAATATACAGTACTATATGCTAGCGCATCACATTTGCGTACTAATTAATGTCGGTAATCAGATTTGTGTACTAGCTAATGGTTGTTTTTAACATCCCCTTTTTCGTTACGCAATGCGAGCTAACTAATGTTTGTGTACCTTACTCGTGTACCGTATGTGTCTGAAGAACAATAGACCTATTTTTCAAACGCTTCCTCTGTATTTACTTTGTGCTGCATGTTGCGTTTCAGTGTAAGCAATTTCGTATAGTGTCGTCTCCCGATTAGCGGCTGATGTAAGATTGGTGTAAAGCGGATCCTGGACGAATTTGTGAGTGTCAAGGTAGGTTCGAACGCTCCGGCTGCCGGTTTCAAGGAGTCCCAAGACGACATTCATACCCTACCCCGTTTGGCTTTCGGGCTTCTGTCAGACGTGGGCTCAAATTCCGAATCCCGTGGCGCCCTATTATTTTGTGTCACCCTGTATATGTCGTCACGCTTGTCCCTACGGCGGCGGCGTCCCCCCCCCCCCGTGGTACCACGCCCATCTCCCTGAGCGTGTTCAGCCGTGGCTATTAGTCTGTTCCCTTGAATCCTAGGGCAAGTGGTGACGTTTCCAGGACGTGATAAGTTTGGTGACACTCCGTGCCCCGAGGTGTCGTAAAAACAGTTTTATACCGTAACACGGTTTACGTTTCGGCAACTGTGTATTGCTCAATAAAATAAATATTTAATAAGTAAATAAATTGCAAACCCGTAGATGTCTAAGCATCTGAATAGGTAAGAGTATGTTTATTATTAATTATATCTTCAATCAACCTTCAACATTAATAGATTCAACACGTCTATTGCCCAACAAAACGAACATTTAGTAACTAACTGGAAACTTCTTAAATGATTAATTATCTGAAAAGAGAAATTACCTTCATACTACATATTTAGCACTTTTAAGCACATACAAATCGCTCTATCCATACAGGGGTTGAATTATTCATTAGCTCATATTAAATGCACCACTGAGCAATAAAACGACGCAAAGTGCATAGCAGTGTACTTATACTGATTGGCACTACTGTACATCCACTCATCACAGACTAGGTTCGGGAGAAAGTCATTGTACGACTCTTGTAAATAGTCTCCTTCTGTATCGTGCATGATGATACACTTAGCCATAGCTGTTATCCCATCATAGTTCTGAACGATAAAACGTTGTACTTCTTCTTTGGTAGGTTCAAGGTCATTTAAATTGGACGCATGCTGTAATTGCATGACGAAAGAGTACTTTATATGTAGCTTGCCCTTAGCGTAGTCGCTTGCTCCGCCGGTGTGTGGGCCTGAAACATGCTTATTTTTAGTAAAACGTGCAAAATCTTTAACGCCAAAGAAATTACAACAATCCTCCGCCACGTTTCCAATTCGATAGTGATACTTGGAGTCGGGATCGCTTTTGTCCATTGCGAACTTGGCAGTTTCGGCGGCTTGTTGAAGATCGTTACAGTCGTCGCACTTCTTCCTCATGTAGGCCCAGGGATAAAGAAGCTGATAGCTAGTGCCGTGGAGGGAAAGGTATAATTTTATGTTCTCTGCGTACTTTTCGAGCGTTGAAGCTAAAGCTGCAGATTCAGGTTCGCTGAAAGGATGGTGACCTGCATAATTTCTGAAGCAGGGACTGCCGATAGCTGTCTCAAATTAGTTAGTTTTTTAGATTTGTGTGGAACAATCAGAAAGCTTAAACCGCGAAAGAAGAATATTTGTAACTCACGTTCCCACTGGAAACCGAAATTCCTATTGAGATCTACCCCACAATCGTTACACTGGTGGTGGCACGCGGTGAAGTTCATGTTCTTCTTGTGCATTCGTTGCTGAAACAGGTTTCAAATTAGATTAGTCCAGTTTGGAGAAAGTTTGGGCTTATGTTTACCGTGCTGTGGCTGTAAATATAACCATCGGGATTAAGACAAGGTACTATGTACCAGTTCACCTCACTAACTGATGATTGCATGGTTGCTCTAACCACACGTTCAACTAGAAACATTGCCGTTTTCACAGACAACCAATCCCTGGCATGTATGCCAGCATCGATAAATATCACAGTGCTTGCACCTATGTGTTCTATTTGAATCATTTTTATTGGCCGTTCTTGGAATGACTTTCCTATATCAGTTACCACTATACGTCGACCTTCGATGTGTTTTAATTGCAGCTTAGATAATTGCTTGGTGATCTGAATGAAATACTCAAGTTTAGTATATACTTTGTAAACGGTGATCTTTAGCCCAGTATAATCCACAGTAGTCAAAAATTCAGACATACGTCAGTATACACATCCCGTTCTGTGTGTGTGGCATTATGAAATGTCTCGTGGAATCTGCAGCATGCAAATGATTATTTTTTATAGACTCAGTAAATACGCCTTACCCATTTGGATCTATTGGAAGGACTCTGTACGTGATGTGTGCAGAATTTAGGGCACGTAAACTCTTCGGACGGGCTAAGCAGACAAGCATGACATTGTCTTCTTTGTAGCGCTCCTCCACAACGTCTACGTCGATTTTCTCCAAGTAGTTTCTCAAGGACGTCCACGCTCTCGGATGTATTGTTATTGTCACCACTTTTTGTCTGAAATGCTGTTGTTGAATGTTTTGGAAGGGATGTATACGCACACATGCCTCCTCAACCCCAGCTCGCAGTTACCGATGCAATGCAGCAGAAATAGTATTATTAAGACATTAAAGTTTATTGACATTTTGTATAAATTATTATTGTTGACAATTGTAGAGAAAGCTAACTTCCTAGATTTTAATATAAAATAATATCGACCCGACGCCGACGCAACGTCCTTAGGCATATAAATAAAGAGGTAGCCTTTCAGATACAATACCAAGACGGTAAACTTGCGAATCACCAATAAGGATAAATGAAGGACTATGAAAGAACTATTTGGTTCATGATTCGAACAGTTTGATACCATTCCTGTGAGGTTAGTGTTTACGCACAGTTTGAAACACTCATTACGTTAAGTTACTAGTTTCCAACTAAAACTGTCAACATCTTTTCTCAGTAATTAATGTCATGTATTTAAGGCCTTCGTTTTTCCGCATGTAGCGGCTTTTAGTGAATTAGGTTAATTAAACGCTGCGCAATCTGCCGTTAGGGGTTAGCAGCAAATTTCTCTCCTCACAACTAATCTATAGTTTTTTGTTCTAATTTTTCCAAGATTATCAGTGAACTTGTATACTTGATCCAATTTGGATCAAAATATATTTCCAATTGCATCACAAAACCTGACAACCAATCAGAGTTGATAAAGCGGTGTTAATAGAATCCTACAGTTCCACGATTTGGAATTCCGACTCTTCCACTTTATATTTTTGGTTAAATTAAAGAAAATGATTTTCAAAAATTTACTAGTAGAATTAGGTCGCCTCTGACTCACTTCCCGTGGTTCACAACGCTACTAAGTCGATAATATTAAAAAATAAGGTCAGTCAAGTATAGGTATCACTACTCCTCACTATAATGACTCGAAAACTTACTTGTTCATACATGTTTTGAAAACCTGTATAGCAATCTGTTCGAAATCAGTTCATAATCTGTTAAAATCTACTCCAATCGGAGGTGAGTTCGACACAATAACATCTAACTGCTAAGTTTTCAAACTGGCTTGTTGGCGAACTGATCTTACTACTTTCGTGGTGTAAAAACACATTATATGCAGATTCTAAAATTATGAAACTAGCAAAATCAGTTCCTCTTAAAACTTACGCTAGTTGGAGCTTAGTTCAAAACAGCGACAAACTGGCTTAGTCGTTAATACTGTAATATTTTGAATAAATAAACTTTACTCTAGCTTGGTTAATTATGCTTATTTACTTTATAATATTAACTTGCCGTTATGGGTATTTTAGCAACCAGAGTGCGACTTATACTCGATTGTATAGATTAAGAATAGTGTGAATAGAATATGTATATTCGTCTTTATGTTAGATGTCAAGTTTTTTAAATTAAATTCAATTATACAATGTCTTTACTAATAAAAAGAAAATAAGTCGTGCCCTTAATTAATTCTAGGTGTGAAACAGCAATCTGCGTGCTTGCCGTGGTTTCTTTGTGGGAGTAAAATTGCCATTTCTGCTGGGTAGTATTCGAACCCTGGATGGTCATATTCTAATACCGGATCCAGTGACCAAAAATACAACCTAAAACGGCTTGAAGGAGATATTTACTAATACCGATGATTGCGACCAAACAAATACTTTAAGGGCAGGTCTCAGGTGTATTGCTAGATGTCGGATTCGATTACTTTTGGAACCGATGCAGGATTGCAGTTCTGAAAGGCTTTACTAGGCGGTAATTAACCGTCTTCAAGATGCCAAATGTTTTCGTTTTATATCTTCCTGGGCTTCTCTACGTGGGTCATCTGAAAAAAATTAAGAAAGGATGCGCCGTGCTTAGCTGCACGCGGAGTCTTACCGCTAGGTTGTTTCGCTTATCGACTAATTCTTGCGCGCTGGATATTCACACACGGGTTGTGATTTATTGGTGGCGTATAAATTTTAAGCACAATATTTTATGCCTAAATTGAATTTGGGAGATGTTAACGTGATCATACCACTCCCTCTAACATCAACCAATGAAAAACGGCAAAATGCATAGTTACGCATGTACTAACTTTTGATAATGTACATAGCAACTGACAATCACATACCTTCCTGATTAATAGGTGATAATCACACGCCTTCACAAACATCACGTTACCTGCTGTCAGTACAATATTGTCATAACAACCACATTAACTGTACTTTTAATATTTAAAATACTATTCAAACGTTGTTTACTGACTCGTGATATAATCTAGCCGAATGCAACTCGTGTCTTCTTGATTCTCAAATCATTTCTGTTTCCACTCGATATATTGTTTTAGGCAATCACGCTCGTCCTTCGGACTCGCGTGATTGCCAAACAATATATCTCATGTAAACAGAAATGATTATTTGATAATCAAGAACCCACTAGTTGGATTATATATGATTATACCACTCCCTCTAACATCAAATAAATGCAAAACGGCGAAATGCATAGTTACGCATGTACTAACTTCTGATAATGTACATAGCAACTGATAATCACATACCTTCCTGACTAATAGGTGATAGTCACACGCCTTTACAAACTGTACTTTTAATATTTAAAATAACCTATTCAAACTTTGTTCACTGACTCGTGAAATAATCTAGCCGAATGCGACTCGTGTCTTCTTGATTATCAAATCATTTCTTTTTTCACCCGATATTTGAAAATCAAGAACCCACTAGTTGCATTATATACGATAATACAGACAATTGTACCGACACGGCAGCTGTCTTACAATATCGTTGACATTTTTCTAAGTTGGATGAGCTTAGAACCCCAGGTGGTGAGCCAGAACCAGTCGTATTTTACTACTTTTGTGACATAAAACGCATTAAAATTCAAGGTATAAAATGTAATTGTGCAAACAGAATCAGTTCAGATTTATCATAATTTCTTCAAACCTATGGCAAATGGAGCAAAGAACTAAACGACGACAGCTAATTATTAAGTTATCAAACTGGCTTAGTCGGTAATGTAGACATCTTTACGTGCACGCCGCTATTGTGCAGTGTCGTTGAGATCTTACCGACTTATCTGGGTGCAGAACCACAGGAAGAGAGCCAGAATTGGCCTTGTTCTACTATTTTCGTGACATAAAAGACATTAAATCCAAGTTCTAAAATTCAATTGTGCAACCAGAATCAGTTCAGATTTGTCATAATTTCTTCAAACCTGCAATTGAATCAGAATCCAAAACAACGACAGATAACTATTGAGCTTTTATACTAAATTAGTAATTGACTCTCGATTCAAAAATTTAATCGTGCAAGTTTTTAGTTAAAATATGCGTACTCGATATTCGAATTGTATCAAATAGAAGTACACGCTTTATGCCACAGTTGCATAAAATGTGTCCCTGGCTTTTCTGTTGCAATTACAGAAAAGCTTGGAAAGTGCATTACCTTTATTGATGATTATCCTTACATTTTGTTGCTCTCAAGTTACCATACATTTATTTTCTTGTTAAAATAACTACATGCTTTTTTATATAATGGTAAATGTGGCAATATATATTATAGTAGAAACAGTAAACCTTTTATAAAACACAAAATCGACGTTTATTCCTTTAAGGGAACATAACATTAAACTGAATATCGATGAAATCCGTAAACGCAATAGCACGCGAGTTTTTCTCTAGATACAGATATTATTCCCAATAGGTAGTTACCGTTACAAAAGTATTTCTAAGAAATTTTTATTTGCAGTCTTCAGACCATACTTGTAAATTAAAGTAAACCTGTCCGTTTGGGATAATTGAGCTTCAGCTGAATTTAACCTAAAGATCGGACTGCGTTACTGCTCTAGGTAAAACACAGTATGAGTACTTACTATTATAATGATAATTAAAATGATAGCTACTCGACATTACTTTCTATAGCTCACCTTTTACAATATTAACGAAAACCATTATCATTAGTCCTCCACTTTTCGGACGACACTGCCTAAACACGTTAACGACAATCGATACCAAGTGGGTTCTCAACGAAACCTAAAGGTAAAATGCCTTGCGATATAAAACTGGGCTTCGAAGACTCGTAACTAATTACTCGGTTGGTTGCAGTGCGTGCCGGAGATTAATATTCGGCAATTCCTCGGCGAATTGTTAATAACGCAATTCCTCTAAAAGCATCGCGATGCTTTCATACGAAGGTTTAATTCGTCTTTATATATACTTCAGGACAACCCTTTACGAATTAAGCGAATTAAAACCCATCCCTAATGTAATTCGGCCAACCTCTAGTATTCCAGACACCTAATTCGAAAAGTTCTAGCCGGGAAGAAATTGGGGAGATAATAAAAGTGTGGAGTTTGCACCGAGAGATCCCGCAAATTGCTTGTGTAATTTAACGCAAATGTTTTGTTTAACTTGCTCATTTATCGTGGGTTTAAGTTATGCAACTATGTTTGTTTTCTAATTGCCCAATTTAGAGTGATCTTCAAATGTTTAATAATGTAAAAATGCAATGTTATAATTTAATCGGAAATGCGTATTTGCATTTCATTTTGTGCGCGTTTCATGCCGGTGAACTCCTTAGTAATATCAAAAATGTATTTGAAAATCGTGTACATGGTGGTGCTAAAGCAAATGTAAAATGTGACAGTGGAGACTAAGTAATTCATAGAAATCGTAATGGGGCGGTTTATGCCGTTCTATTAAATTATTTTTGTCCTCATTCATTGCTAGCTAGCACAATAGCAATGATACTTCTTGTGCTTTGTTTACCTCAGTTCATGGTTACGTAAAGGCCTTGTTGCTATAAACCCTAAAAGCTGACCCTGAACTCATAGGTTCACACAATGTCTGCGTCGATTGCTTCTCGTGAGTAACAGAGTATGGCATAAATCACGATTGGCGACTTACAGTTGGGTAACGACCTGGATCTAGACCTCGCACGTTTTCACGGCGATGCTTCTACTATTGCCTCACTTCATGAAGTGTTTTCGCTTTCTTTGCAGTCTCAGTAGATTTCCAAATACAAAACTAAGTGGGGGTGAAATATTGAGCCAAACTTTATTTCTAATAGACATGAATCAAATAATTACGTAATATGGAAGAGAAAGGAAGGAAAATCTGTTGCGTTTTATGTATTTCTTGTAGTTGCAAAATTTGGCAGATGCAACCATTATCCTTTTGTTCTTCTATTCCTTGGTGCACCTGCATCTGATCGGTTGTGTGGCCATCAACAATCGTCATAGCTAAAAATTACTTATACTTTCTTCGAAAACTGTAACAGGATATGGTGATATAATCATGACCGACCTCTTTCACATTCGATTCGCTTAGTGACGTGGTAGGTAAACCATACTTTTTCTGAGCGATAGCGGCATATTGGTTGGCCATCAACATCTGAAAACCTCATTCTAAAGTGTACAAAGGAAATTATAATACACAAGAGACGGTAATTGCACACAATGGTGGTTCTGCTGCTTATACAAATCAAGAATTGGCATGAAGATTTAGATTTGCAGTTGCAAATTGCAGTAATACTGGTAATATAATCTCTCTATCTATTTATCGTCAGTTCTTAATCATCATGTATAACTAGCACAATTACTATAATATACATTAGAATGGATATTGAGACCACCATGAACGGAGTGATTTAGTGATATATATAGGTATATATAAGAGGGGAGGTAAATGTGTACATTGAAGTTTATTAGTATGTTCTCGAACTCTGTTGCAAGGTAACACCCGTTTTAAAATGTTACCACTGTTAACTAGTCAGATAGAAGAAGTCGTAAACTGGAAGAACAGGCGTTTGCTTACAAATGTCAAATCAGTCGGTACCAAGAAAAATTGACGTCGCTGTAGTGTTTTAAATGCTTGTGATGGGGTGCGGGGTCACACCATAGAAGGTTTGCTGGCGATGTGAAATGTACAAAACAAGCGGAACTGCATTGCGCTTTACAAATACAATTTCTAGGAATTATACTGCCGCGTTATCAGTAAAGCTAGTCAACGCCCTGCCAAGGACATCTACAGGTGAAAACAGAGTTGATAGGGCGGCACAGATAGTTGAAGGCCCCTAAACTTATTTAACAGCTGCAATTGCATATAAACACATGCAAAATGTGGTGATAGTTTACACGTAAAATATAAAATTATAGCGTAGTTAAATTAACGGTAAATAACACATGCAGCATAATATAATAGACATGAATTAGACTTAGCTGGCTACAGTCCCTGATCAGCCGGAGGGTTGCAAAACTACTGATTGATGTACAGGGTTTTGATGACGCTGGCATTTTACATGGCGTAGTAGGATACGCTATTCGAAATTTCGAAGTTTCAAACCTGCGTAACACTCCCCACGCAACGTCTGTGCTCCACTACTTCTGAGAAATTTTTGACGATCTGTCCTCATGCGCTCTATTGCGAGAAGTAATTCAATAATACGAATGACACGGTTTCCTACTGTGCAATTTCAAAAATTAGCTGCCCGGTGATTCCTAAATAATCCCAGCAACTCATTGCCTTATTCTAGTTAAGAAGCCACATCAAACGCTTCGAACATGGTTTGTTTGCTTTTACGTTTGCTGATAAATATTTACCGCTTTTCAACCGGCTTTGAACAACTGCTGAAAAGGATCTAACGTTACAAATAAAAAAAATAGAAACTGTTTGTTGTCAAAACTAGAACAGTAATAAATCAAATTATGAGAAACAGGTTTATAACAGTGACAGCGAGCAACAAAGCTGCCCGTCAAAGAATCAAGAAGCCAAACCCCTATCGGGTCTAGCCATTAATAGTATCTTCAGCAGTTTCCATGCATAATGCTAAGACCTCAGAGACGTACCTTGGCTTAAATTACACGAAATTGAGTTTGCCAGTGCTCCTTAGCTTTCGGGACAAGTTTTATCCAGACATTTGTGTGCAAGCAACGAATTATGGATCTACTAATATTGCCCCAAGACAAAAACTCAGTCTTCCCGATAGAAAACACCAGAAGAAGAATGGTAAAAAAGTACATTGGAGTAATGTCAAGACAAGCAACTGCTTTCTTAAACCACTAAGGTGTTGATCACCATTAGCACTCTCCATAATATCAAATGGTGAACAAGGAATACTACCTACCACTATGTTGTGAAGAGAAAGAGGCTTTATCTCCAGGAAGGTGATGACTGACAGCTTCATAAGGATATCTTTGCCTAATCATCCCATCTTCTCCCAGATTTTTTGGCCAAACGCCCCTAACTGACTTTTTAATTTTAATTTTTATTTCTTCTAGGTCTTCATTGCTCATACTTGCTCGTTATGTAGTAATGCAAATATATTAAGGTTCTATAGCCACCGCGGGCCCTTTGACCTTGCATTAATTCATCTTCAAGTTACTACAACTACGATATAGATAGCATCAGAGTCGAAAAGGAATCTGTCGTTTTCTATTGTTATCGACAACTTGGGGTTGACATACTCTTCAGTGCCCATCGCTAGTTCTGGAAAGCTAAAACACGATAGAGGCTTTAACACAAACTAAATTGCTCATAATCGTTGTTTTACCTTGTCCTGATGAGCTTCACTCAGTGACTAAACCACCATTGGCATAGGAACAAGAATATAAAATTTAAAAAATATCACTTTAAGGAATGAGAATAGTAGTAAATTATGTTTTTGTGGTCGTAGCCCAGGCTCTGACGATGGAATAGTGGCGTATAGTGTGTATGCTGTTTTTGTTGACGAAGACAATCGACAGCATTGAATCCCAGGATAGAAGCCTTGACAAAGCCAAAAACCAGCATGCGCATTGGACACTCTAGAATTCTTCTACAAGTGCAGAACATTGAAGATTTTGTTGAAGGGGTAAAATTCTAATGGAGTGTGATACGTGTAGGGTGCGTTCTCATGGTAGCTGTGGCATTCGGTGCATATTATTAGAATTTCTATAAAATTTGCCCAAATGCTAAAAAACGTTAAAACACTACGAGCCGCCACTGCTAGTCAAATGAAAAGCCGATAATTTATTTCGAATCTGCGCATTTAGCTATTGCAATAAGCTAAATATATTGAATTAAATTTGTTTGCCATCCTAATTCATCTCACGCAAATTAGAACGGACGCAACCGAAGCGAATTGGATCCAAAAATATGATTACGAGATTGTCTTCGCATACTTATAGGTTTGGCAAGAACCGAATTTTATAAATAATGAAATTGCAACAGTACCTGCTGTAGCTACCGTGACCCGGTCGAGATTTTAGCTGCAGCGCCGAGATTAATTCAGACAAATTGCACATCTTCACGAGCTTATTTTGCACTGTATCGAAACGTATTACGAAAATTGGCCGGCTTGTCAAATAATAACGAGCGGGTGGTCGCGAAGATGATGACAGTAAATTAGGAGCTTGCGGAATGTAGGTTAAGCTGGAATATTTAGTCTAGTTTTAGTTCGAACAGAATGTTAACGCATTGTAAAATAGTTGTCAAAAAAAAATAAGCGAGATGTTTTTGTCTAAATTAATAAGTAGAAGTTTTAGAAGCTTTTCGATTAAGTCTCAAAATGTTTTTGACACTTTTACAATAAACATAATATTGTAATTAAAGGCATGTATATCGACGTCTACCGATTTTCAAAACAGGTTTCTATTTTGAGACTTCAGAAGGAAGTTCGGAATTTAATAAAAAGTTTAGCCAGAAGTTAAGCTCCAAACTTCCGAAATCAATAAGAAATTGTTACTTCTGACGTTTAAATCGGCGAGATTAACCTTGAGACATGTGTTTTCGAACGTTTTTAGAAAAACAGACTGCTTAATCAATACCTGTTAAATTTTAGCTTGCTTCGTTCAGTAATCGTTCATAACCCGAAGGCCGCTTTGGGGCTGTAAAACATTTGAATGTCCCCAATTTTATCCCAGTAAGAAATTCGAACAACACTTGTCAATGAAGAGACTGACAGCTGGAAGCTGTGAGTAGCCAAGAAATCTGATATCAGAAACTGACCCTAGGCATGAGTGGCAAACCATCAAAATAATGAGAGGTCTAATTTTTTTCTAACATCCGACGTAGAAGGCTTCACCCAAACAGCAATGAAATACTCTTATAGGCAGAAAATGGCAGCAAGGATTTAATATCTACAATCAAATGATCAAAAATATGTCCTCAGCATCGAGAGAGGGTAGAAGTATACAAAAACGATGTCCAATAATACAGTCACAAAATACTAACAAGATACCTCAAAGATTAAAACTGGAAACCCAAAATATCTATAAGAAACCTTTATCTTTCCATGCAAACTGAGGGTATTAAAGCCAAACTAGCGCTCAATTAGGTCATGCAGTACGTAATATCATAAAAATACGCCATAGAATAGTTAAAGACCACTATTTAAGGTTGAGCATGAGCCCAAAGAAAATAGCTAGAAAATATGTAATGTATTAATTTAAGTAATATTAAGATTTTCCGCAATGTAGCCGATTCCAGGCCTACGGGCACACTAAAACGTATTGCACCAGGTCCTATACTTGTATTAAATGTGATGGATGACGAAGCAGAAGCTTTTGTAGAAAATCTGGCGAAAGTTTTTACAAATTTATAATCTCAACCCTATGAAAGGGTATTTTTTCTGCTAATTCAATGGGATAGGCTAGCCACCTTCCTGGGCTAAATTAAAAGTAGCCATACAGACTTATTTAGTATGTGAAGCGACTGAAGTTTATGCGTGCGGCATTCGCATCCTTAGAGCAACACGGAAAACTTAAAGCAGTCGCTGGCGTACTTTGCCTGTGGCTACACTTTTCGAACGACTACAAGTGAATTTCACCGGCGCGGCGGTGAATTAAATGAACGCGGCTGAAGTGGCTCAGTAAATAAAATTTACTGCATAAGTGTTTGTATGTACCAAGCCATGTTGGCACTGCAAGTAATTACCATTTTAATAGTGTACAGAGTTGACAACTGCACAGCGGCAAAAGAGTTTTGTGACGTTCTGATTGTTTCGTGACGTCAGCCTCAGAGAGGAGACAGCCAGCAGCGAGAAACTTTGCCGCAGCATTTGTTGAGAAATTACGCACAACTAGTTATCCAAGGGATGATGTAATTCAGGGCGAGCGCACTTTATTACACAGTAGGCTTCGAGCATAAGGTAAACTGATACAGGGCATGTTTGCAGTTAGAGCGATAAGCGCCTACTAACGATGTCGAAACAAAACATGTATGTGCATCGTTGTTTCGAGGTATAAAACAGACCTTCGATAAGATTTTGCACGAAGGACTGTTATAGAAATTCAAACAATATCTTCAATGTTAAGTGCATTTAGTGTCAAATTATCATCAAATCAACTTCGGTGCACGGCAAGGTAGCGCGTTCAGGCCGTTTATTTATCCAATGTATATCCCTGGCACACCAAACAATGATGCAAGGCTGCTTCAGTACATGGAGAATATCAGTTAAGATTGATAAATCCGCACAGGTAATATTCACCAATAGCCAAGAAATTTGATTACTTTTTTGATAGTTTTGAAGTTTCTATATGATATTTCTACACAGACTCAGTAATGTTGTAAAAAACATTTAGTTAACAAGCAAAAATAATGGAAAAGTTCAAAATTTTAAGACATACCAACAAAAATGATTCAGCACGGAATCATTACAACACTAGAACAAAATCAAGAAATCGAAGGTACATTTCTCTTAACTTTGTTGAATTTTATACAAGCGAATAGCCAATACTAGCCTACGCTACACAGATGTGTTCTTAAAATATCCTAAGATGAGGACCAAAGTCCCAAAAATGTGTCCAATTCTCAAACCTTCATACCAGCAAGCTTCCTCAACTAATACTTCACGACATAAGCTTGCAGCACAAAATTCGTATAAATCCTGCCGCAAAGGGGCACTATCTTTTTCGGCAAAAACCTCCAAAAGCAAAATCCTTGTTATCTCCCAGCTGTTTCGACATCCGGTAAAATAGGTTACATCTCAACCGCTAATACTCCGTTTACTAAGCGACCGCGTTCCAATGAAGTAGCTTTTACACGACCGTGTATTATACACCGAAATAATTCTCAATAAGATTGCGCTTTTTACACGAAATACGCCGTGCGCAAACTAGTAAATAATGTTGAAGTTAGAACTTTTTAAATAAGAACTGTGCATGCAATAATTTTGTCGTTAACTTTCTAACAGTCCTCTGACTGTTATATATATATATTAACGATACAAGTTTGATTATGGAATATCTTAACGATATGAGTTTGATAGCCAAAACGACGAGGTGAGCCGAGTTTTGCGGCAATCAAATGAGTCTCGTTAAGTCCTATAAGCAAACGTGTATTGTTCAAATTTTTCTACGATCGTGTCAAAATGATAACTTTTTGCACTGTTTCTAGTGTCAAAAGCGACGTTTGTATCACTTTTATTATTAGCGCCCAAAATACGACTTATTCGCACGTTGCCATTGAAGGCGTGTTTTAATACTAAATTAAAACACGCTTTGCCGTAAGTTTGAATGTCAACATAACCTAGAATATCTAACACAATGTGACGGAAAAAGTGTCACCGAACTAAGTTTTTATATTTCTGTTGCGATAGTAGAAAAAATAGCGTATGATACACGTGTATAAGAGCCATTAAAACACTAGCGACGTTAAAAGCACTCCGCTAGCGCGTCGTGCTTTTAAACTCATCGCACGTACTTTAAAGGCGTACTTATACACTAGTATCATAATATATTATTATCTTCATCAATAAATTCTGGTTCGATGTATTTTTTATATAAAAAGAGTGCGGTAATATCGATACTAAAATTAATTTAGTTAATAGTCTATAACAACACCGATGAATATAAAGTATTTAACAAATGATGCCGGTTAAATGTCCAAACGTACTACAAATTGTACACATTTTTAACTTAACTGCCCAATCGAATTTAAATATGTGTAGAAAAAAAAATACAATCTTCGAGTCAAACCTTTTGAATTGCATAGATATAAATCAATTTTGCAAGATTCTCTGCTTCGCGTAGGAATCTACTGTAGTTTACCTTATGTAAAGCCTGATCTAGACGTTGTTGTTGTGGGTTAGTGCTGAGTGGTAAAGTCAGTTTTAAATTTGTAATAAGAAAGCGTTCGAATAGTTATCGCACCTTTTTGGTCCACACGTGCACTAATAAGTAAAATAAACTTTAACTACTTACTCTTCTGGAGACTCTCTCAAGATGTGACGTACCCAGTTCTTGACATCAGTTACATTTGTGCGTGCTCTGAATTCAGTGTTTAGAACTTTGCTGTTCAACCAAGTTTGACCTTCTTGTGATTTCTCTATTTTATAGGTTTCCTTGAAGTTGTCTGTGGATGTTTGACATTACTTTTGTATTTTTCAAGTTCATTTGAAGTGCTCTTATCTTAGAAGCTAAATCGAGGTCAGCTAGTTCCAATTCTTCCCCGTTTTCACCCATTATGACTCTATCAACTATGACACGCAAAGGATTGAAATACACTCCGTCTATATTTATTGCTCTTCTCCCCCAATTTAACCTTTTGGGTACATTTTTAAGTCGCAACTACAGAAGTTTTGGGGAAATGGCATTTTCCTGTCTGGTACCGCTCTATCGCTGTATTTATTATAGTTGGTTTCTTCGTAAATGTTAATGTGTGTGGTTGCATCCTTATAAATATTTTCGAGGTGTATACTGACCATAATTCTATTATAACCAAGGGGTTTGTTTTGTCAACCCCCTGGTTACCAGTTTTACGTGCTGCCACGTTTGTGTGATATATGGTTGCTTTTAAGCCCATATATCACTATTTGCCCTAAGAGGTCGAAATCTCATCTTCTGACCACTGTGCGGTAACTTAGGGGTTGTAAGTTACTAGTTATGGTTAAGTAAAACTCCCACAAAAGAATAAATAACTTATATTAAAAGAACTTAAAAATTTGGATCAAGTACAAATTAATTTTACACTATCTGATCAATGGTTAATTAACTGTAGCTTCGTTAAAAGGATTGATCAAAATTATGCTTAATTTTTACGACATCAATTTACTTTGGAAGGAAAGAATAAACATAGCAGCCCTGGTTACTAAAATACACATAAATGACTGACCTTTGTCCAGGTGCCGTTGCTAGAACTTGAAGGGTGAATGTTAGTTTTATTTATTTGCGGTATGCCCGAATTGATTTAGGTAATTTAAATATGTTCGGCTAGATTTTAAATCCCCTGGTCGGCAATCCTTGAATTTTGAGTAGCTTATCACATGCACTAGTCACATAACGATTTGAATATAACTTTCAATTTTGACTTAGGTTGATTCGCGCTACGCGCGGCGTCGCGCAGGACGCGGTACGCCCGAAAACGGCCTTTGTCGGTAATTAGTTCATTATCTCGCGGGATACGGGAAGACTGCCTCTCCAGTTCGCGTTCCCCAAAAGGTAAGTTTCTTTCGTGAATAGCCGGGAGTTCCCGTTTTGCCAACTTGCCAAAATGGCTTTATTCTTAGCGGCTCTTGGTACTGCATGAAACCAAACTGACTCATGGGTTCTCACAGTACAGAAATTGCATGTTTGCTGGCGCAGCCCTATTCTAAGAAAATTCTGCCAGTAAGTTAATATCGAATTTCTTGACTTCCCGGATGCAATTCAACCGTTGCTTGGATTATAGCAATGTAACCTTTTACGTGCTTGGTAAATGACATTTTGCGTTCGCAATAAATTTACTTTATGCAGGGACGGCTGTTTTATTCTTCCTCATGACAACTTAAAATCTATAAGATTTATAAATATAACGCAATTTCTTGCGGGTTGTTACACTACTCCCCGCTTTTAAAAGTAGGCATGTCCTTATGGACATGTCTGCTTTTTAACAAAAAACCTTGACCTCTAAGTGAAATTAAATCTTAATGCTGATTATATTTACCCATTTTCCTTAATTTATTGCGCTAAAGTGTCTTTATGCTTCATACCGTGTTTTGCGCTCACTTGTTTTTATTGCTCTGTTTTGTGACGCAGTTGACTTCGCACTACACTCTTTTTTAATATGATTTGTCCACTAATTTTGTTTTAATACTCTGCTTTTGAAACACTCCCGCACTTCGCGTTTCACAGCTATGTTGACGTGGGGTGTCATCCTTCGGCTGTAGGCTGCTGATTCTCGGCTCGGTCTTCTTCCTTCCGATAATTGGTTTACTTCCTCCTCTGCATTATCCTATTTTTCTACTCTTCTTTATTCGCGTTGTCGCCTTTATAAATTTTTATTATATTATTCGCACCTCTTCTTTGTATTTATTTCGGGCTTCATTATTACTATTTATTATATATTTGTATTAACTATTTATTTATTAATATTATATTATTATTCGTTTATCTTCGTCTTCATATTTATTTATGACTGTGTTTGGAATTTACTCCCAAAGGTAAGGGAAAAGGAAGGTGCAACAGAGGCTATTGTTGCAGGCATGACGGCCTCCAGAGTAAAGGATAATTAAGGGTTGGAAAACTGTATAAGTGGCTGATTTTATTTAATGATGAGGTGAAAATGTTATCTTCGTTCTTCGATTACTAAGGTTTGAGTCGTTGTTTTCTTTATTTGCGATATTACTTCTGCTTTCCCATGGTACATTAGCTGATCCCTTTGTCATAGTAGTCTTGTAGTAATCCCATACTCTTTCTTCATAATTGGAATTTACACAATGACTGTTGTATATTCGCATGAAATTTCTGAATTTAAGCTAATTTACTTTTCTTCCCATTTTACTGTAGCATAATATTCCTTCGTATTCCTTGTTGTTGCTGCAGTTACTATAACTTTTTACTACGATTGATCGTCTTCCTTGTACGATCCTCATTCGCATTTGGCGTCTTCGGTTACTTCACCTACTACGCTTCATATTGCTGTAGTGGTACCATTAATTAATATTTTTCTTATTACTTCATTATAAATTCTTATATTTTCGTATATATGTACGCTTCGTCATTCTTCTTGTCCTGGTGCCTTAACAACGGTTCACTGACCTTCGGCTACCCTAAAGGACCTTAAATGCATCCCACATTTGGGGTATCTTCCTGGTGCCTTAAAAGCGGTTCTCTGACCTTCGGCTACCTTTAAGAAACTTTAATGCATCCCATATTTGGTTATATTTCATGTAACCTCTACCAAAAGTGCGTAAACTTTATATTGCTTAAATTCATTCCTTTGTATGATTTGAACTTTCATTGATTTTTCCTTGTAGTCCTGCTGTGGTTTGGGCAATCGGCTATGTCCTGGCTGGATACTGATGTAATGTTGTTGTGGGGTTGTTCCTTTGTACGTTATGATCGCGAACTTGTACGCGCACTATTCACTTGATATTAATGTCAACAACGGTATGAGCATTTTTGTTAACTTATCAGTAATATGAATTTTGTTTAAGTAATTTTATAATTACCAAATTAAATCTTATTAGTTAAAATCAAATATTTGGTTTAACCATTAATGTTGAAACTCTAATGAGAAACATAAGACAAGTTGATAACCATTGAAAAATAAAATTTAAAAAAATCATATGCTATTATATTGAAAATTAAAATTGGTTTCTATTTGCCTAAGCAACCGTTTCTCTTTTTAGCTTCGCATTCATATTATTAATGCAAAAAGATTAATTTGCAAAGATTATCACTTAATTATAAATTTCACAATTCTTAATTAAAATCATATTTGTCATTTAAACTATTCCCACTGAAGCTCAAATGAAAAACAAAACAAGTTTTTAATCTTGGAGAAAATTAAAATTTAATCGTATATTATTGTATTGAAAATTAAAATTATTTATATTTGATAAAATAACTGTTTCCCTTTTTAGCTTCGTCTGTTCATTATTAGTAATCAAATAAGTATCCGTTTAAAATGTTTTAAATGATTATTTCCCATTATTCTATTTCCTTGTAATTCCTCCTACGTTAGTAAGCTTTAAAATATTATTATTCCTACTTAATATTAATTCCCATTATTTTCCTTACGTATCTGTACCCTGATATTTACTTTTATTAAAAATATTGTTAGTAGTTATTAATTGTTTTTGGTACCGTATAAAAAAAATTGTTTTAATATTATTGTATTAGTGCTTTTCACTTAAGCTTGACCTTGAAAATTTACTATGGCCAGTGTTTATTTATTTTTATTCTATCATTGTTAACGATCTGAAGTACTAACATCGTACTTTATATTTATTTATTACTTTATGCTTTTTCTTATTCGTTCCTAATTTTGGACGTCTATTGGTCGCCTTTTACGACCCGCTAGACTCCTAAGCGGTGGAAATATTCTAAACCCCGTTTTCCACACAGGGAATAAAATTTTGCTGTGATATTGCTTTTACTTTTCATTCTTATATTTATTTTATTTGTTTCTTTATGTTTCCTTATTTATCTTTATTATTTATTGTTGCGTTAATGATTTTTATTGGTTAATTGTATATTATAATAAAGCGTCTTCTCAACTCATTTTAAATTATCAAGTAATTTAGAAACCTATAAACGCAATTTAAAAAATGGATTGTTGAACAGTCCTTGGATGGTTACGCTTTACTAACAGAACTTTTTGAATAATAATTTTTTGTTGTTATTTTTATCTGAATATTAGTAAAATTTTGATATTTGCTTTTTATTTAATTTTTATTTTTATAAATACCAATCTTTATTTTAACATACTTACCTTACGCCTTGCTTAAGCTCGTGTGTGGCTAATACTGTTAATGTGTGAAATGAATATTGTATTGTTTATTTTTGTATTATTTATATATTTTGTTTATTGTTTAATAATTATTTAGTTTCTTCTTTATTGCTTATTTTAAACTTTTTATTTTGGCTTCGCAATTTCTTTTGGTGAAATTTATAGTTTTAGCTTCAGAATTTATTTTGGTAAAATTTATATTTTTAGCTTCATGATTTATTTTGGTGAAATTTATATTTTAGCTTCGCGATTTATTTTGATGAAATTTATGTTTTTAGCTTCTCAATTTATTTTTGTGAAATTTATGTTTTTAGCTTCTCAATTTATTTTGGTGAAATTTATATTTTTAGCTTCATGATTTATTTTGGTACGGGGAGGTAGTATTAAGTTTATAATAATTTTATTTCGTTTTTCTTCGTATTCTGCACTTCCTTGATTTTCTTGAATTTCTTCTTCCTTTTTTCTTCGGCTAAGTTTTGTTTCTTCGATACACAAGTTTTTCACTTACCATATTTACCTGTTCCTTTATATTACTTCCTTGGAACACTTCTTAATAATTCGGTACCTTTTTACTTACCCATTTTAAATTTTCTTCCTTTATTATCTTAGATTCTTCTTTCGAATCCCTACGTAATTTTTCTTCCTTCTTTTTCTTCCTTCCTTTATTTTCATATTCTTGCTGCAGGATTTTTTTCTTCTTCGCTTAGCTTTCCAACACTGTGGATAAAAATATTGCCTACTTCATTGGCATTTCCATTTATATGCTTTTTCCTAGCATTTTTACCTTTGTGAACCATGGCTTCCTTACTGAACTTTTCCCTAGTTCCTTGTCACTTTTTCCCGTGACTTCTTCGGCATTGTTTCCAATATCCTCTTTGCGCACTAAAGAGTTTAAGATTGCGTCTAGGTGATCAGCCTTTATGACGTCCCTCTTTTTATTGGTTTTATTTGCCTTCTTCCTTCCTACTGATTCTCTAGCTGTGGATCCTGTTTTCGGTTCCGTTGAGCTTTTTCTTGAGAATCTTCGAATTGTGTCACTCCACCTCGTGGACAATCCAAGAGCGAGTAATGTTGCTGAGTGCAACCTCCGTCTCGAACCTCTGCCGATGATTGAGACCCACAATTCCCAACTTTACTTTTTATGGGTATTCCATCGTTTTTCCCTTCTACTTGGGGTTACTGGAATCCCTGAGATTTCTTAAATTTCACATTGTGTCACTCCACCTCTTGCCGAATGCAAGAGCGAGTAATGTTGCTGAGTGCAACCTCCGTCTCGAACCTCTGACGATGATTGAGACCCACAATTCCCACTACAATTGTTATGGGTATTCCGCCGTTTTTCCCTCCTACCTGGGGTGACTGGAATCCCTGAAATCTCTTAATTTTTGTACCTGACAGCTATATTTCCTTATTTTTCTTTCTTCTAATATATCTTCATTATAATCTTCTTGTGTATCGTTATTGTTGTTAATTTAATACTCCTCTGTACTTATTTCATTATTAATTTAATTGTACCGCTTTTTAAAATTGTTAATCATTGTTTTGGATTGGCGCAAATTGTTAATTCTCTGCCCCATACTGTTAGGGTGCAGGTGGAAAATTTTTTCACCGTTTTATTATTAATTAGCCAAGCATAACTTAAAATTTGTATTTACCTTATTGTGAGTTCTTCCCTAGTCCCGCTTTTTTTTTTTTTTTTTTAATTTCCATAGTACTTTCTTGAGTTTACCTTTGCCTTACAGTTTCTATTACTGTTAAAGTTATTACCTTAATATTTTGTTGTGTATTGCCTACTATTATAATTGATTTTTTTTTTCTAACTGTGCGTACCTTTATAATTTTAAAATTTATTCTAGTGTTGTGACTTTTTTCTTGCATTATTTCCGTGTAATTGTTGTAATTGGGTGACTGCCACCC
>OW679199.1:20979922-21135022 GCA_940337035.1 Agriotes lineatus | reverse complement strand
AATTGACGATGAACAGGGGTAGAGAGGAAAAGTGAGAAAATGGAAAAACCAGAAGGTCTTAGATTGCGGTCGGCCAGCGGATATTCTACTTCCAAAATGGAAGCACATACTGAAGCAATCAGACGGCTGCAGAAATTCACCAATAATTTGCCCCGTATCGGGAAAGCACCACCATAATACAAAATTGCGAACAAGCGCGTCGTATAACTCCGAAAATAAAATCAAGAATTCTCAATAGTTTTGGAAAGGAAATGGATGCTACTAAAATAACCAAACCCTAAAACTATATCCAGAAATTTTTCGAAAGAAATAAATGACAAACGCGAATTTTAAAGTAACTAAGAACTATTTATGCAACCTGATTATTTATTTGACGACGTACGAAGTTGCCGGACCTACAGAAACAATAACTTCTTACAATTTAACATTAGCTCCTTCATTTCCGGTCTTATCTATATGACAAAACATCATTACCGATTTCAGATGCAACTGTTACTCACTGAAACTAAAATTTGTTTCTTTAAGTTTAATACATAACTTGCAACGTTTAAAAATCTCCTGCACCTTTATTTCTAGCAGTATGATTAGTCGACTTAAAAATTTCCTCCGTTATCAGGTGATTCGGAACCTCTTGCAATATATCTTTAATTGGCGCATCAACTCTATTTATTTATTCAACGACTCAGCCATGCAGAAGTAGAAATGCTATTAGGGTTTTTTAACGGAACAATTACCTATCGAAGCAGAAAGAGGTATTATTTAAACGCAGCCTCTTTGTATTTATTATTTCAGTAGTTTAAATTACTGCTGCCAGTGAAAAGCACAGCAGAGCCAATAATTAGGAAAACAATTCTCTGTACAGTATCGATTTCAGAATTTGTTTTGAAGTATCGCCGCGCTGAATTATTTCTACGCTTTCAGTCGTTACGTTCGCCTCATTTCGAAACGAATCATTATTTTGGGTTCCATAGTAACTGCTAATTTCTAGCTGTCCTGTTAAATCATTTTCTACTTATTATGCCATCGATTCGAACTCAGCTTATTATTACATGCTGTTCAGACAAAAATAACAGGTAATTGCGATTGGATAGCGAACTTCAAACTTCATGCCCGTGGAATAGTTTGCATTGTACACCGTTGCATTGATCAACTGTTTTTGCTCTTTACTTTTATCCAATTTCAGTGAAGAGTAAATTTAACATGCAAACAATGACTACACAAACAAGTGATTTTATTTCTGTTGCATTTGATATTCATATAAAGGTTTTAACAATTTTACCTTCCGTCGATCTGGCAGCAATGCACTTACAAGTCCATAATGTACATCTTGGAAGACCCCTATTTCTTTTATTAAAAACTTCAATCCAATCTAGATTACTATGCAAAATATGATCTAGAAAGCTTATGCCATTCCCGTCGAAAACAATTTCTAAAGATCAGTCAAAATGGATCTCAGCCTAGAGCATTTTCGCGCTATGACATTTTATGATTTCAATCCGCTTTTGGAGAAAAAAGTCCATGTAGAGCAAAAGCGTTTCGATGGTATGGGTTTTCTAAAGGGACGGTGTTACTCTTAAAGATGGCACCCGTGAAGAACGTCCAAAAACTACAGTAACTGCCGAAAACATCCAAGCTGTTAGGAAAATGGTAGAAAAGGACAACAAAGTTACGTACGTCATGATAGACGTCCCTTGGTGTTGGATCCGAGTCATTTTCAAGAATTTTACGTCAAGAACTAAAACTAAAAAAGTTGTTTTTCGCCTGGATGCCGCATAAGCTTACTGACAAGCACAAAGCCGAACGTCTGCAAATCAGCCGCGATACCCTTAATTTTTAAATGATGGTGGGCAACGTATTATTTCTAAAATTGTTACTGGTGACGAAACCTATATTTCATTTTACGACTGTCCAACTCGTCAGGAGAGTAAGGTGTGGATCTACAAACATGACCCAACTCCGGTAACGACCAAAAAACAGCGATCAATGAAGAAAGTGATGTTTGCTGTATTCTTCAGGAGCACGGGATTGGTAAAGGGCGTTAGGCTAGAACATCAGAAGACCGTAACAGTAAACTGGTATACCACTGTCTGTCTTCCTCAGGTGCTAGAGGAGCTTAGAGTAAAAGGTTTATTCTTACATCATGACAACGCTTCTTCTCATACCGCAAAATTAACAGTAGGTTTCTTGAAAGAAAATAAAGTCAAGGTTATTCCATATCCACCCTATTCTCCGAATTTAGCGATGTGTGATTTCTGGCTTTTCTTTAAATTGGAAAAGCTTCTAAGGGGGCGTCGTCTTAATTCTGTAGAGGAGATTGAAACTGAGGTTATGCAGCTTTTTAACACCTTAAAACCAAGTGACTGGCATTTTGCCTTTGGAGAGTTGAAGCGAAGATTACAAAATATATCGACTTTGAAGGGGACTACTTTCAACATAAATAAAAGAGAAAGTGAACTATTGTTAGTAGTTACTTTGTATCTCACAATATATGGAGTGACCCTCGTATAAGGAAACTTAACTGTAAAAGCGAGTCTCTTAAATTTAGGAATTATTTTTGAAGGCAGTCGGTTATTTCTGCTGCCTTCCGTGTCTTTAGTAAATTTCAACTTGGTGAACTCTGCGCAAATTAATCGGTGACACGGCATAAGTAAAATTTAACTTCCGCTCCCCTTCTGGCTAATCGAATAATTGTTTCGGAGATTAATTTCTGCATGTCCCGGGCTATAAGCAGCCAAGTCGCAATTTCCGTTCCTGTCTTGCTCGATAAATTTCTTTGTAATTTGGCACTGATTTGGCTTCCTACTAAATAACAACTACAGGCATTTGGGATGAAGCACATAAAACCCATACATTTTTTGACGTACTTTGGTAAAGGCGTTTGAAGTTCTTAAACAAACTGTAGATTTCAGAATAGCTATTTGTACAATAAGTTGGGAAAAGTGATGTTTTTCCGTTTTAGACGTGAGATTTTTTTTCGAGGCGTTAGCCGAGAAAAAAACACGTCATAAACGGAAAAACATGCTTTTCCCAAAGTATTGTACGCAAGATTTTGTTAAATCCGGTAAAAAATTACTCATTATTTAATTATCCTATAACATAATATCGTTGCTCTCTTTCTTTCTGCCTTTCTTTCTATGTTTGTTCGCTATCTCCTCCGAAGATACATATATAAAAAATAAAGTTTGTATTGATTCTTTTTTGTCTTATTTTTCCATTCTAGTATGGAAAAATTCAACATTTCCGCATCCAATTTATTTTTCCATTCTAGTTTGGAAGAATTTAACTTTTCCGCATCCAATTGAGTATTGAAAAATCGAAGAATTCCTAGCCGGATTTAACAACGCTTATTAAAACATTAACTGCAAACTTTACATATATTTTTTATCAATTTGTCGTAAACTTGCTGATAAAAACTAGTTGAATAATTGTTGCGAACTTACCCAAGCTTACCGACAGTCTTCCAGACGGAATCTTTTGGAAGATTAGTGTTTTGCTATTGTATACGCGCTGATTATTAGTTGTAGACCAGTTTAAACTTTTCTTAAAAAAATATGAAAATCCCAAAATTTAAATAATTCTGAAAACTTGTCGACCGTGTGGTGGAAATTGCTGATGATTTGTTAGATTTTATGAAAAATTGCTAATAAATTTGTTGCAAACTTGCTGAAAATCTACAGGAAGCTTGCTGAAAATTTTACTTAGAATTAACTCCTTTGTTTATAAAAATTAGTTGATTTCCTGCTTATAATGTGCTATGAACACATTGGAAACCTTGTTGCTAAGTCATTGACAATTTACTGAAACGTTGCCAAAAGCTTGCAGGCTTGTTTTTGCAAATTTACTGAAACTGGGCAAATGTTATAATTTTTTTGCTGTAATCTGGTTGAAAATTTTATATAAAAAGATTCTTACTGGCATATTATTGTAAGCTTCCTGAATATCCCTAGCAGAATTGTTAGAGATTTCTTGCCAACTTAATGAAACATTGCTAAAGTTTTGTTGTATATTTTTTATAAACTTGTCGAAAATTTATTATAATGTGGTTTAAAGGTCTCTATAAAGTTGCTGAATGCATCTTTCTGAAGTATTTTTGCCAACTTACTAAAATAATGCTAGAAATCTATTGAACATTTTTCGCAAACTTCTTGAACATCAATAGCAAAAATTATGTGGCACAGTAGCTAAAAATACAGTGCAAACTGACTAAACATTTTTTATAATTTTGCTGAATATTTGCTTTGCTTCTTGTAACAAATTTGTAACAAGCTTGCTGGAAACTTGTTAAAAATTTCCTGTGAACTTGCTGAAAATCAGCAGAATCCTACTAAAATTATATTACACATTTGCTGCACAGAAATAAAAACTCGTTAAGTCTTTGCTATAATTTTGCTGAAGCTTATTTTCAAGTTAATGAAACGTTGCTGCACAGTTGTTTGAAATTTGTAACAAAGTTGATGTAATGTTTGTGGAAACTTGTTGAAAATGTTGCGAATATTAGCCGATTACTGAAATTATGCTGCTGAGTTGCTGAAAATACGCTATAGCGTTGGTAACAGTGTCGTGGAAACTCGCTAAGCCTTTATTGCTATTATGCTAAAATGTTATTGCAAGTTAATAAAACATTGCTAGACAGTTCTTCCAAATTTGTAACAAGTATTCTGCAAACTTACTGGACACTTCTTGAACATTTTGCCAATATTAGCCGAAAATTACTAAAAAGCACAGTTTCTAAAAATGGTCCAAGGTCACCAAACCTTTGTTATAACCTTGCTGAATATTTATTGCAAGTTAAGTACACATTGCTAGTTGGGATTTTTTTTTAATAAGTTTGCTTAAGATTATTTGTTAATTTGTAATAGTGTTGGAAACGTTTTCCGTAAAGGATCCCTAATTCCTTTGTTGAAAATCAGTAAAAGGTGCTAAAAGTATGGTCCAATCTCGTTACACATTTGTTATAACTTTCCTGGATATTTATTGCAACTTAATGGGATGTTGATACATAATTGTTCACAATTTGCAACAAATTTGTTGTAATATTGTTGCAAACTTGTTGAATACTTTCCGCAAATTTGTCGAAAATCAACAAAAAGTGCTAAAATTATACTGCACAGTGGCTGAAAGTTACCTACCAGTTGGTAAAACCTCGCTAAACATTTGTTATAATTTTGTTATATAGTTGTTGACAGTGTGTAACAAGTTTAATGTGATATTGCTAAAGATTTATTGAATATTTTCTGGAAACTTATTAAAATTATGCTGCACTGCTGTTGGTAAAAATATGATGAAAACTTTGTTATAATTTCGTTGGCTATTTACTGCAAGCTATTGAAACGTTGCTATTTGTTGCAAAATTGTAAAAAGTGTTGTGTAGTACTTCTACAAACCTCTTGAACATTTTAGGCAACAGCGCAAACTTATTGAAAATCAAGAAAGAGCACTGAAATGATGTTGCACAGTTTATAAAAATGTGCTACACTTACTAAAAATTTCGTTAAGCTTTTGTTATAATTTTGCTGAAGATCTTGCAAGATAACGGGACGTTGATACACAGTTCCACAAATTTTCACATATAATCTCATAAGAGCATTAATTCTTTCCGGAAATTTTTTTGAATGCGTTCCAACAACGTCGTATTAATTTGCCCGAGCGGGATGCGAGGGCAAATTAGGACGTTGAATGCACGAAAAATAATTTCCGGATATGAATTAATGCTCGAATGCAGATTCGGTAAGAAAATCGTAACGACACAAACCCTAAAAAGAAGTTATATCTACCTACAAAAAATTTCCAAGAAATTTTGTTGTCTTGGATACGGCTCGTGAACTAATTTTTCTATTGGTCATTAACGAGTGTCGTACGATTTTCTGTAATATTGTTGAATATTTTCCTCAAATTTGTTGATAGCCAACAAAAAAGTGCTAAAATGATGCTGCACAGTGGTTGAAATTTCCTACTCAGTTGCTAAAAGCTCACTAAACTTCGGTAATAATTTTGCTGAATATGTATGCCAGGTTAAAGAAACGTTGCTGTACAGTTACTGCAAGTTTATAACAAGTTTTCTGTAACATTGCTGAAAAATTGTTAAACATTTTGCGTAAACTTGTTGAACATTACCAGAATATTGCTAAAATAATGCTGCTCTGTTGCTAAAAATATGATGCACACTCATTACAACTTTGTCTTTGCTACTGATTTGTTGCAAGTATTTAAAACGCTGCTAGTTGTAAATTTCTAAGGAATTGCAGTATTTCTGTATTTTTTTTGAAAATTTTCGTTGACCTCGTTGAAAATCAGAAAAAAATCTAAAATTATGCTGCACAGTTGCTAAAAATTTGTTGTACAGTTGCTAACAGTATGGTGCAAGTTCGTTAAACTTTTGTTATAATTTTACTGCTGATTTATTGCCAGTTAATAGAACGATGATACAGAGTTGTTTCAAGTTTGCAAAAAGGTTGCTGTTATAGTGACGAAACTTGTAGATTGACACAGTTCCTGAAAATTTGCTACACCATTGTTTAAAATATGATATAATCTCGATAAAATGAAAATTTCCTACACAGTAGCTGAAAACTCGCCTTTATTAAAATTTTGCTGAAAATATATTCCAAGTCAAGGAAACGTCATTACACAGTTGTCGAAAATTTCTAACAATTTTGATGTACCATTACTGGCAATTTGTTGATAATTTTTTTCAAACTTCTTGAGGATTAGTTCAAACTTATTAAAATAAAGCTGCATAATTGCTGAAAAAATGCCGTAGACATGTTACAAATATGCTACAAACTCGTTATGTCTTTGTTATGATTGTGCTGAAGAGTTAGTGCAAGTTAATGAAACGTTGCTACATGGTTTTTGTAGATATGTAACAAGCTTGCTATAATATTTTTGGAGTCTTGCTGCAAATTTTCCGTAAACTAGTTGAAAATCAGAAAAAAATTCTAAAATTGCGTTGTACAGGGTGGGCCAAAGTAGACGCTTTCTTATGGAAACTCATGTTCCTGTCAAAGATAGAAAAATTTTGACCAACATCCCCCGAGCTCAGATTTTATGAAAAAGTTACTGGTGCAAACAGAATTTTGCTATCGTAAACCGTTAGGCCGCTAGGGGGCGTTTCTCAAAATTCGTCGATTTCTTTAAACCCTTCTAGCTTTTTTGTTTTTAGTAATAATTGATTTCTGTAAAAACTTTCTCATAGCAGTTTTTGGTGTAGAATAGGCTGGTGCATTTTGTTTTAATACAGGGTGATTCGTAAATTTGCTGCAACAAAAATTTTCTTATTTCTTATGGAACACCCGGTATATTTATACATTTTTTTGTAGTCCTTAAAATTCTCTATTCAAAAATATATAATACTATATGTCCAAATTTAGCATGTTACGGTGTATTTGGCTTTAAGTTAAATAAACTAAAAATATCAAGTAGCCATTGTGTCATAGCGCCGCATGACCATTGTTTTAAACCAACAGTAGCAATATTTATGAGGAAAACAAAGTTGGCAGCTGTCAAATTAGTCAAATAGCTTTTGAATTTGAACATAATCTGGTTTTTTGTCCGTGTCTATTTAAATTTCTACCTTCCAACAAGATGGTGCACCGCCTCATAATTGAAGAGTTACAACTAATTACTTAAAAGTGCAGTTTGGTGAAGAGTGGATAGGGAACCAAGGACCAATCGCTTGGCCAGTGAAGTTCCCCATATGACACCCCTAGACTGCTATTTTTGGGGAAAAATTAAAGATTTGACATATAGACAACCGATTACATCAAGAGAATTGCAAGAGGAAGCAGTGCAAAATGCATTTGCTACAATTTCTAACATTGAGCTAAGAAATGCTGCAAATGCTGTCAAACAACGGTGCCGCTTGTGTATTAATCAGAACGGTGCCCAGTTTGAACATATGTTATAAAAGGACATATCGTTGGGTGGTAATATGTTTTATTAATTTTGTTATTTGTTCTAAATGTTTGTAACCCTATATGCTTTTTGTTTTTTCGTATTTAGTTAGCGCCAACTTTGTTTTACTCATAAATATTGCTAATGTTGGTTTAAAACAATGGTCATGCGGCGCTATGACACAATGGCTACTTGATATTATTAGTTTATTTAACTTAATGCCAAATATACCGTAAAATGCTAAATTTTGACATATAGTATTATATATTTTTGAAAAGAGAATTTTAAGGACTACAAAAAAATGTATAAATATACCAGGTGTTCCATAAGAAATAAGAAAATTTTTGTTGCAGCAAATTTACGAATCACCCTGTATTAAAACAAAATTTACCAGCCTATTCTACACCAAGAACTGCTATGAGAAAGTTTTTACAGAAATCAATTATTACTAAAAACAAAAAAGCTAGAAGGGTTTAAAGAAATCAACGAATTTTGAAGAACGCCCCCTAGCGGTCTAACGGTTTACGATAGCAAAAGTCTGTTTGCACCAGTAACTTTTTCATAAAATTTGAGCTCGGGAGACGTTGGTCAAAATTTTTCTATCTCTGACAGGAACATGAATTTCCATAAGAAAGCGTCTACTTTGGCCCACCCTGTACAGTTCCTTACTGAAAATTGGTTACACAGTTGCCAACTTACTAAGCTTTTGTTACAATTTTTCCGTAATATTGCTGGAAACTTGTAGGACTTTTTTGTAAACTTATTGACAATTACCTAAAAATTACTAAAATATTGCGCTGTTGTACAAACTCTCTAAACTGACGATTTATTCAAAGTTAATGAAACAGTTGTTCAAAATTTTAACATTTTCTGTAAACCCGTTGAAAATTTCCTGACACTTTTCAATATGTGATACAATTTATTACTGAGAATATGCCCTCACATTGTTTTAATTTACTACAAAATTTCCTGAAAATTTACTACAGATATGTTGTAAACTCGTTAATTGTTTGCTAGAACTTGCTGTAGATTTATTACAACTGAAACTTTGCCGAACAGTTGTTGAACATTTGTTGCAACCTTTCTAAAAATTTTGCTATAGGCTCCTCAGGTTGCTTCATAACGACGTACTAAAATTTTTCTGGTTCATTATGAGCTTGCAGGAGGAGATGGAAATTAATACCGTGAATTCTAGAAACATTGTAAAGAGTTGTTCACAAAAGTCGAATATTTGACATTCCTTCAATTTTTAATTTAGCTAACGTTTTAAATTTCAGGCAGGCTCACTTCGCACTTGACTGCGTAAAATTTCCTAATTTCATGAACAGAGTACGACTTACATTCCTTTCATTTCATTAAGAATTTCTCAAGAGCAATCTAAATATTGGCAAGAGCTGAATAAATAAAACAATTGGCTGCTTCGCTTCGTTAAACATTATATATACTTAGGCTCAAAGGATTGCAACGTGTCTGCACAAGCAGGTCGTCTGACTGATAGGTCTTCAATTTTTAAGCAAAGTGTGTTAATTAACGGGCGCCCAAACATGTTTACTGCTGTTCGAGTGCTTCAACAGGGGATTTTAGTTAAGGCTGTAGTTAAATATGCAAACATGCTTAGCGCTTAATGATTATAAACAGCAATAGCTGCAGTGAGTTTCTTGAGGTAGAAACACGTTTCCGGGCAATTAGTCACTAGGCGGTAAATGGAAAAAGGATGAATAGTAAATTATGCGCTGAAGGACGCAACACAATGTAGCTGTTTCGATGTTGTGCGTAGTTTAATTTATGCATAAAGCTTCCATTAGTTTTTAGTAAGGAATTTGTTAATTATTCATGAGATTTCTTGTTACTCAAGCTCATATCGGCGGTAAAATCAACATTGTATTTTATATGGCTAGCAACTACTTTACATACGTACGAGGACAGCTAGAATAGGTTTAGTCTTGTCCTGCTTGTTCTTCGGCGTTTCACAAATCACATCTGGATAAAAGCCTTCCGATACTGTTTTCACGTGTCTCTACTGGTAACTTCTCTCATTCACCGTTTTCTCACCATGTTGACTAAGTTATACCTCTATCTCATTAAGGGCTTTCCTACAATTCGTCTCGATGTTTATTTAAACATCACAAACACTGTTCTTTAGTCGGTCATACGCCCTCGACTCCAAGTATAACCAGCTTGGACAGCTAATTAAACGCCGCTCCGAAAAGCTGATTTAGAGGTCTTTAAAGCTCCTCACGTCTATTCCTACTTAGAGCAACTGCTACTCTGCTGGTGCAACCAACCGAGTTCTGTAGACTAGTGGTTACAACGTCTGCTAGCATTCGGGAGGTAGTGGGTTCGATTCCCTTGGCCGTCTGCTCTGATTCAGGTTTTCAGTTGGTTTTCTGAATAAATAGAGTACCTTCTTTGAGGCGAATGTCGGGGCAGTACTTTCCAGCTTTCCTGGCCTCTCTTCCATTCACCACCCGTCCCGTTCTTGGCTGAAGAGGGACGCAACGTCCCTATAGCAGCCCGCCCCCAGTTGGGGTATTGAAATGACCCTGAGCCTTTTAGCTTTTTTTGATAGTGCAAACGTCAATGCGTTGTGAAGTGTTAGTTTCTAGGGGTTCATTTCTAAGCATCTAAGTTACTTGAATGATTTGAATTAAAACGCGCGTGGCTTGTAAGATTTAGCAAGCCCCTAAACAACATGGAAGCTCGACAATTTTTGGTATGGTAAATATCTTCTCTTCTAAAAAAGAGAACAACCTAGCCATAATGTCTCTTGATGCAACCCATTATATTTAACGAGTGTTGAACAGGGAAGGCCAAGGTGTTAAAATCCTAAATAACCGCAAACATTAAAAAGCGCTTCACTCCAATAATCAAAGGGAGAGCGATCTCGCGAGAGGGATTGTGTGAAATCCACGAAACAAGCGGTTGAATTTAATTATCGGTTTTCGACGAGCGGCGGCAATTAAATTCCGCCACTTTTAATGCCGCCGTTCGACACGGATCCCGTCCTCCAGCATCCGCAGTTTTCGGCCGAGACATGATGCAAATTAGCTTTTAAAACATCCGCTTATCTCCAAGTTCGGTCTTAGCGCAAAGGTCAGCCCGCTTCACTTTTAGTTAAGCTCATTTAGCGGCCGAACGATTGCCGAACCGAGAAGAAGGGCTGCAGGTCGATGGGATGGCTGCAGGATTCATTGCAAGCTGCAGAATGAATTTAAATTACCTACTGAATGTGAAAACGTATAATAGCGTATTAAAACTGATAATGCTGCCGTAAGAGCAAAGTGCTAATATAAATTATGATTTTATTACCTCAGACTGAAGTGCTATCTAATATAATACGAGATTATGTATGGACTGCTTGGCACGATTTAATACTGGGCGTTACTTTTATGGGGGACGAAGTGCTGGAATCTAGCTAGACTAATCCTGAGAGTTTGGAAAATAACAGAACGAGGAAGCTATCATACTGTGTTAATTAATTGAGGTTTGGCAGATTTTTCTTCTATTCTGACACGTATCCAACTTTATTACATTATTACAAAGTTTGCGGGAAATCCCATTTCAGCAATCTATGTATTATAACAGATACTCAATAAATATTAGGATTTGTTACAATTTAAAGTGGATTCACGACAAGTAATCAAGCCAAAGGTGCATCCAACTAGCTATAGTGGGATACAAGCGCGGTTCTATTTTGGAAGCTCGGGTGATTCCACCCAAATCAGTTCAGAAAGGACGTAGCAAATAGATAATGTGATAGATTTGTCGAGCGCCAGGAGGACAGGAGATTAACGACCTTGGCGAAGGGGTAGTTGTTAAAGTTGGTGCAGCTGCGTAACTACCTCACCTCCACTTGCTAACGTTTAATTTTCCCATAAAGTCAGGTACATGTATTTGCGCAGAGTGCAGGCAAACACGTTGCATATCTGATAACGTATATTGAACATACAAGACTATAGGACAAAATATTCGGTTGTAGCCGGGGCTGATCACTATTTAATTTAGAGGAAAGTGGCCCTAAGGTGATGTGACGGATATAAGTTATATTTTTCAAGCCTGTTAGGCTGGTCACAAATCAACCTGTTTATTGACCATATTCGAGGGTCTTGTTGAGGAGTCACGAAGCTCAAATTCGTGTCCTTGAAGCGAGTAGCGAGTAGTATAAAATTTACTTCTGATTATAAAGGCAAGTCAGCTCTAGACACTAGGGCGGCGAGGTAGAAAGACGTAAAAGCTGCTCAAGAAGGATAAGAAATACTTTAGTTAATGCAGTGTTAATAATACCGACTTGGAGGCGAGTCTACATAAAGTGCCAAGATCCTTAGCCTCCCTAGAAGACCACCTGGCGTGATAGAAAGGCTTTGTCCATACTTGTGGCATGAGTGACCCACGAAGATGGTCGCCGCATTACAGAGAGACGGAAATTTGACGATGAACGTTGACCTACGGTAATGTTCACGCACCGGAACCAATAGGGGATTTCGCTAGCTTTGGTAGGCCTGAGAAATAGAAAATCGATTAATGCGTTTGACAGCTGCCGGTATTGTAAATAAACTTGACTAATCGTGGTTTGTTTAATTACAAAAATCAACTGAGTGCGTCATATCATTCCCCTAAGGAGATTCGAAGTGCAGGTGTACATCCAAATCCCGCTATAATAAGCGGAGGTGATAACCACGGAACTTGTGCCAAGGGTCAAATTCTTTTGCGCCGTCATCTACAGATTCGCGCTTGGCAAGGTTAACCTCCAGGACGTGCAGACTAATTCCTTCAGGTGCGTAGTTTTCTGTCTACTACAAGCACAGCGCCTTTAGACGATCGGCAGCTTTTATTCAGGAAATTTTATGCAACAGCCTCATGAAACAGAAATTTGCCGAAAGCTGTTTACCAAAAAATCGTGAAATTCTCGACCACTTCCGATAGCGGTCTCGGAGAGTTAATCTTAATACCAGGTGCGGGGGGTTTTTACGGTATTTATTAACAACTAAACGTCGTTGACAGCTTTATACCGACTCTCGGGTGGGCGGTGACATATACTCAGAAAATGTGGGGGAGTCTTACGGTTTTATTAACAACTAAACGTTGTTGACAGCTTTCTCCCGACTCGTGAATGAGCGTTGATATATACTCAGAATATGCAAGGGAGTTTTACGGTATTTATTACCAACTGGGTAACCAACTGGGTAAATTTTGCATTTATATTCGTAGCTGTCCTCCGTCTCTGGCATCAAGGCGGGAGTGGTAGTGCGCGATGAACACTTCCTCATTGCGATCGCGCATAACGGAGTATTTTACAGTCTCGCGCGGGCTGAAGGTTTCGTAATGTTGAAGTACGAAATTTTAAATGCACATAATATTGTATTATGTTTAATTTGCATTTAAAGTAGGAGCGAAACGTTACAGTGCCACTGCTTGATCTTCTATCAGTTATTCTTTTCCGTTGATAATCTCTGATATTTGTACCATCTCTTATTTCTTGAGGATCCATTGGTTAATAGTTTTTGAAGTTGAGTTTTTTTTTAGTATTTTCACACCCATTCTGTCACATTATTTCTGAGATTCATTATCGACTCTTTATGTCTAAAATGACGTCTTGTATTTTGAATGGTGTGACTTCTTGCTCGTCGAATATAATTTGCCTTTTGGCCTATCTAAGTCACGTTGTTGTTCCCGATGCTCTTTGTTATCTAGTTTGTGATGTTATAAATGTAGAGAGTTAACGTATCTGTCTTTGCGTAATGTCATGTTTATATAGAATTTGCCTTAGCATCAGAGCCCATTGCATTACGTAGATTCCAATATGACAGTTATTTATTTGAAATATTCTATGTTATGAATCCTCGACAAATTTCACTTAAAGGTATATTAGTCCAGACAAATAGTTAAACAGCTAATCGATGCCCATAGAATTACCTAGTTCAGCGAGCTTCACTAATCGCTGGAATACATTACAAATATGATGCTTTTCAACTTAATTTGGAAATTTATTTATTTTAGTCATTTTAATTCAGATTATTTTATTGAGAAGTGGAGAATGTATCTCCAATATATTTTTGCTTGCAGAACTATTATTAATTTGCTTTTTAGAAACTTAAAAAGTCACAGTTTCAGGCACTGCACCGATCCATGGATTGGAACCGAAGGCTCGCTTAATACCAGCTCAGCGCTCTAACCATCTCACCACCTGGTCGATTACATTTGAAGTTATAGATAGCTTTTCATGAAAAGCATGAGTAAAGTACAAATTGCTTTAGAATGCTTCAATAATGATTCAATAAGGTTTAATTCAGAAATATGAGTTCGCTGACAAACTGTTGTCGCTAAATGATAATTCTCCAAAAGGGGCTTCATCGAGGTGCTCAGGAATTCTCACACGCTTGCTGTGTCGCGCTCTTGGTGGAACGAGCCAATATGTTCCGGCACACACGTGTTAATTGCGACATCTGTTTCTGGTTATAACTCATGCTGGTATGCTAATTTTGGTGCAGTATTAATATACACAAATTCATATATCAAACCGCCTTGTAGACAAGGCATGTTAGATATTTGTTTGTTTTGGGCACCTCCCAACAACACGCCGCAAAAATTTCAGGAAGCTACTACGAAGCTGTTTACAACGTCCAAGAAACGAACGCCGCTGAAGTACCCTCGACAAGTAAACCACTTTAATTCATTCATCTGCATGAATGGTATCTTACGTTTTTTATACCGAGGGAGCTATGCAATTCTTTTGTGGTCATAAAGTATGCAAACTAATTTATGGCTCGGTAGCTGCAAGTCCCAAATTGCAATACTGGGCTTTCAATAAATATTCCAATTCGGTGCATGGCCACCTGACTGAGCTTAGAATTGCTATGTGCAATCAAAGAGCAAATGTGCTATTCGCCTGCGATATGCATCGACCACCGAGTGAACAAAGAGGACCAATCGACGCCATGACAGAAAAATCGTTATGCTGCACTACTATCATGATTACCCCACAAAAAGGGTGTAGCGGTCTCTAGCGGGTTTCTCAAACATAATTACAGCTACATATTTAATCCCGCTGCGATCACACTTTGTATAATAACTTGACATGAGATTTCATATGCATTTTTCATGTTACAGGGCGATAAAGCGTGGAACCTGAAAGCGACAACCGTGTAATTTGATTATTAAAATTTTAAAAAGAACATTAAATTGGTTATTATGAACAAAAATAAAGATAGCCTGCGCTCCTTCTTTATTAATTTGTTTTTTTATAAATAGCAGGATTGGTACTTATGTCAAATTGTTATTTATGCATCAAAACCGTAAACAAGACATTTTGGCCAGCGGCTCGAACCAGTTTCTAGGACTACCGAGAGTGATAATTTTGTTTAAATGTGAGATAGATTTTCTTTTTGAACAACTTTTGGATTGTACATAAAATATTGTATGCCTTTCAAGTGAAAATTAGTGTTACTGACCCTCGACGTGTTATAAACCTCGGCGCTTTGCACTGTAATTCGTAACGTAGGTCGGAAACGCCCGACTAGCACTACAAACCATCTACTTATTTATTACAACTGTTTTTTCTTGTTTCAGGTAAGTTCAGTTTTATCGACTGGGATACTGTCGGTGAGTTTTCGCCAACAACTAGGTTAATCATCTATAGGCAGAGATTCTATGCAAAAATGGGCATTGTATGCGATAACTTGCTATTAGAAGTAGATTAATTGTTGAGTACCTAAACAATGTAAAATAATATGTAAAGTACGTTGAAAACAGTAAGCTTTGAACAAATAAATAGATGTTGTAGAAATTAATTTTAAACGTAAACATCGAAAAAGCCGAACTAAATGTCATATATTTATATTTCCACTTTAATTAATAAATTCTCCGGATTTACACTGGAAATAACTTAAATTATGTTCACAAATACGTGTGTTTGATCATTTGTCTGTAATTAAAATCACATTTAATGGAAGGTGTATGAATTGGAAATGTATACTATACTATACTGCACCATTATTTATTGAAATGACAGATATTTTTTTCGAAACTGACTCGAAACATTGATGTTATCTAATAACAGAAAACCAAAAAGATGCATTAACTTCCAGCAGGGCAACACAAATTGAGATCACTTTTAATCTAGAACTGCCTGCTTTTAAAAAGTAGACGAAGTTAGTACCTAGATATAACCAGGAATTTTCATTATAAATGCTATGAACGTTAAAAAAGACTATTAATGAAAATTCATAAAATTAGAATAGCCTAATACAAACTGTCTTTCTAGTCTAGGACTGCCTGATTTAAAGACAGTCGAAGTTAAAAGCTAGATATAGCATAAAGCTTGCCCCAATCTGCACCGAACTATTATATAATTTGTTTGAAACTTCTTCAAAATGTTAATGTACGAACGTGATGACTGTTTAATAGAAAAAAAAAACTAAAACTGCATTCAATTGCAGTAATTTATATAATTTCTAAGCTAAGACAGCTTGGTTTTAGGAATTAGACGAAGTTGGTAGCTAGACATAAATACCCTAAAGTTTTCACTATAAATACTACAAACTTTAAATCTAACTAGAAGAAATCCATTAAATTACAGCAGCGTAAAACAAAATGATATAATTCGAAGTTAGAAGCTAGATAGATATGTCGGCAAGCCTGCACCATTATCCAATAAATTTCAAGATAATTTGTTCTAAACCTCCTCAAAATGTTAATGTAAGAACGTGAAGGTTTTTTAATGAAAAAGGAGCTGAAAATGCATTAAATTGCAATACTTGGTTTAATTTCAAACTTTTGAGAACTTGGTTTTAGGGATTAGACGAAGATAGTAGTTGGATATACGCAGTCTGCTTCAGTATAAATGATATAAATTTAAACTAAACTGGAAGTATTACATTGCAGTAGCGCAATACACATTGATATAATTTCTAGTCTAGGACTGCTTGGTTTCAAAATACTTAAAGTTGGAAACTAGACCCGCCGTGAGTCCTGTACGATTGTGCAAGGTATTCCAAGAACACTTTTTTGTAACTTCCTCAGAATACCAATACGAGAACGTGATGATTGCTTAATAAACAAAAATTTAAAATTTATTCACTTTCAGTTATTGGTATAGCTTTTGATCTAGAACAACTTGTTTTTAGAGATTAGACGAAGTTAGCAGCTAGTCTTCCAAGCTATCAACGCTCAAAATCTAAAGTAAACACATAGAAATTCATACAATTATATACACTTGAAACAAAGATTGCAATCATTTCTACTCTGGGAAGGTTTGGTATTAAAGATAGAAGCTAGAGACAGTAGAAAACCGTAGAAAGCCTACACCATAATCTGCATGCAAAATATCGTCTTTCTGCAAAAATTTGTTTTTGAAATATTCTACCAACAGGCAGATAGACAAACGGAATTAAAAAAACCTCTTTTTCGTCATCTAGGGACCCTGAAACGTGAAGATCTGAAGAAATTTCGGAAGGTGATTTTTTCGAAAATACAATACTTTTTTTGCCTTTTAGAAGAGGGAAGTAAAAATGCATTTAATTGTAGTAGTGTAATACAAATTGGTGGTTTTAGAAATTAGATAAACCCAAGAGCCTCCACTATGAATGCTACCAACTTTAAAACAAACTAGAAGAAAGTCATTGAATTTCAGTAGCGTAAGAAATCCATATTATTTCTAGTCTGCACGGTTTTTAAAAATAGATTAAGTTAGAAGCTAAAGTAAAATTCGCAATAATTTGTCTAAACTTCCTCAAAACGTTATTGTAAGAACGTGAAGCTTGTTTAATAAAATAAAACTAAAAAAATCATCAAATTGCGTTGGAGGGCCTGGACAGCTTGGTGTTGGAGATTAGACGAGTAGACAAGTATAACAAAAAGTTTTCCCACAAAAAATCGATTTGAAAGCGCTCTGGTATTTGTACAAATTTGATGGAATTTTGAAATCAAGATTAAGTATTTTGTTTTGATGTTTCTAGAATGATTTTGTTGGCAAGGAAAATGTAACTTTAACACAAGCATAGGCGACTTCCTAAAGGGGGTCAACTAATTTTTGTAGATTAAACAGTAAGGCTAAACTAATAATTTAGGTAGGCAATGCCTACTATGGGATGATACTAGGTAGATTTTTAGAAGAGGTAAAAAATAAAAATAGATTTTTCATAATTGACTTTTTTTTCGATTTAAACAAATAAAAGACACAAGTTAAATTAATACTGTAGTTAAAAACAAGGAATGTTAAACCGCTATTTTAGCTACAAGTATATAAGTCATACAAAAACAACAAAAAAGTAAACTAAGCGCTATTTAAAAGAACGAACCGTTCTAGCTATGCTAAAATAAAGGTAAACTATATACAGGGTCTAGCAACTATTGGGGGGGGGGGGGGGGGGGGGTGGACGATATTTTTGAAACTATGAGAATTATTGTGTATATAACAGTTGTAAGTACGAAGGTGATGCACATTACTAAAATAGCTTTGATAGTCCGGGTTGCTCAGAAAAGTGTGGTTAATAAAATTTAATGGATTGTCCTAGATTTAGGTTAACTTGAAAGTTTTGCATTGAAATACTAATCATTCTATATCAAGTTGTATGGATCTAATGTCAGTTGTTTTGGAGATACATATCAACAATTTTATGCAGAAACACGCTGAATTTCAGGCGGCTGCTATAAAAAAAAATGTTTACCAAAAAATTAAGCTTTTGTGAACTACCTTTCCATTGGAATTTAGTGGTTCTGGGTATTACTCCTATACATGGTGCTGAACATTAGATAATTTAATAATTTCGGTTTTTTTTAATGGAAGGTTCTGTATGAATTTTTGAAAAGCGCTTTTAATGAGCTTTTTTTATATGTTACTTCATACCTCTAAATTCAACTGTTTTTCATTAAAAAAAAGCGATTTGAGCAATTTAACATGCTCCATTTAAAACAAAACCGAGAAAAAACTGCTTGTTTTATATACGAACAGACAAGCCAAGTATATTTATCCAAATAACTTATATTAAAACGTATTTTAATTACTTTCACATATATTTTTTTTTCAAGAAATACGCACGTTTTTCGGGAAACGCAAGGGTTCTCCAATAATGATATTTTCTTTAGATTAGAAAGACTCTCAAGAAGTCTATGAGTGCTGTCAAAATAAGCTCCCCATTACTTGCGGGAATAGAAGTGGATGCAGTTTCAGTTTCTGTGGAATTTGTTGACAAATCATCTGCTTTCTCTGTATTTTGAATTGCTATTGTCTCATCCTGATTGACATGTAGGGCAGTGGTTTTTAAGTTTTGTGTAAAGGCGTCTAATGTTTTTTATTTTTTATAAGGTGGCGCCATTCTAAAAAAAATTAATAAAACAAAGAGAATACATTTTGAATAACAATTTATAAAACCAGTTAGGAAATGCCTTATTTTGTGTACCGTTTGGGATCTCTGTATAAATGCCAATTACTTGAAAATCAAGCATGTATGTTTTCGCTTTCACGCGAAATGTTATAAATTAAGCATTGTTGTACAAACGAGTGCATAACTCTAAAATTAAAATTTTGCAGGCTCTGGATATTTTAAACATTGACTAACTAGTTGTACAATTGAAAGTAAAAACCTTTGTTTAACTAGTTGTACAAATTAAAAGAAACAATGAAAACATTATTTTATTAGCAACATTTAAAGATACGCCGATAACTATGCACCAGGTGCAGTTCATTGTTTTGTTTAGTGGAGACTGGTATACGAGCCCCGTCCAGTTTTAGTTGGCCCACACACAAAATTTGTAGTGTTGTTGGCATTTATAGCTCAAGGAAAAAACCAGCCGCTACAATGTAATATCCAAGGCAAAATATGCTATTGTAACAACCCGCAATAATCTGCGCTTATAGGGGAGCTCATAAGGCTCTAAGTATCCTAAATTGTAAAGAAGGAAAATACGTAGAAGCCAACCCTGCAGAGTTCATTTATTAAGAACGCAAAAGGCTACATTGTAACATTGAAGAAACGATCGTATTACATCCGGTGCCAGTAAATCAAAACGCGTTCAAAGAAATAAAGAAAGCAAAATTTCTGTCGAACTGGCACTCACGTACAAAACGTAGCGTGAGAAGTGCAAAGTTAACAAGTCCGAGAGCCCGCCAAGAATAAGGCTATTTTGGCAATCTTGCAAAACGGGAAAGTACGAGACACGCCCGGCTCGTACCGGAAAAAAAAATCCTTTTGGGGAGCGCGAACGGGACAGTCAGTCTTCTCCCGAGTCTCCGCAGCAATTTTATTAAACCGTCGTTCCTGTGCTAAAATAACTAAGTCCAAATCCAAAATTACTATTTGAAAATAATGTGAGCTAGTGCTGTGCTAGGCCATCCGAAGGATAGAAAAGGGACGCCAGGGGCATCCCAAAATTCGGCCTAACAACTAAAAGTCAGATCTTCACGATATTTTATTAACCAATTTAAGGCAGGTTGGCTCTAAGCGTACCTTTCCTTTCCAGTGTGTAATTATGTTCCTAATCTAAGTATATTCTGTTCAATCATTTTATAAAGCCTACTACAAACAATCATATTCCATAAGCAACGGGGGTTTTTGAATTTAGCATTGTATCCACAGTTTTGGCTTACGAGTACTTATTTTAATATATGTCTTTTTAACTTTCGTAGCTGTTTTATTGAATTAAAAACTCCGTAGCTCAACCCCTACGTTACAAAGAGTGGTCAGCGGGTTCGATTCAACCCCTTTATCACACTATTTAGTGGAATATACGAGATATCTGGGTTCAATGGAGCGTGTAGAAAATCGAAAATATTCAAAAAAGCAGTTTTCTTGCATTCCATTACCTAAGTATTGCCAACGATGAGGATTAAGGTGGCTATAGAAACAACGCTTTTTTTGACGGAAATGACAGTGACAGATTTTTCGATTGTAAAACAGTTATTTGATTGTGCAAGTGTTGTCAATAATGGGCAGAGGAAAGGCAATTGATAAAAACATTCTATCAATTATCATTAATTTACACAAATCTTTTTTTAGTCTTAATCAGTTCCAATTGGTGTAATTAGTTCCGCTATTTTTGTATAATATATTTTCAAAATGATATTGTCAAAATAAAAATGGATTATTAACCCTCTATTAGTGTAAATGATCTTCAATACACGCCAATAACTGAAATTTTATCGGGTGTGCCAACTGAAGGTAGACGGGGCTCGTACACTAGACAGGTAACAGAATCGAGATCAACCAGCGATGACTACCCCACCAACGCTGTGTGAGGGCACATTTGCGCCTATTGGAATTAAAAAGGAATGAAGAATGTTGACAAAGCATTCGACAAACTTCAATTTAAATTACGAGCGGATGCTGTAAGGTTGCATTTTGTTTATAATTAAAACAAAGTAGTCAACTTTTTATCCGATTACATTTTTTTAACAGACCCAAGGGGGTGTCACTTGGCCCCATTGACACCCCCTTAGATCCGTCAGTGAACACAAGCTAAATTGGTTTTAAAAGAAAACGTTCAAACCAGAGTAATTTAAATTTCAAACTCAACTAAAGTCAGGCTTAGGAAATTAAAATCGAATTAGCCCTAAGAGAAGTGTATTTAAAAAAAATGCATTAATGGAAAAAAATGGGATTTTTGAATACATTTATTGAAACTAGTTAGTGCCCTTTCCGTTAGAAAATAATTTAATCTAGTTCGAAATCGATATCGTAATCAATTACCAGTCCCAGCCAATGTGTGGCTGAGCGAACAGGGTTTTAATGCCTCAACCGTGCAGCGACTACTATTTTACAACCCCTTTGTGACCCGTCTTTGTGAAACCATATTATCGCCTGAATCAGGATGGGCTGATAGCGGATGTGACATATTGAATCCGGACTGCTAACACATGCTTTATTACGGATATCTGCATAAGCAATATCTAGTCGAGCGTTTATAATACATGACTTATGAGTTATATTTTATAACTTAGGCAAAATTCCCTTATTGAATCCGGAGGAATTTAATCCGCATAAGCGGGGGCGGCGTGTTTCACCTCGGCGGCGGGACACTTGTCGACGCGGAATATGAAGAGGATTTTCGTTTCAATTTCAGCCCGTGACGTACGTGATCCGCGCAGAACGCGAAGACATGCAGAAGCGGCACAAATCACATGCACGTCTGAAATTCTTGCAGTAATAAGGCAAATCTGCGAAATCCGCGCCCAATCCGCCGGATAAGCGCACCTTCGGCATCCACCGCGCGCCTTCATATCATTCAATCAAGAAATGTAGCAGGAAATATGGGGTTTGTCTCAGTCTTACGAAATTAGGTTTCACGGCGAGCAGCGGAATTGGCTAAAGTACGATATTTCTCAAAGCCGCGCCTATAATGAAACCGTGGGACGCGCGGTATTTGACTTTCAAATGCCCGGATTCTTATACGAGCTTAGCACGCCGTTCCCTCGTCCTACAGGGTGATCTTCGCCGCCACTTACCGCCGCCCTTATTATTTCCGGCCCTGAGTGCACGCCACTAAATGCACCCTTGTCCCTTCCTCTTCAAGTGGTGTGGAGAATTACAGGTGCTGGCCAACTTTATGGCCCCATTGACCTACATGTGATTTTGAGACTCCCCAAAATAGGCACTACCGTTGAAGGCATTCTTTGACTATAGAATTTTACATAAATACTAGCAAATAAATTATTTTAACAATTTAACCACATAGAAACATTAAAAACAACAAGCAATGCATTGGCGTGTTTTTTAGTGGAAACGTGTTGTCAACACTTCTAGACATTTGTATGAGTTGCATTACCTTGAAAGAAGTCAAGGAACTTCAAAAGTGTATAAAACTATTATCTTATTCTACCAGGTGGCGCGGTGGTAAGAGCGCTGAACTGGCATTAAACGATTCCTTGATTCGCAGGCCATTAGATAAGCACGAGGTTTGGTCACCTAGCACAGTTGTAAATTATCGTAAATTTGGCGGATGAATTTCTCGAGTCGTACACTCGAGCCGTTTGGCCCAAAAACACCAAAGTCCTTTATCATACAAGCTTGATTTCTGCATCATTGCAGGTGCTAGTCCGTTAGAGCTGAGTTTTTTACTTTTTACTTCCCTCGTCTGAAAGATCAAGGAAGTATTGTAATCGCGAAAAAATCACCTTCCGAAATTTCTTCACATCTTTGCGTTTCAGGGTCTCTAGATGACGAAAAACAGGTTTTCTTAATTCCGTCTGTCTATCTGTCTTTCTGTTGGCGGTATAACTCAAAAACTATTTGTTGGAGGATGACGATATTTTGGATTCATATTATATGTTTACCTGTCATGAAACCGGGAAAATTTCAGACAAATATATACAGGGTAAGCACCTTAAAAAATAAGTTCTGTTTATTTTTGTGTTAACTTTGAAATAGATGGAAGTAAAATTTTCACATAGGTCAGGCTTTACACTTGCCGAAAATAGGACAACAGATACAGGATAATGTCACAAAAGAGTCGAAACGTTTCAACAATAAGAGTGTTCCGTTAACTAGAGGCGCGCGCCGCACTCATTTCAATGAGGCTGAATGGCGCAGTACGACTTATCGATGCGGTTACGATCACTACGCAGATGCGGCGGAGTTCGAAACCCAGCGGAATACAATTTTTTTTTATTTGCAAATTGATGTAATTCGCTCGAGGGAACTTCCATATAAAACCCTTTACAGATTTTTGTACATCCCGTCTTTTAATGGTTAGTTGCAATCAAATGTCCTGCCCTGGTATTACTCTTCCAACTCTCCTCTTGGCCTACTTCTTCTGGTTGTTCCTTATATTTTTGATTAACACATCACTCTCCTTAATCTTTCGTCTCATATTCTGTATATGTGCCCTAACCACCCTAGTTTGTTTTATTTACTCTTTGTTCATACAGATTTAATGTTTAATTTTTTTCTAAATACTTGATTTCTGGGTTTATCTTTTCTTGGGTTGCCCTCTATTCTCCTGGAGTTAGTATTACTTTCTCATTTTCCCAATTATCAACTTTGGAGATTCTCCTTTATTGTTTGCTATTGTTTTTATTGCTTCGTCTAAAACTAGTGGGATTAAAGCATATCCTCGTTTTAATCCTTAGTGTAGAAATTCTGGAATTCTGCTGTGTGTTATAATATTTGAATTATCTTGTACAATGTTTTTATGGTGCCAACAGGTAGTGGGGAATTCATCTGTTTCTATGCATTTCCATACCCTTTTGTCACCTATTCTATTGAATACCTTTTCTAGATGTATAAATATGTGTACGAAATATACCATGCGTTCTTTTTAAAAGTATACATAGGGGGTACTCGTATGTATACTAAAAAGAAAAATTTCCTTATTTTTGCAACAGCATGCTATTTGTTTTAAATTAAAACTCTTAAAATTGTAGTTTGCTCTATAATTGGGGGCTTACATATAGGGTAAAACAATAAAAAATAAGGGATTTTTTCTTTATAGTATACAAACGAGTATCCCCGATGTACACTTTTAAAAAGAACGCATGGTATATGCCTTTCATTACCAGCGTTTTCACTAGCCTGTCGTATTAATAAAATGCTTGCGTCAGTGTCATGCATCCTTTAAAATGTTGTTACGTAGACTATGGGAGGCCGCCACCATAGGTGTTGGTTTACTAGTATAATAGGGTGGTTTGAAGTCTTGCTGATTGGGCGCCAAATTGTCATGGGTCTTATGTGACCCCTTCGCTTTTATAATTTAAGTTTGTTCCTTCTTATTGGTAAGTAGCGCAATAGCAATGAGATTTCTGGCTATGAAAATTCCCTTGTAATGAATCAGAAGTTAATTTGGACTCTTGCAAAGCTAAAAATTGTAAATCCAAAAATCTACTCAAATTTATTTAGACGCAAATTGACAACAAACATCTATATTCCCTGTATGAGACAACACTAACTAATAATACACCTAAATAGTACACCACGAAGTCAACAGCTGCCTCTACCCCGCATTTGATTTGCACCAACAATCATATTAAATACTGTGCATTTAGTAGTAATAGTTAACCCACATTCTGACAGCTGCTTTAACGACGCCTTTGTATTGACAGGCTACTGCGCATATACTCAGGCAGTCACTTGGTGCCTGCTTATATGGCCGCTCTCGAGTAACTGAATATGATATAAATCACTCACCTCATGTGATAATTGACGAATTTCAGTTGCTGAATACCTGGATTGGTCCCTCGGCGATGCTTTGGCTATTGCATCACCTAATGGGGTGGCCGCTTTCTTTTTGGCTGGTTGACACTTTGCATTGGGTACCAATAATGTGTGAAGGACTGTGAAGCTCTCTGTGAATCTAACAGGGTAATATTGTACTGCATCTCCGCTTTAGAAGTTTTTCAGAAAAGGCTCTTACTTTTGGCTGGCGCTAGACTAGCTTTAAATACGGGGTTTATTTCTGCACTCGCTCGGCTATCTCAAGTCAGCTTCTGACGCACTCTGCCAAGCCCGATGGCTTTCGATATGCACATGCGCACATGCATTAAGATCAAACAATTAAGAACAGACAGGTATAAACGGGATGTATATTAAAATGCCATTTTAAACACGCTCAGGCGAGCAAGGTTAAGCTTCCGTTACATTTGCGTCAATGAGCTTCTAGCTTGGATAATAGGATTGAACAAATTAGGTCTGATTAAATTTTGTAAACATTTGATTAATAATAAAGAGCTGGGGTTCAGAATCATTGGGTGCGTATAGCATTGAACTTTTGAAGGTGTTTAAGTGCTACATAGATTTTTTTCCTTTATATTGAGGCACAATTGTATATGGCAATGTCTTCAAATCGATCAAGAAGCTATTATATCATTAGTAACATTTTTTATTGATTAGTTTTAATAGGCAACGAACATGCACAACAAACTTTAATAAATAAAGGACTAGCCTGAATAATATAGAGTTATTTGAAAAATCAGTATCTGTTAAGCATATAAGTATTGTGCAGTAAGATATAATGTATCCAAAACTTCTAGTTCAGCTCCTACTATAACTTCCTACCTCATTTAATAAAAAGACGTGAAATAAACGTTTCTGATAGTTGCAGTTAAAGCCTTGTTAATAACTGGTACATAAAACTGAAAAGCCTGTTCTGGATGTGCCACATTTGTTATGAAAAACGTTCGAATTCAAATTCAAAGATAAAATCTTTGGACAAAAGTATGTTCAATTAGATAGTTGCATTGTTTTAATGTAATTCGACACGGAAAGGCAGAACGCCTAACGATTATGTATGTATTTACGTAATGTAGCTATAAGAGTATATGTAAATGAAGGTAACAAGCAGTTTTCGTAAAATCTCATGAATATTGCAATATTTAAGACCTTAGACTACTAAAAAATTAAGCATTAGGGCAGTATCAATGATAGTAGTCGTGGTGCTGCTACAAATAAAAACAACGCAGTGTCGAGGACAATAGTTGTGTTGTTTGTGTTGTGTATGAGCCCTCGCCGCAGTCGCATGCATTATCGTCGGTCTGTTCCACCTGCGACAAGTAAGAGCGCAAGCTGCCGTGGTTATTAGCTGAGGTTCGGTAAATTTGTTGCTAACCTCTCTGTTCCTCTGCAATCAGAATGAACGTAATTATTCTAATAAATAAAGCAGGGAAATAAAGACGAGGAAATTAAATGTAGTTATATATTCAGAAAAATTATTTTCAATTTTTCTTGTCGCTACCGCAACATAGCGACTTACCCCATCTGTGGGAACATTGCGTAGAAAAGAAATAAGTAGAAAATGTAGACGGATTTTTTTCTAAATATTGAACTATTTTAAGACATAATAATTTCTGTTTTAAGAGCCATTAGTTTTTAGACGCTCCAGAAAATAATTTAATTAGAGCAAGACAGGCGTCACAGGTTTAAACCCCCTTTCCTCTCCCCAAAATCTGATTTCGTCGCTCCACCCTGTACGCGGCGCAAATTTGAACGTTAAACAGCAGCTTTATCTTCTTAACACCTAAACCTGAATTGTAGGCGAGCTTAGAGCCGATTGAATGGGAAAATTGGCCCGCTTAGCGCCCGCCGAAATTGCTCAATAAGCGGTTAGAGCGTCATACGCCATCGGTACGCAGGGGTCCGAAAACTTTTTATTTATACCTCAAAGTTTAAGTGTTGGATAAATTGGGGATAAGGTTGCGTTTTTATTCCTGCGCTCCTGCGGAGCCGTTAAAAGTTCGCCATTCTCGAGCTCGAGTCCCGGTTTTGTCGTGGACGCACGATTTATGAAAAACGCTTCCAGAGCTTAAGTAATGTTATTAACTTAGAGGCCTGGTAAGAATTTTTTCGATGTGTCACTTTAAAAGTTATTATTTTTTATGAACACCTGGTAAGAATCTAAATGTAACTCTGTGAAGATAGTAGCGGATTTGGGCTTTCGAAAATGCTAATAAATTGTAAATCTAATGTTTTCTTCAGTTTACAGCACTGGAAATGTTAGTACTGGCCACATCCAGTCACAAGACATGTATTCAAGTGTCTAGTCAATCCTAGGATTACCCAACGCTGTATAAAATGATAAAAATCGCGTACCACGTAGCTCGGATAGAGGTAATATTAATTTAGAACTTCTGCTTTAAAAGTTTCAATAAGTTCTCATTTTACTGAAGGGTTTAAACCTGGCGGAACTTCGTCGCGAACTTTGCAGAATTTATCTTCATCTGTTTATAAAAGAGGAAAATTGCTGTTTCAATTAAATTGCGCTTTATCGTTATTTGTTAGAGAGCAAACTCCACATTATTTCAAATATGGCGCTTGGAAGGCGGTAACTTTCACGTTTGACGTTTGAAAGGAGCAACTAAATGGTGGAAAACGTGTTCGGCGTATTTCGCTTTAAATATACATATATTGAATGGGTCTAGGAAAATTCATCGAAAACAATTCATTGAGACAACTTATCGAAAGGGCAATTATTAATCTAAATGCAATTTATCGAAATACAATTCATCGAATCAATAATTCATCGAACGGAAAATTTATCGAAATTTCGCATTATAGGAATTTCATGAACTCTTTTTAAGAATAATAACATATTAATGTTTTTATTTGTTTTTAGTCTAATTATACCGAACAAATCTTAGAAATTGCAGCATGTTGCTAGCGTGCTTAAATCAACAGCCATTTTACGTCAAACGTGTTTTATGTTTGGTTTTAGATAAGTATTATTATTTTTTAAATTCAAAGATTATATCAAATTTCGTTGATCAGCCTGTTTATTTTCCCAAACATAATGGGCAGAGATACGAATGGTAAATGATGAGTACGACAGAAACTGAATGGTTATGCTTCAAATAAAAGCATTGTTTTGGACTTTTATAAATACCTATAGAAAAAGCAAAAGCGACATGTTAAAATTCTAAAATTTGATAACGTGTGAATGGAAGTTTGGGTGGATGCGTTCGGTATAAGTAAACTCAAAACAAAAAACTGAATATATTATCCTCAACAAACCTGATGAAATTCCTACAATGCGAAATTTCTATGAATTTTCCTTTCGATGAATTGTTGTTTCCATGAATTGCGATTCGATTAAATGGGCTTTTGCAGTTTTTTTTTTAATTACTGTGATAGTTTGAGAAGAGGCATTTCTTTTTTTCCAAATAAAAAAAACAACGCATTATTGATTGAATTTCAATTTAAATTTTCTTTTTTTTTATTTTTGTTGGGGCATTACAGCAGCCATTAATGTTGACTAAAACTTCTGTTTCAAATTTTCATAAACAATATACAGGGTGTCAGGAAAGTCAACCGTGTCACTTCTGGAGATGCTAGGGGACGCTATATGGAGTCGAAAAGTCCTAATCCATTTTTATCTTAGAAGCATAATTTCTTCAGAATTTACAGTTGAAGTTGGTACCGCAAATTGTGTGAACCGCTGAATGGTACCTACTCTGTTTTTGTGTTTTTGATGTTTTTTTTTGTCAATGAATGTCAATGTAATAAATTGCGTGTTTCACTTTTGTAGTAAAAACGTACACCGTGCAGGAGTATGCTGATATGTTTTTTGTGTATGGTGTTCTGGTGATGTTAGGTCTGTGAGTACGTCGATATTTTGTCTTCATTGTTGGATTTAAAATTATCAAACTCCGTCTTGTGACAATTGTTTTCCCAGCCTATCTCAAGACACTGCGCCAAGCCTCCAATTTAAGGCAAAGTACAGCAGTTCTCAACTTTTTCTTTTTAATTTTCAACTTTCGTTTTTACGACAACTATGCTTCTAAAACAAAAATGGTTAAGGACTTTTCGACTCCATATAGCGTCCCCTATCATCTCCAGAAGTGACACGGTTGACTTTCCTGACACCCTGTATATTCGGCTATCATATGAGCCTTTTTAGGCCAATTTCATCCTTTAAGGGGTTGATTCACGAAATACGTGTTTGCTTATTTGTTTTTAGGAGTACCCCTACGAAGTTTCAAGTCGAAATGTCTATTTAATATTATTTTCCATACAAAATTGAAACCTCCATTTTACCCCTTTAGGGGTTGAATTTTGAAATATCCTTCCTTATTCAGTGTATGCATCATAAAGGAAACCTCTGTACAAAATTTCAGCTTTCTAAGTCCAAGGGTTTGGGCTGGGCGTTGATGAGTCAGTGAGTCAGGACTTTTCCTTATAAGAACATGTCCATGAACTTTTCACACTATAGTTATTTTTTGTGTTATTTGTATTAATATATTTGATAAATATTTTGATAATTTATAAAGGGGATTCATGTTAGAAGCTACTATTGGTCTAGGTCTAGGGGTATATCTTGTTTATGTAATTTTGGTAGCCCATAAATTTTTAGAGCAAATCCATTATATGATATTACATTTTTTCAAGTTTAATTACCAAAACATGATTTGAATCAATAAGCATTTTGTAGCACGCACGGGTTTAGGGTACAACGAGCGAAACGATGTATGCACTAAAGGAGTAAGTGCGACAAAATGCCTTATAAACGAGGTATCATACAGTATTTTATCCACTTTGCCACTTTTTTAAACAAAAATTACTCGATACGCAAACGAGTGTCGTAATAACCTCAGTACGAACGTAAAGTCGATAAAATTTCTTATACAGCTGGATTATATAAATTTAAAAATTTTTTGTTGGGTTATTTCAGCAGCCATTAATGTCGATTAAAACTTCTATTTCAAATTTTCATAAACAATACATATTCGGCTATCATATGAGCCTTCTTCAGTGTTAAATTGTACAAGATCACGTTTTGGCCTATGTATTGTGCATCGCGATTATTACAATGTAATTGATATATTGTATTTGTTTAATTTTTAATTTGTGCATTATCTTTCAGTTTACTAAAAAAATTTCGGCCTAATGTATTATGAATTTTATAAGTAATTTGGAACTTATGGTTTTTAAATAATTTAGACAATTTAGGAGTATATGACAAAGTTATTATATTTGCTTCATTATTTTTTTACTATTGTTAAATTATTTTTCAAGAAAATTAGGTTTTTAATGTTTGTATTCTTCTTGTTATATTTTTATTTATGAAATGTAAATTGTCCATAAACACAACCTAAATAATAATTTTCAAAGTGGCAAGAGAACCTAACTCGTAAATAAATACGCTCACAATTCTAACTTAACATTTTATTTCAGATATATAGTAATTTCAAAATGGGATATTGTACAATTTAACAAGGAAGAATGCTCATATGATAGCCGAATATTATATTGTTTACAAATTTTTGAAATAGCAGTTTTAATCAAGATAACGGCTGCAGTAATAACCCAACAACAATTTTAAAATTTAAATAACCCAGCCGGGTATTATATTTTTCTATATGTGACCGTGAATCATCGCGTAAATTATTATTTGAAAGAACATTATGGAACAAGGCAAATAATTTAGAAAACGGTAGCGTTGCTTTTACAAAACATATTCGCAGGGCCACTTCAATTCCTGTCTACTTAAAGTAGGTTATATTTAAGCGGCCTGTCAGTTGTTTACGTTAAATAACCGTATATGAGTGGGTGCAAAAATTGAGGTGGCAGGTAATTATACATTTTTATTTTATGAAGAAGAAGAATAAACAGCAAGCTATCTGTATGCCATTATTACAAATTAAAACGGAGAACAGTCGCTGCTGACTGAGTCAAATACCACTCGCCGGTATTTGACACAATCAGAATTTATAAATTTGTATTGGTCTAGCTAAACCGTATTCAGATCTTAATGCGAATTTCTCAAAATGTCAAGCCAATAATGTACAAACTATAAAGAGTATTAAAAGTGTTTTATAGATTAGGCAGAGTACTTTGAAGCTTGCGTTTGATTATAGCCCCATAAACGTAGTGGGAAAATTCACGTGTGCGCTGTTGCCCTGGAAATTCATTTTCAAATGTTAATTTATTGATTTTACAACTTAAAGCCATTTTATAATACTTAAATTGTAAAGTTGGGTTGTAAAGTGGTGAAAAGCAACGACAAAATTTAAAACAAAGTTAAGACTGCACACGGGCGAAAAGCGGTGCTAATTTGTCAACAACGTTAATATATGACGTTATGTTGTAATACACTAGTCCTTTTTCAGTTATTTGAAGAAGACGAACCCAATTCTCTTAATACATATTTAACTAGCAAACAGAGAAAGCACCTACCTATCGCAGGAAATAGCTAAAACTATTACAACCGCGAAAGGTAGGCAAAAGAAAGGTAGAAATTGGGAAGTAAGACCTTTCCGGCCTTCTTGACACCTGTTTTACATCGCAAGCCCAGCTTCTTATCTAGGACATTCTAATTTTCTTGTATCTGCGCACTTATCAGGAGGCGCTCAGCCCTCATTCGGGCAATGAGTTTTTCAAATCTCCACACGCAGTCAGCAGTTGCGACGATAATGTACTCGGCGCCGAGCGAATGCGCCGAAATCGGAAGAAAAACGAAAGCGAACGGCATGCAAATTATGAGAACAAACGATATCAAAGTATAACATACGGTGGGCGACGACGCGACGGCGGAATACAAATTGTACAGTCTGTGTCGATGTATAGTCGCGATGTTTATTATTTATAGGAGTGCACGAGGCAGACTCAGCGCCGTACCGGAGTTTTAATTTTTCAATGCGGATTAATTTACGAGTTGCCGCACTAATTTCAAGCGCTAGATAAAAATGCGAAATCCGATACTTCAATCGCTGTATGGCACATGTTCGAGGGCGCTCTAAGCGCTTAAGTGGGATTATTAACCGATTCCATCTAAAGCCGATTGAAACATAATCGCTTCATGATTGGAACAATAAAACCATCCAATGTAGAAATAAAGGGTGGGCTTACTGGCGCAGAGTTTCAACAAGCTTCAGCCTGGCGTTGCTCAAATATCCCTCTGCGTATAGCCAACTACTATCTGTAACCGAAACGTAACAGAACTACCAATTTTCGGATTGGTTCCGAATGTAACTAGAGTAACCACACCTTGCCCTAGTGATGCCCGCTCTCAAGATCACCGCTAATGCCTACCCTTCGATTCTTCCAGGCTTTGTTCTAAAAGGGCTTTTATATAAAAGCCATTGTGTCGCAGCGCCAAGGACTGGAAGAAACCGCGCAAGTTTCCGCTGGCGCATAATTTGTGACGTGTCTCAAGCTTCGAGCGCTAAATGAGTAATAGATTAGTGCAATATTTACAAGATCTGATCCAGAACGTGTGCGAACTTGCCAAGGATTAAATTCGGAGGTGATTAGGATTTTGAACTGGCAAAAACCATTGTCAGGTAATAGACAAAGAAAGAGTCAGATCTGAATATAGAATAGAAATGTCTGTTTTAAGGTTAATAATTACTTCTACACTTTCTTACCATCACTCTGACTGTAAAAAGAGAAAAGCAAAGGCAACTGACTTCTCAGCCGGAGCTAGTCCTGGGTAAAACAAAAGAGTCAATCTTTAGGTGAAAGAAAATTATGGGCGCCAAGTAGCAAATAACCCAGCACTTTGCTAATCAAAAGGTACACTAGGTACACTACAGAAGGCGCTACTAACCAATCCTGAAAATTAAAGGTAACAGCAAAGGCAAAATTCAAATTCGCAGGCATAGATGTTAGAGCAGTATAATATCAGCAATATGTACTACATATACAAATAAAATATACACACACACACACACAGCAAACCAGTTTAAAATATCGCAATTCAAATCACAGTAGCATAAGTTGTATTAAAATCTCACCAAGATATGTATAAATGATTTAAATAATTAAAGCGTGAATGCATCAATGTTTACTGCAAATAAAGAAACTACAAAGTGGCAAATTGCATTACTAGGCAATTACACGGTAAAGCATATGACCGCGGCAAAGTTATTAATAGAAAAATTTTGATTCAAATTTGAATATAACCCTAAATCCACAAATGCGAGAATCATTCAGATGTTTATATTAATAGCAGCAAGGTCCTAGAGACCCAAGATCTTGGTTTAGGGTAGGGCATTATACCGGGTGTCCATCCTCAATGTCGAACATAGGCAATTAACATTAGTGCATTCACTCGTTCTTCATTGAAATAATTAATTTTTCTGTAGATAATTTTAACAGACGTTGACAGAAAATATCTGATTTAAGCCAACTAAATACCAATTTTTTGACAAATGCTATCGAACTTGAGAAGCAAGGCATGATATATTTAAAATTCCCAAGTTTTAAATTAGAATTTTAAAATAAAAATCGCATCTTGAATATTATTATTGGTATCATTTGATGCGTAATAATTTTATCTTTCCATTGATACCATTACCTTCCCTGTAAGTTGAATTGGCGAGCAGGAATCGGCAAAAAACGTTCAATACAATGTTAATCGCCTATGTTCGACTTTGAGAACGGACACCCGGTATAACCCGTAATACGCTTAGTAAATAATTAATATGTATCATCAGTTTCAATGCGTCACACAAATCGAATCAATTAAAGTAATATCTTGCAAGTACGGAACTAATATGAGTAATTCAACCGTGTTAAACGGTCATTAGCATGACGTGATTATCCAAATCTTAAATTTCACAAACAGCATGCAACATTGCCTCACAATATCCAGCATTACAAATAATAATAACGTGGATGGTACAGGAGATACATCCATAAATTACTTTGGCAGATGAAATTGTAAACAGTAAATTGTTGATCGATAAACTGTGCTAAATAGGTAAGTTTCTATGTTTAGCTATTAATTCAAGTAATTCGTGAAGACATTCTAATGCTTGCCGAATAAAAGACACAAACATATTAAAAAAGAATTCTACCACTACAGGTTATGTGAGGCCAGTCCTAAGGCAGGCAGGGTAATGGACTAGTTTAAACACACCTCTGCGAGCTCACAGGTCCCATGCATACAGGAAAACCTATCGATAAACCTCAAGGAAGCTAGGTGATGATTTCAATGTCGAACAGCGATACTGCTCCGCGTTGGACGACACAAGTATGATATGATTCCGATGCTGTGGTCCCAACTACAAACTTGTTGCAGGAATGGAGTCCTTAAGGTCGCAAGAACAAGGCGGGACGAACTTGAAAAACCTCAAGAAGGAGCTGCGTTCGCCCATCCATAGGTGTGCAGAATTCGACCCTACGAGAAGGAGGAGTGTTCCGATGTTCAGCCCCCAGCTTTGCCGAAGTAACCAAGTGCTCTGCTCAGATAAATCCAAACCAAGTTTGAGCTTGGAAAATTATCACAAATACCTCTCACAAGGACTCCGTCGAAATCTTCGGAAGGCCCACGTCAAAATTAATTGCTCAAGCAGGACGCTTGTGACAAAACCCAAATAAGGCACGTTTCAAAACGTAGGCTCACAGAACAACCTTTCTGAAGCAGAACATCCTGGAAAATGGGGGAAATAAGATAAGAAGCCAAAATTAGGAAATGGGGGAACATTGAGTATGCAACCAAACTAGCACGAGCATTAAGTGATGCCTAATTTGAAGCAAATTAAGTATGAATATAAATACATGGAAATCCCAAACTTGACTTATAGTTTAAATTAGGTAGTAGATAATATTTGGATTTATCAAGAATAGGGCAATTAAATATGTAAATAGTTATAAATGACTTCAGGTCCGCATCCACTTTACAATTTATTGATCCTAAAGGAAAATTGACACTAGCTCCACGTTTCCGTTTCCGTCGTAAACACGGTCGGCCACCTCAGCTAGAATTCTGTGCTGCATCTCTAGTTCGAATTCGAACAACATATATTCCGCTGTATCTGAGCCTTCGCCGCAATCGCATGCCTGATCATCGGCCTTCCCCATCTGCACCTGCGAGCTAAACCGCCTTCTGGTTCAGCCGCTCGGTAAATTTACTACTGATCTCAATAAATATACACCAAGTGACAGAATACCAAAGCATGAAACAAGCAGTGAATCGAAGTAGAACAAACTACGCCTTAAACATAGACAATAAAAAAGAACTCTAAGAGATCACTTTGAATACAAATAATTTTTGCAAAAAGGGAAGTCTCGAGGGAACATTTCAACAATAGCAAAGATGAAATTATTGTAAACACTATACCCCTGTAAACTGTGGTTATAGAACCAATAAAACCAATCACACCATTCATTAACTGTGCCCATCATCTCCTTCATTTTGCTGATTTGTTTGAGTACATCCAAGCCAATGATTGAAGATGGTGGTGAAGACGATACCAAGGACGTTTTTAGGTCTGAACTTGTTCAGTTTCAGTTGATAAAATTGATTTGTAATACTGTCCTCGTTCTTGTATGTCAACATGTAGAGATGACGGAGATGATCTGTAAAATAGTGGAGCGAATAAATAACTTTCAAAGGTATATGGTGAATCAAACTAGCACAGGGAAGATGCTAATTTAATTATCTATCGCGATGTTTCAAACTTTCTTGCTTCTCCCAGGACAGGATTTTGAATTTTCGCTGTGATAATTGAAGTAGGGCTTTGAACGGTTCATTCAATTTCCCTTCTCCATCGTTCTTTCTTGCTGCTTTAGAAAGTTGATTATTCTATTACTTTCACTCTGCGCGATTCTTCGTCGGTTTTGATTTTGCTTAGTAGTTTCTTCACCTTCCTCCTCACCACCCTTTCCCTTAATAGTACTCAACAGTCTCGTCTTGAATTTTATAAATGAAATAAACTATAATGTGCAGATAGCTATAACATGCTTTGTTTCCAAACAAAAAATCGCTCGTGTGAGAATCCTGTGCTAAGTCGAGCTACTTGGTTTCCAACAAAAGCATATTGCAGATTAGGATAGTTTTATCGAAAGCAGATTTCTGTAATTGAAGTACACATTTTCAGCGTAGATTTCCAGTGCATCGCCGACTTTAAGGGTGGCGTCGCGGCCAAGCTTCAACGCCCATTCACCCTTCATCTGTTGACATAACAGTGATTTGCATTATTAATTCGGTTAACTGCTCGCCGGCTGGACAGGGCTCCAAATGAGCCGGAATTTCATTCTTCTCGCACCGAGGGAAATAAGGGGACGTCAAAGCATGATCGTTTATGCATTTTTAAAGCTTCCGCCTTCTTGCTCCTTCCGTCGGTCACATTTAAACATAAATTTTAACAATTCAGCCTTTCTTCTTTTCCCTCAGGCTGCCCCTCGGCGCATTTCGCCGAATTGACTGCATATTCGCTCCAGCCAATTGTTCCAGTTGTATGGCAATTTTGAGCCTGCAAATGAGTTAGTATGCAGATGCAGGATGTGTTATGCATAAACCACTTACTCCCACCGATGGACTACCCTGCTAATTGGTGTAGCATTAATTGATTCCCATATTCAACACTGCGATGGAATAGCTAGCTGCTCAAGGGATATCAGTCCGACAGATACCACCACGGTGCATTTGGAGTTGATAATTAGGCGGTTCGGCCAGCTGACGCGTATTCTATTGTTTATTCGGTGTTATAGATTGTTGTGTATGCTGCGATCTTTATTAAGGGTGATTTCGTTGCTTTCTGTACAGGCTTCGACAACGATGAGGGGGTGGAAAATTTGAGAATTGCATAAAAATCGCGTTCATAGAAGGTGTAGGCACGAAGGCGCGTTACTGAAATGTTTTTGATAGTTTATAAAGAGCACAATTTTTAGGTAACGTTTTATTTCATTCAATTGTTTACTATTACTTATAGAAGCCGCCTGGAATTTAGAGTTTTTTGAATAAAATTTTAATATCTAAGAAACAGTTGACGTTAGACCCATATAAATTCACACTAAGATGACTCGTGTTTCAATACAAAACTTTTAAGCCGCCTGAATATAGTATATTCTATTTCGAAAAAGTTTGATTTACCGCAGTTCTTGAGGCCACCCTGTACAATCACAACTATTTTGGTAACGTCCATCATCTTCGTACCTACAAATTTTATAGAAGCGATTTTTATATAACTCTCAGTTATAAAAATATCTTCCAACCTTCATCGTTACCGGAATCCTATATAAATATTTAACGTATTTTATATATAAGCGATCAATAGTATGAGTATGTTAGACTTAATTTTCTGGCGTAAAGCTAGTCTTTTTCGACCTTGGGCAATAAATATTTTTTTCGCATACTAAGTGACGTCAGCGGGCGGCACTTTAGCGGACGAAACAAAATTTACCGCCCGATGACGTAATTTTAGTTATTATTTACAAAAACGTATTAATGAAAGCTACACTTAGTTACAAAGGTACTATTGAGTTGACATAATTATAAGAATTGCCTTGTTTTCATTTCACAGCGTTTTATACAATCTGAATCTGCATTATTAAAGTTTCGATCGTACATAAAGATTTGTATGCACCTCAGGCCTAACCAGCGTCTTTGGCCCTTCTCGTGTTATAGCCTTTGGTGCTCCGCCACTAGTGCTATATCTTTCACGCCGAGGGCCAAAAACGCCTGTTTTACGCCCTTGATACATAAATAACTACATGGCTTGTACAGTATCTACTCCCTTGTGCAGGGTTATTGACGTGAATCTCTAGTAGGCTACATGAAAGATTTTGAAGGATTCTTTAGTTGAGAACATTTGATTTTTTTACACATTTATTTGTTTCAGTTTGATGTTATAAATAAAATTCAGACTTGAGCTGTGGTCCAGTTTTTCAATTACATAGCCTACTGTAAATACATTGAACATGAAAAATTTAAATGATTTTCATGTTTCAAAAGTTAACTAAGTAAAGTGTATATAAGCTATAAAAATGCAATTGGCAAAACAATGCCAGCTATATGTTACAAGAATCAATCTAAGATCGCGCTCTATATATAGTGTAATTCATTTCTCATCGACATATACTACTTTTGTATTTATTATACGATGGGTCTCAAGCGGGATTATTTGTTGTAAATAATGCTTCCCACTATACTGCGGTTTGAGTAATTTAGTGGTGTTTAATTTTTATACGCATTTGCCCTTTTGTTACCAGCTAGCTCAGTTTCTAACATGAGCACTCTTACCCTTTCTTCCCAGTCGAGGTTATAGGTATAGATACAATGCAACAAAGTTCAAAAAATTGATCAAATGTAGCTAGGAACACTCAAAAGATATACTCCAAACTTTTACTTAAATAACAGCAAATCTGCTCACAATCAGAGTAACACAAAAATATATTAGCCTCGATTACACGCACATGAAACAAGAGAGTAAATAGTATTACTCCTAATAATATAAAACTACGAGCGTTGGGCTAAGTTCTACGAGAATTTGCCTGTCAAACTATGTAAAAAAAGTAAATTTCGGGCACTTCATTCCATGTAGGAACATGGCCTGAGACAAGGCGAGTCAGGTTCGCCGAAATATCTCTTTCTGAAACCCAGTCATCTGGCACAAGTTACCGGCGTACTGGGTGATGTGGTTAGCTTTCGACGACTGCTTTACTTCTCTACTTCCACAACTGTGGTTTTGGTACCCAATTTTTAAAGCGACTGGATGGGCCGCCGGCCAGTTGCCAGATGTCGGTATTGAACCCCGTACCGTGGCACCGCAGCCTGACGCCCTAACCGCTCGGCCACGCTGGCGACTCAAGTAAACTATGCTTCTAGTTAAACAGTATAAGGAAATCCAAAACTACTGCCGTATACGCGCACCTTAAAGCTGCCTGAAACCAGATTAGTACTTGGTATTTCACCGAGACTCGCAATGTAATTTGATACTCCAGCGACAAGCTGCTTGACGTCACAAGATGCCACGTTTTCGCGCGAGCCCAAAAATGCTGGCTGATATTAGACGTGAGGTGATGCAATATGGTGCATTTGCTAATCGCACGAGTCTCAAATAGGAAAGCTACCAACCGTTACTAATTGCGTTCAAGTACGTAACGAAGTGTTTTCTACCTGTGGCAAGCTTGATGGCGTTAATTCTCCTCGGTAATTCTTGCAACTACAGGCTGGACTCGCTTATATTCACAACTGCTGGTTATCCCAGAGCCTACTTAATTACGCAGGATGTGATTCGAAGCAAATTCTAGAAGCCAAGGCGGGATTTTAACTACTCGCACTAAAATGCACTCAACTTTGCAGCGTTTTCACCGGCAAAAACATCATTAACCAAGTGTGGTCTGACGGATGCACACGACATAGCGCCTACATAAAATGGATTGGAATTCAAATAAATAAACAGGTGGACTTATATACCAATATTAAAGAATACATAAGCGTACAAATTGGTTGTATATTTACAGATTATTAATTTATTAATTACTGTTACTGAGCTTTATTATTATTTTGAAAGGCTTTTAATTGAACAAAGAAATGCAACTATACTTACTGAGGAATTTATTTTTTTATATGGTATAGATTTCTTCGATAGGTATTGATTAAAATGTTCAAAAATATCGAAGATTATTATTTTTTATTTACTAACCTCAATTTATAATGGTGAGGCACTAACACCCCATAAAGGAGCAAGGCGGAAGGTCCGTATTCTCGCTATCACACCCGTCTGTCGCGTATCAAATTCATGATACGTGGTGACGTGGTGAGCAGCACGCATTAGACAACCGCATTATTACCCTTTGTTCTTGCGAACGCAGGTCCCCAATTATTTAAAGCGACAGGGTAGGCCGCCCGCCAGGCATCGATCTGGGATTTGAACTCCAGACTTCCGCACCACAGTCCAATGCTCTAACCATTGAGCTACGCTGGCGCTGACCTCAATTTATCGCTTCATTAAATTTATGTACCTAAATTGTTTTCTTCTGGAAGTGGCTTCGAAGATATTCCAATTGTAGGTCAAGCAGGTTTTAGAGAAGAAATTCTCATTATTTTTTAGGGAACTTTCATGGCCATGTTCCAAGTCTTTACAGGATTTATTTTTATAAGATTTTTTATGTAGGTTAAATATAAAAAGGTGTTATCAGATTTAGAATAAATGAAAATGATTAATTGACCCATGAGAAACTACGTGTAAATATAAAATTAAAGTGTAAGCTACACAGAATCGTTGTAAAGACTTTCATTTGCAGAAACAAAAAATTAGTAATATTTTTACTGTGCAGAAAGGAGTATTTATGCGAATTTCGACCAACAACCTTATGTTAGACATCAGTGACGTTTTCATGTATTTGTGTCCCTTATATTTAACCTTAACTAATACTACCCAATTTCTTTAAAAATTATTACACTGATAAAGAATCAACTATGCCACTGAAATGTTATTTTGTATATTTTGCAAACATATTTACAATCTATTCTAAATTATGGAGAGAGTAATAAGCAGATTGTTTCTAAGGTACCTGCATTAGAAATAGGTACCATCTTATTAACTGTTCCATAGTTTCTACTTATCTAGCTAGGTCTTCTGAGCAGATTCTTTTGAGTCTGTCTTTAACTTTGCTTATGAGCTAGTTACTATCGATGGTATTGAGTTCTTTGAGTTTATTAGCGTACAAGCTGACCATATAATTTATAAATGGAATACTAAGGTCGCCATGTTGGTTTGATTGGGCAAATACCAGGTAGTATCTACCATCATGCGCAGTGTCTTTGATTGTAAGGTTTGTGGAATTTTATACTGAATGATTTAGTGCAGCTTCAGAGTTGAGTTTCGCAAGTTCTGATGGGTTTGACAATAATTTTGTATAGAAATAATTTTCTTCTAATGATAACTGTAACCTGTTACTTTCAAACTTAACTGGGCCCGTGTTGGCCTCGGTGTGTTCTTTCCATGTAATTTTGTTTGTCCAAGTGAGGTCCAAGATTTTTAACTACAGTTTTAGCTGCAATTGAGGGACTGATTTATGCTGACTTGAAGCTAAGTACTTCGCCTGGAGATGGAGAGTAATTTTTGAGAATGTTTCGTTGTTGACTTGAAATTTTCAAAGTCTTAGCTAGTCCTGTAGTAAGTTCAGTAGGTATTTTGTCTGGTGCTCTAATGAGATTTGCATTTGAAGACATAATTACCGTGTCGTCAACAATTGTGGCCATTGTAGTGTTATTGATGCCAGGTATCTCCACAGTTAAAATCAAATAAAGAAATGGTACACTACTTTGGATTGCGATACGATAGTAGTTAGGACATTATTGAAACTAACATGGAAATCCTTTTACTGGTATGCGATTTTAGAAGCGAATGTACTCCTTTAGGCCGTTATAATGAATGAATTTCGCATTTTTTCAGTTCCAGCTAGCTCAATATCAATGAGATCCCTGTTATTCTACTTACCTCTTTCCGTGGTTAGGAACAGCCTTTGTAGTGTGTACTGTAATGTATACTGTAATCTGGAAAATGCGACAAAAGGTGTCCAGATTATTGTTATTCATTAACACCTAATGTGCATTAACTTTCATTTAACAATAAAAAATGCAATACGTTGTACGTTATACCTGCTATATATTTTTTACAATACTCGTTTCGAAATAACCGTCGAACTATACGAATTACTCGTACTATAAGAATTCATTTACCGTTTGTTTAACGTAAATAACTGTAGAATATACGTGCTGTTTTAGTAAATGCTTTAACACGTCTCTGAGGTTATAATCAGTTCCCCCAGTTCAACTAACTCCCCAAATTTATTTGCGCGTCATCATCATGACGCTTTATGCAAAATACTTCCGGAGTGAGAACTATTCCCCCAATGGGGTATGATGGGGGGGGGGGGGGAATTACACTTTGATCCTATTAAATATGAAAAATTAAAATCATTATGAATCAAACTATGATCGATACATGGAATATTCGTTGTACAAGGATTAGCTCAACATGGAGAACTATAGCTATATAGCAAGATTGACATCGTAGCCATATGTGAAGCAAACTGCAACGGCTCTCGATACTTTTAAACAAGCGAGGACTTTACTGTACTTGTAAAGTAAAAATGGAATAGCTGTCATACTTTCGACTTAACAAAGTGCAACTAATATATGATCCTACCACCAAGCCAACCAACACGATAGAATGCATTTATATATATATTATATATCTCGGGTATACTATAAGGAAGAGTCCTGCATGAGAGATAACTTTAATACAGGGAGATTTCAATGCCAAAGTAAGATGCACAAAACATAATGAGAACTCTATAGCTTATGTAGGAAGGTTTGGCATAAATAGGTTTCAGAAATTGAAGTGGTGTCATACCCAACATTTTTTTCAAACATTGGACTAGGTCGTTATACACATGAACATTTCACGGTGGTAGAGACCGCTAAGCGTGTAGATTTAAGCAAGCAAAGCTAAAAACCTTCACCAACCACCACAAATAGCTTATATTGTCCACTGTTGAATGAAGGCCCCCCTTAACTCTTGCCATCTCTTTCTACTAGTATTTTGAGCCACCAGCATCCATCCTATAGTAACTCTATGTCGCCACTGCAGTGGCTAGGTGGTTTCCATCTGTTCCTGTAGGCTTCGTGTTTTGGTCACCATTCTATGTGTTTTTTAGTCCATCTCAGCAACATGTCCCGCCCAGTTCCATTTTGGGAGAAAAATGGATTCCACAATATCTCGTACACCGGTTCCTTGTCTGATACGTTGATTGGGAATTCTATCTCTAAGGGCGATTTCCAACATTGATTTCTTTTTTTTTTGTGATTGCGAATGTCGTCGTTCTATATGTAAATACAATGAATACGCATAGAATAAGGCTTCTCCTTTTCATATAAAGATGCTAACGAGTTATGGAAACCTAAGAAGATATGATTAACACAAAATAAGAGATAGTACAGGAATATATCAATCGGACTACACGAGAAAACAGTTTGGAAGAAAAATTGAAGACGCTATAAGTTGGTAAAGATTACAGCTCCATTACTGCAAAAACTGATGTGCAAATATAAAATTGATAGGAAAACTTAAACCAGAGAGTAAGAACATGGGCTTCAAATTTAACCAGTGAAGACAAGTGATACATTAGAAAGGCTAATTATGTAAGGGGCAGGATATGGCTCTATCAAATACAAACTGACCCATACAAATGTACCAAAATAATATCACATGCGCACAAGATCGTAACCCATGGAGGGAGATCACAGGGAATACCATCGAACTGATTATGTGCGCAAATCACCACATTTCAGCCATAAAGAACAACGACAAGAAAGAGGAAGAAGAATCAGTCCAGGGTTTCACCAGGGCTACACTTTTGAAGTCATTTTGAAGGTATTGCATTTTCCTTGTCGTATAGCACAGACAAACACTGTAGTAAAGTTGTTGTTTAAGAAATCTTCCTATAGACATTATAAGTCAGCTTTTGTTATTGATACTGTTGGGGCACTTTCGCACTAAGATTTCGTTTGAACGTCTAAATTAGATATTTGATAGTACCATTTACTCCTCATGAGTTGTCTTGACTGTCTTTGCTGGAATTTATCTAATTGTTTTACGTGTCACCTGTAAGGAATTCACGACTTATACTCATATAGCAACGGTGAACTACTATACAGTTGTTTTTCTCTTTATATTTAGATTGCGGTTGGAAATATCTCTGTTTATAATGTTTTCAAATGCTCTTGAAATAGCGCTAACCGTGCTTTTTGTTTTTTCATCTAGGGTATCTCTCTCATTACATATCTTCAACATAGTCGAATGTATCAAGGGGATTGCCATTAGAATATATATTTTAATTCTATTCTTCCTGTTCTTTCTATAATCGTTAGCTTATTGAAGGTCTGTAATAAATCGTATTTGATTGCCGACACGAAGGCATCTAATGTTGAAGATGGCACCATTTATTCCAAATCAGACACCCAAACCATGCTCTATTAATTTACTGCTTACGACAAGAGACAGGACTGTAAGGAAAATGTTAATCGGACATCTGACCCTTGTTTGGGTAAACAAATGATTGCAAGGTTTCCTATTATGCAAGATCTTTATCTCGAGTTTGATCAAAAATTATATTCATCTAGTATGGCTATGGAAGAGTTCATAATTTATGAATGCAACTACGCTTACACTCAAATGTCAAACTTAGCATTTAATTTGTAAGTGGCTTATGATTGCATTCATAAATAGAAAATAATTTTTGATCATACTATAGTTACTTTGATATAGACTCCTGCAAACATCGATGAACTTCGATTGAATACCAAGACGCTTGATGCTGGTTTACAGTACATATCGGTTTACAGAGCCAAAAGCTTTCAACAAGTCTATACTAATGCAACGTACAGTTCATCTCACTATTCTCGAGATTTCTTCTGAAGTTAGCGTAATAGTCCAGGCAATGGGTAGTTTTACCACGCAAAAGGTCGTAACCAAATGAAATTTGGTGGGATCGTAAAATTTACTGTTCTGATCATGGGCGAAGACCGCTCGCGCCGCCATCTTGGATAGATAGCGACCAAAATCAGTTTTTTGCAAATATCTCCGTTCCTATTGGTCCTACGAAAAAAAGTAAAGTTATGAATTGAAGAGCATAAAATTGTACATAAAATATCTTCTATAATTTTTTTTCGTCAGACCAATATTTTTTCAGATACAGCGCGTCAAACGGAAGCGAGTAATGGTAATGTAGCGGTGGAGCAGACGTGTCCGTACAAAATATAATGCAGAAAACTGTGCAAATGCATTTGATAATAATAGATATTTATGTGGAAATTACTTTGCACGTATCACTTAGCTCACATTTAAGCAGACAGATGCAGAAAAAAACGTTCCACCGCTACATTATCATTATTTTCTTGCGTTTGGGGCGCTGTATTTTGAAAATTATTGGTCTAACAGAAAAATGAATAGAAGCGACATTTAATGTAAAATTTTATGCTCTTCAATTTATTATTTCACTTTTTTTCGTAGGACCAATAGAAACGAAGATATTTGCAAAAAACTGATTTTGACCGCCATCACTTCAAGATGGCGGCGCGAGCGGTCTTCGCACAAGGTCGAAAACTCTGGGTTATAATCAGGATAGTAAATTTTACGATCCTACCAAATTTCATTTGGTTACGACCTTTTGCGTGGTAGACCCCTTATTTTCACCCCATTGCTTGGACTATAAGGTGAAGATGGAACTGGACAAACGCTACTTTGAGATTCGGACAATAACGATATTTCTCGGTAGCTGTTACTGTCTAAGGAACTACCTTCAGTTTTGAAGGTGTTAATTGTGGTTAAATCTCTATAGTCTTGGAGAAGTCTATCTTCCGGCCAACACGAATTTCAAGCAGATGTGAACTTGGGCAATCTCTTCTCCTGCGATAGCTTTGTATACTTGAGTAAGCTTCTTTGGGGCTTTATAATTTTGGGTATTAAGAGATTCACTGCAGCATTGTTTAATCAACTTAGCTGTTTTAATTGAAGATAGAAGGGTAGCTCCTTCCACCTCTATCTTATTTCTTCTACATCATGCAGAATACTTCCATTTTAGTTTATAAAGGGATATATTGTAATAGCCTTCGCCGTTTTTAATAATGGGGTTTTGAATAAAATATAATTGTTATTATGGCAAGGGATACTACACTTTATGATTTGTTAAGTTTTAACTGAAAATTGCCTGTCAAACTCAGGGCAAATTAAAGGCATGTACTTTTATTACCAAAAATAGAATGGTTTATTGCTCATTCCTTATTTTATTTATCTGCAATAAATTAGGGCTTGGCTCCGGTGAACATGAAACTAATCTTAATTCAGGGTGTCGGTTCATAAAATCAATAGGAAACTTTGTATGAAAAATAACTCGTATGGCAATTACTCTCAAGTATTAGGGAAAATGCACAATTTTGATCTGACGTTTAAATAACCTCTAAATTTGACTGCCACAAAAGATTATCAGTGGTCGCAAGAAACAGCGTGAAATAGAATTTTAAACACCAAAATGACAAGGAAGCATCAGTTAAATACGATTAATTCTGTGACGTAGCAACTGCTAACCTCAGTTTGTGTCTATTCTGACGTCAAAACCCACGCGCGATAGCTTTTTGTTCTGTATCCGGCAAAAACTGAAAATTTCACGTCAACTCGCACACGCTATCTAATTTACTCGAAGTTGGACGGACCTGGACAACTGGAACCTGATGCTACACCTCGTCGACGGTCTGAACTTGAAGGACCCTGGGAATTATGAGGCTGCTGGAAGGGCTTCTCGTGAAATCCTACTTTAATCGGAGACCTTTGGGACGCTGAATACATTTCCCAATGACGCCACGGGAATCACGCGGTTGGGAAAGGCTCTTGGTTGAAACTTCTATACCCACGGGACCCGTGAAGGTTCTCTATACACGTAGCAGACCCTATTTTTGCTGGGCGATGTTGCTTACTTATGGAAATGGGCCATCGAAGTTACTCGCAGTTGGATCTTGATGCTGGCTAAACTGCTACACGTTGAATTCTTAACACATGGCAAACATACCCAAAGATGCCCCGCACACTAGTGAATAACTTCACACACAACTGGTATTACCAAATACTTTTTATATATAATTTTATGCGATAAAATCTGGAGCTCAATCTACCCCCAGCACAAATTTTACAAGCTTGTTTTATAATCTTTAGCAAAAGACGGTCTCGTAACTTAGCAACTAGATTTTCATATGTTTAAAAGAAATTAGGATTGATAATATGTTTGACCTTATGGACTACAGTTTTGATGTCATTTCTTTGCCTAACTACTAAAATTGTCTTTTTCTTGGAATAAATGTCACTACACTCTGCTCTGCTTTTAAATCACTTTGGTTTATAATGCACTGATATCCTTTCGATCCCTTGCCTTACATTTTCATTGCTCTATTGCAACAATTACTTTGCTAGCAATGTTTCGTCTACCTTTCAGTTAATTTGCCGTTAGATGGCTTAATATATAACGCTCATATACTTTCTCTAATTAACAAATCATTCTGTATTATTTTATTCGCATTACGTTTGACGTATCTAAGCTCAAATCCGTCAGTCACAAATTAAACACACACACAAATGTAACCCTTCTGAAACCTACCTTATCTCATGCTAACTTTTATTCCTCAAATTATTAGGTATTGCTGCTCACATCAAGTGCATTTATTAATGTAAGTACTGATTATCTTTCAATAAATAAATATTTAATTTTGTGCTCATTCATGTTGACCTCATCCATTTAGTTAATTAGGCAATCAGAATTGCTGTGGGCAGTAAACCATTACAATACATCTTCCTATTTATGTGACCATCTTGAAAGAAATGTCTGTAACCGTGTTTATCAGCAAATTTCTGTATTCTACTGGTCTGATTCCTCCACTACGCACTTTTCAGTCTTCTCAGTTCCCTATGTAAGGCCCATATAATTTGATCAAGCTTTGAGTATAGCTATTTACAACAGCCTGTTGGGATTTATACCTTCGTTAAAGCATAGGTTAGATAGTTATCCGTATATCAGTGTTCTTGTTTTCTCCGTCTCCCTAACCCAAAACTGACTTACTGACATCAGAAGTTGTGTCCCTAATTTGCCACCAGTTCCTTTTTGGGCCATCTGACACGTGCTTTCACCTATTGGGAGTGCAATTTACAGTCTCAATTTCTCAATGGTTGCTTGCTCATGGAATTTTTCTGTACGAAATATTGTTTTCTTATTTTGCCTGAGACGGGAGCAATCATGAGTTTCATAGTGATCTGAATTTTAGAAGACTAAGTGATGCTCCGCCAAGCATTCAATGGATATCATATCATACATTAGTTCTGTTGAGAAGACAGAAATAAGATGTTAACTTGTAATATTTCAAACTTCTATTTTAATGGTAACAGTAAACTATAGAAAAGTTCTTTAGTCCTGTTATCAATAAGAAGTAAGAGCTGAATGGCGTGTCAAAATGTGATAACTCGAGAAGCCACCTTGATGAGCTAAATATTTTAATGCTACTGCGAGGAAACATCAAGATGTCGCAATAAGCAAAAACGTTGAAACGGCCGTCTCAAAGCAAATGCATAAGGCATGTACCTCGAAATTATCCCTCCCGGTTATTATTATACACAATATAAAGTGCATAGTCTCAAAATAATGAACGTATAAACCTGAACGGCGACGTCGGAGCTGCTGAGAAATTGTTGAGCAAACAAAATCAATATTTTAAAGTAGAAAAGTTGCACTGCATGCTTGTACTGTAGTTTAATCCTACTGAAAGGATTCGCAGATTTCTAAACGCAGATCCATTGAATAGATGTGTTTGTAATTTTAACGATTGCGATAGCGGTTGCGAAGCTATAAAGCAACTGCAAGACTGAACAGTTGACAGAGTACAAGACATTTAGTTATTCTCAACTTAATACTGTTGTTATTTTGACTCGCATATGGAAGTACCGAAAAAATGTGGAAATTAAAGGCCACGGATTGATTTGACATTTTTGAAAACCAAATATATACCTAGATTTTTCGTTCCAAATTTTTGAATTCCAATGACAATTATTATCGGAATTTGAAAGCTGCCATAATTTCATGGACATTCAAACTTCTAACAAGTAGTAAAGGCCCACAAATGAATCCTTGCAAAACTGTTCAAGACATTTCTAGTAAAATTTGCAAAGAAAGCTAATGTCGCTGGCTTTGAATTCAATCCCTTTACATTTTTTAGATGGAAATTGTGATCAAGAATCAATACCATAGTATAATCTCGAGAGATTCGGTGTACGATGAGTAATTTCCATGTTAGGCGTGATTTAATTAGCCATGTACTTCACTTGTAACGGAAAGTGTGAAATACGATGCCAGGTGCCCGAAAAATTTATTATAACAATTGAAACATCTGACCTTAATGGCTGCGACATGTGTTGGAAAATCCAAGAGCGTTTGTCGAGATGGGATCGCGACTGCAGCTGTTCCGGCTTTCCTCGGTATCTAATATGCAATCCAACAGCGCATCCACGAATTTTCGACAGGTAGCACGACGAATCTTGAGAATTTCGAATCAGAAACGCAAAATCAAAACGAACAGGAAAAATAGGGAAAGAAAAATACTGAAAATAGATTCGATAAAGCATTAGACTATGCGAAAACAGAGATTGCCAAACCCTACCTCGGATTGCGAATGGCCAACAGATATTTTACTTCCGAAATAGTATCACATCCTGAGGTAACCAGATGAGTGCAGCAATTCACCAAACCAATAGTACCAAATCTGACGCATATTGTTAACGAGGACATTTTCGGTAGAAGATCCGCTTTTAAACGAAAGAAAACCGGTAACAAACATTACGAAATCTACGACGGGTTACGAAATACAGCAACAGCGGGCAAATATTCAAAGTAAAGGTTTATATGGTAAAAATTTCAGGATTTCAGCTGCCAGGTTGAGTAAAAGACTAATAATTTACAACATTATTGCTTGAAGTTGTTTTTAATAGTGCTACAGTGGACGGGTAACTTCTGATTTAGCTAATACACTATATGTAGGTCATTTTTTTGCAAGTCGTATTCTTTGGAAACAGCTTATTTTTCAAGATGAATCACAATAATCAATTGTGTTAGATTTTTGTTTTGAATTTAACAATTTAACAACGGCAGCATACTATTTCGATCGTTAGTGCACTATTGTAGCTGTAAGCCCACACCCTGTTTAAATTCGAATTCCTCATTTTCAATAGGGACGGAGAGCAGGCCATTAAAGCCATAACAGCGATAATATTTTGCAAGTTTGCCGCACGTCGCGGCTGTTCAATTTCCATACTCGTATCCGAACAGCCGTCTGTGTAGCGCCAGTCTCCACTTGCTCTTTTAACGACTACTTAGTGCTATCACTTTAAATATCTAACTGTGCGCCAACATAATACTTCACTGCGGTACTACACTCCTTGCTATGCAGGTAATAAACAACCGGCACTAAAACAGCCGTCCTTGTTCCTCGATAGTTTTTGCTCGATATCTGCATTTCATGCTAATGAACACTCGGAATTTCTTGGAACAGAAGTCGTGTGTGTGGCGGGGAACTTCTTCAATAAAGAAATTCCGGAATTTAGCTGGGGCGCTTTTTCGAGGAATCCTCATTAAACTAACTTTGGTTTGGTTTTAAGCTCGAGCTCCGTTTGATCTGCAGTGCGATCATTTAACGTTTTTATCATGTGCGGAGCTACCTATGCAACAAGTTCAGGCTGATCACATTTGTATCATAATTATAGTTGGAAGAGGACAAGGTAGTAGTAGGCTTATTAAGATTAATATAAATAACTTTTCTAAACCTCTACACAAATTAAGATAGCAATTATAATAGAGGTAATACGAACATCTACATGTCTCCTTCGATAAGGTTCGTGTGTATCATTAGGACTTATCAAAAGGTTTTCAACGTAGAAGCGATCACTACCATTTTTTCTAACAATAATGACAGAGTTTGAATTACGTTTTTCTCCTTAAGGTCTGTGTAAATTCTCAAATATGACACTCTCATCATTTCGTAACCCCGTTCTCCATCCTCACAAAAATTGTATTATTTGAACAACTACAAAATAATGAAATGAAAATGGGTGCTTTTTGCGTTACGGGATAACCGCCCAGATTTTTTGTTGACGATGAACTTTCTGAGGAAGTTTTATGTGACTTGTCATAAGTAGCGATTTGTGGCGTTCAACGTTTCCAAGTTTCCTTTTACCTTTCCTTGTAAAAATTCATTTCTGAATATCAAATGCACAATTTGGACGACTTAAGCAACAATATAACAGCAGCTTGTGGAAGATTACTACTGCTCTTTGGGTATAGTTTTAAGTTACGTAGTGAACTATTCTCTATTCGATTTTAATCAACTGGTTGGGAGTCACCCGAAATCAGATGACCTTAAGAGAAAATCGATTAATGGAAATTCGATTTTAATTGATCTAATTGATTAATTTGGCCTAAACCGACTAGTCGAGAGTGAACAGTACTCGAAAACCAGCTTACGGCTAGTGGAAAGTCAATGGCAAAAAATAGTCGTGATTAGGACTGGCAATATGCTAAACTTAAAAATCTGCAGTACCACAAAAGAAAGTCGAGTTATCTGTATTCCAGTTTAAGTAAGTGATTTGACCTAAATCAACTAGTCGCACTGTTTCGAAGTAGTAAAAACCAGCTGACTAGTCAATAACGTGTGCGTTGTTGACTGTGAATATTAATGGATTAGTCAAATTTAAGGTTGCACAATTTTATACAGTTTTCAATACAAAAGGTCAGGTTTAGTCAACTAATCCCTACCAAATTTAAACGACCGGTTGGCAGTCAACCTGAATCAAGTGACCATAAAAAAGTCGACTAATCTAAGTTCCATTTAGTAGGTCCACTTTACCTAAATCGACTATTCGGAAATCCACTGTAGTTTATAAGTAGTAAGAAACCAGCTGACTGAAATAAACGGTTTACGAATAGTTGACAGTAAATATTAATCAATAAGACGAAATTAAGATTGAACTATTTTAATTTTTTTCTAACTTAAATAAAAGTTGGCATTCGTCAATTAATCTCTATTTGATTTTAATCAACTGGGAGGGAGTCAACATGTATACAGTGATCAGAATTGGATAGTCTACAGCCAATTGAAAAATCGCTTGCGACTATCGAAAGTTAAGGTCGACCAAGTAATCCTGATTAGGACTGGTAAACTGCTAAATCAAAAGTCTATAATGCCGTAAAATAAGGCTGAGTAATCTAAATTCGACTTATTTGAATGATTCGATGTAAATCTACACGACGAAAGGCGACAATTTATAACTAGTTAGAAAACCAAATTGCTGGAGTTACTGCACTAGCTATTGTTAATATGTTTTTGTCAATATTAACCAGTAAGTTGAAATTAATTCACAACAGTTTAAAAAAAATCTAATATAACTGTATCGGTTTTTAATCAATTAGTTAAGAGTCGAGTTGGATTAACTGACTATAAAAGACAGTCGCCTAATCTAAACTAAAATTTAATTGATTGGTTTGATATAAATTGACTAGTCGAATGTCGACAGCTTCTAACTAGTAAGAACCAGTTTACTGTAGTCAATAGCTTACGCATAGTTGTAAGTCAATATTAATCAGTCGAAAATAAGGTTGAATAATGTTAGTGATTTTCCACAGGAAAGTTAACTTTTGTCGATTAATCTGAATTCGATTTTAATCAACTGGTTAGAGTCAACCTGGATCAATTGACCACAGCTAATCTACATTGAATTTTAATTTATCCATCCGACATAAATCGACTAGTCTTAATTCGACATTTTATAACTAGTAAAAACGAGCGGACTAGTTAAGTGAGTAGTTGACAGGCAATATTAATCGACTAGTCGAACTTAAAAATGAACAATTTTACACATTTTGTAACTTAAAAGAAAGGCGACTTTGGTAAACTAGTCTCTATTCGATTTTAATTAACTGGTTGGGGATCAACTTGAATCAACTGACCATGAAAGAAGGTCGAATAATCTAAGTTGTATTGTAAAGGGTCAATTAGACCTAAATCGACTAGTAGTAAGTCGACAGTTTATAACTACTAAGAAACTAGCTGATTGTAATCAATAGCTAACGAATAGGTGACAGTAAATATTATTCAATAAGACGAAATTAAGGTTGAACTATTTTAAATGTTTTCGAACATAAATGAAAGGCTACATTCGTCAATTAATCTCTATTTGATTTTAGTCAATCTGTATCGGTTTATTAGACAATTAAAAAATAGCTTGCTGCTGGACGAAAGTCAATGTCAACCAATTAGTCGTGATTAGGCCTGGTAAACTGCGAAGTCAAAGTTTATAATGCCATAAAATAAGGCTGAGTAATCTAAAGTCGAGTTATTTGAATGATTCATTGTAAATCTACCAGTCGGAAGCACAGTTAGAAAATCAAATTGCTGCAGTTACTATGTTCTTGTCAATATTAATCAGTAAGTCGAAGTCACGTGTGAATAGTTTAAAAAAAATACTATATAACATTTATAATTTCTATTAGCTTTTAATCAACTGGTAAAGAGTCAGCTTGGATCAACTGACCATAAAAGGCGGTCGCCTAAACTAAACTGAATTTTAATTGATACATTCGACATAAATTGACTAGTTGAAAGTTGACAGTTTGTACTTAGTAGAACCAGTTTTCTGTAGTGAATAGTTTACGCATAGTCGAAAGGCAATCAAAAATAAAGTTGAACAACTTTAATAGTTTTTCAATATAGAGGAATGTCAACTTTCGTAAACTAATTTCAATTCGATTTTAATCAACTGGTTGAGAGTCAACCTGGATCAACTGACAACCTAAAGTGGACTAATATAAATTTTATTTGATCTATCCGATTTCAATCGACTAATCGAAATTCGACAGTTTATAACTACTAAAAAGCAGCTGACTAGTTACTAGCGTGTGCTTAGTTGAGAGTCAATATTAATCGACTAGTCGAAAGCAAGATGAACAATTTTACACATAATATATAAGAAAAGCAAGTTTAGTCAATTACTTTCTATTTGATTTTGATCAACTGGTTGGGAATCAACTTGAATCAACTGACCTAAAAGAAAGTCGACTAATATAAGTTGAATTTTAGTTGGCCAATTTGACCTAAATTGACTAGTCGGAAGTCGACAGTTTAGAATTAGTAAGAAATTATCTGACTGTAATGAACAGCTCACGTATAGTTGACTGTAAATATTTATCAACAATTTTCGAACATAGAAGGACGCCAGCTGGAGTCAACTAATCTTTATTTGATTTTAATTAACTAGCAAGGAGTGAACCTGTATCGATCAATTAGTAGTACATAGCCTGCAGCCAATCGTAAACTAGCTTACGGCTAGTCGAAAATCGACAAATTAATCGTGAATAGACATGATAAACTATTAAAAATTGCATAATACCATAAAGGAATGTAGAGTAATCTTCATTCGAGGTTATTTGATGCGACCTAAATCAATTAATCGAAAGTAGACAGTTTATAAATAGTAAAAAGCTGACTTAGTTTGAAATCAATAATAATCAATTAATCGAAATTAAGGCTGAACAATTTTAAAGATTTTCCGATATAAAAAAGTAACCTTTAGGTAATTAGTGTTTACTGTATTCCAATAAATTGGTTGGAAGATACCTGGAGTGAATGGTTAAAAAAATTCGACAAATCTAAATTGGATTTTATTTGATCGATTTTATCTAACGCGACTAATCGCATGTCGACAGTTTATAACCAGTTGAAAGATCGTCAAATGGTTGGAACTACATAACAATTAATTACTCTTGATTACGTGAAATGAACTTGAAGTCAGTCAACTGGTAGCAAATCAACCTTGACTGACGGGTAAAACGTTGATAGCACGTAAGTGGTGTAAAACTCGCCGTATGACTATTCAAAAGGTATTTGGTGGAAATTAAGACTGATAGACTGCAAACATTAAAAACCTAAACTAACTATAAAAGAAATTCTACCTCATTCGTATAATTTAAAATTTAGTGGGTTGATCAGTAGTTAACAGTTTATAAGTAGCTGCAAACTAGTGGGCTACCAGTCAGAGATCGCGACTAGTCGACAGTTAATATCAATTAGTTAGTCAAGATTAAGATTGGCTCTCGACTATAAAAAACGTCGACTAATAAAAATTCGAGTTTAATTAATTTCTTCAATCTATGCCGATTAGTCGAAACTTCATAGTTTATATCTAGTCGAAAGTTCATTTTCTAAGGTAAGTCGAAAGTCAACATCAGGCAATTACTACTGATTGAGCGTGATAGATATAAAACTAGTTACCTGGTTGGGAGTCAACCTCGATCGACGTGTAGGAAGCTGAAAGCGTATAATTGGTCGAAAACAAGCCTATGACTAGTCTAAAGATATTTAATCAAAATCAGCATTCATGAACTAAGTACAAATATTAAATACTCGCATTGACTATAAGAGAAAGTAGTTGGTCTCGTGTTTGAGTCGATTGATCGGCAATTAAACAGTTTAGAACTAGTCGCAGGTAGTTATTTGTAGTAATCGAAGAGATTATAGGTTAGAAACGCAAAACCGATAGTCGACTTTTCAGAAGTATAAAATCATGGACCTTAAAAACAACAAAATCGACTTCAGGCGACTTCTCGACCAGCCCTAATAGAATTCCCCCGTGAAATAGTTCAAGATGTTAGATTTGCGTAGAGGGGTTATAACTCCACTTAAGTTTTAATTTCAATTCGCCGGAGCCCTAAGGGCGTAATATAGTCACGTACGATCCTAGCTAACTGATTCCCGCTTTTTGTCCTGCCGGTTCCCGGTTTGAGAAATGACGCCTATTAATTTAAACCGTTCGTAAGGTGTAGAATATCAACGGCGTAATCTAAGTCTGCAACCGTGTTGTTCATGAGTCGCCCTTTTTGCGCGGGATTAATTAAACATCCAGTTGCAGTTCAGTGTGGCATCAGCTGCGCGGCGCTCCGGCGTGTTCAATAATTTGCTGTCTAGGGCCAGTCTGGTTGAACAATTCAGTTACAAGTCCGCGGTCGAACCCGCTCTGAATGCTGATTATGCTTTTAAAGTTGGCAAATGTGTATCGTCGACGCAAGTTTTCCCCGGCCTTTTGCGCTTTTTGCTTCCGATTTTAATACGCCCAGGCGGATTTCGCTCCTGCATTCTTGGCCTCCCTCTTGCATTTCGCATGCAGCCCCGATATTAGTTCTAGCTTTATGAGTGTTCGTTCCTAGGCACGGTATTGCATACATTTTGAATTGTATGGATCCCGCTCACCTTACTCCAGTATTTGCTCAAAGCCGAACTATTGGATATGAATTACATAAATTTATTCTTTACATCCCTTTCAAATGTTATGATTATGAAACTGAAAAAAATTCCAAGCCAAGCAGAAAGAATAGTTTGCTGCCTGTTAACCGATTTAATATGGTTCCTGCACAGGTTGCACCTTGAGGTGTGATAACTGTAAACTGCAAACCTGGTCTCAGCCAAGCAAGCTATCTCTAAATCTATTACTTTCCAAAATATTTTTTTATTTCATTAAATAATATGACGCTTAAAATAAAAGCTCGATAACGTGATCACATGACTAAATTGTTTTATTCAATGTTTGTAACACAGCTTTACTTTATGCCCTGTTTGTGCACCTAACTAGCTCAGTAAACATGAAACTCTTTTAAAATTACTTCAGCTCGTGGCTATAAAACATCAACATCTGCTAAAACGGGAAGCTGGTCAGCAAACTGAGTTCTGAGATCAGCTTCAACAATATTCTCGAGAAAAGTCAATTTGCTTACACAAATATACAGAAATAAAGAAAATTAAGCCCTAAAATAAATTACCATTACTAAACACAACGGCGTTAATTAAGAATTGACTACTAACGGGCAGCAGCTCGTGACTACTTGCATTTACAAATTAAGTACTAATTAAGTAACACTAGTTGCAATACATTTACACTTCAACAACATTAGAATAACGGCAAAATAATACATAAACAATAAATCCGGCTGCACGCCAAATATGCAGTTTGCAGCATTAATTTGTCTATTAATCGCATTTCTCTACGGTCGCGAAACCTGAAGCGAACGCTTTAGCTCAAACTGCAAACATTTTCTGCATTAGGTCACTTTAAGCTTGTGGCCTGGGAACTGCTGAGTACCATATTCAGCTGGCCTTGGGCGCCAAACGTCTGTCATATGTCATCAACCTTAAAATGCGCAATTGGAAATTGACCACAAATAAAGCAGGGAATTACTGGGTTCCTAGCTATGGCATCTCTCTGGCGGATTGCTTCATGAAACATTTATAACGACCCGAAATCCCTTGATGGTGTGCGTACTTACTCAGCACACAGTTAAAATGGCACTTACTTGAAGTGCGAACACTGGTTTGTGATACACAAACACAAATGCACGAACATTCAAGTTTAATATATATTCTGCGAGTTCCGTAGTTTATCACTAGGTCCATTAAAAAGCTCCCAAAAGGGTTATTCACAAGGCACTAGACAAAAATTGTTATTACTCACCCTGACCAAATGCTCGATCTCTGGTATCTGCCTGCCTACGCGTTAAAAATTAGAACGAAGATGATAACGCTTCACACAAGACACAAAGTAAGAGTAAATGATATACTTTCCGAGGACTGTGAAGTGAAGAAGGACGTTAGGCAGGAAGATCTTCTGTCAACCAACAACGGCATTGTTTAATCTACTTTTAAAAAGAATAACAAACTGGAGATGCTGAAATCACAGCTAATGCAACAGTAATTATCAAAGGTCACCAGTGTTTAGAAGGACGATGTAACATCTATATCAAGAGCAGTATCAAAAGTAGAAAATATAACGATGGCGTTAAAAATACAAGCTGTAAGAAGGGGAGTGAGCATTAATAATTACATGGTAATAGGAGGCGGATAGGGAAAGTTAAACCATATAGTTTTAGATAAAGACCAAACCGAAAATTGGTGTACAGAGGGTTAGCAATTCTGTTTACTTTGGTGTAAGGTACAGAGCTACAGATACATGACTACGCAACGCGGGTTTTAAAAATAAAGGTGGCCAATTAAGAATGGAAACATAGAAACAAAATATATTAAGAAGAATCTACGAAGGGAAAAGATAAAGCGTCAGTGAGAGAGCAGATCAAACGAAGAAGTGGCACGCGTGTATACTCAACCCATAACGCAAATCATAAAGAGACGAAATATCAACTGACTGGATAGTTTAGAAGAGCTAGATAAAGGAAAAGTACAAAAATCATGGAGAGAGGAGAGCAGAGCGACCAAAAAAGAATTTAAAAAAAACAGGAAACAGCGGAAGATTAATTTCAAGTTATGGGTGTGACGGTCTAAAATCTACTTTTCAAATAAAGTGCAGTCCGTTTCATATACTAAATTATAAGAAATGGCTTTATAACGCGACGTCTCGGGAATATATGCCTGGCATCTAATTGTAACGCGGTGTCTGTTGCCCCTACGTTTGGGCTCCAAATTGCACTCTTTTGTTTATCTCAATTCGTAGCTAATAAAAGTACTTGTTGCAATGAACCCAGAAGCTAACCATAGACTTGTGCTACGCTGTTAATGCTATAGTTAGCTCCAAAAATGTAGTAAAATGGAAATTCATTTTGGTTGCATGCAAATGAGCAACAAATATATGCATTGACTGTGATAGAACGATACTAAATGATTTTATAATTATATATATTAAAGCATGCGGTGTTTTTACCGCTCCTTTTTGGTAAATATAATAATAAAATCACAACGCAGACAAATATGTCTATAATGCCTTTATTCTGACGGTCTACTGTGCATTTTTGTTTGAAAGGTGCATAAAAATAGCAGCTGTTCGTGATTAACAAGATCTGGCATAAATCAACCACCTTAAGTAAACTCCAGTTGTCTAATAACTTGTCCCTCCCAAGTATTCCTGCCGATGCTTTTACAATTACATCACTCGCTGACGCAGACGCTTTCTTTGGCAGTCTTCTGAACATATGAGCAAGCAAAAATTATGTCGACAGGAAGTTGGAAGTATTTATGAGGTTAAAAAACCAATATTACAATATGTGCTTTTCCTTGACTTTTAACTGACGCATTATCGGCTTTTTCTACTCTATCTACGCTCTCAGCTAACAATATTTACAAATCGCCGATCCATTTTTAAACCGCTTTCCCCTGCTTAAGCTTCGTAATAATTACTTTCCATTTCCATTGCGAATTCTCTTTAGCTCGTCGAACATATTTTGTGCAACCTAATATGAAAACGACCATATCACATTTAGAGCACCGGTTCAATGGATGACGAAGGCTGAATGGCACGTAAAGGGCCAGCCAAGTATTTACGAGGAGCTGCAGTGTCTTATGCTGCTTTTAGCTTCAAATTAATACATGTGTACAACAACGTTACAGAATGCGAGTAACTAACATTTTTGGAGATAAAATACCCATAAGGAACGAGGTTCTGCTATCTCATGCAGTTTTTCAAAGTAATATTTAATTTTTGAACTATCAGATCATGCAAAAAATCGAATTATTGTTTAATTAACAGCGAATAATACCATAAAATGTGTACTGAAGCAGTGGCCGGTAAAGATAGCTTTTCTCTTATAATTCGCAAGAATAACAGCTGCTTTCCTTTCGGAGGGAAAGGTTGAATTCCACGAGACAGGGTTAACAGCAGAAATGAGAATTGATTGGATCGGTTGTGCACACGTCAGCCGTAAATAAACCAAGTACAAGAATTTTAGCTAAATTAAAGGAAACACAATCTCCGTCTTTCCGCATTTGCTGTGTCCAGACCGTGTGCCTTTCTTTGCTTGTTCCGAAATAGAAATAAGGGTGTGAGCAAAGAAAATCTATACACTGTAATCAGCTGCAACTACGTATTTATGTCAACATCTTTGATTGTCTGAGATAATGTTAAATTGATGTATAAATTTCCATACAGTTGCAGGTTAATTTTTAAGTTACTGCGTCAGTTACAGTATGTGGCCGGATTGACTTTACGAGATGAAAACATTATTCTTGGTTGTACACAAATTTCGTTTCCAATGCTTCAAACTGGACGATTATAAAATATTTTGTGTGAAAACTAACCTATTAAAAATATAGTGAGTAGCTATAATCAATAGGTAAATAACTGAAACCTTTCCCGAGAACACTTTTTGTGCAATTTCCCTGAATACCATGTTAACATAAACGCCACAACTGCCTTTAATTAAAAAGTGATGGTGAAACGATGGGGAGAAAGCGAGGCAGATCACGAGCACGCGTCGACGAGCCAAAAAACCGAATAATGCGGCTAATAAATGTTCGATGGTCGCATTTGCAGCTGATAATATGGTGAAATGAGTATCGAAATGGAAGGTTAACTGGGAAGACCATAAATCCTTCAGGATCACTCAATAAAATTTGAATTTGCTGAGTTTAGTAACTTTTTATTAGGTTATAAACTGCTCCCATTGATTTTCCGGCGCTCTCGCTATTTGTATCAACTTTTGTTCGGCAGATTTACGTTAGTTGGGCAGCTTGCAAAACGCTGCAATTAAAAAGTTAGCTTTTATTAACTATGCACGACTCTGTAAAATGGGTCACGTATCCGGGTAGCTGCCAGTCGGAGAACGCTGCTTTATGGCCGCTGCAAACGAGACACATTTTAAGGGTGGCGTAAATTTTCTTGCTCTAACTAGCCGGATGCATCAGCTCGTCGTAATTATTTTATGCTCACTGTTACAGAACAATTAGTAATTACCATTAGTGCAATTTGCAGCCGAGAAAAAAAATGTCTGTTATAGAAACTAATAACTCTCTTAAAAATGAATTATCTGATGTGGGAAAACCACAGAATGTGAGATATAGCTAAAAATGTATAATGTACTACAATTTACTAATAAATTAGAGAGCTATGGTTTCATTAAGAATAGTTTGTAGTCTCTGACAAGGAAGGCAACACATTTGTATTACCTACTTTGCAAGAATCAGTTCCATCGGAGGTAAGATTTGGTGTAACCTCATACTATTTACACATAGCAGATAAAGTCAGATGTAAAAGATCTTGTTGCAAGATAATTATTACTGTAAGCTGGTTGGTTAGACAAAACTGTTGTATATTTTTCCACAACCGGGAGGAGAAATCACAAATATTGTGGCAGAAATAACACATTTTCATTGTAAACAATATAAGAAAAGTATTTTCTTGGGGTATTCATAACGTAAACACAATTCAAAGGCTGCCAAATATTGCAGTATAATTGTTTTTGACTGTAATGTTTTATGAAAATACTTTTTTCTTGTCCTTCGAATCCCTGTCGTGGAAAAAATAGTATACATAATTTACACATTTACACCTAGGGAAAAAATCATCTATCTTTCTCACTTGGTGTAAGATGTACTATTAGTTGGTGTTAATTTACTGGAGCCTTGCTTAGAAGTAGCTGCAAGCCAGCTGAAATTTGAATGCAAACTATTACAATTTTGCTAAATATCCACTACTTATAATTGCTGAAAGCGTTTGCTATAAACTTATTTGAATTTCAATGCCACTTTAAATGTAGGTTTAAACTAACACACGATTTGCTGAACATTTCTGAAAAAGTGGCTATAAGCTGCAAATTTTCTGAAAATATTAAAATTGATTTCATATTTGATACGCAGTCTACTACTATTTATTTAATTTTGCATCAGATTTGTTCAAAATGCACTACAGTCTATTATAATGCTTTGTTTAAGTTATTACTTAAGTTTTATAATTTCGTTGTACATAAATAATAATGGTGAGGCACTAACACCCCATGAAGGAGCTTGGCCAGCAAGGCGGAAGGTTGTACATACTGAAAAATTACTGAAGCTTTTCTTAAAGTTTTTCGACAAGCGATTCTAATGTCGCTGCTTTAACTAACAGAAAATTTGCAGATCTTATAAAAATCTGAAAAATATTAGAATTTTCCAAAAATGTTATGCAAACTTTACTAAAACTTCTAATAGCGTATATTAAATCTACTTATAATTGCTGAAAGCATTTGTTATAAAGTTATTTAAATTGTGCATGTAACTTGTTCAAAATGTACTGCAATTTATTGGAAATCTATTTAAAATTTCCAAAAAGTAGGTGCAAAGTGCAGATGTTCTGAAAATATGAAAAACATAATTTACTAAAGAAAAATTAATAAGTTTTTCATAAACTTACTTAAAATAACTGAAAACATTTACTATAAATGTATTCAAATTGCATCAAAGAAATTCTGAAATTTTGCTGAACCTTATTGTCGAAGGTTTCCTGCGAAGTTGTTAAAAATTGTTACTAAATTTCCTAGAAATTTATTGTCAATCTATTAAAAATTTCCAAAAAGCAGGTGTAAAGTGGAAATGTAATGAAAATCTAAAAAATATAATTTACTAAAGAAAAATTAATAAGTTTTTTATAAACTTACTTAAAGAACTGAAAACATTTACTGTAAATGTATTCAAATTGCATCAAAGAAATTCTGAAATTTGCTGAACCTTATTGTCGAAGGTTTCCTGCGAAGTTGTTATAAATTGTTACTAAATTTCCTAGAAATTTATTGTAAATCTATTAAAAATTTCCAAAAAGTAGGTGCAAAGTGCAGATGTAATGAAAATCTGAAAAATATAATTTACTAAAGAAATATTAATAAGTTTTTTATAAACTTACTTAAAATAACTGAAAACATTTACTGTAAAAGTATTCAAATTTCATCAAAGAAATTCTGAAACTTTGCTGAACCTTATTGTCGAAGGTTTCCTGCGAAGTTGTTAAAAATTGTTACTAAATTTACTAGAAATTTATTGGAAATCTATTAAAAATTTCCAAAAAGAAGGTGCAAAGTGCAGATGTAATGAAAATCTGAAATATATAATTTACTAACGAAAGTTTTTTATAAAACTACTTAATATAACTGAAAACATTTACTGTAAATGTATTCAAATTTCATCAAAGAAATTCTGAAATGTTGCTGAACCTTATTGTCGAAGGTTTCCTGCGAAGTTGTTAAAAATTGTTACTAAATTTCCTAGAAATTTATTGGAAATTATTAAAAATTTCCAAAAAGCAGGTGCAAAGTGCAGATGTAATGAAAATCTGAAAAATATAAGTTACTAAAGAAAAATTAATAAGTTTTTTATAAACTTTCTTAAAATAACTGAAAACATTTACTATAAATGTATTCAAATTGCATCAAAGAAATTCGGAAATTTTGCTGAACCTTTTTGTCGAAGGTTTCCAGCGAAGTTGTTAAAAATTGTTACTAAATTTCCTAGAAATTTATTGTAAATCTATTAAAAATTTCCAAAAAGCAGGTGCAAAGTGCAGATGTAATGAAAATCTGAAAAATGTAATTTACTAAAGAAAAATTAATAAGTTTTTTATAAACTTACTTAAAATAACTGAAAACATTCACTATAAATGTATTCAAATTGCATCAAAGAAATTCTGAAATTTTGCTGAATCTTATTGTCGAAGGTTTCCTGCGAAGTTGGTAAAAATTGCTACTAAATTTCCTAGAAATTTTTCGGAAATCTATTAAAAATTTCCAAAAAGCAGGTGCAAAGTGCAGATGTAATGAAAATCTGAAAAATGTAATTTACTAAAGAAAAATTAATAAGTTTTTTATAAACTTACTTAAAAAAACTGAAAACATTTACTATAAATGTATTCAAATTGCATCAAAGAAATTCTGAAATTTTGCTGAGCCTTATTGTCGAAGGTTTCCTGCGAAGTTGTTAAAAATTGTTACTAAATTTCCTAGAAATTTATTGGAAATTTATTAAAAATTTCCAAAAAGCAGGTGCAAAGTGCAGATGTAATGAAAATCTGAAAAATATAATTTACTAAAGAAAAATTAATAAGTTTTTTATAAATTTAGTTAAAATAACAGAAAACATTTACTATGTATTCAAATTGCATCAAAGAAATTCTGAAATTTTACTGCACCTTATTGTCTAATGTTTTCTGCTGTTAAAAATTGTTACTAAGTTTCCTCGAAGTTTATTGGAAATCTATTAGAAATTTTCCAAAAGCAAGTCCGCAATGCAAATTTAATGAAAACCTTAAAAATATTATAATTTACTAAATACTTTTAGAAATTTTACTTGAAACTTACTTAGCATTACTGAACACATTTTCTATGTTATTCAAATAGCATTACAAATATCTACAACTTTGTTGAACTTCATTGTTGAAGGTTTACTGGAAGGTTTGTCAAACTTGTTACTAAATTTCTTTGAAGCTTTTTGGAAATCTATTAAACAATTTGAGAAAATGAGTACAAAGTGGAAATAAAGTGAAAGTCTTAGAAATAGTACAATTTATTAAATATTTCTACAAAATTCATTTTAAATTACTTGAAATTGCTCAATATAATCATTACAAACTTTAAAATTTCCTTAAAAAATTTTGAAAATATATTGTTCTTTATCGTGCAAGGCTGCAAAAAGGCGTATTAAATTTGTTAAAAGTTTATTTTTGAATATATATTAAACATTTCTGAAAAAGCGGGCGTCAAGTGTAAATTCAATGAAAATCTCAAAAATATAATAATTTACGGAATACTTTTAGAAAGCTTGCTTTAAACTTACTTAAAACTGTTGAAAACACTTATTATAAACTTATTCAAATTCCATTTAAATTATTCTGAAATTCTGGTTAACGTTATTGTTTACTACAAGATTGCTAAAAATTTATGCTACATTTCTTCGAATTCTATTGGAAATCAATTAAAAAGTTCTAAAGAAGGGAGTTTACAGTGCAAAATTTATGCAAATCAGAAAATACTAGAATTTACTAGACCCTTATAAAAAACTGTTTTAAACTTACATAAAATTGCTGAAATTCTTCAAGTGTATTAAAGAAATTCTAAAATGTCGCTGAACATATTGTCGAAGATTTTTTGTCAAGTTGCTAAAAACTTTTCGAAAATCTGCCAAAAAGCGAGTGCAAAAAGTTCAAATGCATTAAAAATCTGAAAAATATTACAATTCACCAAAAATTTGTTTGAAGCTTACTTAACATTTCTGAAAACATTTTCTATAATGTTATCCAAATACTATTAAAAATATCCGAAATGTTGTTGAACCTTATTGTTGAAGCTTTGCTGCAAGGTTGCTACAAATTGTTACTACATATCTCGGAAGGTTCTTGGAAATCTATTAAAAAGTTCTGAAAAGTGAGTGCAAAGTGAAAATACTACCTGACCATTATTTTGCGTTTAGAACACAGGTTACAGTCGAAAAAAAGGTTATTGTTCATGTGCACTCGGTGTTAGTTAATATCTGTAAGTTTCTTAAAAATGTATATAAATAACTTTTTTTAACATTTACTACTCATTCATAATTACTTGGTTTCTGAGGCTGAATGCCGGCATAACCAACTACCTCTTATCAAGAGATTGCCTTCCAAGCCATAATTACTTGATCTCTGAGGCTGGTGACCGGCAATCTCCTATTTGTATTAACATCTAATACGTAGGATGTCACTGATACCTAAAGCGCAGCTTTATTTATAACTCTATTTTTTGGCCTCTTTGCAACGTAGTATATTCAATGCGATAGCCAAATAGAAATATCTGGAACAATATTCACATATTTTATTTTACTTGTGATATTTTAAAAATATCTATAATTACAAAATCAGTGATAAAATGTAATTAAATTCAACCTCCTTTGCAATCCCGTAAAGCAGCAGCGTGGCCCAACTAAACCAAGCATATAAATTCGAAGCGGCGCACTATTTCTCCTGATTTAAAAACTCGCATTACTTCCGTGCTTGTTTATTTCGTGACTATCTAAATTCTAATGAATACGGAACAAAGAACAATAAATTATTAAACAAGCAACTTGCAAAGTACATTCTGGGAAAGTTTCAGGAGTTGCAGCACTCGCTGCAGCGCAGTGCAGTACTTTTGGTGCACCGCCGAAGTGGATACAATCTGTTTGCTCATATGAGCACATCATTTATCTCAATAAAATGCGTTTTGATGTAAAACACGAACGTGTTCGCGAAAGTTGGACACGCGGTTATTGCGCAGCCCGGATTTATCGCCTGTCCACGGCTGGACGAGATGCACACGACAGATTTGAAATAGAAGTCGCGACTTTTGCCAGAAGCATGTTTGTTTATCTTTAATACGTGTGGAACCCGTACAAAACGCAAAACACGTTATATTGCACATTTTTAGGAGCCATAACGTTAAGCTTATTAAAATGTGCACAATTGAACTTGTAGCCTGTGGACTAACAGTTTCTTTAAAACCGTAGGTTTATTGAACAGACATGTAGGAATGTACAAAAGACAAAGTCGAAAAAGAGGGAACAGGATTTACTATAGGAGGATAATAATAATAATAATAATTGCAATAATATTATGTACCTGTGGAGGTAAAAAAGCCGCCTGGTAGTAGTCAAATATTAATATATAGCACACAATAAAATACAACCAATATTATAGTAGTTGACAACCAACTAAGTGTTAGATACGTTTTTTAATTTTAGGATTTGTATATATTTTCTTCTAATGAATAGAGACAATTTGCAATTAATAATTCAATTTCATTTTGTGATTAAATCAAGTGACATATTACTAAGGGCACCAGCTCAAGATAAAAAAACTGAAGTTGTATTATAGGAAATATCGGAGGAAGAATATAACTACCAAAGCTGGACTGTGAATAGAATCTAATATGACAGAACACTAGAAAAAGGCGTAACCAAATTAAAAACGACGAAAATGTAAATGCTTAGGTTTTATTGTACTAGAAAGGGCAACAGCGAATAGAAAATTATCAGTAGATTGAAATAAGCAAGATCCTGTATAAAAGTTATGTAAACAATGATGTGCGGTAACCCCACGACTTTGTTTTACTGCTTCACTGCCCCGACGCCACTGCGATGCGATTACGATGCAACTACGACATACCTACGATGCGATTAGGATGGTAACTCGTGTTATGCACTTCAAAGCAATTAATATTGCAGCTGAAAATACTTCCACATATCACTCATTTACCTGAGAATTGCCCATTTGGAGCTAGTTGCTAATGGTCTAACAATAAAGTTGAAGAAAAGCTTGGCACAAATAACTTTTCACGAAGAAAATAAATTTTTTGGAGTACAGTAATTATTTTTTTTAACGAAATACAAGATCCGTCATTGACATTGACTGCTAGTACCTTGTATACAATATGCAGCCTAAAGTTACATAGTTAAAAGGAAGAATAATTAAATAGTGCATTTTATGAAGCAATTTTAACACGATTGATATTGTCAGTCGCGAGCAACTATTTTGTGCAAGTCGTATCGTGTTCGTATTGGGGTTGATTCAGCATGCAGTGAAGTACATAAACCTATAGAACAATCGCACGCGATTATCGCTTATGAGATTGTTTGTTTGTTTGTTAATGGACAAGGTCTAGGCATGCAGAGTACCAGGTACCTTATGAGTTTATTGTCAGTTGCATCGTAATCGCGCCGTCTCAGTAAACGGGAGGGCTAAAGCCGTCCACTCACTGAGACATACATATTTGCATCGCAATCGCATCGCAGTCGCGTCGGGCCAGTGGACGGAGAGCCTAAAAAATTAATTTTGCAATTTTTTCAAAAACCATACTTTTTACAAAAAAACTTTCTGAGTAAAGTTATAAATAATTACGTGATATATAATAGAGCTTGAAAAAATATATTTCCATTATTAATTTTTGTACTTTTGCAATTTCTCAAAATATTATACAATACAATACCATACTACCTCTACGAGGCTAGTTGGCTTATGGCTTGGTTAATTATTTTATTCCATGTCTTCTTATTCACCGTATTTTCTTTTCACCTCGTTATTCCTAACGTCCTGATATACCTACTTCTCGGTCTCTTCTTTCCATCCTCCTTTGGGTATTCCCCTTCTGTTTTTCCTGCCAACTGTGCTTGTGAGTAGTACTCTTACTACTCCAGTCTTTGACATTCTTTCCACATGTCCCAGCCACTTGAGTCTTTGGACTTTTATTATTGCTGTTATATTAGGTTCTTGATATAGCTCTTTCAATTTTTTTTTCGTATCCAGGTTTCATTTATTTTCGTAGCCCCAAATATTTTTTTAATACCTTTCTTTCACATATTTCCAACATGTTCGTGTTTGTTTTGCTCAACGTCCAAGTTTCACTGGCATAGCCTTCTGTAGGTCGTATAACAGTCTTGCACACTCGTATCTTTGCTTTTCTGAAGATATATAATACTCTTTAGTAGTCTGTTTAGAACATGGATACATCGATTACCGACCATTACTTTTCTCTGATTTTTTCGAGTCTCAGATTTTCATGTGAATTCTTCTACCTCTCAAATTCGTATACTTTCCCTCTATCTGTTGTAACTCTCAAGTATTGTTCTCTTTTAAATTATTTATTAGTCCACTTCATATTGTAATAACTGTTGGGCTTAATAATAAAAAAGAGGGGTGTTAAATAAAATAATTAATTGCAAAAGTAACTACACTTTATCAAATGTATTCGATTCAATTACGAACCTGCCAAACTCAAGGCAAATTAAAAGAGTGTAATAATAATTACGAAAAATAAATGGTTTATTGCCCTTTTTTATTTCATCTATCTGTAATAAACATTCGGCTAGCAGTCGGAGAACATAAATTAAGGAAAAACTTGGCATGACAAATAACTTATTGTATGACAAACACTCAAATATTTCGGGCAAATGTACAATTTCATCTGATATTTAGCTAACCTCTAAATTTGACTCAACAAACACAATGATCTGCAAGTGCAGAAAACAGCTTATATTGAATTCTGAAACCACCAAAATGGCAAAGACGCGTGAGGTAAATATTCATTACTGTGACGTAGCAACTCCTAAGTTCGTTTTTAGCTGTGACGTAGCAACCGACGCTCGACCGCTTTTTATTTATATCCGTCCAAAAACTGGAAAAAATTCCGCGTCATTTCGCATTTTCCAGGGACGGCTCTGGACCACTGGAATATGGCTCTCCATAAGCAGTCTGATTTTGCTGATCTCCCCGAATTAGGGCGCTGAAGCAAAGACTTCCTGCGAACTCCTACCTTTATCGGAGATCTCTTGGATGCTGAACACACTCCCCAAATGACACCACGGGAATTATGGACTTGGGAATCGCTTGTTGGTTGGGATTTCTGCTCGTACTGGTTCTTGAATGTCCTCTCTATTCGTAACAGGCGATATTCTTGCTGGGCGAAGCTGCTTGCATAAGGAATGGGCTCCTCGAAGTCACTCGCACTTGGACGATTTGTTCTGCTGGCTTATCTGCTTCAACTGGACCTTTTAACACCTGAAAAACTATACCCACAGATGCACAGGACACTCGTGAATAACTTTAACCACAATTGCTATAACTAAGAACATTTTTATTTAGAATTTTACATGATAATTGAGGAGCTCAATGTGGCCCCAACACAACAATTTTCAAGCTTGTTTAGTTATTAATAAAAAATGAGAGTCAGGTCTCTTAGCAACTAGATTTTCAAATGTTTATAAAGCAAATTAGGATTGACAACATGTTTCACCTTATGGACTACAGTTTTAATGTCATATATAGGTATAGGTGCCGAGTGGTGTAGCTTGAACAAGCGTCCACGTTTGATCAGTAGAGTTAAGCAACGCTCTTTCTGGTCAGAAGTTGGATGGGAGTTTCACGGCTGCTTCTCCCGGCGCCTCGTGGTACGGTTGACAAGGAAATACTTGGTCCCGGATGTCATAATAACATCATGACAGTCATTAGTGGGGTTGGAAGTTCCCATAAATATACAGCGACGCCTATAATTGGCCTAACGGCTGTTGGCTGAGTGCGAAATAAATAAATAAAATGTCTTTGCCTAACCACTAATATTGTCTGTTTTTTTGGAATAATTATTACAACACATGCTCTGCTTTTCAATCACTTTTGTTTATAATGCACTGACACTTGGAGTTCATTTAACATCTCACTAATTGTCTTTCGATGGTTACCTTCCATTCTCATTGCTCTTTGCTATTATTATTTCGCCAGCACGGTTTCGTTTACCTTTCAGCTAATCTGCCGTTTGCTGGTTTATACAGTTTTACTACATAGCGCTTATATTCTTTCTTTATTTAAGAAATAATTTTGCATTATTCTATTCACATTATGTTTGACATTAATAAGCTTAAATCCGTCAGTTACAAATTAAAATGTATTAGCCCTCCTGAACATATACCATAGCTGAAACTCTGAATGTAACTCTTTTAAAACCTGCTTTGTTTATGCTAATTTCTATCCCTCAAATTATTAATTACTGCTGCTCACATCAAGTGCACTGATTAATGTAAAGTATTGATTATCTTGCAATAGATAAAATATTTAGTTCTGTGCTCATGTTGACCTTTTCATTTAGTTAATTAGGCAATCAGAATTTCTGTGGGCAGTGAACCATTACAATATAATTGGTTTTTGTCTCGTTGATATACAGGCCTAGCTTCCGTGATTTTTATTCTCATGTATTGACTATTTCTTTCATCTCTTGTTTACTTTTTGTTAGTATTACTAAATCGTCTACGAATGCTTATGTTCCATCCATCCAGCCGCAACATTACAATTTTTGTCCTTGTAATACGCTGGTTTAGGCTGACATCATTTTCTTGTCATTTTTTAATTGTTGTTATAAATGTCTTTATTTTTAATATTGTCTTATATTTCTTGTAATACATTTTTAAGATATTTTCCTTTCTTGTTCCTTAGTAACCTTTTAATTTTGTTTCTTTGTTCGACATACATAATTACATATCCCTTGATTCCTCAGCTATCGTCTATAATCTACGTTTATTCCTACTTTCCAGCTATCTCTTACACTCTTCGCCGTACTAAGGCGTCCTCTCTCTTTTTATGTCTGTATTACTTTCCTATGCTGCTTAATTTATTATTGCTTATAAGTTTTCCCATTCTTTTTTCTTGTTATCTCCGTGATTTATACGATCTAATTCTTCTTTTAGAAGTTCTTCATACTGTATCTTCTTTGTTCTTTAACTTTACTACTTTGTTTGTATTCATCTTTGCTTTCGCTTGGTTTCTGAGGCTCGGTGTAACCTGTTTCATACCTACTATATAATGATCAGAATCCATATCTGGACCCGTATACGTCCTTACGTACATTTTTCGTGACTTCCAATAAGAGCATGATCAATATGAGCTTCAAACGAATTAGTAGCAAAATTTGTGATGTATAACGTTCAAGATTTTAAGCATATTTCTGTTGGCGATACTACTTTATTGTAGAATGTTCATAAAAAGTTTTTTTTCTAGCCCAGAGTTTGGTGGATCACGATCCAGTTCTGACGTAAAAAAATTGGGCAACCAGAACGTAATAATAAAGCTTGAAGCGTAATTAGAGGCACACGCTACTGGTATGAAACATTCAAATAAATATTTATTATGTATGGTACGGCAACGACGCAGGGATGAAAGATATTGCTAAACATATGAGAGCTACATAAAATATGCGTATATCGAAGTAATGCACAGTAGTAAAAATGATCGAAATAAACTATTCTTTGATTGGTAGTTTAAACGTTTTGCGTATAATTTTAATATTAAGTTGTATGGGTCTCAAGTTGACTGTTTTGGAGTTATTATAGTTATTTATACAGTATGGGCGTAAGAAGGCACGCGGTGTGAAAATTAGAGCTGAAGGCATACTCAAGGTCGACAGACGCAATACACGCTATTTACGTATGAGGTGCATACAATATTCTATGTACATACCTTAATATTTACAATAAATTAAATTCAGATCTATCAATTTTGGCAACCAACGATGTCATTGCTTGTCAAACTGACAAAAAATATTCTAATGGGTCACATTAGGCTCTAAAAGATAGGGTATAAAGTGACCAGTTCCGCCCGGTCGTACATAATAGCTATTTTTGTACCAAGGGCATTATGCAAATTTTTATGCCTTTCGAGGGCGACAAGTTTACAAGCCCGAGGACTATGAACAGAACATTAAGTAATGCCCGTGGTGCATACATCTTTTTATTTTTCACTCTGAATATGCAAATAAATGGAAAAGCCTGAAAAGCTTACAAAGCAGTCCATAACGCGCTAGAGCATAAAAAGCGGGCGTAATGATGACGCCCGCTTATTATAAGAGGGCGTTATTGTTACGCTCGCTCTTTAGGTCCTAGTAGCTTATGGACTGTTTTATATAACGGGTGTTCATTAATTATTCCGGTCAAGTTGCCTTTGAAATATTTGTTGTATGAATAATATGTTGGTGGCACTGTAAGTCTATGTCAAATTCGAGGTTAGCAGGTTATATTTTGCGCCAGTTTGTGTCAAAAATGACGGAAAACCTAACCTGCTTAAGTCGAATTTTACATAGACTTACAGTGCCACCAACATATTATTCATACAACAAATATTTCAAAGGCAACTTGACCGGAATAATTAATGAACACCCTTTACCTAGCATCACAGATATAAACAACAAATAATAGATTAGCGAAAAATATACAATTTTATTTCAAACATGCGGCTACTGTAAGTAACAAGAAACAAATAAATTTTAAAAAATACCAAAAAATTATGATTTACTCAGAAGCACTATTTTGCGAAATAAAATAAAACATTTTTCGGGCCCCTGTACGGGGTATCATAGCAAGGACAAATAGGATTTCACTAAATAAGAGTGTCCAACATTGATTCGTCGAAGTAGTAAGGGAACCCTTACTCCAAAGATCACCTACAATTTAAAAATAGCTACCGAGTAAAACAGTTCTCGTATAAAACAAGTACTTCGCATAATCGTCCTATAGCGCGCATATATATCAGCAAAACCTGGCGTCTACTATTTTGATAAATTCAAGGTGCAGCATAAATTCAGACAATACACAAAGCAAGTGAAATTGGTTGCTTAATAGTTATAGAAATCATGAAACGTAAAATGTGTAAACAATTTATGGCTGCTTACTAGTTATACGCTATAGTCTACAATCTAAGATAATTTCCATAATAAACGCAATTCGACAAGATATGCGGTTCTAATCGCAGCGCGAAATGCGAGCGTGGTCCCTGGAGGTAATTAAAAGGTGGAATAAAATTATACCCCCACAAAAATTACTTTAGTTTGTGAGAAATTAGATTTGAATACTTTTTGCGATTTTAAAACCACATAGGTAATGTGAGATTTCCTGCACGACATATATTTGAGGAAGTAAAGTGGGGTCCAGAACCTGTGGTAACATAGAATTACATTTTAATCAGTAAGTTTGGTACCATTTGCTTGCTATTGCATTTGCACTTGTGCCTTCGTGCATTAGTTATTCGTCCTGTTTCGAACTGGAAGTCCTGTGCTGTCCTTTAAATATTTCTTGCCCCTGAGCGATCTTGTACGTCTACAAAAAGAAAAGGTAGCAGACACCAGCATCAGCGCTTTAACAATCTGGTGAACTTAGCAATTGGGCACTAACTGCACCACCTTCGCGACGCAATTCAACGATGCTGCTGCTGCAGAGTGGATTTTTCCATTTTAAATTGTAATTTACGATTCCTGCCAAAGTTTGACGCAATCAAGCTAGGAATTATATGAGTGTGTTATATTTAAGCTTTTGGATAACTTTAAATATGTGCGATTACCGGCGATTTCTGCTTACTATAACGTAAGTCACAATTTATTACAGTTATTACACCTTAATTAATAGCAAACAAGAAAGCGCTTGCCTCATATTTCTGAAATTCATATACTACCGCAATGATTATTCGATTGCAATAAATTCTACTTTATTACTCTAGTCATTTACATGTGAGTTATATACAAATCTGATCGTTAATCTATTGATTAATTCTTGTTATTTGAAGGTATATTAAGTATATGTGCATGTTATTACATTTGATTTATTATTAGTTTTATTTGTTTTTATTATATTTTTTTGGCGTTAGTGAGAACTTTGACTTTCAGACGGGCTCCCTGGAGGGTTTTTTGTCTTTTAGGGGATATTTCTTTTTGTTGGACCTGGCGCCTCTGGATTTTAACCCACGACCCATGCAAGAGTTAGTAGGAGTATATTCATTAATTGCCACGATTATTTCTTACTCGCGGTCTACGAATTTGGTAGCAACCTCCAGGCGTAAGTTTTTTTTTCAGCGTACGATGTGAAGCTCAACCGACGGTGAATACGAATGTACCGTTCCTTCCGCATTTGAAGATTATTATTTCTTTTAAAAATAACGTGGTGCAAAATCGAGATTGCTTTAAAATGAGCTGACAAGAAATCCAACAAAACGTCAGACCCCGTGAACATAGCTCCACATTTGAGATTTTGGGCCGCCCACAGGTGGTTTCATTTACTTCCAAATACTATATCCTCATTTAATCAGACGGGTGCAGCAATTCGTCAAATTAGAAAAACCAAATCTGCACCAGATTACCGACAATTTTTCTGAATGAATCTATTTACTAAACGTCACCAAAAGGAGCCCCAAAAGTGTGTGTTAGTATATATTGAGATCGTTTTGTGCTCTCAACAATTCTGCTAGCCAATTCAACTCGAATGCATTAAAAATCAAACCGAGGCATAAAATTAATTATTTTAATTGGTGCAAACTTAGCTTACTTTTATTGAGATAAAGGCACTGATGGGTGCAGCTGAGTTTCACCATTCGAGGCAAAAGTAACATGAAAGGTTAGTTCAAAAGGGTTACGTTCGTGGGCTCAGATTTGACGGGGTTTTGGAAGTGCGAATGCAGTTAGATTGTATCTGACGATTGTAGCATTAACGTTTGCAGTATTATGTTTGTTATTGTACGAATTGGTTTGCACAAGTACGAAGTATGAGCATTATAGTGGTCAGAAAGCTAGGACCAGAATGGCAAAGTAACTGAAAGGCATAGCAATGCAGTACGAGGATTAGAAACATTGCAAGAAACAACCGAGAAGAAATGTTGTAAAACAGCAACCTACGAATAACAAAGAAATAGGACGCAGGACATTGTAAAGTGCATAATAAACTACAGAATATAACAGTGCGGTTAAAAACACAGTGAAATGGCAGAATATTCGGTGTAGTGCATTTATAACCTAAGAAAAACATTTATTTGGCCTGTAAGAATTAATGATGTTATCAAAACCTTATTCTATAAGTTAATTTTATGTATCAAACCTTATTTCGTTTTAAACAGTTTTGTTGAGATATTGCTAATATACGAGATTTTCTTTTGTTTAACAACCACAGGAGAGAGCTTTGTAAGTGCCCAAGCTGTTAACATTGTTTCACATCAGCTCCCATAAAAAGTACGAATTTTTTAATAAAACACATCCACAATACAAGCGTTGGTTTTATTTAACCACTAAAGCGTTGGGCACAAGTGGAACCAGTTTGCCAGTCTTTAATTGCTGTATTTGGTGAACATTCGTCGATACCGCCTGCAGGAGCTAGTTGGAGCCAAGTTTGGTGCCTTCAACGCCTAGAGGGGCCTTCCAGGCAAAATTTCAGGCAAAGATCCGAGTCATCAGGTCGTTTTCAGCTAAGAAAACGAGTTGGCGTCCCCTGAGAGGTGTGAGCTGCATCGAAGGCTTCTGCAAAACCAGGTATTTGCTCAATTTTGATCGTCCAGAGCTTGTTTATATTACTCGAGCCTACAAGATTGGAGTTTCTCCTACGCATTGCCCCAGTTCCCGATTATCCAGAGCATCCCAAAACCCGGAGATCGACGTGGCGTCAGTATAAATTGTAGAAATTATAGAAAAATTGTTCATTCGTTTGCAAACTAAAAACAAAAGATAGTTGGCGTCACTTATACGTCACGATAGAACAAAAGCCGTTAGTACTGTTGCTATGCGAGAATAAACATTGCCTACCTGCTGTATTTTGCTGATTTTGGCATCGATTTAAATCAATTACTGCTAAAGGTACGAGGGCACACTGTTTGGTGTTTCATGTCAATTTTTGAGGTTAGCTGCGTCAGATTCAGTTTTGGTGCGTGCGCAAGTAGGAATCCTAGTTGAATTGGAGCTACTAAAAGTTAGTTTGCTCTACTCAGTATTTCTAAATATAGCGACCTGACTCTGAGACAGAGTTTCTATGTTCACGGGAGTAGCCAAATATTATTGCAGATAGTAAAATAAAATAAGGGCACCAAAATCGTTCATCTTGCAGTAAAATATTTGTATTTTTAATAAGCCTGAGATCGTGCACGTACAGCACTATTCTTATTGCAGTACATGAATTTAGGAGCACCATCTTCCAATCATTTTTCTTTTATTAAAGTAAAGAGCTAGTAGTTGAGTACACTAGTTCATAGTAATATTTAATACTAGCCCGCGACTTCGTTCGCTGGTCGATGGGGCTTGAAATTTCGATGTGTTCGCTGCCGAAACATCCTCGAAGATCGGTTGGAGAATTTTTGTATTTATTTGTGGTGTAAAGCCTCACAAACACTGGTACACAAACTTGGGCACTTTAGGAATAAAACTCAATACTTTTCAATTGGTAAAATGCTCATTTAATACAAAAAAGTTGTATTTAACGTGGAGCAAATTTCATACAAACATCAATATAATTAATTTCAATTGTTCTCCTAGTTTCCTAAACCAATTCTAATCTGGTTGCTAATTTATTTGAAGTGTTTTTTGTTTAAGGAAATTAGTTTTGATACAAAAGCTAGAAACGGAAAAAAGTTTGATATCTAAATTTAAAATTAACGTTTCTTAAAACTAAGTTATTGTCTTTTCATCTTATAATTTAAAAATGTCTCTTTGCGTTGCACTCACAAACGTTATTTTAAACACGGCTCTGCTCTGTTTTAACTTTGTTTTAATAAAGGCACTAATTCTTGAGTTCCTCACTTGCATGTCTCTTACCAGAAACTATTGTCATTATTTAGCCATTGCTCTCTAGCAATTTCTTTCTATTCTGCTTCCTGCTGGATTATCTTTCTGCTATGCTCACAATTTTCGCCAACTTATGCTTTGACTTAACAAACTTACGTTGTGTTCAAATTGCAGCCAACAAACCATTTGTGTTAAATAAATTTTATGCGGTTTGGCTTTGCATGTGCATAAACCTTTCATTTTAAATTATTAATTCACGAGACAATTCCAAAACCTTTCTCTACTAATTATCGGTTCTCGCATCTGATTATCAATGTATTTACGATGTTACTATTGTTTACTATTGCAGTTATTTAAAATATCTCAACTCTGTGCTTATTTGAATGTTGATTGTCCTGCACTGCAGTCAGCGCCAATTCGTGGGCTTAATACCATTACAGTATATTTAGGTAATAAATTTGAGTTATATCCATAATGCTTATAACTAACAAGAAATTGGTTACGCTGATTACTGTTTCGCAGTGTGAAACATAACATAAATTAAAGTTGTATTAAAATTAAGATAATAGTTTAATAAACAGCCGGGGGCGGAGCAAACTGTTTATCTTGAAGAACTAAACATCTGTTGACTTTTCATTTATGGCTGGTTAGGAACTGCAGCAGCTCATAATATAATAGGGTAAATACCCCAAAGCAGGCGATCTGGATCAGTGGTGTGCGCTGAAATAGAATCGCTCCGCTGCAATCAATGCATAAAAGGCAGTAAGCCAGCTCTGCATTACAGTAATAAATCCCAGCTCCTTTTCATTGAGGTTGTACCGGAGCCGCGTAAAGGGGTTTCACTTGAATAAACCCGAACTCTTGTATACGCGCTACATAATGGCAGCTACCTTAGCAGGAAAACAAGAAAGGCGGCCACTATGGCGTTATGCGGAATACAATAGTCAAAGTAGGCTTTAGGGAGTACTTAGTGAATATTGCGAGATCAGATAACTGCGATCGTTACCGGAAAGCGCGCGGAAATTTCTGAAATATGCGCTTTTTATATTTATGCACTAAATGTTTTACACAACGTCTCCGCCTTGGCTGCTGCAGGCCTCTCTTCCATCCAGTTTTAATCTGCACGGCTGACGTTGATGTATGTCGGTCAGTTTCAATCTCCAGAAAAATAACTTATGTTTTGGCTTAGGCTTTTGGAATTCAAATTGATATTTAGCTGAAATTGCATAGAAACGCTCAGCTTTAAAATAAAATAGCTACGAGAACTGCTCGCGAAGCAAGTATAATATCACACAACATACCAAAGAGTTCAATTTCACTATAATAATTTACAATCTTAAAATTTCGGACATTCTAAATTTTTGACAGAAGTGCTTTAAAATTAAATATTTGCTAAAAATTTAAAATCTATCAATTCATCTTCAAGGTGATTGAAATATACTGGAAAATTGCTAAACAGTTTCTATAAAATCAGCAAACATTTCCCGCAAATTTGCTCAAGAGTTATCTTATTTGTCAAAAACTCATTGAAAAGCTACTAAAATATATATTGCTAACTCGCTACAAATGTACGTCACAGTTTTTTTTATATATTACGATATTTAAAAGACCGTGTATGCAATCGTACATTGTCCTACTAGAAACGTAGTACGAAGTCGTAGTAATTTACTTGCTTTAGGTTGTGTCTATGAGCTCTGATTGGGGCATGTAATTATGTAGGATGGTTCTAGCGAATGATATTAAAGTTCACCATATAAATTCAGAAGAACTTTGTCAAATTGAAAAACTATGCTGGTATAAGTTTCTAATAAATGTTTAGGGCATTCAGCACACTCTTTAGCACAATTTCAGTATTCTAAAGGAAAACTATATTGAATTATAGATTTTCAGTACGCTTGTAATAAAATGTCAATACATTTTAGATTTAAATTTAAACAAGCTTTTGGAGAAATTGTTACGGTTTACAACTCATATTTAGTAAATTAGCAATACATTTTCTAGAAAATTTACAATAAATTACAACAAACAATAAGTCGATTTTAACAAGTTTATAGCACGCGGCAAATCTTCATAACACTTTAGGTATGTCTGTAGCAAGCTCTTAAAGAGGTTTAAGCAATTTTTAATGAAAGTTTAATGAAACGCAGTAGCAAGTCATTAATGACATTTAAGTAGGATAGAGATCTATTTGCAGCAAGTTAAATTTGCAGGAAATTATTATCAGGTTTGGAAAATGTGCATCACATTTTAGCCCCCGCTTCAAATTTAACTACGATACGATCTCTATGCGGGGGTGCGGTTACGATCGCTCTGCAGATGCGGCGGGTTCAAACCCCAGCGGGATAATTTTTTTTTATTTGAAAATGTATTTAATTTATTAGAAATTGAAGATATGTTTACTCCTAACTTAATTTGATTTTTAAAATTATTTAGTGTCACAATGTCGACGAGTGAAGTTCTGGGTAAAGCGTTTTACAGATTTTTATTAATTCGAAATACATACAAATTGATTTTTACAGCAAAATTTCTGTACCATATTCAGTTTCCAATATATTTTCAATAACTCTTAAAATGTTTCTATAAAGTTATAAGTTATCAGCAATTTTTAATGGAAATTTCAATAAAATTACAGCAAGTTGAAAATATTGGTTTTCAGTAACGTTTTAACAATTTTGCACAAAGTTTGTAGCATACTGTACATTTTGTTGTAACATTATTATTAGCATTTTGTTGCAAGGTTGCTGAAAGTTTGTTGCAGGTATGTCGGTATCTTTTTGCAAGCTTACTAAAATATACATGTTGTAACAAGTATGAATAGAAAAATGGTGGAAGCTGAACAAAAATTCTTATAAAGGAATCTTCTAATGTTTAACTTCGTGATATACAGCAAGATAAAATTCCACTGATTTTGTTATATACTGTGCTTCCAGCCCCCAAGAAATATTCTGAAGATTGGTGTCTGCAAGCTCAGAATTCGTTGTAAGTTATTCAAAATGTTTGGTGTCTGTTTTTCAAAAATCATTGCAAAGAGTTGAACTACGTATTGCAAACTCGCTGGAAATGTGCTTTACACTTGATGAAATGCTGTTGCAAACTTGCGCAAAGGTTGCTGCAAACTCACTGGTAGTTTCTCTTTTACTGTACTAAAAATTTTCTGCAAAAATGCTATGCTATTTATTGATCACCCGCTAAAATATTTGTTGAAAATGTCCTAAGCGCTTATTGCAACTTTAGTAAAACTGTATTGCTAACTGACTGAAAGTCAGCTACAAAAAAACTTTTGTGATCTTGCTTCCACTAGCTAACTTCTTTTGTAATACTATTTAACCTTCCATAAAAGTAAGAATTTGTTCTAAATTAATAATAATCCATTTTTTTTAAATCATTACAAATATGCTAAAATGCGTATGGCAAACTCCGTGCAAATGTGATCCACACTTGATAAAATAGCGTCGCAGGTTTCCTAAAATGTTACTGGGAATCCACTGATAGTTTTTCTTTAACAATACTGAGAATATGCTGAAATAGTGATATGAACGTATCAACATTTATTGCTAGCTTGCAAAAATATTTGCTGAAAATTTCTTAAGAATTTATTGCAGCTTTGTTAAAATTTTGTTGCCAACTGAAGGACCTTGATAATTTGTCGAAAACTTTTTGTAAACTTGTTTGCACTCACTCCAATTTGTATAAGTAATTTGAGTCAAATTCCCAGAAAATATTCTGGAAATGAAAAGAAACCTTTACAAACTCAGTAAGCGTTTATTCCACATTTTTTCAAATACTTACTATCTACCTGTCAAAAACGCATTGAAAAATCGCTTAAATATGTCTTGCAAACTTAGTAAGAAATATATTGCACACTCGCAGCTAATGTCTTATACAATTGCTGAAAATTCCCTGAAAATGTGTTTCACACTTAACAGTAGTTTATTGCTAACTTGCTAAAATATTTCTGGCAAATGTCCTAACAATATATTACAATGTTGCTAAAACTTTATTGCAAACCAAAAGGAAGCCTCCTGAAAATTTACTGAAAACTATTTTTAAACCTGTTTGCACTCACTCCATTTATTAAAGTAATTTGCTTTAAACTACCAGAAAATACTATGCAAATTGTTCTCTATACGTTCAGTTAACATTCGTTATAAATTTGTTACTACTTATTTGTCATAAATTCATTGCAAAGCCTAAAATTGATGTTGCACACTTATTAAAATGATACATATCACTGCTACTGTCTTCATACGCTGAAAAGTTACTGTACACCCACTGACACCTTTTTAACCTTACTAAAAAATTGCTGCACACGTGCTTCTAGCTTAACGAAAACTTGCTAACTTAGTAAAATATTTACTGAAAATACGCTAAAAACCGAGTTCTACTTGTGTAGCGGATTGAATGACGGCGCCCATGGAAATGTATTGAAAACGCCTAGGAAAGCTTGCTTACACTCATTGGAAGTTTATTAAGAAATTTGCTGCAAATCTAAGAAAATGTTCTGTAAATGTTCCAGTAAATTATTGTTAACTTATTGATATCCGCATTGCAAGTCTGGTAAATATACTATGCCTACTTGATAAAAATGTTCAACCTCGGTGAAAGCTTGCAGCACACGTATTAAAATTTGCTAATCGCTTCCTGATTTTTTTTTGGAAACATACTGCACATTTCTAGACATTTTTCTGCAAATTTATTTCAATTTTATTATAGAATTTACTACAAATTCACTAAAACTTGCTAAACCATCTAGGCTCAGTGTAAGAATAATTGAAAAAAATAAATAAAAGTTTGTTGCAAAGTTTATGTAAAATTATTGAAAAGTTTTTTGTTCCTAACAACATTTGATATAATTCTGCAACATTTATGGGAATTTATTCCAAACATACTAGAATTTTGCTGTAAAGTTGCTTACATACACTAAAAGTCGAACGAAACTTTTATAAATTGCTGTGTTTTATTGCAATATTTGTTAAAAATTGCCCCTAACTTGTTTGGACTTGCTACAACCATATTAAAAATTTTCTGAGGACTGCTCACATAGTTACTGGGTGTTTTCTCGAAATTGTTCTGTAAACCTGCTTAAATTTACTGCAATATTGTCAATCATACCTTATAAATTGATAACAATATATTGAAATTCCAGAGAACGTGTTAGAATTTATCTACATCTTCCTAAACAATGTGTTCATACTATAATTAAAGAATGTGTTGGAAATGCTAAAATGTTAATTAAAAATTGTTATAGCTTCGCTATGAGCTTGCTACAAACATATCTAAAGTTTTTTGACGATTTATCAAAATTGACTGAAGGTTGTCAGCAAATGTGATGAACTTTTGTTAGAATCACAGTTATTGTAAACTTACTAACCGATGTATTCAAAGGTAATTCAAAATGAGTTGCAAGCTTGCTAAAGAATTTTTTTAATTGTCTTAGAAATTGCTTCAGCCCCGCTGAGCGCTTGTTACAAATGTACCTATTATTTTCTGAAGATTTTTCACCAATTTACTGAAATTGTCAGGAAATTGAAACTTGCTTAAATGAACTGTAATGTTGTCAACAATTAATTGCAAATTTGAGGACCGTGTGTTGCAAATGTCTAAAAGGTGAGAACTTGTTAAAATTTATCTACAAAGAAGTTATTGTAAACTTAGTAAAAGAGGTGCTGCAAACGTAATAAAGGAGGGAGTTGAAAACTTGCTAAAAATGACCTTGAAACTTGTTAACTTGCTGTAAATATGCTTCAAGCATAATTAAATTTCATTTGTAAAAAAGTCACGAATTTTCATTAAAAATGGCTTCAGCCCCACTGGAGCTTTCTTCAAACGTGTTAAAATTATTGTCTGTAAATTTAGCAGAAAATGACCGAGAGCTGTCTGGAAATACGATGAAATTTTGCTTAAATGGACTGTAAAATTGTCAACAATTTATTGTAAATTTCAGTAAAATGCATTTTCACCTTGCTAAAGATGAACTAAGAACTTATTTTTTATCTACAAACTTATGGTAAACTTCCTGAAAGCTGTACTACAAATGTAAAAAATGGGTTGAAAATTTGGTTAGAATTTCTTTCAAACTCGCTTTAAACGTACTGTAAATGTGCTTTAAACATAATTAAATTTGGATTGGGACTCAAAGTTGGCAAAAATTTTATAAAATTTTTCTACAATTAACTGCAGCCAATAGTTTACTGTAAAATTGAGGAAAATATCTTGCTAATGCCAGTTATAAACTTGATGTAAAACATAATTCAATTCCTTTGTAAACCTACTACGCCTATAAGATTTCTACAATTTTCAATAAAAATTGCTTCAGCCTCGCCGAGAACTTATGAAAACGTAACTAAAAACTGATCAAGATTTATCACGAACTGGCTACATATTGTATTGAAATGTTGCTCTAATTTAGTGTAAAATTTTTTAAAGATCTATCGCAAAGTTAGTAAAAGAGCGTTATATCAAATTTACTAAACAGGAGATGTAAACTGAAGAAATGTCAAAATATTACTGTGAACTTACCGATAAGAAACTACAAACTTGCTTAAGTTTAATTTTCGCTGAAAATTACAACTGAAAATAATTGGCTTTACATTTACTACATCTATGCTAAATAATGATGTAAAACTTGGTGAAAGGTTTGACAAAACTACTAACAGCTCACTGTAAACTTACTGCATTATGTGTTAAACATTTATTAGAAGATTATTCAAATGTTTACCATAATTTTCTAACACTTGGGTACGGCATGTCTGAAAATGTATTGTAAACTTAATTAATATTATTTATAGAAAGTTTATCAAGGTGATGCTACACACTTCGTTAACTGTGTAAATTATGTGTTGCCAACTAATTTAAAATTTGTAGAAAAAGTGCTAACAGAGTTATTGCTTAAACGTTTCTTATAATCGTACTAAAGATGTCTTGAAACTATACTGTATACTTGTTTAAATGTTGCAAGTTTTCTAAAGAATGTTCGGTCAACTCGCTGAAAAATGGCATAACATTTTTCAAACAACCGCTAAAACACCTACTGTAAGACTTATTGAAATATTACTACACATTTGCTGCAAATTTACTGTAACTTTCATGAAATAAGGAAAATTGCAGTAGGCTAGCTGAAAAAAGTAATTGTTATGTCGGTAAAAATTACCCAAACCTTCCTAGAAATTTGTTAAAAAACTTCTCTGTAAAATTCGTGATTTTTATATTACTGATAGGCCTAAGGTCTTTAGTATAGTTGGGTCAAAACTGTTTACAAAGAGAAAGTGCAGAAATCATGGCACAAATTAAGGCATAATCTCATATACAGGGCCTAAAGGTAAATTAATGCAACTTCGATGTGCATCATTACTAGTACGACAATGTACAACCGCATAATCTAATGATATATTAAAAATATCAGTACTCTTATTCGGCCTTTAAACATTCTCACTTGCTTAAGGATAAACTAATCAACATTTAGTGAAAAAATGATGCCGAAATCAATTTGTTTAGAGGTAGATGACGTACAGAGACGAGATTTAAATGAGCAGAAAAAATGTATACCTTGCCCTTTGTTAAATCATGAATAGTCCACGTATTTGGAGTTTAAATAATTCACTACTAACTGATTTTGAGGATACGAAGATAGGTAGGAAACAATAATAAGTGATCGCTCTGGTCACCATTGTGACCAGGCTGTTTATGTATGTGAAAAATGCTTGGACAGTTAAACAGTGAAAAACCTACATCATACTGTTATTCTACCAACTTCTACTCTTCAATTTTCTGTGATAAAATGCGCGTTGAGACTGATTTCTGAACTGGAACGTTGCGAGCGCCGCTACTGCCAAGTAAATTATTTATGGAGAAATGCAGAATGAAGCGACGAATGGATTACTTTATAATACATGCAATTTTATGCGACCGCTGCGCATATAAATATTTACCAGCAATTTAACTCGCTAGAAATTATTAATGTCATAAAAGCGGAAAATTGCACATTTAACAAACTACAGACATTTAACATACAGCTTAGAATTTTCTTAGGCTGCAAGGAATAACGTATTGCTTAGTTTTGGAATATACAAACACCCCAAAGGCAAAAATATTGTACATTGTATTATTGTCTCTGCATATATTTCCATAGATGTTGTTTTTCCATTAAAATCTAAACGCTCCTTTTACAATAACAACTTGCTTCATAAAAGGACAATGCCGTTTATCCAGTGCAGTGCGCTCTTAGAAGTATCTAACTACAGAGATAATAAGAAACACATTTGAATGCTTTGGATATCTTATTTTATACTTTGAAGGAGATATTTGTAAGCACCAAGCCGTTTGAAATGCAGGCTTGCAAACAGTGTTACCAACTCGTATATCGAAATACTAAAGCATGTGTGTAAAAAAATCCATAATGCTCAACCGAGTGTTAAGTTATATTTAAATTTTCCAAACAGTGCTCACCCTCTTAATTATATATTGATTTTGTATTATTCTAATAATTGAAATCATGCATTATTAATACAACACATATTTCCAAATTTTGTGACATTATTTATCTCCATCAACTATAACTTTAAATTTCTAAATGTCATTTCACAATTTAAAGGCAGTATTTGACGTACTAACGATACTTGCCCTGGAAGATGGAAAGATTTCATTTCTAATGCTAAATTTGTTTACCTTACTTGCACTACATTAATTATGATCTGTTTGGGTTATTTCTCACTGGTAACATTAAACGCTTAAAACTACATTTTCAAAAGATATAATTTTCACTAATCGTAACTTTCAAGAATATCACACTATTTCACAAATGGAAAATGTGACTTACGTAAATATAGATTTGATCCTGGTTTAGTTTGTATCAAAATGCCGATAAAATATCTGTGTATATATGTACACGCTGCTCATTTACAATCTACTCTCTATTAAATGAAGAAATAAGTATGATCAAGAAAAAAACCCATGCATTAACGATTCTCTTGCACATCATATGAAACCTGTAACGATACGTTTGTTTCACCCCTCCGTCGAAATGTTAAATGTAAATAGTACGTCTCGTACGCTTAGTATTTATATAGTTATTTGTCCCATTTCTTTACCTAGCTAGCTCAGTATACATGAACCAAGACGTGGTTACGAAATATCACTATTGTCAAAACCATAAAGCTGATATGGACTTGTAGTGTTCTCGGGCTGAAATTGGCTTCAAAAATATGCACTACAGAACCTATTTACTTACTCAAATGTATTTGCCTTAAAGCACATAGAAAACAATAAAGAAAACAAAATACAATAGTATTAAAACTTAGAACGACTGGCTATTTCTAAATACAAATGTACTTATAGTCGATTTGAAGTAATAGCATTACTATAGCTTTGGGACTAATCGCATCTACACTGAAGCATACACAAAGCAATATTAAAAATGCGCCCAAATAACTTTATATATTTAATAGCGCGTACGTTAAACTGCATAGAAAGTACAGCCCTGTACGTGATTGCCTGTATAAAAATTCAGCGCAATTCAGGTATGTAGTATTTGTCTATGTTGCGCATTCCTTTGTTCTGGCGAAATTTGCGTACAGCTAACCGCGAACACTTATCGCGTAACTACAGCCATTTCCTATATTAGATTACAGTTGGGCTTGAGAACTGCAACGCACCCTTAAATTGGGTTCGCCTTGGATTGCGCCATTAAATTTTGAACGGTGCGGTACGTGGAAATTTAACATACAAGATGCGGCGGAATACCTTGACTGCTAATTTTGGTGCCGCGATGACGGCTAACGTCACGAACGCCTCGGGACGTGTCAAAAATACCTTCGGGGTGTTGCAATATACTTTGTCCACAATGAAAATGGCGATTATAAACAAGCACACAATGTACTGAGAACAGATTACGTACATTCAGCTCAGGGAAATGCCCGCAAGCTACTGAAGTTACGTTCTCAGCGCTGCGCGATGTTAGAAGCATCTCGATGGGTCACTGTGGTATATTACAACGTTTAAGCCTAATTAACAATGAACGGTCATGTAAATACAGACTGGTTATTTATGCGAACAAAAACAATTCAGGCAAGGGATGCCAGCTGCCCGTTTCAAACGGCGACGATGATGTTAATTTCCCTTGTCTGAGGGCTGTAGAAGGTGAGCCAACCATTGCTTATCCGCTTTTCCAACTTTAAATGTTTTAGAGATTCGACAGCATGATTAGCAAAACTTCAAGTTCAAATCGACCTTACCATTATGGACAACTGCCATTAAAGCCTGCATTCAGACCTAATGTGTTTCGAATTTGAAAATTAGAGCATTGCTAGTTCCAAAAACGGTAAAACAAATTGTTCTTTCTCTCCTTAAAACCCCAATTTTCTCCTGTAAAATCCATAGGCTCTGTTTCCATCTTCTTCTAGACCGGCTAATAGGTATTCGCTCCCTTGGTTCGTTGTTCCTTTTTTTACCATCTTGTGGCTATGTCCATTATATTTTCATGATTCCTTTCTTGGTTATTTTTACGTCTACATTATTTACGCTACTCATCTTGCTTTATCTATTAGTCTTCTTGGAGCCTTCATTTCAGTTGTTGTGATAAATTAGTTATTATTTGTCTTGTTGTCGCTCCCATTCGCAGAAATTTAGCGCTCGATAATGAGTTTAGATACCCTGCTATTCCGCTGTCTTATTTATCTGACTATCTAATTGCAACTTAAATTTTATTTCAAGGAACTATACTTCCATAACTTGCTGAATATTTTCCCAAAAATAGCAAATTTTCATCACTAAAGCTCTATAGATGTTTAGCTTGTTGCTTCATTGACATTAATTTACTAGTAATCAAATAATGTATGCACTCAGACAAATGGAGAAACAACCAAATTAACGCTATGCGACTGCCGATGACTTTAGCTGGACTGAGTTGTATGTGTGAATAGATAGCAGATCGGGTAACGTTATTGTGGCTGTTTCTTCATTTGTGCACTTGTATACTTCTTTCTCTTATTATAGGCTATTTGCTTGTTTTCATCACAAAGTGGTTCTATGAGCCCTCTTTTCCTTACACCGGGTAGGTGAATACGTGGATAGCCTTGCCTGTCGAAGGTGAGAAAGAGTTTCCTTGGTGTTAACGACTACCGCAGGTATTAGCGTGGTAGCCGGAGAAAGTACGATTTTTAAACTTTACAGTCGCTGAGATTCAAGCCCGGTCCGGCTGTAGGTCCACTAATTACTATATTGCGCTTTTTCCTTACTCTTTGCTGCATTTTCCACTTTTTATTCAACTCCTCTCTCTTTCATTTTTCTCTAATATCCCGTAACCTGAGGAAATTATTACTAAGATCCGCTTTAAATCGTGGATGTATTTATCTTCTCGCCTTCTATGTGTTTTTGTAGTTATTTTCTTTCTTTCCTATTAAATTTCAGTTTCTAACTCGTGAAGTGAGGGTTGCAAACCCTGCAATTTCAGAAAGTTATTCAGAGGGTCAACACACAATAATGTTGTAAAACGTTAGCATTTCGTGGTACTTAATGTATGCGGTCGTACATTGTCGTAGGTAAAAATGTGGATGTACTTTTTTACATGTGTGATTGGCTGTTATGTTGCTCGTTGATGCACTTTTAGTTCTAAAAGTTAATAAGGATTATGTCTTTATTGTGTCTGTGATAATTTTCACTTCTATTTATTGTTTTAGTAACCTAAAATAATAAATTGCGTGCAAAATTATCACATGCAAGCTGTAAAAATCGTCCTTAAATATGGGGATTTATATTTCTCAATACATGTTCACCACTGCGCGATTAATTGCAAGTATTGATTCGTGACAGCCAATTCTCGCCGTTTCTCATTTGGGTGGCGCCACTGGCGCTGGCATGTATAAATTAAAAATTAACGCCATTGTGAGGAGAGAATCACGTCGGCGGCGCATGCATGCTGAAAATGTAGTCCTATTTATGCACGGCAACCGGTGGGTTAGCGTGGACAGTATATCCTAATTAGGGGAGTTAAAACGTGCTGCCCCGTGTGCTCATCGGCGTTTCGAGAAAGACAGCCGTGTCGGGACCCCAATACACATGTTCGACGCAGTATCCATATAAATCGCCGTGATTTATGCAGCGCGATGATTGCCACGGAACAATTGGTTGCATCTGAATAGCTGGCTTGCATAATGTTGGCAAGCCCGAATTGATTAGACTGTGGTATTTCTTTCATGACATGTCGCAACCACTGGCGCTCGCCGGCGGTTCATAGATCACTGGCATTCCTGCTGTTCAGTTATGCTGCTGGTTGATAAGCAGCCCTACTGTAGTTCTGTTTAAAAACAAGTTAGAGGAATGTACCTAATTAGGAAAATCATACATTTTTAGAAACACAAAGATATCTCTTCTTTTCCTAGCTGAATTAACACGAGCCCTTCATGCTTTTCTTGCGTATCTTTATTCTTGGTGGAGGCATCAATTAGTTTCGTAAGTTACCACCTTTCATTCCCTTTCCCAAGCACATTTCCATACCGCCTTTGTAGTTTTGTTTATATTTCGTTCACCACGTCGGTGATTACTCCCTTTCTGTGTTTTTCACTCTATCGACTTTAGTTAGACCACAGCCATGTCCTTTAATTTAGTAAGGTTTTTTTATAGTTTCCCATACTTCCACTCCATGCGTACTAATACTCTTCAAGTTGATTGTTATGCTTCATAAACTGCCAACTGCAACTGCAACTAATCGATCTTTCCTGCTCTACTCTACTAGCAATTAGATTATATAATTGCCAATCATGAAACTAAACATCAGAGATGTGACGGCTATGAAGGACCCGCAATGCTGATTATATATTCCTGTAGGCAAATAACTGAGTTAGAAAACACTAAGAGCACCACCACTGAAATGACCGAAGTGATTTTCAACTTCAATAGCTCATATGGTACCTTGGAATGATACTTTCTAAAAAGGCGTATTCGCATATAGAACAATGCTGGACTGACAGTGGTACGACTATTGGCACATTAAACGAAAATGGCAACAGACAATAGTTAGTAGCCTGGGAAGAAGTAGATCAATGGAGGGGTAATATAAGAGCATAAAATACATAGAAGATTGTACAGCGTACAGCAGTGAATAAATTATTATCAGCAGGTAGAATTTATAGAGATAGACGACACTGTAGGTCACGAATTATTTTCCGTTGACATAGATTTCTCCCATTTCTAGATTATAACTTTGCAATATATTGCGTGTTATACCTAGAGGTTTTACTAAGAGCTAGATATAATAAATATTTGTATTTTTACTGTTAGTGTAGTGTTGGAGAAGCGCGGGGCGATGAAGGCTGTGCGGAGAGACTGTTTTGTGTGCTATGATGCAATATTCAATATTTCTGTCTTATCAAACAGCATGTCAGCTGATAAAGCGTTTACGCATTCCAAGTCGATTACAGAGTAAATAGCTTCAGTGTATGTGGTTTAAAGAAAACATGTTCTCTACGCCTCTCATGTCCATGTATGCTTTGATAACTTTTGTATACCTTCTCTCTTCTATACCACCTTTTGCGCGTATTTCTGATACAAGTCCAACATCGCTGGAATCCATGATCACTGACGTATTACAAACCACCACTCAAGGCAACTCTATCTGAGCTGCAACTTTCCTCCATATAACCACCTTGACTGCTAAATGCTAATACATAATAGCACTACAATAAACTGATGATAAATAAGTGTAACACGGGTGTCACCAACTTGACTGTTCTACAACTCGCGAATCTAGGTTGGAACTCCCCAGTGATCTGGTAATCGCAACTTACATTAAAGGGAGCTATATCAAAATTACATCAATCAGACGGAAGTTTTTTGATAAGCTATAACTGATATAAAATGGAAAAGATATAAATTGATAGTGATGAAAGTAATATTTATTTTGACTACATGCAGACCAATAATATAGAGGGTAGTTCCTCGTGCCGAAATGATATAGCTTAGCTATGCGTATTTAAAGACAACGTGCGTACGTAATTGATACAAACTCAATACTAAACCCGCGTCGTGGACACGGAGCGTTCACAAGATAATGTTATTTTTAAATATAAACTTTACACCTAAACACACAAAGTTCAAGGTACGTACAAAATACACACCAGTTAATAATACATCAATACGTCAATAAGTCAAAACATAGAAAATAAAATTATGATATTGTAAGTTTTCAAACTAATTTATGTTAGTATACTTGGAATTTCGGCATAATATTTATTTAAATAAAAGCAGGGTTGTAGCTTATCTGTAGTACTCTGCGTCGTATGAAAAGAGTCAGGGCCGGTTGCAGAAAGCAATGTTAAGTCTGGTGTTAGCTAACGCGACGTCAAAGTGAACAAAAACGAATCAAATCTCAAATTCTTATGGTAACTAATACATTAGTAAACAAAATTTGATGCGATTTTGTTCACTTTGACGCGATGTTAGCTAACACCAGACTTAACATTGCTTTCTGCAACCGGCCCTTAGAGTAGCAACTAGAAACTACAATATAGCAACCATAATCTGAAATCCAAATCTAAATCTTCAAGGCCAATCCATCAATACAAGTATTAAACCATGTACACTATTGCGAAAATCCGGAAATCTGAAAGTACAGAAATATTTCGACACGAAATAATTAAAACCTTCATTACGAAAACACCAACACCTTAAATGCCAACGCAATTGCATTACAGGCGCGGAACACATATAGAAAAACTAACTTCAGATGTAAATTGACTTAACGTTCCAACCCCGCCTTGAGTAGAGTAATCGACAGGTGGTGAGTTAAAAACCATCATAAAAATGGGATGAAAATGCATCAGAAAATCACCAACAATTGCTAAACGACAGGGCTCACCATATATACATGCTATTTTCAATAGGTAGTGTTTTCCCAAAATTCCTAACCAACGTCAAGATTGGAAAAATAATGGAAATGTAACAACCAATAAATCACAAATCCCTTCTAAAGGGCAAGACGCGGGTCTCGATTTCTATGACGTATTTTTATTAATTTCGCCGGAAGTTCTTTCATTGAAAGGCAAACTATAGGTTGTTCGACCACCACAGTGTGACAAAATAGCACGCGCAGATTCGACTACATACGCAAAACATTCCATTAGCGAGAATGAGTTGTCAGGTATTGTCACTTCTAAGAGACTAGAAACACCGCCCCTTTGTAATTCACAAATACTTATCCAACCTCCAAAACGACAAAAGAGACACTGAATTTGAAATAGGTAAATATTAAAGTGCCGGAATTAACTAACCAAGATGACGCTTTCAGAGATGGTTAACCAACCCATGAAACATGACAGCTCGAGAAAGGCGATTGCGAAAATTCAAATCAAACGCCTACCTGCAACCAACCTCAACGTTAACCGTGGCAGATAAAATCACTTATACCCTTTTAAATTCGCATAGCCGTTAAGTAGATTTTTGGAATAACAAAGATGCGTTACATCGCTAGGACTAGCGTTAGTAAAGAAAGCAAAACATGTTAAAATGAACTTAACACTTCGTTTCTTCTTTTTTAGTTGTCTATCACTAGTGAATGTTGGACTGCAAAATCTGCCGAGGCGGGCAGTACCTGAACAATACATTTGTTTTCCGAGAACTTGTAATTCATTATAATTAGAAAAGTAATGATCTATGTAAATTTGAAAATTACCATAAGCGTCCAGCTCTTCTTCACAAAGTTACTTTGTCGAGCCGTGGTACAATAAAAAATGAAACATAGTTTCACTTTGACAAAATAGGACAAATATCGTGGCTCCTTAATGACTAGACATAATATATTATTTTACGATCCACTGTCCTTTGAAGGGCACCATTTGTTCGTCGATAGAAAGTTTAGTTTCAAGTGTCAGCGTTAGTATTTTTCTTAATAATAGCATAAATTAATGTCGTTGATGCGACCGTGACATTTAGAAAATGAAGATATTCTCACAATTTCCAAAATACGTCTACGTGCACTCTATTTGCTACAAAAAAAAATTATGGATTGCTTCCAGTAGTATCTTACTCTGGGATAATGAAGATTTTTCAGGGGGATATGAATACCAACAAAGGTCTTAAAATTTGTTTTGTTGTAAATCTAGGCATCATTTGAATGGTGTATAAATGTTTTCTACCATAATATCAAAGAGGCGATCTGTAGGATAACTGATGAATAACTCCACAGAGGTTGCCAATTTTTCCCAAAGTTCCATCGTAGGTTCGTTCCACTTAATTGGTCGTTGTATGTATATTACATCCTCCAAACGTCTTCTTTAAAATTTAAATAGTGGTGTTTGTGTATGCGGCATTTTTCCTTTTTATTGTCCTGGTCTTGTTTTGGTTCCGATGGAATGGTATCAGTACTAGGTCTACTTGAGCAGAAGGTTCAGCCTAGGGCTATAAATATATCCGAATATCGTGTTGCGGTGATCCTCATTTATTAGCTGTAATAATAATAATTCCTTCAGACTGAAGTTTAATTTCAGGTACAGGTTTAGATTTTATTGCAGGTACTACATTATCATCTTGCAGTTCCTCAGTTTTATCATCCGCTGCCCGTTCATCTAGGATGCATCTTATTGCATTATACGTAGCGATTGTTTTCAGTTATACCATCAGACGGGTGTGACCAATCATCCTCTTGGTATGGGCGAGCTAATAGAAGACAAACCGCTATATACTCCGTTATTTGCTGATAATAGCTGATGAATGAGATTACCGTTAGATGGCCCGAAAGCTTGCAGGAGTATCGTAAATATGCATTAGTAATAAGGACTTCCTAGACTGAATATGTGGTTATCGGAGAAAACACAAACGCAGATTTTGATTTTGCTATAAAGAAAAAGAGCGAAGTGTGAGACTTTTAAATATTTAAAAGCAGCGACATCAGCCGCTGGTAAAAGTAGGAGTGAGGTGAGTAATAACGTACTGCAGAGAAAAGGAGCATGGATACTTTATAAGAAAAACAAAGCTGCTGTTACGGTAAAGAGGGAGGATTAAGTAAACTATCTTAGACACTATCCAAACTAAAAACAAACCAATGGAATGAATGGATGTTTATCGAGGACATTTGGTGGGCTATGAATAAAAGATGATTCCGAAAAGAAAACAGCAACGACAGAAGAAGCTGGAAGAACCCACACTCGTCGCGACAAAAGCGGGAAAAGTCAGAACGACGGCGCGACCCATTCAAAAATTGCGCCAAACGGATCCAGCTCGAAATACAACGCTTTCTGCCCGTCACCCGGTTCTCTGTTTTTCTTTCCAATCTAAAGTTGAAATTGGTGCAATTTTTATTCCTTCTTTCGTCTGTGTTTTTCGTTGCGTGGTCGGCCCATTTTCACTTGTTTTATGTTTGCGACTTTCATTCTTTGGCGAATATCCTCATTACTTAAAATTATGTCTCTGTATTTCTGATCCCTTTATTTGCCTCAGATTTTGCAGTGTTTTCCTGTTGTATTTTTTGTTTTTCTCATATTGGTTTGCTCAATTATTTAATTTTCAATTTTGGAATGAGAATTAAAAATACTAAACCGTAAACTACTCTTGTAATTTCTGTTCCCAACGGTAGTTTTCGAATTGTTACAATTTTAGAATGACACAATTTTTACTATCTGCTAAAGAAATAGTTTCGCGGAAACAAACATGACGAAATGAGGGCGCGGTTGCGCAACCCTGTCGGCCCCATTCCGGCTGACAAGGTAGCACAGGTATGTAAAAATAAAAGCCCTTACATAAGTTAATGATATTAGGGCCTCTGAATAAAGTGACTGCTGCGATTTGGCAGCGCGCGTGCCGGCTGGTAAGCTGCAATTATTTTTACGTCCAGATCGCGAGTGCCTAGGAACTCCATGAGAAAACTTTTCTGCAACATCTGTCTCAACTACCTGCTCAACCGGCTGTTAGACAGCTTGTTTGGAAGCCGTTCAAATCGCTGGATGAGTATGTTGTGCTGTCAATTCTAGTTTTCGTCTCTTAAATTTCGGATTTGCTTGCTTCAGGTTCTAAATTCAAATTCAAGTAACAACCTTGCACTTTAGCTCCTCCAGGATTTAGGTAACTTTATTTGAAAGTTGCTTGCTTGCGTTTATTTTTAAAAGGTGCCGCTTGCCAAAATTACTCATAGCCTGTAATAAATGTACTAGGCATTACGTCTCAAACAAATGGATATTTATTCAATGTTGGCTGACAATTCCATATACCCTTGTTAAAAAACATGGTTTTGATAATGACATTAACCTTCACATGTTAGTGTTATATATAGTACACCATTCGGGTAAAATGTAAATACCATTAAGCTTTTAAGCCGGGCCTTTTGTACAAAAAATTGATTTTCGAGTGAATGAGCAAATATGTTATTACAAAGGAGATGGTTCAAGATAAGATACATTAAAGTATAAAACAGGCAGAATATTGAATATTTTGGAGAAATATGCTTTTAGCTTTTACAAATACTTGTGATTTGTGATATATCTTATGAAGAGAGGGAATCAAATTGGTAATAATGTCTAGGTACGTTCATTCTCCAGCGGCCGCAAATATCATGTGCATAATTCACTGGGATGTTTCCGACAAAGATATTTACGGCAATAGTTTATTCTAGATTTTTAATAAAATAATAGCTGCAACTCGTAGCATATAGATAAAGCGTCTCCCAGGAGAAACCCCGTTTACGACAGGCTTAGAGAAGTTGCAGTAGCTTAGCGAGACGGGGGATAACGTAGATTTAAATAAAGTGGGGCTTACTCGCGATAATCAAATGAGTTATATCTGGAAAAGATACACCCCAACACGACTACGTTGCCGACTTCACATATGCAAAATGGGCGTCAAATTATGCATGTAAAAATATAAATACCTATAACATGTTAAAAATGTGCGGCTATCCCAGCGGCTAAAGTTAGTCGAGAACTGCGGGCTTGTAAATGGAAGTCTTATTTGGCGGCCAGGCTTTGATGAAAGCAAATTGCGTAGCTTTAAGATTATAAACGGGCTAATTAGCGTTGTTTTACACGCAATACGGCGGGAGACCATTTCAGGGATGCGTCGTATTTGAATAAATATGAACAGCTGTCATTCAAGGTTTGGCTACGAGCAATTCGCGTAGATCTACATGACGCCAACAACCTATTTCGTCAGGTGTGAGTCGAGATACGAGGGTTCGTCTAAATATAGTCGTCCGAATATTAATATGAAAGTCTGCTGCAATCGAACGGCAAGGGAACGAAAAATTAGATTGGTAGGCTGCATATATCCATCAAAGGTCGTAAATTAACGAAAAGAATCTCTCAACAGTAGTAGCAACAACATATCTTAACTCCTTTTTTGACGAGGTTAGAACTTCTTAACGTATCACAATTTTTGCATATTCTTTCAAAATGTAAAGTGAGTTTTAGAATATATCTGCACTGTTAAACGATTGGGGGCCCAAAACGAAACGTTATAAAAATGTATTTTAATTGGAAGGAATAATAATGAGGGCCAAACATAGTCGGACCTAGCGTATTCGTCGAAAAAACGAGAAAGTAGTTTTCTTCGGGTATATGGCTCAGATATATTCCCGCCTTTGTTTCTGCTGTGCTCCCTCTGGTACTGGATCCAACCATTTTTTATTGATATGATCAGCATTTAGTCGAACAATCTCGTGTACCACCCCTTAGTTCTGAAGTTCGTCCTGTATAGGGCTGACAACATCTCCAACTTGATAGTATTGCTTCACAGGCTGACAGCTACTTTTGTTTTTGTTAATTTGTCCCACCCTTGGACGGTTGTCATGGGACAGGAATCCAAAGAATTACTCGTCAGAAAGGAATTGTCCACGAAGACCTAATTCAGGGCTAGTGAAGGGGTAGCCATGCAAAGAGTTACTACGACCTTACCACTCATTTTATTCCTTTTTTTTTAGATGTACCTTTTCTATAATTTTCTGAGCGTCTGGATACAAGGAAGTTATAGACAAAACCAAACAAGGTGCACTCTGAAAATGTTATAGCTTCCTTTTTTGGCCATTATAATCTGGTTCATTAATACATTGATGACACTAATTTTCCACATCTATACACTGCTCTTTCACATGTTCCAAAAGTGATCTTGTTTTGTAATACGCATCACCGCTAACTTCCGATTTGTCTGAAAAATATAGTTCTGAGCAAATCGCCTGATGTCTTTTCAGAAGCATCGTATTTGCTCTCTGAAAGAACTTAAGTTGTTCGCTCCAGTAATCTGTGTAATGTAGTAATCTGTATGACAAGCTAAAATGAATTCTTGGCTAGGAATTTTTTACGTAATATATAAATAAATTTCTAATTTCGTGTTGTAAAACAAATTCAACGTAAAAGTTTGATGGTAAATCAAATGCAACGGGTAGTGCAGACATTTTCTTGGTAATCTCAGGCGTTAATTGGCTCTTCCTGATTTCTGTTCCGCCTGTTAGTAATGCGTTCGTGATTGCTTCGTATTGCATCACGCCCATAATACTAGAATGTGCATTTAAATGATTCACTTAGGACTTCTAAGCCCGATCGCCAGCTAAGGAGTGAGTTTGGTTGCATCGCCTAGCGTTAAAGTCTTTAACAACGGATATTTTTTCGCAGCTTTTCTCAGCGGACTACGCGGAAAGCAAGTTATCCTCTTAGTGAAACAAACCATAAGCATCTTCAAAGTACATTCGGATTCCTGGTGACGCATCTAATTTCCTACAACTGGCCTGGTGCGTTTGTGCTTTAAACAACGTCCATATTGAAGGTTATGTTGTCCAACTTGTACTAAATTAATTGCTTAACGTTTAATGAGCGTCAATCCTGTTAGCTTTTGAACTAACTCATTGAATAGCTTAAATACTTGATAATTTTACTAGCTCTAATGCCGTATCTATAAGTTACTTTGTAATAAAGTGTCTCAAGTGGCTCCAGTGAGGTATGCTACTTACAGAACTTACGTTACAGAACCTGGCGCCCATTAGCTAACATTGTACTTGTACCGATTGACCATTTGCTTTGTATGTGACTGACGACCACTCTACCATTGTAGCCCCACTCTTTTTTTACCAGTTTCATACGATAATATTCGGCATTCTAATCTTATTTTATTATACCTCTCGGTTAATGTACATAATAATGGGTAGACATCTTTACTATTACCTTTAACAACTCTATGGAAGTAAAGTTATTCATATTTTCCATAGAAGGACACCCAGTGCATTGCATAAAAATTACTATTTTCAGCGATGCTGGCGATGATATTATGAGGGAAGACGACCTCCGGTCGGCACACTCCTGGAAATTGCCTTCTGGTACATCAAGATTCTCTTTCTATACTTGTGGTTTGCGGACTTTTCCGGAAATAATTGATAGTAGATCAATTTCTAATCCTAATCATATCCCTAGTCAGGTGAAAATCTTTTCCTTGTCAGGAATATCTATCGGAGAATAGGAATATGTCGGAGACTTACACGTATCTGCTGTCGGAAATTTTCAGCGAATTTTTGGTGATACCGACAGGACCTATACAATACAAACTGTTTTATTATAGACTCATGCAAATTTGCCAAAGGGATTCATTCAAGCATTCTTCAAGTTTGACAGTAATTCTAGCTGCTTGTGAATATTATCTTAACTTGACTCTCTGCTTAAAGTACTAGCACTGATATATTGCCTTGGTGCTCAATTAGTTCTAACTTGAACCCTGCAACTTTGTTAGATAGCTTTTTGTACAGTTAAAGCCTCGATACGAGTATTTCAAGAACTGATAATGGGTATTTGAAGAAACTTCCCCTATAAATAATAAATCGTATAACTTAAATTTTCCATAACTTGATATCTTGGCGTCCTTTGAGAATCGCGCGGATAAAAGTTTCATTGTATTAGTATTTGCAGAAAAACGTTAGTACTCCGGATCAATATCACTTCAGCAAATGAGTTCGGCTCCTGCTGAAAATATGAAGTTGTTCGAACGGACACCGAAGTGTTTGCCATCGGAGTATGTTTCCACTGCAAATGCACTCCGCGAATACAATGAGCCAAATTGCGATATGGTTTTTATTCAAAATTTGCGTACAAAATCACGTTGCTGTACAGGCGTGTAGTGGACTCTATTCAAAATTCAATGTGTATTAACAATGCATTGTCAATCACGAAAATACTTCAACTTTCATTCCGTGACAATTGCGTTCGTATGCATGGACATGTGAAATATGCGGGCATGAATATTTTATGAGAGTAATTATTTCGCTTCACAATTTTCATATGTAAAAACATTTCATTACGGCCTCAGCGGCCACAAATTTCGGGCTTCGATTGCTGTGTGTGGGACTCGAACTTCCAGCAATTAGGTGCTAATGCGCTCGACTCAACTTCTTCAGAAATTTTCTGCTTGCTATTCAGGGTGAGAAGCAATTTTTAACGAATTACGCGAACAAAGTATCCGGGGAATTCAAGAGAGAAAAAGTGTTTGCCAACTTCTAGTTTTTAAAGGGCAAACAAACCAAAGTTGAAATATGCATATTTCAGCTATTTAACACGTTTGCGCGACTAATTAAAAAGCTTGTTTCCTTCGCAAACACTATTTAAGAAGTTCGTCGCTTTCAGATTTAAATTTAGACCGTCTTATAGGGTTGCACAACGGAGCTACAGAGTGCTTAATTGGAATGCAGGCAGTGTTTGCACCCTACATCTGCGTTGCAACTAACAAATCTCGAGATTACCTTACATGCTTTCTAATTCTTCTCACTGCGGCCGCTGGTTTTTTACCCACCATTAGAGGAATTGCGACTTATCGTGCTCACTCATGCCTACATGCATATGAGCATTGCAAGTTCTCCTGTAATTTGATTAAGTGAAATCCCATTACGCCACGAGCGATTTGTCAAAAATCGATTAAGGAAATTGAGGCGTATTATAGCAAATAACTTCTTGCACCCAGTAATAATATAGAAATGTATTTGCCATTTCGAAGATTGGTTGGTAACTTTAATGCCTATATTAGAATAATTTGATTTTAATTTACAAGTACTTCGTGAATTATTACGAAAATATTTGGAAGCGCTGAATAGGTAGGTAAGTCTTGCAAGGAAAAGGTAATAATTCCTTCTTAACATTCTTAGTTCTAATAGTGCTTAGAAAATGCATTTTCCCAACATTATTAATATCCAACTGTATTATCTTGGAAAGCCTAAAATCAGTCAACCTAACTTGTCAATGAAGTAGGCCACATAGCATTTAATTTGTATTCGGTCTACGTAGAACTTCCTTCAGCGCCGACAAGAAAAGCAGTTCTGTTAAACAGGAACAGATTATTTTTAGTCACTTTAATCTTGCAAACTAAAGTGAATCTCTATCTCAAATTGGCACCATAACTGAGACAGAAACTTAATATGAGTAACTGCTACGTGACAGCGACTAAGACTGTGACTTTGATGGTGATTTTATAGTTGTAATGACTTGTAAGTAGTCTTCCAGGTATTAGAAATGTCGTAACCCTTGGCATGACCTTAAAGGTGGCTACCTATCGTAGTGGAGACTAATTTATGTTACTGAAAAGTTGAATTTACGTTCAAGTAGTATTCGCAGTTCTGAACACATGCACAATCCGTTTAGAGTTATGAAACTTGTAAGTAATATTTATTAATGTTAAAAACGCTTCCCCTTCCTGCAGTTACGAATGTCAGTGTTCACGGTTACTATAAAGTGCGTGTCGTCTCCTAAATTAACCGTGAAGTAACCTTCTGTGTCAATACATTTTGCAAGTAAGTTCTTTCTTAATTTTAATACATCGTTGAAATAATGAAAAATTGCAGGGGGCACATGGGTACTGCTACCATTTTCCTTCCGGATCACTGGCAACATTCGATCTCAAACTTTTTCTTGAAGAATAACAGGTCACAACAGAATGTCGTTGTTTTTCCATTGATAGGTACCCACAATGAAATCAATTCTTTTTCTTTTGTTTGCGAAACCAAATTCACCAATTCAAGAAATGTTTATTGGTAACTTATTACTTATCTTTTATTCTATATTTAATTGAAACACATACACAATGTGTGCTACCGCGTGGTCATCTGAACAAAACGTAAAGTAAAAAATTAGAGAGGTTAAAGTTCGAAGTGGAACCCTGAAGTGGTAACGGTAACTTTGAATAGGTAATTGTGGTAGGCTTAACTATATGGGAACTTTAAAGTGGCGCTGCAGTTTCCTTCGGTACTTTGAAGTAAATATAACTTGAGCGTAATTTCTTTGTACTTCGTGTCACACTATCCTCAAGTAGCAACTACTTTCAAGTTATATTTACGAGTTCAAAAGTATATTTTCTAAAATACACCATTTTTATGGGCACAACTTTGGACATAATTATTTAAAAACATCGTCACAATGACTTTAACAAAGTCATAACGCAACCACGACGTCTTTTGGACGTCGCATAAACGTTGAGGTCACCAAAAATTATTCCTCATTTTGGTCGCGTACACGTAATGAGAACGTTCTTAGGACGTACCCGGGACAAAACACTTTAAAGTTTCTGCAATAATTGAGCTAGTTGGAATGTAATTTAAATTACTCAAATTACTATCTTTGTTGAAAATACAACGCTGACTCACCAGCAATATTTCTTGAGTCCAACTTCTAACTGAAGTAGGTGTTCAGGTGAACACAAACGAAGAGAGGCGTTCTAAGAACTGGAAAGTTTTCAAAATACTTTCTTAGATCAACATATGCTTGAAGGCTAATCTAATTCTCTTGGTAACTCAAATTGCACACATTTACTTGTTGAAAAGTCAACGTTGTTCATGTTTGTTAGGGTGAAATGTGAGCCTATGTAATTTAAATTGCACAGATGTAATATTAAATTGTTAAAAAGGTAACACCGCCTAAGGTATAACAAAAAGTGTAACGGCACGTCTTGTTCTTCCTCTACGTGGGTACACTAAACTTAAAGCAAGACATTTCTTAGGCCTTATTCCATTAATTATTTGCCCTTTTTTAACCCTGAGCTATCTCATTGAACATGAAACCTTTCCATCTTTCAGTTAGTGGCATATAAAAGATCACTATTTCCCTCAATACGAGTCTGCTTTAAAACAATGCAGAAGAAACGACAATCTTCGATTGCATCACCCACTCCTGGCTGGCATGATGCTGAGTTCTTGATTGCTAACGTGGACTTATAGTTGTAGTTGTAGTTTGAATGACGTTACTACTCGCAAGAAAGTCACTTTTCGATGAGCTGCAAATTAGAGTGACGCAGACGCTGTGAATATAGCACACAATTGTGTATTCACCGGTACGCTTCAAAAGCTCTTGTTTGTTGCACTTTACAAACGTTAACTCGTTGCACTTTAAAACCGTGTCCAGCAAACGATTTACTGCCGGCCCGTACCTGACGCCTCTAATTAACGTATTTCGAATTTCCAGCATCTGCAACTTTCAGCAGAGGTTGAGTGTGACTGCTGTCTTCTTTTTTAAATTTTCACGAGTTAAAGCTCTTTTCATCCCGCGGACAGCATATGTTTCTTGCTGTCCACGCGTTAAATTGAACTTCACAATACATTTCCAGCGCTGGTTCGGCTTCGCGACATTTACTTACAAAAAATACAATATATTTAAGTCTAACACATAAGGAAATGCCTAGAAAATACAAGGTGGCTTGGAATTTAACTGTGAAAACATTACCGTCTAGAAGTAGGATAGGTTTAGATAAAAGTTGGATGAGCGCCACCTAGTAAATTTGATTCAGCAACCACAAGTTTCCAAAATAGTGTTTTGGTTCAGCCTGTGCTTAAAGATAGATTACTTACATTTGCTTAACGATTCCCAAATTAATTTTAGCTCAAGCTACATATGAAAGCAAATCTTTCTTGCGAATATATAAATTCGGGAATGTTCTTATACGTGTCATTATATGTCATTCGTATATACAATTTTTTCAGACGACCAACGCTTATTCCTATAAATTTTACACTCATTGTGATACAACATCTTGAACTATCCTCATAGTAGTATACTTCCATACAAATTAATTAGGGTAGTAAAGTACCATCTATGTACTTTTTTGTCTAATATTTTATACAACAGCACTAGATGTGAGAGATATTAAATAGAATTCTAGAAATTTAATTACTGTAATAAACATATTAATGAAAAATTATTTTAATCGAGGCAAACAATTCAAGAAGTTCCTAAAAATGTGGAAGATACATGAAAGTCCTCCCTTTAAGGTACATAAAATTTGCACATTTATTCAAGGAAAGCCCCAAAGTAAGAGTAATGTAGCTCTTACTCGTCGACCGTAAACTTGCAATCTCTTCCTAAAAGGGCGGCTCTTAATTTGTATCAGCGGCGATTACTGAAACCTCAAAATTGCCCTTCGGAGCGGTCGACTGTCCTGTTTTGCTTGGCTGCGTGGGGATGCACTAATTAATTTCCCGTTTCGCTTTTTTCAGGCAATCCGCCAAGATGAAGATGAGCAAAGTCGGTAACCAGACGAATTCTCAAGACCCTCAAGCGGTGAACTCGAGGGTTTTTGTCGGAAACCTCAACACATTCCAGTGCTCCAAGACCGACGTCGAGAGGATGTTCCAGCGCTACGGCCGACTTGCAGGTAATTATATTTCGCCCTAATAAGCCATTAGTCTTTCGGCATGCATATTTCGCAATTTTACTTTTAAAATCCTTCATTACAAATTTTAATTGTGCTCCTCTGTGTAATATCGGGATGCAAATTCGTGTTTGCGCCTTTGTGCAGATTGCCGGCAAAAAATTAAGGTTGCGCTTTTGCTTATTAAACCCGCAGTAATGACATTAAAGCAAAAAGAAGATTCTGCGAATTTGTGCGCTGGCATTTCTAATTATCCAATTAATTAAGTTTGTTTGGCTACTTGCACTGCAAACGTGGCTGAGTATCAGCTTCCGGTTTTGCTGCGGTAAATTTAAACCGGATGCTTAGGATATTGGATTTCACAAAATCCACAATTCTGCTTTTATTTTACCTTTCAATAAGCTATTGGGTACATTTACCCCAAAAAATTTTGAAATTAAGATCGTGTTTCCAACATAATACATACAAATATTGGAATGTAAATCTATAATTTCTCTTTATTTTGTTGCTTTCTAAACAAGCAGCTTGTTTGTTCCATATGTATTGTTATAATTGACTATGTTGCAATGGTATTTATCTATGTAAATGGTTTTATCTTATAACAATATTTATCATGCTTTAGCAATTACATTTGACCTTTCTTATCCTTTAGTTTATTTTTAATCAATTCTCTTTTAAAATGAATTTAAGTAACTCATTTACCCTTTTGTAAATTATAAATTATCAATGCTCTCTGGTAGAAAAAATTTACTCTTGAGAAACACAGGTCGGATTCCCACATAATCAAGACTGCTTTTATTCCTGAAAATTCATTTTTGTTTAACGAAAACTAAGTTTTAAATTCTGTGAAAATTTGTACGTCTGTCAATGTCACTTCAAATTATGCAAGTCCAAAATCAATTACAAAGACCTTTTCGTTACACTATACTTGTCATTGAATAGACATTAAATTGTAAGTGACCTCTTTTATAATTACGTCATTTCACTCTTTGTATGGTTTACTTTCAATTTTTTCAATAAATACCTGCAGCTGTCACTGTCCCTGATCTGCTCCTTTACCGATCCAAAACGCATCCAGTATCCAGTAGCCAATCATAGTATGAATGTAATCAACCACCAGGAACCGCAAACACCATCCACGTCTTCCTTCCAATCACAAGCCGTTGACAACCTAGTACCACGAACCTAGCAAGTTACAAAGCGTCACTTCAATAATAAGCTTCGTGAAGTACAATTCCAGTAGACGAAAACCCTTTTATCTATACCATAAGACGTTCACTCTGCTAACAAAGTCGATGTAAGCTATTTCCAGTAAAATCAGCCTCGGCTATCCAATTTATATGATGTACTTACTTGATAACGAACTCAGTACTGCATCCAATTCCAGAAATTGCTTTCGTAGATTATAACTTTTTAATATATGGTACTCTCACCATATCAATTCTCGTCCATAACATCTCCATATCAACTTATTTTTAAAATTTCATGTATACTCTCCTGGATTATTTCGTTATTATATAAAACCCTTCACATACCAAATAGATTTAAAATCATGTAACTAAGGGTTTATTTTAAAATTTTCAGCCGCTTACAAACTTTTTACATCTTTTCAAGTCAAAAATTGTGTGTACTTAAAATAATTAAAAATTATCTCCTTAGTGATATTATTTTAGCATATTTTTAAAATGTGAAGCTATATAATCTGTATGATATTTATTTAACACCCACTACTTTGAATAATATTTCTCCAATAGTTGGTATTGATATTAATCCTCCACTTTATTTCAGATAATAATTAAATTATGTTAGAACCTTTCTGTTTCGCATGTTGCATCGTTCAATTGAATTTTAAATTCTATTTCATTATTTTACCAAATACAATATGACAATAAATATAAGATACCGAAATTGAATGGAAAATAGCAGTTGCCATGGAAGAAAAAAATGCACAAATGTCACGCTAACTTCTACAAGACAGTTTTCTATTTAAAGCCTTGCAATAAGTTCGTGAAACAAAATGCTTACTAACGAGCAAATAATTTTTATTTGCAACCACTATAATCGCTCATACGGAATCGGCAGAAACAATGGGCCAAGTATCAATTTCGCTAAAGTTAAGTTTTTAGAGCAATATGAAAGAGATTTTACAAACAACAATACGGTGCACAGTAATGAAGTTTCAACGTACAGGCAGTGTTCTAGTCCAAAGGAAAGGAAGATCTGGGCGAAAGAGAACAGTTCGGAATAATGAAAACCACGGCAGGTTCCTGTATCAAATCATGCAGTCTCCAAAGAGAAGCCTGAGAAAGACTGCTGTTAAAATGAACCTAAATAGAGAAACGACGCGCTTAATTTCTCAAGATATTGGTGCATTCTCGTATAAGATTCAGACATTTCATAAGTTAAATGCTGCAGATAAGCGGTTACGTGTAGAATATTACGCTCGTGTTCTAGCCACGCAATATGACGACGAAGAGTTTCTGCCAAACGTATGGTTTTCTGACGAATCACACGTCTCATTATCAGAGCACGTCAACAGACAGTCATACAGATTGCTTGGATTCGAAAGACCACAAGAATTTCTACAGGCACCTCTTCACGATGAACGAGTAACTGTTTGGCGCGCAGTTTCTGGGCACGGAATTTTGGGCTCCTATTTCTTTGAAGATGAAGAAGGTCACAACGTAACAGTGAATCAAGAAAGATATAAGCAACAGATTGAATTATTTGTTAGAGGCCTAAGACGCTTCTGCAGAGCTAGAAACTTGCCTTTCGAAGGCAATGGTTTCAGCAAGACGGGGCAACAAGTCATACCGCTAATGCCACTCTTGCGATGTTAAGACAACATTTCGGTAATAGGATAATATCCAGAAAAACTGACTTTGTTTATCCACCACATAGCCCTGACTTGACCCATCCTGATGCCTATATCTGGGGAATGATGAAAAATAGTATTTTCATCGGAAATGCTCCAAAAACAGTTCCAGAATTAAAAACAGCAATAGAACATTTTTTCCAAAATTTACGCCAGCCTCTATTTAGAGACATGGTATCCAATCTTCAGCAACGCTTGGAATTATGCTTGCAACGAGATGGAGGTCAAGTGGAGCATATCATACATCAATAATTATTACTCTTGTATAAATATAGTTTGATATTTTATTAATAAATTAATTTTTTAGTTTCGGTATCGTTTAGTTATTGTCATACTGTACATATTAATAATTTTTATATCTTTTTAGTACTGAAATTCATATTTGTAGTTTAATACTGTATTATTGTAACACTTTTTTGAATCTCAGATCAAACCCTTACACTAAAATCATTACAGTATGTATATCTTACCTTAGCCTTCGAGGAAGCATGAAACTGGAAGAAAAATCTAACTAATTTACATTATAAACCAATATGTAATCCACAGTCATGATTTTCTTACTTATGTAAATATGGAAAAAGTAGATGAAAAATAGTTTACGGTCAAAGAGTGTCCTTCGCTGAACTTACGAACCATTGATTAAAAACGAGAAAAATAAAGAATAGAGCCTGGATAGACCACCAGCCAGATAGCGTTCTGTTTGTACTCAAGCAAACGAAGTAATAATCATGTACCAGCCATCAACATCATCATCACTCAGTTTGCAACGTACACCACCAGACATAAGCCTCCCTTCATTTTCTCCAGGCTTCTTGGTGCTGTTTGTTGCAATTCGTTTGATGTAATGTGTCCATCTTGTCGGTGATCATCTTCAACTGCTTAGGCATCATTCCATTTTTCATTCTTGCCACATGCCCAGCCCAATTCCATTTGGAGATTGCAGTTTCGTGAGTATAAGGGTCTATGGTCGATTTATCCTAATCTTTGGTCCCAGTTTTGATTGTTCTGGCCAATTGTAATTTGATGTCTCAGATATTGGGGAGATATCGCTTGCTCGATGTTCGCATGGTAATGTGAAAAAACGGAGTTCTCTATATTACGTTTATTCTGAGTCAAACCTTGTTCGAGACACCACACACAATACACTCACTTATTGAATGCTTTTTTTCAGTCTATTATTATCAAGTCTAATTCGCCCTTTGTAACACCATAGGGACTTGCCCATGTTTATTTCGGTTTTACCTTTTTTGTGTAAAGGCTGCGATGGAACGAGAATTCAAGAAATTTTGTTCCTGTCATTTCTTTGACCAACTCCGTGCATTCCTATAGTTGCTTCTTCCGAAGTTTTTTGGCGTAAATTGTAGAGTTACAGTCATTAATTATAATTGTGAAAAGTTCTATAGAGAGCTCAACATACTCATGAAACAATTCGACCTTCTCGTCTTGATGGTAGGTGCATAGGCTGGAACTGTAAGCCGTACTGTTCTATGTTGACTCGTAGACGAGGGGATAGTGACCAATAAACCTACCACGTTGGTCGGCGCGTGGTCGGTGGTTTAAGATGTAGAAAAGATAACGGTGGATTGGTAGAATTAATTTATCTAATTTCTTGAAGTAAATCTATCCTTTACCGGGATGATAGAGAAGTGTCTACCACTAGCCTAACCAGCAGTATGTAGAAAAATCATGCATATTAAATTCTCAACAATTACAGGCTTGCTACAAAATTTAGCTTGACTTTAGCAAGTTTCAGCTAGATGGCGCAACCTGCCGTACTGCAAGAATTAAAAATAAGATTTTAAAATAGTCAATCGATTGACGAATCATAAATTATTGTACTCTCTTTTAGATACCCTGTTTGATTGTCCTCTTTTGAGCTATCAAAAAGTACAATTCATTTAACAAGTCGTGAAACCATGAAGATCGTAAAATTACTGCTGACCTATGTGTTATTCTACCATAAATTCTCCCAGCTTTAATGAGTATTGATGTTATTGGCTTAAAAGAATGTATGCATGAAGAAATGAGACAATTGGCAACATTATTTAAGTTTCTTGTGATCACTAAAGAAGAAGTAAAATATGTAGAATTCCAAAATAGTACCTTGTTACTACTTAATACAAGAAGTAGAAGTGTAATTTCCATTTTTTCTCTGCTAACAAATCGCTCTTCTTTTTTCTTCTTCATTTAATAGCAATAAGTTTCGGTGGAAAAGTCTAATTGTTTATTTCTTAGCTACTGAACATTTATAACTTTTGTTTTCTAACTCTTTTGATGAAGCAATAGGTTTGTTTGTTTTAAAGATATACTTTTTACATCAAGCTGAGAAAGAGCTTAAGTGTGCAATAATATTAAAATTAATTGAATTTATTTTTTCTTTCTTTTTTTTTTTTGACTAAAGACGGAGTTTGTTTGTTCTAAAGACATAAACTTTGTCTTCCTCTTTGATATGATAAGGGAATATGTTATAGTTTACAATTGTCCTTTTTTCTTTTGACTAAGCATATTATTTTGAGCATATGGCTTTTATATTACTTTGCGAAGAAGCGTTAACTCCCAGGAAAAATTCAATTTGTTGACGTTTTTGGAAACGTCGGATCATATTAGCAAACAATGAGTTTGTGTTTGCCTTATAAAATTTTTATTTTTAAGCAACATCCGATGTACTAAATTAGTAAATAATTGGATAGGATTCTCGATTTCAACCTCCTCCTACTTATTCACGCAGTTTACAAAATGTTTACATTGGAGAGGATATGTATTAGGTTATTGTAGCGATATAAATTTTTATCGCAACCTCTCAAGAAGCTGGTACAAAAATCCAATTAGTTGAGTTTTCTTAGAAGTTACGATCGCCGTTCGTCTTCTTTTTCTGTGAGAAAGCAAAGAGACGAGTAATTTTAAAGATGGATTACGACAAAGAAATTTCAATCAGTTGTTTTTTTTACAAAATTATCAACACTTTCAATGCAGTTTGCAAACAAACAATGACAGCTGTTAAAGATGCGATTTTACGTCAAGTAAGTGGTAAGTAACTTTTTACAAATGTATAGTTACTATTCAAAAAAGACTTTTTTCACCCCTCCGACGAGATGTTAAACTTAAATCAGACGTTAAAAATAAGAAGCTGGTTTGCACCTATACTAAAATCCGGCTGAAACTGAGAAAAAGAATTACACAAGAAAAACCCAGTTGTTTACATAAATATTTTAACCTTAAAATACTTATAAAAACAATATCGAAAACAAAAAGATACAGGATTAAAACCTAGAATCATTGACCGTTTTTTGACAGAAATGTAAAATAATAATGAACAATCTACGGGCGATACATCTTGGAGCTACTCGCATTTACCTTTGAACATTCTAAAAACAATATTAAAATAGCGTCGCAGTAGCTGTTCCTAACAGAGAAAACTATCTGAAGCCGGTCTTGTCTAAAGCCGGTCCTGTTCGCGATTGTATGCACGAAAATTCGGCGTAATTCACATATTTATGCGCATTCCCTTTACCGCGATTATCACACAGTTGAGACAACCACTTATCGCTACAGGTATTAGGTTACCTGGCAATTGAGTCATGAGAAGTGCTGTATACCCTCGAATTGGACTGGCCTTGGAGTGTGTCATTAACCTTGGCCGGCGTGACACGTGGAATTTCACTATTCACGACGAGAGGAAATTACCCCGGCTGCCTCAATGACGGCTGACGTTACGTACCCACAATGAACACGAATATAGGTGGCTGCTTCTCAATTTGTGTACGCACTTGGTATATAAACGCTGTTTGCTGCACTCAGACTTATGCGCAGCTTCAACGCGGAAAGGCTTCTTCAGCTGCTTCTATTTATTTTGCATGCCGCATTAAGAGCCGCTTACCTGCATGTAGCTCGGGGCAAGGCTCGCTGGCTAATACATCGCTCCCCGCGAACTCACAATGTTCGAAGGATCCCGAAGAGTCACCGAAACTAGGTCTTCACACACACTTTGTTAAATAAGAACCTTTAAGCGTAATTAACTGTAAAAAGAGTGCAACTGCAAACTGGTTATAAATATTATCATGAAAATAACCAATAGAGGCAAGAGAGTCCGAAATATATGTGTATAAAAATACATATCAGAAAGCAAAACAAATAATGAATTTATTAATAACTAATAGCGCTTACAGGAACACAAAAAATTCACTGAACATGATCAAGCAGTTTTTACTGATTTAGTCTACTACTTTCATGCTCATTTGATCTCTTTTGGATTTCTACTTACACCAGTCCTTGTATGGAGATAGTTACGCTATGTCGTATTAATAATATAACATGTGGCATTGGTTAATATCCTTAAAACTCTAATTTCGAAGCAGTGAACACTTTGACATTTGATTTTTGATTTTCTATAACAATATTCCGTTAGTCCACACCGATATAAGGGCAATACATTACTTGTATTTTGATACCAAGTTCGTGTCTCCTTTCTGTGATTTCATCTCTCCAAGCGATTCTCTTGTCCAAGTGTACCGCGGAGTATCTAATAGTAGCTTTAGATATTATCAATTCGCCTTTTAACATGATCAGGACTTGTAGTATGTTGGTTGTGAATGTGATGTGAACAGATTCTTCCTTGTTCACTTTTATTCGTCATTCATGCAACAAAGTTTCCAGAGTGCTGGCGACATTTGCAATTGAGTGGATGCTTCTGTGGGATTCTGGGAAGCAAGCAATGCCGTATGGTCAGCGAAAGTAACCATTTTCATCGCAGGATATGTCGGTTGTATAAATTAGATGCTACCTCCACCTTATACAAGGTGCCACAGAAATATTATCCATCCTTTATAAGCTGTATAAAGTTCGAGATTGATTGGAGAAACATTAGTTGACCATATTTTCAAAGTTATTGTAGGTTTAAGAAACGGAAATATGACAGCAATGCGCATGTTAGAAATAGTAGTTTTATTAGTTAACAAATACAAGAATGAAAAAATTACAAAACAATTACAGAAGTTGTTGAAGATTCCGATTTTGTTTTTGTGTTCAGTTATTATTCACAGTCAGCATAATAGTAAGGGCTGTAACAATAGCTTCTGGAATGACCGTATCTTTGGCATCTAATACACTGCTACAAAACGAATGATTATTTGTGAAAAGACGTGGCAATAAGGGAAAAATTAAATTGCTTGAGCGCCTTTATACATATGGTTGATACTCAAATGCCCAATTAAAGGCTAAAAATAAACACCTGTTCTTTATTTAGCAGAAATTAGTAACTCTATGGAAGATATAATGCATTTATTATTAATTTAAGTGTTGATTTGGGACTTTTCTGAAATTTCATCCAAATGGAATCTTTAGCTAGAAATATACAAAATTATACATTTGCATATCTTTCAGTTTCCTTGCAAAGATATCTTCAGACAGATATAGCAAACGCTTCATATTGCTCGATGTTATAGCGTAGCTTTTAAAAGCAGCAACTTGACAATTTCAATGTAGTGTTTCAAAAAAGCTGAATTGCCGGCGATATTAAATTAAAACTGGACTCAAATTAATTTCCCTTCTCTCTATCGAAAGCTAGATATAGCTGTAGCAGCTGGGTTTCCGGCCCGGCACGACTTTGTTGCAATTATTAGCAAACAAGGAATTTATATGAGCTGAATCCCAAAGTTGCAAATGTTATGCGGACATAAAAGAAGTCTTTGAACACACATGCACATAGTTAAATTATATTTCAAACATAAAGCATGGTTTTTGTTAGAAGGCAGCAATTTTGAATGGTGTGGGATGTAGATGTATATGTTAATTTATTTGAACTCTGATACAATTGCATTACGATTTTGTTAAAATTTAATACCTAACTCGTAACCAGCTAGAACTGAAATTGGAAATTATAGATTATAAAGCTAATGGCAGCAGTTAGAGTTCCTTAAAATTGAAAGTGTTTCCGCTGCGGATTGGGACGAAGTAATGACAGACTGTTCAGGAAGAACGAGTTCTCACGTTTTATAAAATTTGATGGAGCCATGCCAGGGCGTAGCTGGCGAACACGCGAACCGTCAGCCTGAAATCCATAAGTGATCATTTCTAGGCTTTTATAAGTCAGCGTTTATGGAATAACTTAATGTAAGAACGCAATAATCCTGGTTTCCGAAGAGGGCAATTATTAGGAACAAAGATCATCTTTGGTTTTAGTTTATTGCGCAAAAATAGTTATGTACCAGAAATATGTTGTTATCAGATAAACAGGTGGGTGCCACCTGGAATGTCAATTAGTGAAAATATATTTGATGATATTTTCCAGCATCGTTCGGATATTGAAGTTGTTCGAAGGACTATAATCGTTGCTTTGTAGTTGCTACAGAAGCAAGAGAAAAGAACAGTCCAGTTAAGAACCATATTAAGCCATTATCTGCATATGATAGCTTAAAAAACTGATTGACAGAATCTGCTGCCAAATAAATATAGCATTAAAAATCTTCAAAACAAACAAGCACAATTGCAAACCGTAAGCCTCCAACGGTTTCGCCCTCTTGGTCGCCTTGTTTCTTGCACGTCATTAGCGGACTTGCCTTCTTTGAATATTACATGATTGCCGGGATTAATACCATTTTCCAGGAAAATTAGCCTGGAAATTACTGCTGTTCGCGCTCACCTTGGCGCAGGTTTTTGAGCTTGCTCTGGTGTTAAATGCTGCCTGCGTTTTTAATTATTAACCCGTTTCACCACTCTCCGATAAAGTAATTTCGTCCGCATGTCGCGCGTCGGCTACAAATTGTTTTTCAATTAAATCGTAGACAGGCTGATTAGCTGTTGCTTTTCTGTTTGTAAATATCGGGAAAAGTGTTTCTTTCATTATTACTTTTGATTGAAAACTGTTTGAAACTTTGGAGCGCTCTTGTACGCATTCTCAGTTGATTATTCCAAAAAAACATGTAATTATTAACAGCAAGTTGACTTAGATTGGGAAATCCCGTAAAATGTACTCCAAGCTTCTTCTCAAATAAAAGCCAATCTGTTCACAATCACCATAATAGAGAAATATATTGGCGTGAAATATACACAAATAAAACAAGAAAACAACTAGAATTGCGCACAAAATAAATGGCAATTGCTAAACCAAACGGTGTTAGGTAATAATATAAAACTACGAGCATTAGGCTAAGTTCTACGCGCATTTACCAGTAGATCAAAACTAAAATTTACATTTAAACAATATTAAATAAAACCCGAATAAGTATCTTATACGCGCACACTAAAACTCATAGTCGCGCAATGTAATCCGATACTCCAACACTGAGCTGACGCTTGACGTCACAGCTTAAAATAGTTCCTTACTTGGAACGCCAGGGGACGGAATGTGGCACAATTTACTAGTTGCACAAATTTGAAATAGAAAGACCGCTCATCTGTTTTTGCATTTAAGAATGCGAATCCGCAGTTTCACACTTGGTAGCCGGCTTCTTCACGGTACCAAAGCAAGTTGACTCTTACTGGAACGGACGGCGTCGCCGGTGTGGATGCTGGCATCTGGTATTCTAACTAGCGGATTTCGCCTAGACCTTTTGAAGCCCTTAGCACCAAAGATTCCCAACAAAACCAATCACAGAATGCAACTTTTGGGGCGTTGGCCTAATTTGGAGGCGCGAAGGGGCAATATATTTCTTTTAAAGTTCGCACAGTTTCTCGTTTTTTAAAATTGCTTCCGGCAGTTTTACACAGTTTTATGAAAACTCACCACACTGGCGGGAGTTCGCAACGTAACTAAATATATTTGCAGGTAAGCATTACAGTACACAAACTGTATATTGAAAGATTACTAATTACTGTTAATGAGCTCCGGTATAGCAGGGACAAACCTCGATTTAAGCATTGTCTGTGACTTCAGAATCTGAACTTCCACCAGCAATGTCCTTTACGTGACAAACTGCACCATAAAAAGTTATAGGGGCACTGGAATCCATAATTCTGGAAGGAAAATGTTTCAAAACTATTCTGCTTGGAAAAATGGCGGTTATTTTATTCAGCTAGGACCAATTAAAAATTTGGCAACCGACTAGCACCTGTCGATTGTTTTCCAGCAACAAGCCATAAATTAACCTGATTATGTCGCACTGCGTGCGAGCCGCAATAAAATTTTGCAAATTCAATTACAAAATTTACACTTCATGCCACGCACGCACGCTAAAATAATAGATTAAAATTAGGTTTTAATAATGGATGTTGCGATTTGAATTCGTAATTGCGGGCTGCAAAGCGAGATCAGAAGTGAGATATCGCAACATCGACCAATCTGCATTTTTACCTTTCGACTAATCTATCGCCGGTCTTCCTTCAGCCCTTGCGTTCATGGCGAGGACTGGGCATAAATTAGGCGGACGTTCCGGCTAACGAATATTTATTCCTAGAGAAAGCTAAATACAACAAAATAAGGAAGTAAAACACGCACAGGCTGACGGTTCCAGGAATTTATCCGCGAGGCGCACTACTAATATCAATAAAAGTCTTCTTAAGCAGCAAGGACTGACAATGCCGCCGAGACATACAAAGGATAACAGGCCAAGATAATTGCATTTTTAAAGAGCCGGAGTTAACTGCATTAGTGCAGCGCTACCGGGATTCTAGTTGTTCTTAAATGGAAATTAATCTACATTGAGAACGCCTTTGTATTTCGTTGGAACAAAGCTTCAATGATTTGTCATTAGTAGACAGAGGAGTTTTACTACAATATAGATTGGGTTGCAAACAAGATTTACACGAACATCTCGAGAATTTGTGATTTTAATGAGTTTTAGGGAAATGCAGTTGGATTTCCAAGGGTATGTGGCTCTACTACGGACCGGTTGAGAAGTGGATGGAAATGGTGTCCTTAACAAATGCAGTTTTGATGATTTTGATTGTTCTAAGTAAAGCTGGTAGATTTGAAAAATAGAAAAGTGGACTTATTCGTTTTTAAAATCGACCGGTAGAAAATCGATGGCGTGGAATTAGTTGAATTAGTCTACTGCATATAAATATCAATCAATCCGTCGAAGCTAGCAGTGATGATTTTGAAGAATTCAACGTCCAGTTTCAGTGATTATAGAAAGTCGGCCTTAGTTGACGGGTTAGGAATTATCTGACATGTCATAACTAATTGCAAGTCATCAACAATCAATGAAGTAGTGTTTAGGACTGCAATCGATCTTCAACCGTAAACCACTGTCGATTTGAATCGCTATAATGATCACCAGCAGTTCAAAGTTGCTGACCTAAATTAGTTGAAAGTCAATAGTCGCAAGCTAGTTGACTTTAGTGGACAGATCCATAATAGCGAAAGTCCAATTAGTCAATACGTTGTGATTAGAATGTTCAAAGATTACAAATAGATTTTAAACCGTAAAACAGAGCCTAGTTATCTACTATACTAAATTTCAAATAAGATGGCGCTCTGAACTCAAACTCAGTTTTACATTACGATATAAGTTTGTGTGACTGCTCGTGTTTTACAATAATTGCGTCCTACATAATTTCAATAAACGTTTTACGCCAGCTTCTTTTATCCAATATTTATCAGTTTTCCGTTTATATTTTAGAATTCATACCGAATGTCAAATTGACAATTTTGAAAAATATTTTATTTTCAGATGTTTCCAATGATGACTTTGTTTCGACCAATCATTGCCACAGTTATAATTACTACTTAGTTCCAACTAGTGCATGATTATTTGAAATTTAGTATAAATGAACACCGATCGTTTACAAATAGTCAACGAACACCTGAGTTGTCGTGGCAGCTCATGACTAGTCTAAGGTCATAATACTTCAATTAGTTGTAATTAGGGTAGCTGAACTTCAAAGGTTAAAATAAAATTGAACGCAAATCCGACTTGAGTCGATTAGTTAAACATCGGAAGTATACAGGGTGTCTCGCGAAATTCTCCCGGCACTTAAGGAGCATGTTCTTGAGATCATTTCAAGAAAAAACGTTCATATGAACATGTGACCTATTCTTAGTATTGGATTGGTCGAGCTGGGCCACACAATTGGCCGGCCAGATCTCCAGATCGAAATTCCTACATTACAACATATGGGGTTGGATGAAGGAGTTGGTGTACGAAGAGAAAGTAGAAACATGCGAGGCTTTAATCCAGCGAATTTTGAACGCTGCAGCACAAATAAAATACAGCCATACTAAGTTAATGAATGGAATGCGTGGTATTTACAGGCGTGCGGCTAAATGCATTGAAGTAGGAGGTGGAATTTTGAACATCTATCACTACGTCCTTTTAAATTATTAGTTTGAGGTCATTTATTTGGTTATTTTTGATGTCATGGAAGTAAAAAAGTATTTAAGATTAATTTAGTTTGTATAGCTCAATAAATACTGAGAATAGGACACATGTTCATATGAACTTTTTTGCTTGAAATGATCTCAAGAACATGCTCCCTAAGTGCCGGGAGAAATTTGCAAGACGTTATTATTTTCCATTGTTTGTCAGATGTTTTACTACAATTAAAAAGCAAATGTCTCTGCAGTTATTTGACTCTTACACTACACTATGTACCTACTTGACTATTTAGGTTTCATATATTTTTACTTCCTTTTACGATAAAGGAAGTATTGGATTCACCCAAAAATTAGAAATTGAGTTTTCAACAGATCTTCACGTTTTAGAGTCCCCTGATCCCAAAAAACATTTTTTTTTTCATTGGTCTGTGTGTCTGTCTGTGTGTCTGTGTGTCTGTCTGTGAACAGAATATCTCAAAAACGAAAAGCGGTATGGCGTTGAAACTTCATATATAAGTTTTGTATACTATGTATATGAGACAGCAAGCTTTTGAAAAAAATCGCATAAACCGGAAGTAGGTGTTTACTCTTGTAATTTTTCAGTTTTTTTTCGATTTTTTCAAAAACGGCTCTAACGATTTTTTTTAAACTTTACATTTTTATTACATTTTGAATGTGTATTGATGTGAGATAGGTGATTTTCCAGTTGAATACTTCTAAAATGGGTTTCTTTGTTTTTTTGTCTATTTTTTTTATTAACTCTTATTTTAAATAGAACACCGGTATATTATTACATTTTTGAATTCAGCTTAAAATTCTAGAGAAAATTTGTCTTTTCAACTAACGCTCTATTTTTTACCGTTTTTGCAGAATTTGTAATTTTTGAAAATTTTTGACAAATGCTTAAAACATTTTAAATCAAATTTTTGGCTAATTATAAGATCACTGTAAAAGGAAGTTGTGTGCGTGTATCACACCAGATTTTTTCTTGATATTTTAGCAAGTCGAATTGCTCAAAATTATTGTATTAGTCAACTATAAGCGAAAATTGCCAAATAGATTATAGTTATTTTTGATTATATTTATATATGTACACTACCTGCAAGTTTTCTGTGAAAATAAAATAAATTATCTGAGATTAAAACTAACAAGCTTCTTTGGTAGAAAAATAAATTTTTTACTGTAACACAGTTCTCTTAAATGTATTGATCCAAAATCGATGGCTTATAATTAGTCGAACACTAACTAACTAGCCAACAGCATATGGATAACCCAAAGTCAATATCAATGAGTTAATTGAGATTAACTTGGTGAATGTAAACAGCATAAAATTGCCCTATTGATTGCTAGAGAAAGTCGACTTCAGTTAGCTGTTTGGAAATCGACAATTAGTTAAGTTTACTGATATTTATTGATAGCGAATGACTAATTTTAAATAAACTTGAATGAATTAACTGTGCTTAGGATTCATGCGCTTCCAAAGTAAGAACTGATCTCTAACTACAAAATAAAGTTATCTTGAATCGACGGTTCGAACACTATTCTATGATTATCCGAATCTGAATAGTTGAAGGTCAATATCAACAAGTTAATCCAAATTGGAACTGGTGAATCTAAGAAAACAAAGGCGCCGCTTTTACAACTAAAGAAAATAGACTTCAGTTTAGTTAAAAATCGACAATCTGTAATTGGTTGAGGGATAGCTAACACTAGTTGACAGCTTGTAATTAGTTTAAAGTGATGAACTTTAATTAATTAAATATAATTACGATCGATAAGCTTCCAAAAGCAAACACAGATTTTTAACTATAGAGCAATAGTCTGTGATTAATCGAACACTGATTGACTTTAGCCAAAAGGTTACGGAAAGTCAATAGCAATGAGTAAGGCCAAATGACAATTTAGAAAAACTAAAACTGCCCTTCGATTGTTAAAAAAAAAGTTGACTTGAGTCAGCTAGTGGGTAACTGGTAACCTATAATTAGTTGAAAGCTAAGTGACATCTTTTGATAGCTCGTAGCTAGTTTATAGTCAACTTAAATGGGGTCCCGAGTGGTGTAGCTTGAACAAGCGTCCACGTTCGATCAGCAGAGTTAAGCAACGCTGTCTCTGGTCAGAACTTGGATGGCAGTTCCACGGCTGCATTTCTCGGCGCCTAGTGGTACGGCTATCACTGAAAAAAGTTGGTTCCGGCGGTCATACAACATCATGGCAGTCGTTAGTGGGGTTGGAAGTCCTCATAACTGAACAGCGACGCCTGTAATTGGCCTAACGGCTGTTGGCTGAGTGCAAATTAAATTTAAAAAAAAATTTAAATTAAATTAAAATTAAAATTATGATTGATACTCCTCCAATTTACATATTTTTTTAAAGTGAAGTGGTTTCAGTTGACTGATTGGAAATGGACAATCTATAATTGGTTGAAACCTCGTTGACATTAGTTGACAGATCGTAACTAGTTTAAAGTCAACTTCAGTAAATTAACTGTTATTAAGATTGATAACCAGTCAAGGTCAAATTACGTTTTTGGCTATAAAACAAAGCCGCCAATGTATTGGTCGAAAATAAGTAGTCTATAAATAGTCAAAAATCAATAGTCAATATCAATGAGTAAGTCAAGATTAAGACTGATGAATTGCGAACACATAAAACTTCTCGTTAGACTGTAAAACGAGTGTTGTGTTCAATCGACTGGTGGGAAATCGACAATTTTGTAAGTAGTTGAAAGCTAAGTGATATTTTTTGACAACTCGTAAATAGCTTAAAGTTAACTTAAATTAGTTACTTATGTTTAGGATTGATTGTCCTTTAAACGAAAAAATGATTATTAACAGTAAAATAAAATTATCTCGAATCGATGGATCGAAAATCACTATTCTATGATTATTCGAAAGCTAGCTCACTTTAACTAACAGCTTATGAATAGTTCAAAGTCAATATCAGGGTAGGTTAGTTCAAATTGTGTGACTGATAAAGCTAAGGAAACAAAGCTGTTTTTTTTTATTACTAAAGAACGTCGAATTGAGTTTATTAAGTAAATCGAAAATTCGTTACTGGTTGAAGACTAGCGGATGCTAGTTGTGATTAGCTTAAAGTCAACTTTAGCTATTTGTCCATGATTACAACTGACAAGCTTGCACAGGAAAACTAGATTTTTTACCGTTTTTTACTATAAAGCTAATTTGTCTTAATTCTGTTGTTCGAGAATAAATAGCTGACGTTAGTCAACAGCTTCCAAATAGTAGAAAGTTAATATCAATTAGGACACCTGAATTTACGAAAGAAATGTTACAGAATGGTGACCTTTAATTGGTTTTGATTGGAAATCGAGAATCTATAATTAGTTGAAACCTAGTTGACATTAGTTGACGGGTCATGACCAGTTTAAAGCCAAACAATAAATTAACTGTAATTAAAGCTTTAACCATCCCAGGTAAAATCGCTTTTGGGTATAAAACAAAATTTTCTGAACCCATTGGTCGAAAATAGTTGGTTAGAAATATTCAAAAGCTAACTGACATTAGTCAGCATCTTACGGATAGTTGCAAGTCAATATCAACGAGTAATTAGACATTATGACTGCTCAATTTCAAAAATGAAAGAGCCTTATCGATTGTTAAAGAAATGCCCCTTCAGTCGACCGATTGAACATAGAGAATCTATAATCAGCTGTAGACTACCCGACCTTAGTTAACAGTTTGTGACTGGTGTAAAATCAACTTCACATAATTACCTATGATTAGTACTGATAACATTCTAAAGCAAAAACATATTGGTGAACCATCAACGGGCTATGATTAGTCTATATCTAGCTGACTATAGTCAAAATCCCTACTAATAGTCGAGAATCAATATCCATGAGTTAATCCAAATTAGAGCTGGTGAATGAATCTAAGAAAAGATAGCTGTCCTTTTTATTACTAAAGAACGCCGACTTCAGTTTACTTACTGAAAATCGAAAATTTGTAATTGGTTGAAGCGTAGCTGACACTAGTTGACAGCTTGTGATTAGCTTAAAGTCAACTTTACCTAATTGCCCATGATTACAACTGACAAGCTTGCACAGGAAAAAGATAGATTTTTAACTATAAATCTAAGTTGTCTTAATTCTGTTGTTCGAGAATAAATAGTGAATGACCAGTCGGAAACAAGTTGACGTTAGTCAACAGCTTCCAAATAGTAGGAAGTCAATATCAATGAGTTGCTCGAGACTAGGACTGCTAAATTTACGAAAAATGTTATTGAAAGGCCACCTTACTTGGTTGATTGGAAATCGACAATTTATAATTAGTTGAAACCTAGTTAACATTCATTGACAGACCATGACTAATTTAAATTCAACTACAACTGTGATTAAGGCTTATAACCATAAAAAGTAAAATTACGTTTTTGTCTATAAAACAAAATTGTCTTGAACCTAACGATCGAAAATAAATGATCTTTACATTTTAAAAAGCTAGCTGACCTCAGTAATTAATTTACGGATAGTCGAAAGTCAATATCAACAACTAATTAGAAATTATGACTGCCGAATTTTAAAAATGAAAACCCCTATCGATTTTTAAAGAAATGCGACTTCAGTCGACTAATTGAAAATCGATAATTCATAATTACTTGTAAGCTATCACACATTAGTTCACAGTTTGTGACTGGTGTAAAATTAACTTAAAATAATTATCTACGAATAGGACTGATAACCTTATAAAGCGAGAAACAGATTTTTAACTATGAAGCAAAGTTGTCTTAAATATATTGGTGGAGCATCAACGGTCTATGACTAGTCAATATCTAGCTGACTATAGCTAAAAGCTTACTAATAGTCAAAAACCAATATCAAAGAGTTAGTCTACATTAGGACTGGTGAATGAAGCTAATACTTTTATTTCTAAAGGACGTCAACCTCAGTTTTGTTATTGAAAATCGAAAATTCCTTATTGCCTAAAAGCTATCTGACATTAGTTGACAGTCTGTGATTAGTTTAAAGTCAACTTTAGCTAATTACCCATGATTAAAACTGATACGCTTCTAGAGCCAAAAACAGATTTTTAACTATAAGGCTAAGTTTTCTTAAATATCTTGTTCCAGAGTAAATAGTCGATAACGTGCTGACATTAGTCAACAGCTTCCAAATAGTAGAAAGTCAATATCAATGAGTTATTTGAGACTAGGACTGCTGAATTTAAGGAAAAAATGTTATAGAAAGGCGACCTTAATTTGCTGATTAGAAATCGACAATCTATAATTAGTTGAAACCCAGTTGACATTATTTCACAGATCATGGCTGGTTTAAAGACACCTACAATAAATTAGCTGTGATTAAGGCTTATAACTATCCAAAATAAGATTAAAATCCTCTTGAACCTAGTGGTTGAAAATATTTGGTCTATAAATATTCAAAAACTAGTTGACTTTAGTCAGCAGCTTACGGATAGCTGACATTCAAGATCAACGAATAATTAGAAATTATGACTGCCTAATTTCAAAAATATAGGTGCCTTATCGCTTCTACAGTCAAAAGTCTACTAATAGTCAAAAACAAATAACAATGAGTTAGTCCCAATTAGGGCTAGAGAATGAATCTAAGAAAAGATAGCTGTCTTTTTTATTACAAAAGAACGCCGACTTCAGTTTACTGCCTGAAAATCGAATTTGTAATTGGTTGAAGCGTAGCTGACAGTAGTTGACAGCTTGTGATTAGCTTAAAGTCAACTGATAAGCTTGCAGAGGCAAAAACAGATTTTTAACTATAAAGCTAAGTTATCTTAAATCTGTCGTTCGAAAATAAATTGTCAATGTCGAGCTCATGTTAGTTAAGAGTAAGTTAATACCAATGAGTTGTTCGAGATTAGGACTGCAAATTTACGAAAAAAAAAAGAAAATCGACCCTAATTGGCTGATTGGAAATCGACAATCTATTCAATCTATACAATAAATTAGCTGTTATTAAGCCTTATAAAATTATGTTTTCGGTTATAAAACAAAATTGTCTTGAACCTATTGGTCTACAAATACTCAAAAGCTAGTCATTAGTCTTTAGTCAGCAACTTGCGGATGGTCGAAAATCAATGTCAACAAGTAATAATTGGAAGTTATGACTGCTGAATTTTAAAAATGAAAATGCTTTATCGTTTGTTAAAGAAATGCGACTTCAGTCGACTGTTTGAACATCGATAATCTATTATCACTAGTCACTGTAGGCTACCAGACATTAGTTCACAGTTTGTGACTAGTGCAAAATCAACTTGAAATAATTATCTATGGTTAGAACTGATACCCTTATAAAGCAAAAAACAGATTTTTAACTACGAAGCAAAGTTGTCTTAAAAATATTGGTGGACCGTCAACCATTTAATCTAAATCTAGCTGACTCTAGCCAAAAGCTTACTAATAGCCAAAAATAAATATTAATTATTTAGTTGAGGAGGACCGCTAAATTAAAGATGTCCTACCGTCCGGTTCCAGGATCTTAACATAAATTTGAATATAACAACATTCTCTTTCACATATATATTTTAATGTTGCAATTCTTGTTTGATAATATATTTTTAAAATTAAATAGATTCCATCTTTTACCCAAAGTAATAATAGCGTCAACACATGGTGTGTATAAGGTATCCTTTCATGGTCATTTGTTTTAAATTGGTCACATTGCTTCCAAATAAATCGATAGTTAATTTAGTTTGGCAGTGCACTAGTCTTTTAATCGGCCCAGCAAATAATTCCGAAATTATTTCACGCTCAAATGCAAAATAAATTATGGACGCGCCCACAAAAATGGGAATACTAACGACCGTTTTTATTGGAATACGTAGGTAGGAGCTTTGATCATATTTTATCCTGGCTGTTTACGTGGCTGGGATTGCGCGCGATAAATCCTTTTGTGAAATTTCGACGCTTTATATTCAAATTAACACGAATTCAGCGGAAACAAAGCATGTATCCAACCGCGATAATCTAATTCTACCTATCAGCCGCAGTTCGATACAGAGAGTTCCTAGATATTGCTAATATGCCCGAGTAACAGGTACGGTGCAGGGTTGTCGACACCCCGAACGTCCTGGAGGATTTGCAAGGAGCAGCGGTTTCCACCACTTAGTTGTCGTTTCATTAGTATCAACGTCATACACGTGACAGACATTTCAGTTAAACAGATAGAAGAGAATAAATTGCAAAAACTGTCCTAATAGTGAAAATGGGTTAATATAAGAGGTGACAGAACAGTTCCATAACGACGAAGTTGATAACAGATGATGAAAATAATGAGGACGTTATTATTTAAGGTATTTGCAAGTTTCATATTGACTTTCTAAAATTAAGAAGGTCATCACTAAACTTATTTTAATGGTTCAATTATTCATATCCTAACCATCATTGTTCGCAAACCCCCATCTTCCCATCAACTGATATAATTTATACTGTTTGGAATTTAAGTCAGAGGATCTGCTGGATTTCCGCCCTTTTAATTATAATTTTAATCAGTAAAATACGGTTTGCAGCGCTAGATAATGCCTGGACAAACTATTGAGCGATTCGGTCAATCAAAACGGGATTAAGCGAAGTACGATTTCATGTAGCTTTAATATTAACACCAGCTGCTGTATCCGATGATGGGCTGTAAACTCTAGGACTGCGTACTGCAGAAATGTCACCTGCAAGAGTGTGTGCAGCTATGGATCCATTCAATAGTTTAAAACCACGGTTTCCACAACACTCGTTTTGGTTAAAGAGAGGGAGGCGACGACGGTGAAATGGAGAACTCATATTCTTGCGACCTACTTTGATTTACGTTGAAATGAATCATTTTTGACTCGATTTTATGATGATGATTTTAAGTTCTCGAAAAGGGGTTGAGCAGACTAGTCACGTTCAGTTCAATGCACTGATACTTATCTCACCTGTGTTATTTATTATCGGTATACACCTAAAGCTGGGTATTAAAGTTGAAAGTCCTTTCTACAAAGACAAATCATGTCGCTTTAGTAAAACTGATGATATCGAGACAATTGGGAATTGCTAGAGCAACTCTATTTGCTCTACATTGTCAAGGCGTAGGTTGCATGTTTGAGTTTGATAGTTCAAACCTGCATTATACATGAGCTATAAAGATGCTGAATGGATTGACGCATTAATGATTCACGCGTCTGGAACAACAGAAACTGTTTAAAGTATTCGAGGTTCCCTTCATAGCTGAAGTGAAGTCAAGGGTGGCATTTAACCTAACGAGCTATCTCAAATTTGTTCTTATTTCAATACTAAAAACATTTTGTACACCTTAGGAATGAGAGCACAAGTTAAATAAAATTTCTTAGAATATCTTAGGAGGTCAAATAGCTAATACATATTTGAACTACTATGTTTTGTGTAGAGAAGTTTAGTTCGTAGAATAAGTCCTTAAACAATTTACATCGATTTAGGATGAAAGCAGTGAGAATGATTGCCTAACTATCGAATGCCATAACATGTTTGACGTATATAAAATTTCAGACGTTATCTAAAGTTTTCCGTCCATGTGCAGCTGTTTCAATATAAACTATTGAAGGCACACAAATTCGGGGTTCGGGGCTAATTTATTTTTCCTTCTAGTTGGATAGGTCTTCATGTATAAATTTGCAAAAAAATATGTAACGCCTCTTGGTCTATAGGTTGTGAATCAGAAACACGACACCGGGGAAAACAAGATGATCGCGAAGCCCTTTCATGTGGCATGGTCACACACACTCTTTCGTAAATACAAAACAGCCAAATTCCACAATCAGGCATGCAAACAAGAATAAAAAAGTATTACGACATTTAGCAGAACGTATTCGGAGTGATTGTACTGACAGGGGGTTTTGCGGCACCCATGGCGTTCCCACGTGGCTTCTAGTAGCACGCCTCGGCAGGGGTGTTTTCTTCTAATGCACCGCCGATGATCTACCTGTAAAGTCCTGCAATGCTGATGCTTACCGCATCTAGACCAATAAGCTACAACATGTAAATGTGATTTGTATCTACGTTGCCGCTCCGGAAAAAAAACGAAATCGCAAGGCATTTGTGTGAAATTAGCATCTCATGCCATTCAGGTCCGCTTCCTGAATCACTGATCTAAGCGCTTATCAAGTCAAGAGTTCGGTTCTTCCGCTGAATGTCCACTAGGTCGAGGCACTATAGTACTATCAGTGGTACCTGGTTGGACACCAACTTAACAATAAACAAGAGCAACAATCCAAATGACAAAGCTCTCTACAATCAATACCAATAATAAAACAATATGCAACTCAGCTATATCATCGAACTGCATACAACGTCCACTGCAAAGTTACTCAAGATATAATATCTATTACAGCCCGCAAGTCACTTCAAAAATCACATCAAAGCCCACGCAATGTAAAAATGCCACCCTCTGTGGTATATCAGATGTCACAACACTCACACATGGACGTTCTCGGCTAACTGGCCGCCGAGCCTCCGAAACTTTAAAGCTAGTCCATTCAGGTAACTTCGGGCTCGGTTCAAGTGTAGAAATTTATTCAAAGACCCATAATCATACGAATACTAATGCATGATAGAATATTTACAACTATCTGAAAGAACACTGAAGTAAATATTTCACGACGAAATCGTTACCTTTACGTCATGATACACATGTGCAAGCATAAATTTAAAATTATTTCAGATACAATTTTCCACAAAACCAATGTAAATGGGAGGAGAGGAAGAGGTTTCGCTAGCAGCAAAAACGTGGTAATAACCTCAAACTGCTTTTCCCAGAATGGCATCCACAGAGCAACATGGATTTCATCAAAACAGTTAATCAAAGAGACCATCTTAATTATTGAGAAAAAACAGAAACAAATATTTTATATGTAAGGACAGTTAAAGGCGCTTGGGAAACGCTGCAGACAGATGCTTGCTTTAGAATCGGAAGAGAAGATATTAAAAGTTCAACCTAACCCAGACACATGGGTATGGTAGGACGAAGAATATGCCAAAGCTGTAAAGGGGGGAAACGTAGCACATTCGATATTTAGTGAAAGGCAAAGTAGAAGAAAAAGAGAGAAATATGAGAAACTAAAACGTCAGAGGTATAAGGATTCCGAACTATTTAAAATGAATGTAGAATTTTAAAGTAAAACAGCAAGAGCGCATATAGGCAAATAAAGAATCTAAAGGAAGGATTCAAACCGAGCAGTGATGTATGCGAAGCTGCAAATAGTAATATAGTTGGTAATCCAGTAAGAACTAAAAATATATGTAAAAAATATTTCCAACAGTTACCGACAGCAAGGAAACCAGAATTGCTGGTAATTCTATCATATTACAATGTCAAGATCCCGGATTCCAACAGAATACCGACGGAACTGTACAAGCACCACATCAGAGCTATCACTAAAGCACTACACCAGCGCATATAAAAATATGGCAGACAAAATCAATCACTAAGGACTGAAATAGCTATACAAAACTATACAAAAAGAGTGCTTAGAATTACAGGAGGATATCACTATTACGTTTCGTCAACAAGATATTTGTATAAATTTTAAGGCAAAAATGGAACTATATTTAGTAGAACTACTTAGAGAGTATCAAGGACGTTTCAGACTCGGTACACCCACTATAGACCAACTTTTAGTGTGGACCTTGATGAGCTAGTGGCGTCTGATGCTGCAGTCGATGCCCCAGCGCCAAACGGAGTGTGCGTGAGAGAGTTCGACTTCCGGTCCGGGCGTTCCAGTTTCGCTTAGTTACGGTTAGCTTAAGCGACGCCCGCGCATCCTGAAGTAGTGCGAAAGAGGTTCCAGGATCAATGTAGTCAACGAATCATATTTTACACTAGTCCTGATAATAAAATCAGGCAATATACAATCATAGGAAAAGCAAACTATGCCTATAGATAACGGTCATACGGCCAGTCATGTGGTGTGAAAGTGCAGCATGGACATTTACACAAAAACAGAAATACTCCTAGATGTATTTAAAACAAGAATACTACAAAAAATCTTAGTCTCGGTAATTGAAGAACTTGGCAATCAAAGGTGACTAGGAATATGCTCCATGGCAAACGTGTAGGAAGCCGTTCGAAAGGGAGGGCAAGGAAGAGATGGGATACGCAATCAAGGAACATGCAAACACGTGACTGCACACAGCGAAGAAATAAAGATAGCATTTTTAACTACTTATCTCTGGGCACAACAAGCAAAATTATATGAATTCAATAATGACAACCCTGACTTCTACAGGACGTCATAATGTATAGAAGCTATCCAGCTTCACTGGAAGAACTGAACACAGAGAAATAGAATGCTTGAAACACTTCGTAGTTAAATTCACTTCAGCGGCACCACATATAACAGCAAAGATCACCCTTATTAGGTACGGCGTCGTTCGCACATCTCGACGAGGATGAGTCTGGCGTTTGAGGACTTTGTCAGGTAAAGACAGCGATGCTGCTTGGACAAAATCGAAACAGAATATTCTTTAAAAGCGAAAATGGGATGAAGACAACTAGTTGATATATCCACAAAATATGAGTTAAAAGGTAAACTAATTAACGGCACTCGTTATGAGATTTTTGAGGTACTTTCTGATGCTAATTCAGCGGGCTTTAGAGCGCCGGTATTTGCACCATGCATTGAAGCATGTAGAATCATATGGGCAGGGCTAGCTTGACCTCAAATGAACGAAAACTAACTAATTTCCACAAGCGGCGTTAAGAATAGAAATACACCTAACAAGGTTTAACTGTTTAAGTGTCAAATATTCCAGCATTTCTTAATAGTTTGAAAGATTAATAAAACTGTAATTATTTTTTTGTGATGCTAAAAAATCGCTTAAAAGACAAGGAATTAATAAACTTAATTTGCTTAAAAACAGTTAGACTTCTGGAGATAATTAATTTACCTTGCGATTTTTTGCGTATTCCTTTTGCAGTCTTGTTCGTGATTCATATCCCAACACTGGCAAGGTATAACCCTAAAAATAACATTTCTTGTTTCAATGCCTGCCCGGAAACCAAACTGGGTATTGCTTATACGGCCTTGTGCATTCTCTTGTCAATAGAACAGTTTTAATGAGTGGTTCGGTTAATATAAAGGTGGTTTGGTGAGCTCTATAGGAATCTAATCAGTAACGATAGTTTTATCCGGTTTCAAGTTCTCGGGTTTTAAACTAGTTCTAAATGTTTTTGAAATTAAAACGTTTTTGGTTCTTGGTTCTCAGTTTAATTATGAACCAAAAGGTGCACCTCAAAATCATTGATGACATTGCTGGCATTCTTATTCATGTGCAACCCCCTCTTTTCTTACATATTCCTATACATATTTCCTATCGAGTAATTCTAAAAGTACCTGAGTATTTGCTTATTGCATATTCAGTTATCTTAAATCTATAAGGCTGTGAAATTGTATTTTCTCCCAGCATGTTTACGGACACGAGCACAATTAAAAGATTTTCAGCTGGCTCGAGCCAGGAACCTAAAATAGGCACCGGGAGAATTTTAATGGAGCCGTTCCGCCAGAACGACGCGAAATTCCGAAAGTTTGAGCGATGGCCGAGCCGCTACAATTTTGGCTGGGCCGCCGAACTGATGGAAGTGTAATGGGAGAAAGGCCGGCGAAATTGAATTTGAAACTATAAAAAGGAATAGCTACAGGCCGCCCTAATCCGACAATTGCGTTTAAACGCCGCCGACCGGCTTAAAAATTCGTCCGGAATCGAAACAGGAGTCCTTATTGTTTTTCCGCGTCCGGCGTAACGCGATTTTTGCAGCCACTGAACCGCCTTATCGCCGGGGCTCAGTGTTCGCGAAGGCCTGATAATTTCATATCACTAACCCAATTCCCTCGATTAGATTCTGGTTGGTTGGCCAATAAATTGACTGGAGACTTCCACCATTTCTCATCACTAACTTCATTGGCGTCTCGGGGCCCTGAATGGGATTTCATGCTAAAACTGTTATCCTTTGTTTCAAAGTAATTCCGCCGTTTTATATCTTGATTTGGAATTAAATTCGCGACCGCCGATATTCGGCTATGTATTTTCGGTGGCCGCTCTTAATGGACCGAGTCGGTTTGTAGCGGACCTGTTTATTTTTAATTTTCTTTTTTCTTGGACGCCCACTCTTGCGTTCCGGACGGCAAATCGATTTGAAATTGTTCCTTTTGTCCCTTGCTAGTGGTCAAAGTCATAGCTCGATTTTCCGAACGTCGAAATGGTGTAGTTTAGTTAAAGTTTTATTTGCAAATAAATCGTTTCTAAGAGCTAGGACTTCAAACATCTGCTACTATTTGCAATAAATAAAATTAATGCAAATCCTTAAGCAATCTAGTTAGCCATCTAAACACGGTATATTTCAATATCACCGACAAACTAGATGCCACTCTCCAAAATGAGACCAAAATTCTCCTACATATGTGGATTGAACTTTTACTTCCCTCGTCTAAAATACGAAGAACGTATTGTAATCACGAAAAAAATGAAACGGAGATGACTTCGGAGAAATATATACACGCCGAGCACTTTAGAGAGAAAATTAAATTTTGTCTATTTTTGCTTTAACTAAAAAATAGATAAAAGTAATAATTTGCACATATCTAAGGTTTTATCGTTGGCGAAAATGAAACGTAACAGATACAGGGTAAACATGTGAAATAGGACATAATGGTATGGTGTCTTTAAAACGCAGCAGAAACTCGCCCAATTCGAGCACGCCTGTAGCTCAGTTATTCTAGCGTCGAACAGGAAACTGCCTACTAAATATTCGCCTGAAAGCGCGCAGTTCGAATCCCATTATTTTCAAATTGCTCTGATTCGAGCGAGGCAAGTTCCGTGTAAACCCCTTTACAAATTTTCTTAAATCTCTTTTCGAACGTGGATTAGTCAGTTTGCCGCTAATTTAAAGAACACCTTGTAGTTTCTTACGTTTGAAATGTTTGTTAAGATTAGAAATTTATTTTATTGTAATTTAAGGGTTAAGGGTGGTAAGTTAGGCTTTGTGGGGTAGGTCATTTTTCCTTGTGGGACGACAGCTATCCACACTTAGTATCTATTTGTAGTGATATTGGTTACTTTCTTGTGAAATGAACATCTATGCACTTCTTGGGTTGATTACATTCTTCCCCTTTCTCTCTTAGTTGCTTAGAGTACTTTATTTTTAGGGTTGAAATTGATTATTTCTGTGGGTTGGTTTGGTTTTACATCACTTGTGTGAGATTTGTAGGTTTTGTGTGCTCTTGTATGAGCATGGGGGTTGGATGTTGCGGTCTTCTGATTGTGATTGAAGGTTGGAGTGGCTGTCTTTTGTTACGGGTATGTGCCAATCTAGTCAACAACGCGCCTTTTTCATCCACTAACGAAGCCCAAGCTTGGTGCCGAAGCTTAATGCGGCATTTTCGTGTATTTCTATGAATTCTTTTTCGTTAACCTAAATTTGAGTTGGTAGTTTTTAGGGCTTCTCTCTTGGAAATGATTTCCAACTACCTCAACTTTATTTTTATATTGTTCTTGGAAGTTTTGATAATTATTGTGAATGATGTAGTATTTCCTACGTTTTTACTGCAATTCTGAATGTCTTTCAGCAGATAGTTTTGGTGTCCTCCGATTTATATTTGGAATATGTCCACTTTATAGGAGTAGCTATTTTCTGCTCCTGTTATTTGAAGATTAACTCTCCAAATTGCTTCTCGTGCAAATAGGACACACCGTTGGGGTTCATTGGTTATACGTTTTAGCTGAGGATTTATTACCAACCCCCCTTATGTGATTTTTTTGCTGTAATCTGCCTGGTTAACTAGTATTTAAGGAACAACTAACCTTTTGGCATCTATACGTAGCTGACTTGTCTCGGAATTTTGAATTTTAATTTCTAACTATTTTAAACTTGACCAAAATTCTCTACATTTAGTTTCTCACTGATTGCCTTGGGTAAAGCTGAAATTCCCATAGGTTCACTGTACTCGAATGTGTAAAATACAGTAATAACACAGTGTTGAAATAAATTGTATAAAGTGTTTAAATATATACAAAATAATTCGGAATTAAGAAAATGTTATGTACATAAATATAAAATAAAGCTTCTTCGCGTCTCTCGTGTTCTGCGTTACTGATGGGACCACAACCCAAATAGCACCATAGTTTGGCTCGTTTGCTACGCCTGGACCTTCTTCAAGGAAGTTCGAATGAAATAGAACTGAGTGAATGTCGGACTTGAACCGAATCTGAAGCAGGCTATATTTATACCATCACTATACTAGCGGGGTCAGGAGGGATCAGGAAAGCGGAAGTCAGAACCCGGATGCGGTTCAGGTCTCAAGACTCAGGTGATTTGAAATGACTGCGAATTCTTCTTTTATATACTTTGAGCACCTCGTTATCGGGATATTTCTAGAGGGGTTGGAGACGGAACGGCGTGGCGTACAGGTTTAAGCTCGTCCGCGCATAGCAGCTAAGATCGCCTTATCGAGGATCCGAACGCTATGGAGGTGGGAGGGAAGATTGTAATGGGGATTAGCGCCATTTAAATTTCTAACACACTATTTGATTCTTGGGTAAATTTGACGCGGGAGCTAACGTTACAATACGCTGTTTGTTGTGTTACTGTAATTACTTCAGGACTTTCAAGTTATCTCCAAGTGATTCTTCCAGTAGCGTTCGATGGCCTGTAGCTCCCTTGGCAGAATCGTACGAGAGGGGTCCCTCAGCCTCGTTATATATGGTACAGACCATAGATAAATATTTGTACTACTCCTCGTACGTACGTGTGATCGTAGTAAGCGATCCTGCACTCCTCGTTAAAACAATCATCGAGCAGTTTGTCGAACTTTGCTTTAACGAAGGCTTTAGTTTCTTTTAATTTGGTTAATTTGATAACAGTACCTATCTGTCTTTGGCAGCGTTCAACTAATTTTTCTTTGCGTTGTTAAATAGTAAAAGAATTTTATAATTTTATGAAACACTAAACTATCTTATGCGCGTAACTGTGGGATTTTTGCCAAGCTTTTGTAGCTCAGTTTTAGTACTTTCCATCTATTTTTTGATTGTGATTATGCGTTGAGGCCTTTCCGCATAAATTAAAAAGGTGATACAATTCAGCATCTACTCTAGATTTATCAATGCAATTACTTTGTATCGATTTGCCTCTTTGTAATTTTTTTCATCTCACCGGCAACTAGATTACATTTGCTTCACAAGCTATTAAAAAATTATACGGGCACAATGACCATTACCAATAATGTCTCTTTCTGCGAAAAAAGTTATCTTGCTTTGCCATTAAAGAGTTGCTGCCTAATTTGTGTTGTAGCATCTATGTTTATCTATCAATAATGGCCAATGTCATCTCTCGTTTTTTGTTATAAACAAATTTAATTTTTAGAGCGAACTTTAAAGGGACTATTGGCTTAAGAGATGCACTTGGATATAGGTTAAACTGCCGCGAAATCCATGGCTAAGCATATATTATTCGCTGTTTTATCCATAGCTGCATTGATTAAAAAATCCGTTGTGTGGTGGGTTACCCACATCATTCAAAAATCTAATTTAACGCGACATTTTATCCGAGCTGCAAGTCTGATTGAAATATACTGTTCACATATTCACTTCCCTCGGTTCGTATAAACTTAGGTTTATAAACGGCTGTGTATGGTGCAGTAAGCCAGGGCATCATTAAGCGCGCTGGCCAATAAACAATGCCCGAATTCGCACGTAAAGTAAAAAACTCGGTTTAAACTCTTACTTTTATGCCCGGAAATCAGCTCCGCGTTAACGCGCAGAATTTATGAACGATTCGGCGCGGCGTTTCACCTCCAATCCAAAGCCCCCTTTAGCGAAAACGAATTAATGTTTTGTTCAACTCCACCTTAATTATTTGCCGCGTTCACTGCTTTGTTGCAGTACGTTAGCGCTCCGCAACTTGGAAAACATGAAGTTCTGAAAAGTTAGATAAAACAATCTTATATTAAAAAGGCAGGCAGCCTTAGGAAATTGCGATTTTAATGAAACTTGGGCAGTGCCATACAGCTGACATTGTCGTTGAATATAATTAATTTAAAATTGCAAAGATACAGGTTTGGTGCGACCCCTTGCGTTTGCTGCGGAATGCAAAGGTAGCTTGGTAATTTCCTTTAAGTTTCTGGGGGACGTGATTCATGAAACCTTTGCTTAGCTATCGATGCTATCGCATTTCAGAAATATTACATTTTATAGTACTTATTATCGGTTACTCACTGATTTTATTCATAGCGATACCGATATAGGGAGTTTTTCGTACCAGCAAATAATATTTATGGAACGTTTGTATGGTTGTATCTTTCTAGGAACACTGAGGATACTGAGTTACATTATTATTCGTCCACAAATTGTGTAGGAATTGTGAGTACTATGTAAAAAAAGATGCACTTAAGCTGTGGCGTGTCTTCGGAACATTGTCTTCTGCTTACTCAAATGCGATTTCGTCTCGGGAGGATTAGGACAGGGGACGAAAACCGCAAGAAATGAAAAAACACGCTGCTAATAGAAGCAGTTACTTGACACACGGAGAAAGGAAGACCTTGTTAATGACAAATGGACCGTTGGAAAATCTTCATGTCACAAGTGGTGAGGTTAAGACCCAGACAGAGTGGATGACTTGTGAGATTCTGCTCCTTATGAAACAAAGACGCCAGTACAAGAATGGTGAGCAAAGGTACAACCAGATCAATCGTGAAAATGTAGAAGGTCAAATGAGCCAGAGCAGAGTTGTACACGCAGCAATGTTCAGAAATAGTTTATGAAGAGTGACACGCTACCTTCCATCTCTACAAGAAGGTGAAAGAAATTGCAGGAGTGCGGAGGCTCACAGGACCCCGAAAACGTGTCGATCCTATAAAGAGCCTTATCATCAACCTGAACCAGCAACTGGAAATGTGGAACCGACATCTGGAAGAGCTCTTTGAAGACGCATGACAAAGCGCCAATTTTTTCAGACCTAGTCTAAAATACTGAAGCTACTAGGGGATAAGTGGATTTCCTTGCTTTGTACAACGGCGGTAACTTCCCATCATTAGCTGAAACAAATGTTTGTGACTCTTTCTCAGGAGCTGAGTACCAAGGAGCATTGGTTCGGTCGCTCATCCAATAATATCTTTTGGGCAAAAGCCGATAGAGTGATAGTGGCCAATGTAATAGCTAACGTCCGCTAACGAACATGGCACAGCAAGAAGCAAAAGATATAAAAATCCATATATTTAAAACTTCTACTGCACTGATTTTTATATACTGTTTTAGAGACTTGATACGTAGATTGTCATCGGACGTTCCTTCTTCCATTTGATTTCTCAAATGTATGTGCTACTTTTAATTCTGCAATATAAGACACTTAAATTGCCTGCTTTGTAAACATTTGTGTCTAGCTGACTTACTAAGAATTTGGTGTGCACTTATAAAATATGAGCTGAAAAATTGCCGAGTTTAGGCTGTAAACATAAAGAAAATTTTCGTAAAACTTCCTTACTGCAAAATGTTGCGACCATCTGCTGCAAAATCTGGGGAACTTGCTAACAACTAGTTGAATATTTTCTAAAAACTTACTGAAGGTTTTGTAAAAGTTTTCTACATTTTTTTTAACTTTACTACAGATATATTGTACACTTTTTGAGAATTTTCTGCACAATTGCAAATTTTTCTAAAACTTGTTAGCATGCAAACGATTCGTCGGCTAATTCTTTCAAAACAATACAAGCTTTATGACTACTTGGATACAATTGCCGGCCAGAATCAGCTCAAATGGAGACGGCCTGTGCAGTTCATTAAGTACTCGAATTAATTAAGAGCCAAAAGGGCGCCAACGGAGTTTTAGGAAGTAACAATAAGTGTATCCAGGAATTCAAAGTGAATTCGTAAACACAAAGAGCACAAAATATTTTGAAAGAGAACCTCAACTCAAGTACAGTATAATAGTCATTAATGCATATACAGGGTGTAGAAATGCTTTACGCACCATAGGGATTTCAATGGTAATTTCTTCATATAAGAAAATATTTGCTTCCCTAACTATTTTAGAGCAAACTTGTATTAAAGTTTTTTGTAGAGAAAAAAATTATGTATCCATTTAAGCCAGAATTTGTCATTTTACATTTCGGAAAACCGAAAATTTAAAGAAATAAAATACAATTTTTAGACAAATCAGTGGTGCCTTGAAATTACTAAATCATCTCAAAGCATCAACAAATTAGTTTGCTGTTTATTTGTTTGCATCTGTCAAATGTAACGGCAACCAAATAAACAGCAAACTAATTTGTTGATGCTTTGAGATGCTTTAGTAATTTCAAGGCACCACCGATTTGTCTAATAATGGTAATTTTTTTCTTTAAATTTTCGGTTTTCCGAAATGTAAAATGACAAATGCTGGCATAAATGGATACATAATTTTTTTCTCTACAAAAAACTTCAATTCAGGTTTGCTCTAAAATAATTAGGGAAGCAAATATTTTCATATGAAGAAATTACCATTGAAATCCCTATGGTGCGTAAAGCATTTCTACACCCTGTATACACTACAGGTAGTTATTCGCAGGTTGACGTAGATGAACAAATACAGTGAGCATCAAAAAACCGGAAAGGGACGTTTAGGCGCGCACCTTTAGGCGCGCATTATTAGGCGCGAGCTTTTAGGCGCGAAGATTTTAGACGCTGACGCTATTAGGCGCCTGGACGTTTAGGCGCCGGAACTTTAGGCGCGGAGACAGTTAGGCGCCACATGAAAGAAATTCACATTATTCTTGATTTAAAAATTTTTTGTTAGGTAATTATTGCAGTCATTCATGTTGAAGAAAAATTCAAACCTTCATAAACAGTATATATTCAGCTTTTTACAAGCCTTCTTCAGTGTGTTCAGTGTTCAGTGTAAAGTTGTACAAATTTATATGTTGAATTTACATTTTATCGATTATGAACAAAAAGTTATTTACATTTTGTATATGGATAGTTTAACGTGGGGAAATTATATGGTGTGGATAATTCCAACACGTTAAACTACCCATATACAAAATGTAAATAACTCATTTTTCATAATCCATACAATGTAAATTAAATATGTAACTTTGTAAAACTTTAACACTGATGAAGGCTCGTAAAAGCGCCAAATACATATTGTTTATAAAAGTTTGAATTTTTCTTTTAACATTAATTACTGCAATAATTACCTAACAAGTTTTAAAATCAAGAATAATGTGAATTTCTTTCATGTGGCGCCTAAGTGTCCCCGCGCCTAAAGTTGCGGCGCCTAAACGTTCAGGCGCCTAATAGCGTCCGCGTCTAAAGCGCTCGCGCCTAAAAGTGCGCGCCTAAAAATGCGCGCCTAAAGAATCGCGCCTAAACGTCCTAGACCGTCAAAAAGCATTGGTCAGTTTCAATAAGTAATAAAAACCCAAGCACTTCACATATTGAATCAATGATAATTTCTTCATACACAATAGGCTTAGGAGTTTTTTCAATGTTTGACCTTTTTCGAAAATTACAGTTTGGTGTGCTGTTTCATCGTTAAAGATTGTCGGGCCTCATTTTTTTTTGACAAAAATGGTGAAATGGCAACGGTTACATCTCAAACATGTACAGACATGCCTTAAGTTTTTTTTTTGCCGCAAATAGAGGAGATAGTAAATAGTATTTGTTTCAATAGGGCGGTGCTATTAATTACACCACAAGAATGTCCTACGAGAATCGTTTCCAACTAAACTGATTTTTCGCTATGGTGAACTTTTTTGGCCCTCGAAATATCAGGACATCAACGCTCCTGGGTTTTTTAGGCTACTTGAAGAGTAGACCATTTCCAAAAAACCTAAGCAATCTGGAGGAGCTTAAAAGATTTATTCGAGAAGAAATTGAAGCTATATCGCAAGATATGATGTAACCTGTGGTGAGAGATTTCATCCACAGTTTAGAAGAGTGTAGTCAACACAATGGGGGGAGGGGGGGTGACACCAATTTTTACAAGTAAATCTTCTGTTCTTAGTCATTAAGAAATACTTATTATTAACTGTGTAATTTTAAGCAATTAAAATGTTATTACAATTTGAAACTGACCAATGCTTTTTGACGCTCACTGTATAAATATAGGTCGTCAAGCATCTCAGCAAAACGCATACATTTCAATACTTGCAAATTCACAATAAAACGATACAATATTATCGCACACATTAAAATAAGGCAATAATTTACAAGGAGCTTATACAGCGGTGTCTATTCCGTCGACTGGAAGGTAACATTTAGTGAGCTTCCAGATACAAAGCTTGCGGAGCGAACTGTATATTTCCAAGTTTACGTCAGGATTCCAAGCGTAAAAAATTCCTGAACGGAGTTCAAAGCGACACAGCACTGGTCGCCAGTAAATGCTTAAACAAAAGGGAAAATTTAACCTGAAGGTACGTTCCGGAGCCGAATCCTTTCCTGCGCTCTAGGAAATTCACGCAACAGGTGTGGAGCGGGCCGCGACTGGTAGATATGAACGGGTCAAGGAAATGCCCTGTGTGACGTCCGCATCCAAATTCAGTGGAAGCTAACACCTCTGCAAACTCTGCCCTACGGCTCCTCACTGACTACTATAAGGAGAAAATAGTCCACGATAGGACACGGGTGAAATGAAATACAGCCCGAAGAAGGCTTCGTTCACTTACCCCGAGATGTTCTGGGATATGTGCGAATCGGCAGACAATGGCGTGGGATTGAAACGTCCCTAATTTATGGTTCAGGAATGCAACTCCGCAGAAAAGGCATGCCCATATATTTATTGAACACTTTCAAGAAGCTTAAACTGGCTTCATGCCGCTAACATAGATAAGCCCGAAAAGACGCCGAGGAAACAATTGCAACTTTTACTTTCCGGGCTGCAAGCCAAAAGTAAGCGGGGCACTTGCGCGCGAAATATTAACTAAGTACCATAGACATCGAAATCGAATAGATGCGCAAATGAGGCGCAACAATATGAAATAGGTACTATAGACATCGAAATTAAATAGATGCGCAATTAAATCGTAACAATCAGCTTTAAGAACTTACACAATGTTTGCTACACGTTGCAACCACAACATCCAATATTTTTACAATTTTGGAACTCCGTCTAAAATAGTTTCGTAAAATTGGTCAATCTAATTTAGTACCACCATAGACAAATCTGTATCAGTATCAACGGACTTTGAGAAACCCCTATACAACCAACAAGCAACTCTTTCGATAACTTGGCACCTATTCAACTCTACAAATCAGCAATATAGAAGGCTTTGCAAGATGCTTTTCTTACTCACATGAAGAAGCCTGTTCATTACTGATAGCAAGTGTTAAAGGAACAACAGTAGCTATGGTGGTACAAGACACTAAAAAAATAAAGGATCTATTTGGAGTAATACCTGTAGGGGAATTGAGAACAGCAATACCGCTTTCCGGTTGAAGAATTTCTTATCTAAACACTCTTTCCAGCAATACAGCGGTTTAAAAATAAGGTGTGTGCAATTACGACTAATTTTACTAATACAAACGGGTTGATATTAAATATTCTTTTCCGGGTTGCTCTCTCACTCTTTTACAATGGCCCGACTACACTACCCCAATTCCCTCCTGGGAGAACAGGAGCATAGCAGCTCGCGTGTCGAAGGAGGTAAAATCTTCCAAATAATTAAAATTTCTTGGACTGGATGGTGTTCTACCAGTTCTATAAGTTTGGGAACGGGATCAAATACCCCGTCATCTGGTTATGATTTTTACTGGAACCCATTACCCTCAAATACGTACCTAAAGCGTAGAGGGAAATCGAGATAGTATTAATACCGATACTGGGGTGATTAAATTATCAAAAGCATATTGACCAATAAAACTGACTTCTGTTTTATTAAATATAATGGAGAGGCTGTGTGGCAGGTATATTTGGAACACGTCTCTAGTTTTGCCCTAAACAATAAGCTTTCATTCTAGGGAGGGCTACTGAATCTGCGCCACATGCTATAGCTGAACAGATCGAAAGAGCACTAGCCAATCATATGGGCCTTTATTGACATCGAAGGAGAATTTGGGGGAACAACGTCTGATTCAATTCAAAATTTCCTCCAACAGCATGTTGTTGAGATTTGCTCCCACGCTAAGTGCGTATAAACCACATGCTACCATGAAGGGCAGTTCAGGTAGATACCAGTAATATCATTAGTAGAGGCATTTCCGGAAGAGGCTCCTCTCAAGCAGGTGCTCTGTCACTTCTGGGACATAGGTTACAACAGTTGATAGCCTCTGAAAACTTCAATCTAAGTTGCTACCCTGCAATAGGATACATGAATAATATGTATAATCATTCTGCTAACTGGAAAGTTTGAAGTAGTACTTTGTAGCTTCATTCAATCTCCTCTTAGACTGGTGCAATGGTCACTTTTCCTCTGTCGGTTAGTCCTCCTAAGACTGAATTGGTTTTGTTCACAAGAAAAAAAAACCAAAAATCATGCCTAGCTTTTTGGTAGTGTTAAATAATGGGGTGTCCTAGAGTTTGTCTCCAAAGATAATAAATACTGCTGTTGTAAGGCCATTGCTAAGTTGCCTGGTGGACCAAATCCAGACAAGTTACCGCAGCTTCTCAGATCGAGCATGACGTGCAAAGATTGACATGCATGGCTATAAATAGCTGTTGAGGTCATATGTTTAACTCTGCTGGGTATTTTTGTAAAGAAAGCTGCATGTATAAATCGTACAAATCGCTTTCCATAGGGCTCCTTCACAATAAAGGGATGGGTAGGAGCCATCCGGCCATCCTAACTGAGCTTTATAGATTGATAAAACATGGATAACGGCTCAGGATCAGGATTATTTTCTGAAGACCTGAATTTCAGTCTAAGTGTATTTCTTGGTACTCACATCAACATCTTCTAACCTGAGGTGGTTGGCATGCTGCAAGGAACTATGATGATCGCTGAGAAACGTATTAGAATATCCAACGATATCAAAGCCACCCTGCTGGCAATACATGGCTGCAAAGTCAAGTCGGGGTTGCTAGATCAGTGCCACCAAATACTGATAGAAATATAAAAATGTGAAAGCTTGCAAGGCGAGGGGCTACGCAGGTCCCTTGCGGCTCTTAACTTATTCGTTCACTAACAACTCTCAATTTCTTACGCACTGAAATGACCCTCCAGAAGGGCAGATGGTCAGAATTCGAAAGACGCAGAAAAACTAAGGCAGCTGTTCCAGCGCATTCTCTTAAGATGGATAAATAGTGCATGTGACTGTTCCGAAATAATCTGAAAACTTTAGTAGGAATCGTATAGAATGAAGAATCCAGCATGTTTAGTCGACTTAGTGGTCTGTGTTCCTGCCCGGCATAAAAGCACTGAATTGATAACATACTTTAGCAAGTTCCAATGACCCCTGCAAGTTTAAACCTAACCTAATGTCATTTGGGTGTGAAGAATTTACAAATAACTTTCCAACTTTCAGAAGTATAATAGGTCCACACCTTATTTGCATGAGGTTAGCCTTGAATTTTTGTTATAAAGTTGCACATGAACAGAACCTTCATTTTTATTTTGGTGTATAACCTGTATAACCTCCAGTAAATTAACTGTTATTTGATAGTATAGAATATTGTTGCCAGATCTATATACTTAACTTAAAATGTCTTTAATTGCACTAAAGCTTTATTACCTGTTCTACTTTCCATTTCAATGCGTATTGTCATATTTTCTAACCTAAATGGATTTGGAAACCATGTAAACCTCGTTTAAACACAACAAAGTAGCTTTACGCAGCTAAATTGGGGAAACTTCAATGCCAACCTTAATCAATGTATTTGTGAACAGAAGAGTATAGTTATTGAACGAAGCAAAAATAAACAACTTCCAGGAAATAGTTCTATATTTATAGGTAAGCTGTTAACGTCGTTAACGTTTACCTGTTTCTCCATTTTTGGAAGTGTTTACGGATCGTTGAATTGTTTTAGGTGGTTGGTGGGGTAGTGTCTCACATAGAATGTTTTTCGTAGTTTTACAACCAGACTCCCCCTGTAACTGATGCTTATTGGGTCACATAAACCGTCAATTGCAGGGGTGCCTGCACTAGACGAGATTGCATGTTTCGTTTGCCATGTTTAGAGGTTTCTGAAAATTCAATTAGTATTGTTACGAAGCACCCACACTTCAAATAGCAGAAATAGGATTTAGATGGGCCATAAAGCAATATCACTGATGTTTCTTTGGGGATTACTTAATCATGCGAGCTCTTATATTAGTATCTGTGAATATTCTTATAATTAAGTTATTTTTTCGTTGACCGCTTGTTAATTTCAATATTAATGAATTATTTTTCCTACAAAAGGATGGATTAATAGAGGTCAATAATACACTTTTTGATTAATACACTCTTTTTCATTAATTTTTTTTTTAAAGGATGGATAGATCTATTAATACACTGTTTTTGATTAATACACTCTTTTTCATTAATTAACTGTTTTTGTGACTTTGACGTTTTGATGATATTTTGCATTGATGTTAGTTGTATTAATCCAATTTTTCGCCACAAAAAAAAGTTTTGCGGTCAACGAAAAATTTTTGTAATCAACTCGTTTGTTAATGGGCGATTAATAATCTCAACTATTGAAGGCACTCACTCGCTATCGCTCGTTCGTGCTTTAAACAGTTTCAATTATTAATCGCCTTCATTAACACACTTGTTGGTTAAATAACTATTTATTGTTTGTTTTTGTAGATCTTGTTGGTCATTCTTTTCATACACGAACTATTTGCTTTTGAAGTACAAAACTTGGGGAAGCGGTAAATTATTCAAAGAAACGATGAAGTAGGCGTTCCAGATTCAGACATCTTTAGGAATTCAAGTTACAATTTGTACAATAGAATTTATTATTTTTCAATGACGATGGGCATGATAAATTTTCTTAAATTAATATTGGTTTTTGGAAACGTTTGGTCATTGACGTATAATAAAAGCTTCTTACAATTAATTTAATTTAAAATTTTTAGAACCTTCTCATTATCACCTAATTCCGACGAAGCACAACTTGTTCCAAAATAGGACATCTTAGTGAACCCAATCCTGGCAGTGATTTTAAATTAAATATTTGAGAGACATTATTTCGACACATAAAAAACACTGAGGTATTACACTTATTTTATTAATAATTTCAACAGAAAGTATTACAAACGAATATCTGGAAATACAGATGCTTCTCTAACTCTTTAATAGCAAAAATGCTTTCTATCTATTTCTAGAGGTGGATCGATCTTTTCAATGATATCATAAAAGTCATACCAAATTTCATCTCTAGTATGTGGTCACCTTCATTTATTTACACCAGCTTTGGCCATTGCTTTAGCAAAAAAATTTCTTACTTTTAGCTGTAATTTGTGCTGAATAATATTCATCAAATTATCAAATCATCAATTTCTAATTGAACAACAGGAGGAGGTTCCACTTCTGCAGCACCTCTGTTTTTATTTTGATTATTTTCTGTTTTATCTTGATCTTGAGACAATCCTTCATCGGCCTTTCTATTGGCTCTATGTTTTCTTCTACATTTTGTTGAATAATTTTTATTCCTGGTTTTAAAATTGTTTCTTCTCCTAGTTTCTTATTTTCCTCCCTTTTTCGCTTTCTTCCTTCTTATTCTAGGATGGTTTCTTTTGTTATTGCTTTTTTTTCAAAAAATGTTCTCTCCAAGCATTAGAGGTGTCTAGTGAAGGAATTTTAAAGCTAGTATTTCTTTTCTCTACTGATGTTGTTATCCATTTTTGGTAGATTTTCGTGGCCAATGATGTCTGTTCGTTTTTCTTGGCTTCTTTTGAATATTGTCTGATATCACTTCTGTCCCAGTGTTACTATCTGAAATATGATCAACAATTATTTTCATCTAGTATAGCGATGGCAGAATTCCTAATTTATGAATGCAACTACGTTTATACTTAAATGTCAAACTTGACATTTTATTTTTAAGAGACTTATAGTTGCATTCATAAATTAGGAACTATTCTATAGCCATACTAGACGAATATAGTTTTTTATCATACTCTATTTCTATTACAATAATTATGCCTTTTTGGCTTCTGCTATAATACATCCTTTTCAGTTGTTTTCTTAATAGGTTTTCTTATATTCGTTACATCTACTCCTCTTCTTTCAACATTTTTCATTCTCATTTCATTTTCGATATCAAGTGTTATATATGACACATGCTCTATGTTAATGTTTTGCTTGATTTTTATTATAACCTCTACCTCTTTTTCAATATATGCGATTGGGGGTACTTTTTTAACTGTCATACTGTTTACTTCTTCTTCTGATAATCCATTATTTTTCTTAGTGTCTTCGAATACGACTAATTTTACCACCCGTCTGCACTTCTATTACTTCTATTACAATGGAACTTTGGAAATAATATTGGAAATAATATCGGACAAACCCTTATCTTCAATTTGATCTGTCCGCTGTGCACCTATCACTTCACAGCATTTATTCAGAACTTCCGGTTTAACGTAGCATTCAAGGTACCGCAAATTATATTCTATTTCATGATGTACTGTTTCTCTTTTTTCACTTGAGTGAGTTATTGTTGTCTGAAGTTTACTGTAGTCACATTAAAAGGAGAAAAAACGCACACTTTAAACAATTTTTGAAGATATTTTCCGTATTTGAGATTGATTTTAGAGCGTTACCTAGAACGAGAAAAAATGCGCATTTGTCTGCATATTTATAGTGTTTATGGTTGTTCTATTAACATTATTCGTCTATTTCATTTTTATGGATATATAACACTCCGCATCTAAAGCCGCTAAAATGTGCATAGAATTTGGTGGTAACTTAATTACGGTTATTCACTTTTCACTAGAGTTTGTCAAGAGTAAGGTAACGTATGATTTATAGCCATCTAAGTATAGCATTACTGGAAGCTGGATATTTCCTGATAAAAGCCATGAAGTTAAAAAAAATCAGCGATCAACCATCCGCTTGTTGACTTGCAAAACCCCCAACATTTAGCCACATGTGACATCACCTTGGGGGAGAGCAGGTTGACCATCAGCAGTACCAGTAATGAAGACCGTCAAACATTCTTTATCATCACAGAGTTTACCTTATAGTGACTTGTTTCCTTTCCTTGCGAGAATTCTATGTTCTTTTGGCGATAAGCAAAGGGCGAAATCATCTATGTTGGATATCCTTTTTCAGACAGTAATATTAATTTTAGATGAAATAAAGTAATCATCCATTTATTTGCGCCAATGCTTTACTTTGATTTTAGTTGCTGCTGCTCGAGATGCACATAAGTTTTGTGCTCTTGGTTCACTAACATAACTCGTATCAATGACCCGACCCCTGGTAAAGTTGTCAAAACGCTTCAAACTTTTCGCCAGAAATTATACACTCTCCAGAAGTTGGTCCTTTGTCACCGGAAATAAGACATCTCGTATGTTTTAACATTTGAATCAGTATTATTTACTCTGTTTGTGCGGTTAGCTAGCTCAGTGATCATGAAAGCTGCGTAATACCTCAATTCGCGGCTATGAAGGATCGTTATTTGCCAAAACAGGAAGCCGTCACGCCTCTGTAGTGTGTTCGGGCTGAAATTCACTTCTAGAAATGCATACGAAAAATCAAACTACTTACACAAAACGCATAAAACACATAAAAAGTTAACTTTTAAAACAGCCTACGTGCGAGATAGCTTTGGGCTACTCGCCCTACTTTTAAACACATACATGGAACATACATAAAAACGTATTAAAATAATTGTCTTAAAAAACGACAATGTCAAAAGTGTCTAGCCACGATTCTAGCCAAAGTCAGCCCTGTTATTTCCGCATTTATTAACACTGGCCACGATTTTGTCACCTAAGCGCATTCTTAGAACGCGCTTGCAATGCAGCTGAACTCGAATTTACCAACAGTTTTTGTAGACATTAGATTAGCTTTCGACCCTCGAAGTCGCCTTCGATTGCATCGTCTAAACTTTGAACCGCGTGATCCTTATAACGATACCTCACTAGAAGGTGCAGAGGAAGTCCCCGCTTATCGCTGGTTTTGGCGTCTTAAAGATGGCTGACTTCACTTCTTAGCAATGGACGTACGAATGCGCCTTTGGGTGTAGCGCAAATTTGTGCACTTACCGGCACACTCGGAAAATGAGTTTTCTGAAAGTTGAAAAATGCTGTTTGCTGTACTTAAAATTTCTGGCACTAATTTACATACTGCTAGGCCCTTTTCGGCCGCTTGTATTTACTATTTACACAAGGCACTCTAGAGCCCTTACTTATTTGCACTGCGAATTGCTGTCAGTTAAATCCACTTACGCCAAAAATTCCCTCTTCCCACGAGTTGGGTTAGACGTCACATTTATCGCGGCACACTCGCAAATTAAAATCCGCCATGAGTTCTTGATTATACTAAAATGCAATGTTTAAATCGGATTAATAAAAAGAAACACTACAAGCAAGTGATGACAAAGCCCGTTTCAATATCTTAACATATATCGGATCGAATGTGGCAACGAGATGTATAATTGTAATATGTGAAAACAAATTGCATTTAGATTTCCGTCTTGTCTAAAGACGATATATTTGTCCTTAACTATTTCTCCATTATAAATCCGCTCATCCAAATTTGTTTCATTACATCGAATAGGCCCTATCACATGTTTCTATAAAAAAACTCGCGAGTTTTTGTTTGTTTTCTACGTTTTGAGAGTATAGAGATATCATTAATTGTCGAACGCAAGCTTTCACGGCTGTTGTCCAGATTGGTAGCTTCTTCCGGGGTTACACCGTGGTCGTCGATTTGAACTTGACGTTTCGCTGCTCATGCTGTCAATTTCTTCAGAAGTTTTATAAAGACTGATGTTGGTGCCTTTTGCTCCTGGTTATATACCAAGGAGTCGTTACGGTTGGCTATTCATGTAGATCTTGTATATTATTGGTACTTGGCGTTTTTCCGCTTGGTTGCTCACGCGAAACTTGTTTATGGATGGATTGGTTTTGCAGAGCTACCTTCCATGTGTTACTAAGGCGATAGCCGTCTTCTCCAATGAAATTGTTTGTCTTTTTAATAATTTCTAGTAACTGTTCTGCGATGGCTGATTTTTGTGTTTCCAAGTCGTGAGTGGCTCTGGTGTTCTTTTATTCCACATTTGATGCTTCTTCCTGTTTGCCCGATGTAAGACTTGCCACGAGTACATTGGATCTGGTCAGCATTAAGTTTTCATTAATAAAATTTATTGCCATCCAGAGTTCGCACACGTCGAGAAATTCAAATGAAACAAGTAGTGAGTTTTAAAAATTTCACTTAACAAATAAAAAATTATTGGCTCATTTACCTAACACCTGTACCCGTCGTTCGGGTGCTAACGACGAAAAGAAAATTAAATCCAATAAAACGAGTATTCAATTACAATAAACAGGGCAGGCATATAAAGCAGATGGCTCGGGAATCCGGTAAAAAAGAGTTTATGATGTGACAAGAACAATATTACGCTATTCCCCCGCGTTTACACGCAGATTTTTTACTAGACAATAACTTCGGCGGGTGCCGCCGCCGCTCAAGACGGCGGCTTTAATACTTCACTGCCTACACCTCATGAATACATGATTGTTTATGATGTCATGTGTGCCGCGGAGACGGTTTCCCGAATTTAATAACGCGATGTGTTTAATTTTCATACGTTTTGTATGAGATTAGGGCCGCGTTTGATTTAGCATGGACCGCCGCCGCTAAATTTTTTATTCGCCGCTTCGCAACGGGGAGCTTTTTTAATAATTCACCGTTCTAATCTGGACTGAAGGTTTGCTCGTGGCCGGGGTGCGAATTCGACTTCGTGCGTGCAGTTGCAACAAGTCTTGCAAAGGGATTCTGGCCGCTGTTCCTACACTAATTAGCATTTTTTGTGCTTCTTGTGCTCGGAATTCAGCTCTGCTGTTCTATTTGCATTTTTTCTACACTTGTAGCAGTTAACTAATATGAATTGTTGAATTCCAGTTGTTTTTATGATAATTAACAAATACAAGAAAACTTAAATAAAGGTTTTTAATATCTGTACATAAAGTAGCGATTCCTAGAATTTTTTCATGTAGACAAATATATGCTAATTAGAATTGGCGTGTTCTTTGTATTGTTCAGTAATGCCATAAAAGTATTTTCTTAATATAACCTGTAGTTGGGTTGGACCATCCATCTAACATATTTTTGAGCTTTCCAAATACATTATGGAAAAGCTCTATTATGCCTTTACTACAAAATATGTGCAAAAAATAAGTGGTGAAACGGGAACGGATGCCAGGAAAAGGAGAGGTATGACATGGAACTCGCACACACATAGTTCGCTAGCAAACAGAAACAGGAACAAACTACAGGGAAGCTGAATGTCTAGCCCGAGAAAGAAAACAGTTGAGAGAGTTTGTTGCCTCCAACGATTCAAAATAACCACCGATACGAATTACCACCACATGGATTTACTACTGACTCAAACAAATTTGTAAAATTTTCCAGCTTACTTAAACACCACTGAACGAAAAACCACCGATCCGCTTTACGTGGTGCATGTGAGCAAAACTGATGCGGATTCGTTCATTTTCCGCCGTTAATGTAAATAGCAAGACTCCCTTTTTTACTTTCCCCGCCTTTTTTATATTGATCAATATCACTAAAAACCAACCTCCTTACTGACGTAGCTGGTAGAGTGCCGGGCTTGCAATAAACAAGTCCTCAGTTGGAATCCGCAAATAGGTAGAACTTTTCCTCAATCAACTGTATCTGTACTGTGCCGGGCGACTATTCGACGTTGGGATAATATTGACGTCACTCTCTTCTGAAGACTAGTTTATAAGGTGGAGCAACAAAACGTCTCACAACACATATATACATGTGACTTGGAGGTAGCACAAAAGGCATACTTTGAGATCTAAGTGGGCGTGAACTTACAACAGAGTAGCAGAATAATAATTCTTGATCCAACAATCAGTAACCTTTGCTTTTTAATTTGCGTCGCGTGTTTGTCGGTCCAGTTTCTCCTATGATTCTGATTTTGGGTTTGGTTATTGTCTCCATTCAAGTTGTAGTACAAGTAGATGTTAAAGTTTAAGGTAATTTCAATTCCTCCAATTCCGGGCGGCTATAGGGACCTTGCATTTGTCTTCAGCCAAGAATGGAAATTATAAGATGGAGAGAGAAAAGAAGGGTGGAGAATAAAAGAAAGGCCAGGAAAGGTGAAGAAGCACTATCTCAGCATTCGCCTCAGAGAAGGTATTTTGTTGACCACCTAAAAGCCTGAATCCGAGCAGACCTCCATGGGAATCGAATCTATGACCTTCCAAATGCTAAGTAGGCGTACTAACCATTAACGTACTAGTCCAGTCACTATGTCATTTTCGCTTGAAAGTGAACCGAAAGTTGAAATTCTTTTTTTGGGGTGTTGGGGGGGGGGGGGGGTCCCGCAAAGCTTAACTTCAAGTTGTCGACCAAGATTTTCTATGTGCTATTTCCGCCATCTTAAAAAAATATGCGTTTGATTTTTTCGCGACAACTTGGTTCCCGTTAACGGTACGTGAACTTTTATTTAGAATTTTTTGTGCTCTACAATTTACATATGTTCAATTACTTTTCCACGTACGAGCGGTATTAGTCGAGAAATCGAACGAGAAAGAAAAGCGTCAACGAGTCGAGATTTTTTTTTGCGCTTCTACGTTTATATTTCGTTTCTCGACCTATTTAGCGAAAAAGTAGCCATTATAAAACTTGTAGAGCTTGAAAATACCTGCAGTTTGACCTATTATAAATTAAAATGTGACAAAAATTACGACTTGTAGAGCGGACCAAAGTCGTCAAGTCGGCGCGTAATTTTGATTTCGTGTGTTACATAAATGACATAATAACCATCATTAAATTATTAGAACCATTATATTTCATATAAAATCTTGGTAGATAACTATTCTACTTTCTTGGACCTCCAACACCTCAAATAGGGAGTTTAAACTTTTGGTTCTTACGAGTTGTTACTATTAATCATTGTTCAAAGTACTACGTACACTTACAATACGAGCCTCAAATTCATATGTGCCTTTTTCAGGATATAACATGTTATTTTATGTATTCTGATATATAAAAATGTAATCTTTTTTAATTTTATTTTATTCCGCACTCCGCCAACAGCCGTTAGGCCAATTATAGGCGTCACTGTACATTTTATGGGGAATTCCAACCCCACTAACGACTGTCATGATGTTATTATGACAACCGGGACCAACTTTTTTCCGTGATAGCCGTACCACGAGGTGCTGGGAGAGGCAGCCGTGGAACTCCCATCCAAGTTCTGACCCAAGAAAGCGTTGCTTAACTCTGCTGATTCAATGTGGACGCTTGTTCAAGCTACACCACCCGGGTTATTACATTATTAGAATAAATACACTTCATTAAGTATACGGTACATAACATTATATAATTTATTGCATATTATTAAAAAATTTCTAATTACTTTACCTATTTGGAATGATAATTGAGCAATACATTAACTATCTTTTTTTCTCATTGTTACATTATGATTGATGTGTTGTAGTCGATTAAGCATTCAGCAATTTTTTTAAATTTTTGATGCCAGTTCAGCACTTGTGCTATGCATGGCATTGTTAATACATAAGATGTGACTTATAATGACATTAAATCACTATTTTACACTATAATAAGCATATTTTAGTGATATCTATTGTTTAATTCGGTTTATCGCCGATTTTAAGCAACACACACTTGTTTGAGAAATATGGTTCACTTGTGTAGATCATTCATTATCACTACTGTCACTCATCCAGATGTCAACCGGTAGCTTCCTTTTTAGTCTAGTGTGCAACGGTCGTCTTTCTATGTTGTAATGTATTGCGCCACTACATTGATTGAGGTTGTTGTAGAACTTTTTAGAAGATTTAGCAATAAATTGCTGAATTGTCTGGATGTCAGTTTCTCTATGCAGTTGTGAGTTTCTAACAAACCACTGTGCATTGGTAATGATACATAGCACTTTGTTTTGTAGCATCTGTAGTTTATTCAAATTGGTTTTTGAAGTTGCACTCCACACGCTACTTCCATATGTGATAATGGGTCTGATTATGGATGTGTAAATTAAGGTCCCACATTGTATTTTAAGCCTAGATTTCTTGTTTAGAATTGGATATAATATGGCCAGTCTGGTGTATGCTTCTGCTAATTTTTTGTTTACATGATAACTCGACGTCAATTGTCGGTCAAGATGTAATCCTAGGTACCGCACCGCGCTGTCTTTCGGGTTCCAGGAGATCGGATTGTTGTTAATTATGATGTTTGGTGGATCTGCAGGTCGGCGAAGAGTGAAGATTTTTGATTCACACTTGTCACCATTTTGAGAGCCACTGGTTGAACTGATCTACACTGGCTTGTAGATTGCTTGCTGCATTGTTTATGTCATAGTTTTGCGTAATAATCGCTGTGTCATCCGCATACATCGCCAACTCTGCGTTAGGTGGTGTTGGTATGTTATACAAGACTGGTTCTAGTATGGATCCTTGTGGCACTCCAGCATTGATGTGACGTATTGAGGATGTAGTTGACTTTATTCTCACTTGAAAGGATGTTTCTGATTTGATGATATGTAGTAAGTATGTAGGGATGTGTATAGTTGACATTTTAAATATTAGGCCATTCGTCCAGACGCGATCGAAAGCTTGAGCAACGTCAATAAAGGTTATTAGTGTATTCATTTTATGTTCATAGCCTTTTTCAATTATTTCCGTAATTCGCGATGTTTGATGGTTAGTGGAGTGTAAACTTTTAAATCCAAACTGAAATTGGGGAAGAATATTGTTCTTCTTTAGAAATTTATTCAGGCGGGATTGAATAATTCGTTCCAAAAGTTGGGAAACAGTTGACAGCAAGCTAATAGGCCTGTAGTTCACCGGATTGGTATGTACTTTACCCGGTTTGGGAAACATTAGTATAATTGCTCGCTTCCATGAGGTTGGAAAGCATCCAATTCTCAGGCACGCGTTGAATATCGCTATCAGGTAAGCTATTGTTTTATTCAGTAAATGTTTAAGAAGTATATTTGGAACCATGTCTATTCTAGGTGCCTTTTTTGTTTTCAGTTTTTTAATATATTACTGTATTTCTGATGGAGAGACGGGTTTCGTGAGTATTATGTCCTTCTGATTGATGTTGTTGATTTCTTGTTCAACAAGTTGAACATGTTCTATGTTGTTACCGTCATACTTAGTGGTGAATGTTTGTGCCAATTGTTCGACAAATACTTCACATTTATCTTTGTCTTCTGGATATGTGCATTCTTGTGTTCTGAGTGCTGGGATGATCATAGGTTGCTTAAGAATTCTCTTCGTAGCTCTCCACATATTTGGATCTTCCGGATTGAGGATTTCTATATAATGATTGTAAGAGTCAATTCTGAATGTATCTAGCTCATCTCTAACTAATCTAATCAAGTCATTGAGTCGAGCCCTAATTACTGGGTCTCGGGTGTTTTGCCATAATCTGCGAGTCGCATGCTTCTCTGTAATCATATTTGGAATACGAGCTGGTGGGTTTACATGATTTTGTGGTCTATACCGTCTGATAGTGATTGTCGAGTGGTGTATTGCTTCAGTGGTTGTTTCCGTAAAGATTTTTACCGCTTTATTAATATGTTCCTTGGTAACTAGGTTAATTGGACATGTTATAAGAGAGTTCATTGAGTTTTGGAATATGTCCCAGTCAACTGGGCCTTCTATTAACCTGGGAAGTTTGGGGTAATAGTGGGGAGAATAACTTAGGGTGCATACAATAGGTAAATGGTCCGAATCCAGTTCTGTTAGGACTGTCTGGTGTATTGGTAGTGTCAGGTTTTTATGAAGGATTATATCGAGAATATCCGAGAGTTGATTGGTTCTGTATGGAAAATATGTATGTTCGGCGGGTTCTGCAATATGTAATGCCAATTGAGCGGTAATATAATTGAGCTTAATACCATTGGGGTTAGTTTTCCTACAGCCCCAGTTTGTGTGTTTGCAGTTGAGATCGCCTATCAATAATGTAGGCTCTGGCTTTCAAATATAGTTATAAGTTCATTTGGCACGAGTCTTTGTCAGGTGGCTTATATGCACTAACAATTTTGATTGAAGTGTTGTTTTTCATGGTTAATTTAATTGCTACTGCTTCTAAATGTGGACATTTTCTAGGTCTATTGGTGTTGCTGCTAGATTCTTTTTATGATGATCTGCTCTCCCGATCCAATGGCTGCTTCTCTATCTTTTTTATAGATTTTAGGTGAGTTTCAGTAAAGCACGCTATGTCTACATCATGCCTAGCAATAAATGATATAAAGGTGGATCTCTGAGTTTTTAATCCATTGGCGTTCCAATTTAGCAGGGTTAACTTTTGTATAGTATTTGATTATTTACAGCCATTTTGGAATATCATAGGTATTAGTGACATAAGGAAGTTTTTATTTGATCAATATATGGAGAAATCATTGCAAGAATGGTTTGGAAAATTTGTGAAGTAGATGATTCTGAGCTATCTTGATTGTTATTATTTGTTCGGTGTGCATTTGTGTTGTTGCTATTATTGTTTACGTTGTTGAAATACCAAGGGTTGGAGGTAATATTCCCAGTTATATTGGGATTAGTGGGCCTTATGATACGTGGGGAAGCTTTATTGTTAAGTTTTTTTTATATAGGGGCATCCCTATAGTTATCCGTGTGTTGTCCTCCACAGTTAACGCAAGTAGGTTTAGTTTCCCCAATTTTTTGCATTCACTGAAGTGATGATGTTCAGGCATTTTACGCACCGAGGGGGCAAGTGGCAATAGTTTTTCGTATGGCCTATAAGCTGGCAGTTGGTGCATTGTGGACTTTCAGAGCTTCTACTGCTGTTTAAGTTGGAATCCATTATTCTCGTTCATTAACACTGCCGAATGTTGTAAAATTAACCAGAATCACAATATTTTAAGAAATGTGTTAAGAGTTTATCAAAAGTTTGTTGCACGGCCGGGCCGTGCCGCTATCGGGGCGATAGCGGTGTTATCACTCTCCGTTGTTTCACTAGTACCAGTTTGAGGTGAACAGGATATATGTTAATTGTTAATAATTATTATGATAAATATCACTACAAAAGGTTGCTGCACAATAATTCACGTCCGTATTCAAGCTAGTCGCACTCGGAACTGATTCAGCATTTCAACCCATGGAAACTGAAGGTGGTTCGTCTGCACCGCCCATGTGATATCAAGCCATCGTTTAGGTTTAGAGGATCTGCCTCTCCGTATTTTGCCATGTGGTTTTCCTTGAACACTAGTTTTCTGTAGGTTGTCAGTTCTACTGGCAATATGGCCCAAGAATTGAAGTATCTTTGTGCAAACGATGTTTGAGAGGCGTTTGTTTGGCTTTGTTTCCTCTAAACTACGATGACCAAAAAACGCTGGAAAGACCAGCTTTAATCTGTAAGATCGGAGAAAACCAAAATATTTATCCCTGACGCTGATGGTGATGAATGATAAACTTTATCGGTTTTGTGTACATAAGTGACACTAAGTTTTTTTTTATAAATCGTACTTTCCAACATTTTTACAATTCAGAAAACATAAATAACATATTATATCCTGAAGAAGTCACATATGAACTTGAGGCTCGGATTGTAAGTGTACGTAGTACTTTTGAACAATATTTAATAGTCAAAATTCTTAAGAACTGAAAGTTTAAACTCCGTATTTGTAATGTTGGGGTCAGGAAAGTTAAATTTCAAGTTGTCCACTAAGATATTCTATGAAATATAATGATTCTAATAATGCAATGACGTTTATTGTGTCATTTATGTAATAGTATGAAACATGAAATCAAAATTACGCGCCGACTTGACGAATTTGCACCGCTCTACAAGTCGTAATTTCAGTCGAATTTCAATTTATAACAAGTCAAATTACAGGTATTTTCAAGCTCTACAAGTTTTATAATAACTACTTTTTCGGTACACAGACGAGAAACGAAGTACAAGCGAAGAAAAGCGAAAACAAATCTCGACCCGTTCACGCTTTTCTTTCGTGTTCGATATCTCGACTAATATTGCTCGTACGTGGAAAAGTAATTAAACATCAATTATAGAGCACAAAAAACTCTAAATAAAAGTTCTACTTCATTTCCACGTACCGTTAACGGAACTGAGTTATCGCAAAAAATCAAGCGCATCTTTTTTAGGATGGCGGAAATAGCACTAGGAAATTTGGTCCACAACGTGAAGTTAAGCTTTGCTGGACCCCCCCCCCCCCAACACCCCAAAAAAGGAATTTAAAATTTCGGTTCACTTTCAAGCAAAGGCCTTATTTTTGTACATAGCGACTGGACTATACAGAGCTCGGTAGTAGTAGAGATTTGTTTGCTCCACAATAATCTTCTTGCGCGAGAGAAAAAAAAATCTAAATAATCTAGAACTGAAAGAGTATCACCTATTTTAGACACAACCTTGGTCGCAAAAAAGTGAATTGTGGGCTATAGAATTTTCCCAATCCAATCTATTGCTAAAATTATTTCCAAAATTAAATTTTCGCCATTTTCATATATATAGGACTATTGTTAACTGTCAAAATTTTCATCTTTCGGTTCACTGTCGTATTAAAATTGCTTCAACTCGATGTGCATAAAATACTTTCTCACCATCGAAGTAAATATTACAATCTTAGAACCTCAAAACCTTGTACGAACAAGAATACAGCGCGACTAAATGCCCTAATAGTGCCGCTATCTGCTTTAGTATTCACCATTGTGGACTAAACATTTATTTGTGATCAAAACAGATGTAAATGAACGTAAATACAACGGCGGATGCGCCCGTTTCCTGTAACAAATGCATTGCGTCATAGTAAGTCTCTCGCGTATTTGGTGGTCATAGATTTGTGGAATATTCGGGCTCTTGTAGCAAAGGAGTTAGCCGCAATATACTTACATCTATTTGAAAGAGTTTTACACTTATGTACGAGTTCAAATATAATA
>OW679199.1:20916127-20979822 GCA_940337035.1 Agriotes lineatus | reverse complement strand
ACGACAGATTTGAAATAGAAGTCGCGACTTTTGCCAGAAGCATGTTTGTTTATCTTTAATACGTGTGGAACCCGTACAAAACGCCAAACACGTTATATTGCACATTTTTAGGAGCCATAACGTTAAGCTTATTAAAATGTGCACAATTGAACTTGTAGCCTGTGGACTAACAGTTTCTTTAAAACCGTAGGTTTATTGAACAGACATGTAAGAATATACAAAAGACAAAGTCGAAAAAAAGAAAACAGGATAATAATAATAATAATTGCAATAATATTATGTACCTGTGGCGGTAAAAAAGCCGCCTGGTAGTAGTCAAATATTAATATATAGCACACAATAAAATGCAACCAATATTATAGTAGTTGACAACCAATACAATACACCTAATTAAACAGTAGACTAAGTGTTAGATACTTTTTTTAATTTTAGGATTTGTATATATTTTCTTCTAATGAATATAAACAATTTGCAATTAATAATTCCATTTCATTTTGTGATTAAATCAAGTGACATATTACTAAGGGCACCAGCTCAACTACCAAAGCTGGACTTTGAATAGAATCTAATATGAGAGAACACTAGAAAAAGGCGTAACCAAATTAAAGTTGACGAAAATGTAAATGCTTAGGTTTTATTGTACTAGAAAGGGCAACAGCGAATAGAAAATTATCAGTAGATTGAGATAAGCACGATCCTGTATAAAAGTTATGTAAACGATGCGGTAACTTTGTTTTACTGCTTCACTGCCCCGACGCCACTGCGATGCGATTTCGATGCAACTACGACATACCTACGATGCGATTAGGATGGTAACTCGTGTTATGCACTTCAAAGCAATTAATATTGCAGCTGAAAATACTTCCACATATCACTCATTTACCTGAGAATTGCCCATTTGGAGCTTGTTGCTAATGGTCTAACAATAAAGTTGAAGAAAAGCTTGGCACAAATAACTTTTCACGAAGAAAATAGATTTTTTGGAGTACAGTAATTATTTTTTTTAACGAAATACAAGATCCGTTATTGACATTGACTGCTAGTATCTTGTATACAATATCCAGCCTAAAGTTATATAGTTAAAAGGAAGAATAATTAAATAGTGCATTTTATGAAGCAACTTTAACACGACTAATCGCCTCACGATTGATATTGTCAGTCGCAAGCAACTATTTTGTACAAGTCGTATCGTGTTCGAATTGGGGTTGCTTCAGCTTGCAGTGAAGTACATAAACCTATAGAACAATCGCCACGCGATTATCGCTTATGAGTTTGTTTGTTTGTTTGTTAATGGACAAGGTCTAGGCATGCAGAGTACCAGGTACCTTATGAGTTTATTGTCAGTTGCATCGTAATCGCGTCGTCTCAGTAAACGGGCGGCCTAAAGCCGTCCACTCACTGAGACATACATATTTGCATCGCATCGCAGTCGCGTCGGGCCAGTGGACGGAGAGCCTAAAAAATTTATTTTGCGATTTTTCAAAAACCATACTTCTTACAAAAAATTTTTTTGAGTAAAGTTATAAATAATTACGTAATATATAATAGAGCTTGAAAAAATATATTTCCATTATTAATTTTTGTACTTTTGCAATTTCTCAAAATATTATACAATACAATACCACATGACCTCTACGAGGCTAGTTGGCTTATGGCTTGGTTAATTATTTTATTCCATGTCTTCTTATTCACCGTATTTTCTTTTCACCTCGTTATTCCTAACGTCCTGATATATCTACCTCTCGGTCTCTTCTTTCCATTTCAGTTATTTTCTTAGCCCCAAATATTTTTTTTAATAACTTTCTTTCACATATTTCCAACATGTTCGTATTTGTTTTGCTCAACGTCCAAGTTTCACTGGCATAGCTTTCTGTAGGTCGTATAACAGTCTTGCACACTCGTATCTTTGCTTTTCTGGAGATATATAAAACTCTTTAGTAGTCTGTTTAGAACATGGATACATCGATTACCGACCATTACTTTTCTCTGATTTTTTTGAGTCTCAGATTTTCATGTGAATTTTTCTACCTTTCAAATTCGTATACTTTCCCTCTATCTGTTGTTACTCTCAAGTATTGTTCTCTTTTAAATTATTTATTAGTCCACTTCATATTGTAATAACTCTTGGGCTTAATAATAAAAAGAGGGGTTTTAAATAAAATAATTAATTGCAAGAGTAACTAAACTTTATCAAATGTATTCGATTCAATTACGAACCTGCCAAACTCAAGGCAAATTAAAAGGGTGTAATAATAATTACGACAAATAAATGGTTTATTGCCCTTTTATCTATTTGCACTAAACATTCGGCTAGCAGCCGGAGAACATAAATTAAGGAAAAACTTGGTATGACAAATAACTTATTGTATGACAAACACTCAAATATTTCGGGCAAATGTACAATTTCATCTGATATTTAGCTAACCTCTAAATTTGACTCAACAAACACAATGATCTGCAAGTGCAGAAAACAGCTTATATTGAATTCTGAAACCACCAAATGGCAAAGACGCGTGAGGTAAATATTGATTACTGTGACGTAGCAACTGCTAAGTTCGTTTCTAGCTGTGACGCAGCAACCGACGCTCGACCGCTTTTTATTTATATCCGCCCAAAAACTGGAAAAAATGCCGTGTCATTTCGCATTTTCCAGGGACGGCTGTGGACCACTGGAATATGGCTCTCCATAAGCAGTCTGATTTTGCTGATCTCCCCGAATTAGGGCGCTGAAGCCAAGACTTCCTGCGAACTCCTACCTTTATCGGAGATCTCTTGGATGCTGAACACACTCCACAAATGACGCCACGGGAATTATGGACTTGGGAATCGCTTGTTGGTTGGGATTTCCGCTCGTACTGGTTCTTGAATGTCCTCCCTATTCGTAACAGGCGCCATTCTTGCTGGGCGAAGATGCTTGCATAAGGAATGGGCTCCTCGAAGTCACTCGCACTTGGACGATTTGTTCTGCTGGCTTATCTGCTTCAACTGGACCTTTTAACACCTGAAAAACTATACCCACAGATGCACAGGACACTCGTGAATAACTTTAACCACAATTGGTATAACTAAGAACATTTTTATTTAGAATTTTACATGATAATTGTGGAGCTCAATGTGGCCCCAACACAACAATTTTCAAGCTTGTTTAGTTATTAATAAAAAATGAGAGTCAGGTCTCTTAGCAACTAGATTTTCAAATGTTTATAAAGCAAATTAGGATTGACAACATGTTTCACCTTATAGACTACAGTTTTGATGTCATATATAGGTACAGGTACCGAGTGGTGTAGCTTGAACAAGCGTCCACGTTCGATCAGTAGAGTTAAGCAACGCTCTTTCTGGTCAGAGGCGCCTCGTGGTACGGTTGACACGGAAATAGTTGGTCCCGGATGTCATAATAACATCATGACAGTCATTAGTGGGGTTGGAAGTCATCATAATTATACAGCGACGCCTATAATTGGCCTAACGGCTGTTGGCTGAGTACGAAATAAATAAATAAAATGTCTGCCTAACCACTAATATTGTCTGTTTTTTGAAATAATTATTACAACACATGCTCTGCTTTTCAATTACAATTACATCTCACTAATTGTCTTTCGATGGGTTACCTTCCATTCTCATTGCTCTTTGCTAGTATTATTTTGCCAGCACTGTTTCGTTTACCTTTCAGCTAATCTGCCGTCTGCTGGCTTATACAGTTTTACTACATAACGCTTATATTCTTTCTTTATTTAAGAAATAATTTTGTATTATTCTATTCACATTATATTTGACATTAATCAACTTAAATCCGTCAGTTACAAATTAAAATGTATTAGCCCTCCTGAACATATACCATAGCTGAAACTCTGAATGCAACCCTTTTAAAACCTGCTTTGTTTATGCTAACTTCTATCCCTCAAATTATTAATTACTGCTGCTCACATCAAGTGCACTGATAAAGTATTGATTATCTTGCAATAGATAAAAAATTTAGTTCTGTGCTCATGTTGACCTTTTTATTTAGTTAATTAGACAATCAGAATTTCTGTGGGCAGTGAACCATTACAATATAATTGGTTTTTGTCTCGTTGATATACAGGCCTAGCTTCCGTGATTTTTATTCTCACTTCTTTCATCTCTTGTTTACTTTTTGTTAGTATTACTAAATCGTCTACGAATGCGAATGTTCCATCCATCCAGCCGCAACATTACAATTTTTGTCCTTGTAATACGCTGGTTTAGGCTGACATCCTTTTCTTCTCATTTTTTAAATGTTGTTATAAATTTCTTTATTTTTAATACTGTCTTATATTTCTTATAATACATTTTTAAGATATTATCCTTTCCTGTTAATTAGTAACCTTTTAATTTTGTTTCTTTGCTCGACATAGATAATTACATATCCCTTGATTCCTCAGCTATCGTCTATAATCTAAGTTTATTTCTACTTTCCAGCTATCTCTAACACTCTTCGCCGTACTAAGGCGTCCTCTCTCTTTTTATGTCTCTATCACTTTCCTATGCTGCCTTATTTATTATTGCTTATAGTTTTTACCATTCTTCTTTCTTGTTATTTCCGTGATTGATACGATATAATTCTTCTTCTAGAAGTTCTTCATACTGTATCTTCTTTGTTCTTTAACTTTACTACGTTGTTTGTATTCAACTTTGCTTTCCCTTGGTTTCTGAGGCTCGGTATAACCTGTTTCATACCGAAATCTACTATATAATGATCAGAATCTATATCTGGTCCCGCATACGTCCTTACGTACATTTTCGTGACTTTCAATAAGAACATGATCAATATGAGCTTCAAACGAATTAGTAGCAAAATTTGTGATGTATAACGTTCAAGATTTTAAGCCTATTTCTGTTGGCGATACTACTTTATTGTAGAATGTTCATAAAAAGTATTTTTTCTAGCTCAGAGTTTGGTAGATCACGATTCCAGTTCTGACGTAAAAAAATTGGGCACCCAGAACGTAATAATAAAGCTTGAAGCGCAATTAGAGGCACACGCTACTGGTAGGAAACATTCAAATAAATATTTATTATGTATGGTACGGCAACGACGTAGTGATGAAAGGTATTTCTAAACATATGACAGCTACATAAAATATGCGTATATCGAAGTAATGCACATTAGTAAGAATGAGCGAAATAAACTATTCTTTTAATAGGCAGTTTAAAAGTTTTGGGTATAATTTTAATATTAAGTTGTATGGGTCTAAAGTTGACTGTTTTGGAGTTATTATAGTTATTTATACAGTACGGGCGTAAGAAGGAACGCGGTGTGAAAATTAGAGCTGAAGGCGTACTCAAGGTCCCTAACACGACAGACGCAATACATGAGGTGCATACAATATTTTATGTACATACCTTCATATTTACAATAAATTAAATTCAGATCTATCAATTTTGGCAACCAACGATGCTTGTCAAACTGACAAAAAATACTCTAATGGGTCACATTACGCCCTCAAAGATAGGGTATAAAGTGAGCAATACCGCCCGGTCGTACATAATAGTTTTGTACCAAGGGCATTATGCAAATGTTTATGCCTTTCGAGGGCTACAAGTTTACAATCCCGAGGACTATGAACATTAAGTAATGCCCGTGGTGCATACATCGTTTTATTTTTCACTCTGAATATGCAAATAAATGGAAAAGCCTGAAAAGCTTACAAAGCAGTCCATAACGCGCTAGGGCATAAAAAGCGGGCGTAATGATGACGCCCGCTTATCATAAGAGGGCATTATTCTTACGCCCGCTCTTTAGGTCCTAGTACGTTATGGACTGTTTTATATAACGGGTGTTCATTAATTATTCCGGTCAAGTTGCCTTTGAAATATTTGTTGTATGAATAATATGTTGGTGGCACTGTAAGTCTATATCAAATTCGAGGTTAGCAGGTTATATTTTGCGCCAGTTTGTGTCAAAACTGACGGAAAACCTAACCTGCTAACGTCGAATTTTACATAGACTTACAATGCCACTAACATATTATTCATACAAAAAATATTTCAAAGGCAACTTGACCGGAATCATTAATGAACACCCGTTACCTAGCATCACAGATATAAACAACCAATAATAGATTAGCGAAAAATATACAATTTTATTTAAAACATGCGGCTACTGTAAGTAACAAGAAATAACTAAATTTTAAAAGATACCAAAAAATTATGATTTACTCAGAAGCACTATTTTACGAAATAAAATAAAACATATTTCGGACTTCCTATACGGAGTATCATAGCAAGGAAAAATAGGATTTCACTAAATAAGAGTGTCCAAAATTGACTCGTCGAAGTAGTAAGGGAACCCTTACTCCAAAGATCACCTACAGTTTAAAAATAGCTACCGAGTAAAACAGTTCTCGTATAAAACAAGTACTTCACATAATCGTCCTGTAGCGCGCATATATATCAGCAAATCCTGGCGTCTACTACTTTTGATAAATTAAAGGTGCAGCATAAATTCAGACAATACACAAGGCAAGTGAAATTGGTTGCTTAATAGTTATAGATTATAGAAATCATGAAACGTAAAATGTGTAAACAACTTATGGCTGCTTACTAGTTATACGCTATAGTCTACAATCTAAGGTAATCTCCATAATAAACGCAATTCGACAAGATATGCGGTTCTAATCGCAGCGGGAAATGCCAGCTTGGTGGCTAGAGGTAATTAAATGGTGGAATAAAATTATACCCCCCCAAAAATTAGTTTAGTTTGTGAGAAATTAGATTTGAATACTTTTTGAGATTTTAAAACCACATAGGTAATGTGAGATTTCCTGCACGACATATGTTTGGGGAAGTAAAGTGGGGTCCAGAACCTGTGGTAACGTAGAATTACATTTTATTCAGAAAGTTTGGTACCATTTGCTTGCTATTGCATTTGCACTTGTGCCTTCGTGCATTAGTTATTCGTCTTGTTTCGAGCTGGAAGTTCTGTGCTATCCGTTAAATATTTCTTGCCCCTGAGCGATCTTGTACGTCTACAAAAAGAAAAGGTAGCAGACACCAGCACCAGCGCTTTAACAATCTGGTGAACTTAGCAATTGGGCACCAACTGCACCACCTTCGCGACGCAATTCAACGATGCTGCTGCTGCTGCAGAGTGGATTTTTCCATTTTTAAATTGTAATTTACGATTTCTGCCAAAGTTTGACGCAATCAAGCTAGGAATTATATGAGTGTGATATATTTAAGCTTTTGGATAACTTTAAATATGTGCGATTACCGGTGATTTCTGCTTACTATAACGTTAGTCACAATTTATTACAGTTATTATACCTTAATTAATAGCAAACAAGAAAGAGCTTGCCTCATATTTCTGAAATTCATATACTACCGAAATGATTATTCGATTACAATAAATTCTACTTTATTACTCTAGTCATTTACATGTGAGTTATATACAAATCTGATCGTTAATCTATTGATTAAATCTTGTTATTTGAAGGTATATTAAGTATATGTGCATGTTATTACATTTGATTTATTATTAGTTTTATTTGTTTTTATTATATTTTTTTGGCGTTAGTGAGAACTTTGACTTTCAGACGGGCTCTCTGGAGGGTTTTTTGTCTTTTAGGGGATATTTCTCCTTTTTTGGACCTGGCGCCTCTGGATTTTAACCCACGACCCATGCAAGATTTAGTAGGTGTATATTCATTAATTGCCACGATTATTTCTTACTCGCGGTCTATGAATTTGGTAGCAGCCTCCAGGCGTAAGTTTTTTTTCAGCGTACGATGTGAAGCTCAACCGACGGTGAACACGAATGTATCGTTCCTTCCGCATTTGAGGATTATTATTTCTTTTAATGATAACGTGCTAGAAAATCGAGATTGCTTCAAAATGAGCTAAAAAGAAATCCAACAAAACGTCAGCCCCGTGAACATAGGGAGATAATAGCTCCACATTTGAGATTTTGGGCCGCCCACAGGTGGTTTCATTTACTTCCAAATACTATATCCTGATTTAATCAAACGGGTGCAGCAATTCGCCAAATTATAAAAACCAAATCTGCATCAGATTACCGATTATTTTTCGGAATGAATCTATTTACTAAATGTCAGCAAAAGGAGCCCCAACAGTCGTGCGTGTTAGTATATATTGAGATGGTTTTGTGCTCTCAATAATTCGGCTAGTCAATTCAACTCGAATGCATTAAAAATCAAACCGAGGCACAGAATTAATTATTTTAATTGGTACAAGCTTAGCTTACTTTTATTGAGATAAAGGCACTGATGGGTGCAGCTGAGTTTCACAATTTGAGGCAAAGGTAACATGAAAGGTTAGTTCAAAAGAGTTACGTTCGTGGGCTCAGATTTGACGGGGTTTTGGAAGTGCGAATGCAGTTAGATTGTAACTGACGATTGTAGCATTAACGTTTGCAGTATTATGTTTGTTATTGTACGAAATGGTTTGCACAAGTACGAAGTACGAGCATTATAGTGGTCAGAAAGCTAGGACCAGAATGGCAAAGTAACTGAAGGGCATAGAAATGCAGTACGAGGATTAGAAACATTGCAAGAAACAACCGAGAAGAAATGTTGTAAAAGAGCAACCTTCGAATAGCAAAGAAATAGAACGCAGGACATTGTAAAGTGCATAATAAACTACAGAAAATAACAGTGCGGTTAAAAACACAGTGAAATGGCAGAATATTCAGTGTAGTGCATTTATAACCTAAGAAAAACATTTATTTGGCCTGTGAGAATTAATGATGTTATCCAAACCTTATTCTATAAGTTAATTTTATGTATCAAACCTTATTTCCTTTTAAACAGTTTTGTTGAGATATTGCTAAGATACGAGATTTTCTTTTGTTTAACAACCACTGGAGAGAGCTTTGTAAGTGCCTAAGCTGTTAACATTGTTTCACATCAGCTCCCATAAAAAGTTCGAATTTGTTAATAAAACACATCCACAATACAAGTGTTGGTTTTATTTAACCACTAAAGCGTTGGGCACAAGTGGAACCAGTTTGCCAGTCTTTAATTGCTGTATTTGGTGAACATTCGTCGATACCGCCTGCAGGAGCTAGTTGGAGCCAAGTTTTGTGCCTTCAACGCCTAGAGGGGCCTTCCAGGCAAAATTTCAGGCAAAGATCCGAGTCATCAGGCCGTTTTCAGCTAAGAAAACGAGTTGGCGTCCCCTGAGAGGTGTGAGCTGCATCGAAGGCTTCTGCAAAACCAGGTATTTGCGCAATTTTGATCGTCCAGAGCTTGTTTATATTACTGGAGCCTACAAGATTGGAGTTTCTCCTACGCATTGCCCCAGTTCCCGATTATCCAGAGCATCCCAAAACCCGGAGATCGACGTGGCGTCAGTATAAATTGTAGATTGTTCATTCGTTTGCAAACTAAAAACAAAAGATAGTTGACGTCACTTATACATCACGATAGAACAAAAGCCGTTAGTACTGCTGCTATGCGAGAATAAACATTGCCTACCTGCTGTATATTGCTGATTTTGGCATCGATTTAAATCAATTACTGCTAAAGGTACGAGGGCACACTGTTTGGTGTTTCATGTCAATTTTTGAGGTTAGCTGCGTCAGAGTTAGTTTTGGTGCGTGCGCAAGTAGGAATCCTAGTTGAATTGGAGCTACTGCTACTGCTCTACTCAGTATTTCTAATTTTAGCGACCTGACCCTGAGACAGAGTTTTTATGTTCACGGGAGTAGCCAAATATTATTGCAGATAGTAAAATAAAATAAGGGCAACAAAATCGTTCAATCTTGCAGTAAAATATTTGTATTTTTAATAAGCCTGAGATCGTGCACGTACAGCACTATTCTTATTGCAGTACATGAATTTAGGAGCACCATTTTCCAATCATTTTTTTTATTAAAGTAAAGAGGTAGTAGTTGAGGGCACTAGTTCATGGTACTATTAATCTTATCTAGTTTTCAATTGTTTAAGTTGTTTCTTTTAGTTCTACTACTTCAATAAATCGCTACACTAAGCTAACTGTATATGTATTTACGATTTGGGGAACTTTTATAAAAATAAATATGGACTACCTGCCCTGATAAAAAATAGAAGCAGATGTATTGCGGTGGCCCTCTTTATCTCTAAATTGGTAGTTGAAAATGTGATAATAATAATATTTATTTTCGCTTGTTAATTAATTATGACTTTAAAATGAAATGTAATATTTCTACAAAATAAATGGTTGTATGCCCTTTTAATATTTTATTCAACTGCAAAATTTAATGGACTAGCTCATCGATAAAACATTAAACTTGCTCAGGTGGGTTCAGAAGTGTGCTTTACATTCAAGTTTGATCTGAAATTATCTGTCTCAATACAAAGTTAGTACAAACGTGCGGTTGGGTAGGTCAAAAAATCATTCAACTGATAGCTGACACAAATAATTATGACGGTGCAAGAGTGCGCATCTGAATATCGTGAAAAATGCATTAGGTAAGTCATTTGAATTTTTCCCGCTTGCAATTCAGCTAGTTTTGGTTTTAAGATGACTTAGGAAGAACCGGGCCTTCGTTGTTCTCGAAATCGCGCCACTTCTGGCTTTTGTTTTTCGGCCGCGTCCCTCTCGCCAAATCTACAGAATTTACCCAAGCCACGCTAATTCTGAGCAAACCAAAGCAAATGAGCCCTGGGAAACACGCTGGCCATCTTCGGAAAGGTTTGATGTTGGATTCTGATGCGTTTCCGGAACGTTGACACTTAGTTTACAACAGAATTCTTACCTGGAAACTTTTGTCGATGCTGGTCGAACCTGCTGCAAGGTGACGCCGTTAATATTTCAGCCTCTGGGAAAGCCCTCATCGCTGCAAAAGGTGTTGTGGACGTTCTTGCAGGCTCGTACTGTGCCTTGGACTGTTGTCCTCTGCTCCCCGATGCTTCAGTCGCTGGTCGATGGGGCTTGAAATTTCGATGTGTTCGCTGCCGAAACACCCTCGAAGATCGGATGGAGAATTTTTGTATTTATTTGTGGTGTAAAGCCTCACAAACACTGATACACAAACTTGGGCACTTTAGGAATAAAACTGAACACTTTTCAATTAGTAAAACGCTCATTTAATACTAAAAATTTGTATTTAAAGTGGAGCAAATTTCATACAAACATCAATCTAATTAATTTCAATTGTTCTCCTAGTTTCCTAAACCAATTCGAATCTGGCTGCTAAGTTATTTGAAGTGTTTTTTGTTTAAGGAAATTAGTTTTGATACAAAAGTTAGAAACGGAATAAAGTTTGATATCTAAATTTAAAAGTAACATTTCTTAAAACTAAGTTATTCTCTTTTATTATTATAACTTAAAAATGTCTCTTTGCGTTGCACTCATAAACGTTATTTTAATCACGGCTCTGCTCTGTTTTAACTTTGTCCCTTACTTTCATGTCTCTTGCCAGAAACTATTGCCATTATTTAGCCATTGCTCTCTAGCAATTTCTTTCTATTCTGCTTCGTACTGGATTACCTTTCTGCTATGCTCACAATTTTCGCCATCTTATGCTTTGACTTAACAAACTTACGTTGTGTTCAAATTGCAGCCAACAAACCATTTGTGTTAAATAAATTTTATGCGGTTTGGCTTTGCATGTGCATAAACCTTTCATTTTAAATTATTAATTCACGAGCCAATTCCAAAACCTTTCTCTACTAATTATCGGTTCTCCCATCTCATTATCAATGCATTTACGATGTTACTATTGTTTACCATTGCAGTTATTTAAAATATCTCAACTCTGTGCTTATTTGAATGTTGATTGTCCTGCACTGCAGTCAGAGCCAATACGTGGGCTTAATACCATTACAGTATATTTAGGTAATAAATTTGAGTTATACCCATAATGCTTATAACTAAGAAGAAATTGGTAACGCTGATTACTGTTTCGCAGTGTGAAACATAACATAAATTAAAGTTGTATTAAAATTAAGATAATAGTTTAATAAACAGCCGGGGGTGGAGCAAACTGTTTATCTTCAAGAACTAAACATCTGTTGACTTTTCATTTATGGCTGGTTAGTAACTGCAGCAGCTCATAATATAATAGGGTAAATACCCCAAAGCAGGCGATCTGGATCAGTGGTGTGCGCTGAAATAGAATCGCTCCGCTGCAATCAATGCATAAAAGGCAGTAAGCCAGCTCTGCATTACAGTAATAAATCCCAGCTCCTTTTCATTGAGGTTGTACCGGAGCCGCGTAAAGGGGTTTCACTTGAATAAACCCGAACTCTTGTATACGCGCTACATAATGGCAGCTACCTTAGCAGGAAAACAAGAAAGGCGGCCACTATGGCGTTATGCGGAATACAATAGTCAAAGTAGGCTTTAGGGAGTACTTAGTGAATATTGCGAGATCAGATAACTGCGATCGTTACCGGAAAGCGCGCGGAAATTTCTGAAATATGCGCTTTTTATATTTATGCACTAAATGTTTTACACAACGTCTCCGCCTTGGCTGCTGCAGGCCTCTCTTCCATCCAGTTTTAATCTGCACGGCTGACGTTGATGTATGTCGGTCAGTTTCAATCTCCAGAAAAATAACTTATGTTTTGGCTTAGGCTTTTGGAATTCAAATTGATATTTAGCTGAAATTGCATAGAAACGCTCAGCTTTAAAATAAAATAGCTACGAGAACTGCTCGCGAAGCAAGTATAATATCACACAACATACCAAAGAGTTCAATTTCACTATAATAATTTACAATCTTAAAATGTCGGACATTCTAAATTTTTCCTTTCCCAATAGACAGAAGTGCTTTAAAATTAAATATTTGCTAAAAATTTAAAATCTATCAATTCATCTTCAAGGTAATTGAAATATACCGGAAAATTGCTAAACAGTTTCTATAAAATCAGCAAACGTTTCCCGCAAATTTGCTCAAGAGTTATCTTATTTGTCAAAAACTTATTGAAAAGCTACTAAATTATATATTGCTAACTCGCTACAAATGTACGTCACAGTTTTTTTTATATATTACGATATTTAAAATACCGTGTATGCAATCGTACATTGTCCTACTAGAAACGTAGTACGAAGTCGTAGTAATTTACTTGCTTTAGGTTGTGTCTACGAGCTCTGATTGGGACATGTAATTATGTAGGACGGTTCTAGCGAATGATATTAAAGTTCACCATATATATTCAGAAGAACTTTGTCAAATTGAAAAACTATGCTGGTATAAGTTTCTAATAAATGTTTAGGGCATTCATTCAAAAGCTTTCAGTATTTTTCAGCACACTCTTTAACACAATTTCAGTAATCTAAAGGAAAACTATATTGAATCATAGCTTTTCAGCACGCATGTAATAAAATGTCAATAAATTTTAGATTTAAATTTAAACAAGCTTTTGGAGAAACGGTTACGGTTTACAACTCATATTTAGTAAATTACCAATACATTTTCTAGAAAATTACAACAAACAATAAGTCGATTTTAACAAGTTTATAACACGCGGCAAATCTTCATAACACTTTAGGTATGTCTGTAGCAAGCTCTTAAAGAGGTTTAAGCAATTTTTAATGAAAGTTTAATGAAACGCAGTAGCAAGTCATTAATGACATTTAAGTAGGATAGAGATCTATTTGCAGCAAGTTAAATTTGCAGGAAATTATTATCAGGTTTGGAAAATGTGCATCACATTTTTTTACAGGTAAATTTTTAATTTTACCATTAGCCCCCACTTCAAATTTAACTACCATACGATCTCTACGCGGGGGTGCGGTTACGATCGCTCTGCAGATGCGGCGGGTTCAAACCCCAGCGGGATATTTTTTTTAAATTGAAAATGTATTTAATTTAGTAAAAACTTGAAGATATGTTTACTCCTAACTTAATTTGATTTTGAAAATTATTTAGTGTCACAATGTCGACGAGAGAAGTTGTGGGTAAAGCCTTTTACAGATTTTTATTAATTCGAAATACATACAAATTGATTTTTACCAAGAAAGTTTCCATAAAGTATCGACGATATTCCAGTGACCTTAAGCAAGTTTACAGCAAAATTTCTATACCATATTCAGTTTGCAATATATTTTCAATAACTCTTAAATATGTTTCTATAAAGCTTTCAATAAGTTATCAGCGATTTTTAATGAAAATTTCAATAAAATTACGGCAAGTTGAAAATATTGGTTTTCAGTAACTTTTTAACAATTTTGCACAAAGTTTGTTGCATACTGTACATTTTGCTGTAGCATTATTATTAGCATTTTGTTGCAAGGTTGCTGAAAGTTTGTTGCAGATATGTCGGTATTTTTTTGCAAGCTTACTAAATATACATGTTGTAACAAGTATGAATACAAAAATTGTGGAAGCTGAACAAAAGTTCTTATAAAGGAATCTTCTAATGTTTAACTTCGTGATATACAGCAAGACAAAATTCCACTGATTTTGTTATATACTGTGCTTCCAGCCTCCAAGAAATATTCTGCAGATTTCTGTCTGCAAGCTCAGAATTCGTTGTAAGTTATTCAAAATGCTTGGTATCTGTTTTTCAAAAATCATTGCAAAGAGATGAAATTCTGTTGCAAACTTGCTCAAAGGTTGCTGCGAACTCACTGGTAGTTTCTCTTTTACTGTACTAAAAATTTTCTGAAAAAATGCTATGCTATTTATTGATCACCCGCTAATATATTTGTTGAAAATGTCCTAAGCGCTTATTGCAACTTTAGTAAAATTGTATTGCTAACTGACTGAAAGTCAGCTACAAAGTTATTAAAAACCTTTTGTAATCTTGCTTCCATTCGCTAACTTCTTTTATAATACGATTTAACTTCCCAGAAAAGTAAGATTTTGTTCTAAATTAATAATAATCATTTTTTTTAATCATTACAAATATGCTAAAATGCGTATGGCAAACTCCGTGCAAATGTGATCCACACTTGATAAAATAGCAGGTTTCCTAAAATGTTACTGGGAATCCACTGATAGTTTTTCTTTAACCCTACTGAGAATATGCTGAAATAGTGATATGAACGTATCAACATTTATTGCTAGCTTGCAAAAATATTTGCTGAAAATTTCTTAAGAATTTATTGCAACTTTGTTAAAAAAATTTTGCCAACTGAAGGACATTGATAATTTGTCGAAAACTTTTTGTAAACTTGTTTGCACTCACTCCAATTTGTATAAGTAATTTGAGTCAAATTCCCAGAAAATATTCTGGAAATGAAAAGGAACCTTTACAAAAACTCGGTAAGCGTTTATTCCACATTTTTTCAAATACTTACTATCTACCTGTCAAAAACGCATTGAAAAATCGCTCAAATATGTCTTGCAAACTTAGTAAGAGATATATTGCACACTCGCAGCTAATGTCTTATACAACTGCTGAAAATTCCCTGCAAATGTGTTTCACACTTAACAATAGTTTATTGCTAATTTGCTAAAATATTTCTGGAAAATTTCCTAACAATGTATTACAATGTTGCTAAAACTTTATTGCAAACCAAAAGGAAGCCTCCTGAAAATTTACTGAAAACTATTTGTAAACCTGTTTGCACTCACTCCATTTATTGAAGTAATTTGCTTTAAACTACCAGAAAATACTATGCAAATTGTTCTCTATAGGTTCAGTTAACATTCGTTGTCAATTTGTTACTACTTATTTGTCATAAATTCATTGCAAAGCCTAAAATGGATGTTGCACACTTATTAAAATTATACATATCCCTGCTACTGTCTTCATACGCTGATAAGTTACTGTACACCCACTGACACCTTTTTAACCTTACTAAAAAGTTGCTGCACACGTGCTTCAAGCTTAAGGAAAACTTGCTAACTTAGTAAAATATTTACTGAAAATACGCTAAAAAGTGAGTTCTACTTTGTAGCGAATTGAATGAAGGCGCCCATGGAAATGTATTGAAAACGCCTAGGAAAGCTTGCTTACACTCATTGGAAGTTTATTAAGAAAATGTTCTGTAAATGTTCCAGTAAATTATTGTTAACTTATTGATATCCGCATTCCAAGTCTGGTAAATATACTATGCCTACTTGGCACACGTATTACAATTTGCTAATCGCTTCATGATTTTTTTTTCTGGAAACATACTGCACATTTCTGCAAATTTATTTCAATTTTCTGAACTTTTGTTATAGAATTTACTAAAAATTCACTAAAACTTGCTAAACCATCTAGGCTCAGTGTAAGAATATTTGAAAAAATAGTAAAAGTGTTGCAAAGTCTATGTAAAATTATTGAAAAGTTTCCTAACAACATTTGATATAATTCTGCAACATTTATGGGAATTTATTCCAAACATACTAGAATTTTGCTGTAAAGTTCTAACTTGTTTGGACTTGCTACAACCATATAAAAAATTTCCTGAGGACTGTTCACATAGTTACTGGGTGTTTTCTAGAAATTGTTCTGTAAATCTGCCTAAATTTACTGCAATACTGTCAATCATTTCTTATAAATTGACAACAATATATTAAAATTCCAGAGAACGTGTTAGAATTTATCTACAATCTTTGTAAACAATGTGTTCATACTATAATTAAAGAATGTGTTGGAAATGCTAAAATGTTAATTAAAAATTGTTATAGCTTCGCTATGAGCTTGCTACAAACATATCTAAAGTTTTTTGAAGATTTATCACAGTTATTGTAAACTTACTAACAGATGTATTCAAAGGTAATTCAAAATGAGTTGCAATCTTGCTAAAGAATTTTTTTAATTGTCTTAGAAATTGCTTCAGCCCCGCTGAGCGCTTGTTACAAATGTACCTACCTATTACTTTCTGAAGATTTTTCACCAATTTACTAAAATTGTCAGGAAATTGAAACTTGCTTAAATGAACTGTAACGTTGTCAACAATTCATTGCAAATTTGAGGACCGTGTGTTGCAAATGTCTAAAAGGTGAGAACTTGTTAAAATTTATCTACAAAGAAGTTATTGTAAACTTAGTAAAAGAGATGCTGCAAACGTAATAAAGGAGGGAGTTGAAAACTTGCTAAAAATGTCCTTGAAACTTGTTGTTAACTTGCTGTAAATATGCTTCAAGCATAATTAAATTTAATTTGCAAAAAAGTCTCGAATTTTCATTAAAAATGGCTTCAGCCCCACTGGAGCTTTCTTCAAACGTATTTAAAATTGTTGTCTGTAAATTTAGCAGAAAATGACCGAGAGCTGTCTGGAAATACGATGAAATTTTGCTTAAATGGACTGTAAAATTGTCAATAATTTATTGTAAATTTCAGTAAAATGCATTTTCACCTTGCTAAAGATGAACTAAGAACTTATTTTTTATCTACAAACTTATTGTGAACTTCCTGAAAGCTGTACTAAAAATGTAAAAAATGGGTTGAAAATTTGGTTAGAATTTCTTTCAAACTCGCTTTAAACGTACTGTAAATGTGCTTTAAACATTGGGACTCAAAGTTGGCAAAAATTTTATAAAATTTTTCTACAATTAACTGCAGCCAATGGTTTACTGTAAAATTGAGGAAATATATTGCTAATGCCAGTTATAAACTTGATGTAAAACATAATTCAATTCCTTTGTAAACCTACTACGCCTAAAATATTTCTACAATTTTCGATAAAAATTGCTTCAGCCTCGCCGAGAGCTTATGAAAACGTAACTAAAACCTTATCAAGATTTATCACGAACTGACTACATATTGTATTGAAATGTTGCTCTAATTTAGTGTAAATCTATCGCAAAGTTAGTAAAGGAGCGTTATATCAAATTTACTAAACAGGAGATGTAAACTGAAGAAATGTCAAAATATTACTGTGAACTTACCGATAAGAAACTACAAATTTGCTTAAGTTTAATTTTCGCTGAAAATTACAACTGAATATAATTGGCTTTACATTTACTACATCTATGCTAAATAATGATGTAAAACTTGGTGAAAGGTTTGACAAAACTACTAACAGCTCACTGTAAACTTTCTGCATTATGTGTTAAACATTTATTAGAAGATTATTAAAATGTTTACCATAATTTTCTAACACTTGAGTACGGCATGTCTGAAAATGTATTGTAAACTTAATTAATATTATTTATAGAAAGTTTATCAAGATGATGCAACACACTTCGTTAACTGTGTAAATTATGTGTTGCCAACTAATTTAAAATTTGTAGAAAACTGCATAGTTGTTTAAATGTTGCAATTTTTCTAAAGAATGTTCGGTCAACTCGCTGAAAAATGGCATAACATTCTTCAAACAACCGCTAAAACACGTACTGTAAGACTTATTATTACTACACATTTGCTGGACATTTACTGTAACTTTCATAAAATAAGGAAAATTGCAGTAGGCTAGCTGAAAAAAGGAATTGTAATGTCGGTAAAAACTACCCAAACCTTTCTAGAAATTTGTTAAAAAACTTCTCTGTAAAATTCCTGATTTTTATATTACTGATAGGCCTAAGGTCTTTAGTATAGTTGGGTCAAAACTGCTTACAAAGAGAAAGTGCAGAAATCATGGCACAAATTAAGCCATAATCTCATATACAGGGCCTAAAGGTAAATTAATGCAACTTCCAATGTGCATCATTACTAGTACGACAATGTACAACCGCATAATCTAATGATATCTTAAATATCAGTACTCTTATTCGGCGCTTAAACATTCTCACTTGCTTAAGGATAAACTAATAAACATTTAGTGAAAAAACGATGCCGAAATCAATTTGTTTAGAGGTAGATGACGTACAGAGACAAGATTTAAATGAGCAGAAAAAATGTATACCTTGCCCTTTGTTAAATCATGAATAGTCCACGTATTTGGAGTTTAAATAATTTCACTACTAACTGATTTTGAGGATACGAAGGTAGGAAACAATAATAAGTGATCGCTCTGGTCACCATTGTGACCAGGCTGTTTATGTATGTGAAAAATTTTTGGACAGTTAAACAGTGAAAAACCTACATCATACTGTTATTCTACCAAACTTCTACACTTAAATTTTCTGTGATAAAATGCGCGTTGAGACTGATTTCTGAACTAGAACGTTGCGAGCGCCGCTACTGCCAAGTAAATTATTTATGTAGAAATGCAGAATGAAGCGACGAATGGATTACTTTATAATACATGCAATTTTATGCGACCGCTGCGCATATAAATATTTACCAGCAATTTAACTCGCTAGAAATTATTAATGTCATAAAGCGGAAAACTGCACATTTAACAAACTACAGACATTTAACATACAACTTAGAATTTTCTTAGGCTGCAAGGAATAACGTATTGCTTAGTTTTGGAATATACAAACACCCCAAAGGCAAAAATATTGTACATTGTATTATTGTCTCTGCATATATTTCCATAGATGTTGTTTTTCCATTAAAATCTAAACGCTCCTTTTACAATAACAACTTGCTTCATAAAAGGACAATGCCGTTTATCCAGTGCAGTGCGCTCTTAGAAGTATCTAACTACAGAGATAATAAGAAACACATTTGAATGCTTTGGATATCTTATTTTATACCTACTACTTAAGCAGGCTTTGAAGGAGATATTTGTAAGCACCAAGCCGTTTGAAATGCAGGCTTGCAAACAGTGTTACCAACTCGTATATCGAAATACTAAAGCATATGTGTAAAAAAATCCATAATGCTCAAACCGAGTGTTAAGTTATATTTCAATTTTCCAAACAGTGCTCACCCCCTTAATTATATATTGATTTTTTATTATTCTAATAATTGAAATCATGCATTATTAATACAACACATATTTCCAAATTTTGTGACATTATTTATCTCCATCAACTATAACTTTAAATTTATAAATGTCATTTCACAATTTCAAGTCAGTATTGACGTACTAACGATACTTGCCCTTGGAAGATGGAAAGATTTCATTCCCAATGCTAAATTTGTTTGTTGTATTGATATTTACCTTACTTGCACTACATTACTTATGATATGTTTGGGTTATTTCTCAACTGGTAACATTGAAACACTTAAAACTACATTTTCAAAAGATATAATTTTCACTAATCGTAACTTTCAAGAATATCACACTATTTCACAAATGGAAAATGTGACTTACGTAAATATAGATTTGATCCTGGTTTAGTTTGTATCAAAATGCCGATAAAATATCTGTGTATATATGTACACGCTGCTCATTTACAATCTACTCTCTATTATATGAAGAAATAAGTATGATCAAGAAAAAACCCATGCATTAACGATTCTCTTGCACATCCTATGAAACCTGTAACGATACGTTTGTTTCACCCCTCCGTCGAAATGTTAAATGTAAATAGTACGTCTCGTACGCCTTAGTATTTATATAGTTATTTGTCCTGTATCTTCACCTAGCTAGCTCAGTATACATGAAGCAAGACGTGGTTGCGAAATATCACTATTTTTCAAGAAAACTGGTATGGACTTGTAGTGTTCTCGGGCTGAAATTTGCTTCAAAAAAATGCACTACAGAACCTATTTACTTACTCAAATACATTTGCCTTAAAGCACATAGAAAACAATAAAGAAAACAAAATACAATAGTATTAAAACTTAGAACGACTGGCTATTTCTAAATACAAATGTACTTATAGTCGATTTGAAGTAATAGCATTACTATAGCTTTGGGACTACTCGCATCTACACTGAAGCATACACAAAGCAATATTAAAAATGCGCCCAAATAACTTTATATATTTAATAGCGCGTACGTTAAATTGCATAGAAAGTACAGCCCTGTACGTGATTGCCTGTATAAAAATTCGGCGCAATTCAGGTATGTATTATTTGTCTATGTTGCGCATTCCTTTGCTCTGGCGAAATTTGCGCACAGCTAACCGCGAACACTTATCGCGTAACTACAGCCATTTCCTATATTAGATTACAGTTGGGCTTGAGAACTGCAACGCACCCTTAAATTGGGTTCGCCTTCAATTGCGCCATTAAACTTTGAACGGTGCGGTACGTGGAAATTTAACACACAAGATGCGGCGGAATACCTTGACTGCTAATTTTGGTGCCGCGATGACGGCTGACGTCACGAACGCCTCGTAACGTGTCAAAAATACCTTCGGGGTGTTTCACTATACTTTGTCCACAATGAAAATGGCGATTATAAACATGCACACAATGTACTGAGAACAGATTACGTACATTCAGCTCAGGGAAATGCCCGCAAGCTACTGAAGTTACGTTCTCACCGCTCCGCGATGTTAGAAGCATCTCGATGGGTCACTGTGGTATATTACAACGCTTAAGCCTAAGTAACAATAAACGGTCATGTAAATACAGACTGGTTATTTATGCGAACAAAAACAATTCAGGAAAGGGATGCCAGCTGCCCGTTTCAAACGGCGACGATGATGTTAATTTCCCTTGTCTGTGGACTGTAGAAGGTGAGCCAACCATTGCTCATCCGCTTTTCCAACTTTAAATGTTTTAGAGATTCGACAGCATGATGAGCAAAACTTCAAGTTCAAATCGACCTTACCATTATGGACAACGGCCATTAAAGCCTGCATTCAGACCTAATGTGTTTCGAATTTGAAAAATTGGAGTATTGCTAGTTCCAAAAACGGTAAAACAAATTGTTCTTTCTCTCCTTAAAACCGCAATTTCCTCCTGTAAAATCCATAGGCTCTGTTTCCGTCTTCTTCTAGGCCGGCTAATAGGTATTCACTCCCTTGGTTTGTTGTTCCTTTTTTTACCATCCTGTGGCTATGTCCATTATATTTTCATGATTCCTTTCTTCGTTGTTTTTACGTCTACATTATTTACGCTACTCTTCTTGCTTTATCTATTAGTCTTCTTGGAGCCTTCATTTTAGTTGTTGTGATAAATTAGTTATTATTTGTCTTGTTCTCTCTTCCATTCGCAGAAATTTAGCGCTAGATAATGAGTTTAGATACCCTGCTATTCCGCTGTCTTATTTATCTGACTATCTAACTGCAACTTAAATTTAATTTCAAGGTACTATACTTCCATAACTTGCTGAATATTTTTCCAAAAATAGCAAATTTTCATCACAAAAGCTCTATAGATGGTTATCTTGTTGCTTCACTGACATTATTTTACTAGTAATCAAATAATGTATGCACTTAGACAAATGGAGAAACAACCAAATTAACGCTATGCGACTGCCGATGACTTTAGCTGGAATTAGCTGGACTGAGTTGTATGTGTGAATCGATAGCAGATCGGGTAACGTTATTGTGGCTGTTTCTTCATTTGTGCACTTGTATACTTCTTTTTCTTATTATAGGCCATTTGCTTGTTTTCATCACAAAGTGGTTCTATGGGCCCTCTTTCCCTTAGACCGGGTAGGTGAATACGTGGATAGCCTTGCCTGTCGAAAGTGATAAAGAGTTTCCGTGGTGTTAACGACTACCGCAGGTATTAGCGTGGTAGCCGGGGAGAGTACGATTTTTAAACTTTACAGTCGCTGAGATTCAAGCCCGGTCCGGCCGTAGGTCCACTAATGACTATATTGCGCTTTCTCTTTATTCTTTGCTGCATTTTTCACTTTTTATTCAACTCCTCTCACTTTCATTTTTCTCTAATATCCCGTAACCTGAGGAAATTATTACTAAGATCCGCTTTAAATCGTGGATGTATTTATCTTCTCGCCTTCTATGTGTTTTTGTACTTATTTTCTTTCTTTCCTATTAAATTTCAGTTTCTAACTCGTGAAGTGAGGGTTGCAAACTTTACAATTTCAGAAAGTTATGCAGAGGGTCAACACACAATAATTTGTAAAACTTTAGCATTTCGTTGTACTTAATGTATGCGGTCGTACATTGTCGTAGGTAAAAATGTGGATGTACTTTTTTACATGTGTGATTGGTTGTTATGTTGCTCGTTAATGCACTTTTAGTTCTAAAAGTTAATAAGGATTATGTCTTTATTGTGTCTGTGATAATTTTCACTTCTATTTATTGTTTTAGTACCCTAAAATAATAAATTGCGTGCAAAATTATCACATGCAAGCTGTAAAAAATCGTCCTTAAATATCGGGATTTATATTTCTCAATACATGTTCACCACTGCGCGATTAATTGCAAGTATTGATTCGTGACAGCCAATTCTCGCCGTTTCTCATTTGGGTGGCGCCACTGGCGCTGGCATGTATAAATTAAAAATTAACGCCATTGTGAGGAGAGAATCACGTCGGCGGCGCATGCATGCTGAAAATGTAGTCCTATTTATGCACGGCGACCGGTGGGTTAGCGTGGACAGTATATCCTAATTAGGGGAGTTAAAACGTGCTGCCCCTTGTGCTCATCGGCGTTTCGAGAAAGACAGCCGTGTCGGGACCCCAATACACATGTTCGACGCAGTATCCATATAAATCGCCGTGATTTATGCAGCGCGATGATTGCCACGGAACAATTGGTTGCATCTGAATAGCTGGCTTGCATAATGTTGGCAAGCCCGAATTGATTAGACTGTGGTATTTCTTTCATGACATGTCGCAACCACTGGCGCTCGCCGGCGGTTCATAGATCACTGGCATTCCTGCTGTTCAGTTATGCTGTTGGTTGATAAGCAGCCCTACTGTAGTTCTGTCTAAAAACAGAAGTTAGAGGAATGTACCTAATTAGGAAAATCATACATTTTTAGAAACACAAAGAAATCTCTTCTTTTCCTAGCTGCATTAACACGAGCGCTCCATGCTTCTCTTGCGTATCTTTATTCTTTGTGGAGGATGGCATTCAATTAGTTTCGTAAGTTACCACCTTTCATTCCCTATCCCAAGCATATTTCCATACCGCCTTTGTAGTTTTGTTTATATTTCGTTCACCACGTCTGTGCTTAATCCCTTTCTGTGTTTTTCACTCTATCGACTTTAGTTAGACCACAGCCATGTCCATTAATTTAGTAAGGTTTTTTTATAGTTTCCCATACTTCCACTCCATGCGTACTAATACTCTTCAAGTTGATTGTTATGCTTCATAAACTGCCAACTGCAACTGCAACTAATCGATCTTTCCTGCTCTACTCTACTACCAATTAGATTATATAATTGCCAATCATGAAACTAAACATCAGAGATGTGACGGCTATGAATGACCCGGAATGCTGATTATATATTCCTGTAGGCAAATAACTGAGTTAGAAAACACTAAGAGCACCACCACTGAAATGACCGAAGTGATTTTCAACTTCAATAGCTCATATGGTACCTTGGAATGATACTTTCTAAAAAGGCGTATTCGCATATAGAACAATGCTGGACTGACAGTGGTACGACTATTGGCACATTAAACGAAAATGGCAACAGACAATAGTTAGTAGCCTGGGAAGAAGTAAATCAATGGAGGGGTAATATAAGAGCATAAAATACATAGAAGATACTTAAAGGACAGACATTAATCTAACTGGCGTACAGCAGTGAATAAATTATTATCAGCAGGTAGAATTTATAGAGATAGACGACACTTTAGGTCACGAATTATTTTCCGTTGACATAGATTTCTCCCATTTCTAGCTTATAACTTTGCAATATATTGCGTGTTATACCTAGAGGTTTTACTAAAACCTAGATATAATAAATATTTGTATTTTTACAGTTAGAGTAGTGTTGGAGAAGCGCGGGGCGATGAAGGCTGTGCGGAGAGACTGTTTTGTGTGCATCTATTAGGTATTCAATACTTCTGTCTTATCAAACAGCATGCCAGCTGATAAAGCGTTTACGCATTCCAAGTCGATTGCAGAGTAAATAGCTTCAGTGTATGTGGTTTAAAGAAAACATTTTCTCTACGCCTCTCATGTCCATGTATGCTTTGATAACTTTTGTATACCTTCTCTCTTCTATACCACATTTTGCGCGTATTTCTGATACAAGTCCAACATCGTTGGAATCCATGATAACAGACGTATTACCAAACCACCCACTCAAGGCAACTCTATCTGAGCTGCAACTTTCCTCCATATCACCACCTTGACCGCTGAATGCTAATACATAATAGCACTACAATAAACTGATGATAAATAAGTGTAATACTTCATTATAATTTGGATAGCAAGCTGTGAATACCCAAAACAGGCCCGTAACCAGGAGCATTCCACGGGCGAGCTTAGCTACTTTGGAGGAAGAAGTGGGTTAACACTAAAACGATCAAAACCAAATACGGGTGCCACCAACTTGACTGTTCTACAACTCGCGAATCTAGGTTGGAACTCCCCAGTGATCTGGTAATCGCAACTTACATTAAAGGGAGCTATATCAAAATTACATCTATCAGACGCAAGCTTTTTGGTAAGCTATAACTGATAGAAAATGGAAAAGACATAAATTGATAGTGATGAAAGTAATATTTATTTTGACTACATGCAGACCAATAATATAGAGGGTAGTTCCTGGTACCGAAATGATATACCTTAGCTATGGTATTTAAAGACAAAGTGCGTACGTAATTGACACAAACTCAATACTAAACCCGCGTCGTGTACACGGGGCGTTCACAAGATAATGTTATTTTTAAATATAAGCTTTACACCTAAACACACAAAGTTCAAGGTACGTACAAAATACACATCAGTTAATAATACATCAATACGTCAATAAGTCAAAACATAGAAAATAAAATTATGATATTGTAAGTTTTCAAAGTAATTTATGTTAGTATACTTTGAATTTCGGCAAAATATTTATTTAAATAAAAGCAGGGTTGTAGCTTATCTGTAGTACTCTGCGTCGTATGAAAAGAATCAGAGTAGCAACGAGAAACTACAATATAGCAACCATAATCCATAATCTTCAAGGCCAATCCATCAATACAAGTATTAAACCATGTACAATATTGCGAAAATCCGGAAATCTGAAAGTACAGAAATATTTCGACACGAAATAATTAAAACCTTCATTACGAAAACACCAACACCTTAAATGCCAACGCAATTGGATTACAGGCGCGGGACACATATAGAAAAACTAACTTCAGATGTAAATTGACTTAGCGTTCCAAACCCCGCCTTGAGTAGAGTAATCGACAGGTGGTGAGTTAAAAACCATCATAAAAATGGGATGAAAATGCATCAGAAAATCACCAACAATTGCTGAACGACAGGACTCACCATATATACATGCTATTTTCAATAGGTAGGGTTTTCCCAAAATTCCTAACCAACGTCAAGATTGAAAAAATAATGGAAATGTAACAACCAATAAATAAAAAATCGGGTCTCGATTTCTATGACGTATTTTTATTAATTTCGCCGGAAGTTCTTTCATTGAAAGGCAAACGATAAGTTGTTCGACCACCACAGTGTGACAAAATAGCACGCGCAGATTCGACTAAATACGCAAAACATTGCATTAGCGAGAATGAGTTGTCAGGTACTGTCACTTCTAAGAGACTAGAAACACCGCCCCTTTGAAATTCACAAATACTTATCCAACCTCCAAAACTACAAAAGAGACACTGAATTTGAAATAGGTAAATATTAAACTGCCGGAATTAACTAACCAAGATGACGCTTTCAGAGATGGTTAACCAACCCATGAAACATGACAGCTCGAGAAAGGAGATTGCGAGAATTCAAATCAAACGCCTACCTGCAACCAACCTCAACGTTAACCGTGGCAGATAAAATCACTTATATCCTTTGAAATTCGCATAGCCGTTAAGTAGATTTTTGGAAAAACAAAGATGCGTTACATCGCTAGGACTAGCGTTAGTAGAGAAAGCAAAACATGTTAAAATGAACGTAACACTTCGTTTCTTCTTTTTTAGTTGTCTATCACTAGTGAATGGTGGACTGCAAAATCTGCCGAAGCGGGCAGTACCTGAACAATACATTTGTTTTCCGAGAACTTGTAATTCATTGTAATTAGAAAAGTAATGATCTACGTAAATTTGAAAATTACCATAAGCGTCCAGCTCTTCTTCACAAAGTTACTTTGTCGAGCCGTGGTACAATAAAAAATGAAACATAGTTTCACTTTGACAAAATAGGACAAATATCGTGGCTCCTTAATGACTAGACATGATTTTTATACATAATATATTATTTTACGATCCACTGTCCTTTGAAGGGCACCATTTGTTCGTCGATAGAAAGTTTAGTTTCAAGTGTCAGCGTTAGTATTTTTCTTAATAATAGCATAAATGTCGTTGATGCAACCGTGACATTTAGAAAATGAAGATATTCTCACAATTCCCAAAATATGTCTACGTGCACTCTATTTGCTATAAAAAAATTTAATTATCGATTGCTTCCAGTAGTATCTTACTCTGGGATAATGAAGATTTTTCAGGGGTCTTAAAATTTGTTTTGTTGTAAATCTAGGCATCATCTGAATGGCGTATAAATGTTTTCTACCATAATATCAAAGAGGCGATCTGTAAGATAACTGATGAATAACTCCACAGAGGTTGCTAATTTTTCCCAAGGTTCCATCGTAGGTTCGTTCCACTTAATTGGTCGTTGTATGTATATTACATCCTCCAAACGTCTTCTTTACAATTTAAATAGTGGTGTTTGAGTATGCGGCATTTTTCCTTTTTATTGTCATCTTCTTGTTTTGGTTCCGATGGAATGGTAGCAGTACTAGGTCTACTTGAGCAGAAGGTTCAGGCTAGGGCTATAAATCTATCCGAATATCGTGTTGCGGTGATCTTCATTTATTAGTTGTAATAATAATAATTCCTTCAGACTGAGGTTTAATTTCAGGTACAGGTTTAGATTTTATCGCAGGTACTACATTATCATCTTACAGTTCCTCAGTTTTATCATCCGCTGTCCGTTCATCTAGGATGCATCTTATTGCATTTTACGCGGCGAGGTGAGTAATAACGTACTGTAGAGAAAAGGAGCATGGATACTTTATAAGAAAAACAAAGCCGCTCTTACAGTAAAGAGGGAGGATCAAGTCAATTATCTTAGACACTATCCAAACTAAAAACAAACCAATGGAATGAATGGATGTTTATCGAGGACATTTGGTGGGCTATGAGTAAAAGATGATTCCGAAAAGAAAACAGCAACGACAGAAGAAGCTAGAAGAACCTCGTCGCGACAAAGGCGGGAAATGTCAGAACGACGGCGCGAACCATTCAAAAATTGCGCCAAACGGATCCAGCTCGAAATACAACGCTTTCTGCCCGTCACCCGGTTCTCTGTTTTTCTTTCCAATCTAAAGTTGAAATTGGTGCAATTTTTATTCCTTCTTTCGTCTGTGTTTTTCGTTGCGTGGTCGGCCCATTTTCACTTGTTTTATGTTTGCGACTTTCATTCTTTGGCGAATATCCTCATTACTTAATTTTATGTCTCTGTATTTCTGATCCCTTTATTTGCCTCAGATTTTGCAGTGTTTTCCTGTTGTATTTTTTGTTTTTCTCATATTGGTTTGCTCAATTATTTAATTTTCAATTTTGGAATGAGAATTAAAAATACTAAACCGTAAACTACTCTTGTAATTTCTGTTCCCAACGGTAGTTTTCGAATTGTTACAATTTTAGAATGACACAATTTTTACTATCTGCTAAAGAAATAGTTTCGCGGAAACAAACATGACGAAATGAGGGCGCGGTTGCGCAACCCTGTCGGCCCCATTCCGGCTGACAAGGTAGCACAGGTATGTAAAAATAAAAGCCCTTACATAAGTTAATGATATTAGGGCCTCTGAATAAAGTGACTGCTGCGATTTGGCAGCGCGCGTGCCGGCTGGTAAGCTGCAATTATTTTTACGTCCAGAGTGCCTAGGAACTCCATGAGAAAACTTTTCTGCAACATCTGTCTCAACTACCTGCTCAACCGGCTGTTAGACAGCTTGTTTGGAAGCCGTTCAAATCGCTGGATGAGTATGTTGTGCTGTCAATTCTAGTTTTCGTCTCTTAAATTTCGGATTTGCTTGCTTCAGGTTCTAAATTCAAATTCAACAACCTTGCACTTTAGCTCCTCCAGGATTTAGGTAACTTTATTTGAAAGTTGCTTGCTTGCGTTTATTTTTAAAAGGTGCCGCTTGCCAAAATTACTCATAGCCTGTAATAAATGTACTAGGCATTACGTCTCAAACAAATGGATATTTATTCAATGTTGGCTGACAATTCCATATACCCTTGTTAAAAAACATGGTTTTGATAATGACATTAACCTTCACATGTTAGTGTTATATTTAGTACACCATTCGGGTAAAATGTAAATACCATTAAGCTTTTAAGCCGGGCCTTTTGTACAAAAAATTGATTTTCGAGTGAATGAGCAAATATGTTATTACAAAGGAGATGGTTCAAGATAAGATACATTAAAGTATAAAACAGGCAGAATATTGAATATTTTGGAGAAATATGCTTTTAACTTTTACAAATACTTGTGATTTGTGATATATCTTATGAAGAGAGGGAATCAAATTGGTAATAATGTCTAGGTACGTTCATTCTCCAGCGGCCGCAAATATCATGTGCATAATTCACTGGGATGTTTCCGGCAAAGATATTTACGGCAATAGTTTATTCTAGATTTTTAATAAAATAATAGCTGCAGCTCGTAGCATATAGATAAAGCGTCTCCCAGGAGAAACCCCGTTTACGACAGGCTTAGAGAAGTTGCAGTAGCTTAGCGAGACGGGGGATAACGTAGATTTAAATAAAGTGGGGCTTACTCGCGATAATCAAATGAGTTATATCTGGAAAAGATATACCCCAACACGACTACGTTGCCGACTTCACATATGCAAAATGGGCGTCAAATTATGCATGTAAAAATATAAATACCTATAACATGTTAAAAATGTGCGGCTATCCCAGCGGCTAAAGTTAGTCGAGAACTGCGGGCTTGTAAATGGAAGTCGTATTTGGTGGCCAGGCTTTGATGAAAGCAAATTGCGTAGCTTTAAGATTATAAACGGGCTAATTAGCGTTGTTTTACACGCAATACGGCGGGAGACCATTTCAGGGATGCGTCGTATTTGAATAAATATGAACAGCTGTCATTCAAGGTTTGGCTACGAGCAATTCGCGTAGATCTACATGACGCCAACAACCTATTTCGTCAGGTTTGAGTCGAGATACGAGGGTTCGTCTAAATATAGTCGTTCGAATATTAATATGAAAGTCTGCTGCAATCGAACGGCAAGGGAACGAAAAAATAGATTGGTAGGCTGCATATATCCATCAAAGGTCGTAAATTAACGAAAGGATCTCTCAAATAACTGCAATCAGGGAACTATAACGATTATCTATATGCAACTGCTCTGCTTGAAGTCAATTGCCGGACCCCTGCTATCTTGTGGCGAGAACTTGGATGAGGCGAGTTACCGAGTCAGTGGCGATGCAACGTTTTAAACTGCCCTAACGAGCAAAATGAAGACATAATTTACCACGGGAGGACATAAACCGGCTATAAATACCAAGAAGTAGAAAGAATAATTATTTTCTTGGTGTAGTTGAAATATATCCTAAAATGAACAGTAGCAGCAACAACATATCTTAACTCCTTTTTTGTCGAGGTTAGAACTTCTTAACGCATCACAATATTTGCATATTCTTCAAAATGTAAAGTGAGTTTTAGAATATATCTGCACTGTTAAACGATTGGGGGCTCAAAACGAAACGTTATAAAAATGTATTTTAATTGGAAGGAATAATTATGAGGGCCAAACATAGTCGGACCTAGCGTATTCGTCGAAAAAACGAGAAGGTAGTTTTCTTCGGGTCACTCGGATTTGTTTCTGCTGTGCTCTCTCTGGTACAGGACCCAAAGATTTTTTTATTCATATGACCAGCATTTAGTCGAACAATCTCATGTACCACCCCTTAGTTCTGAAGTTCGTCCTGTATAGGGCTGACAACATGTCCAAGTTGATAGTATTGCTTCACAGGTAGACAGCTACTTTTGTTTTTGTTGATTTGTCCTACCCTTGTACGGTTGTCATGGGACAGGAAACCAAAGAATTACTCGTCAGAAAGGAATTGTTCACGAAGACCTAATTCAGGGCTAGTGAAGGGGTAGCCATGCAAAGAGTTACTACGACCTTACCACTCATTTTATTCTTCTTTTTTAGATGTACCTTTTCTATAATTTTCTGAGCGTCTGGATACAAGGAAGTTATAGACAAAACCAAACAAGGTGCACTTTCTGAAAATGTTATAGCTTCCTTTTTTGGCCATTATAATCTCGTTCATTAATAAATTGGTGACACTCATTTTCCACATCTATACACTGCTCCCTCACATATTTCAAAAGTGATCTTGTTTTGTAATACGCATCACCGCTAACTTCCCATTTGTCTGCAAAATATAGTTCTGAGCAAATCGCTTGATGACTTTTCAGAAGCATCGTATTTGCTTTCTGAAAGAACTTAAGTTGTTCGCTCCAGTAATTTGTGTAATGTAGTAATCTGTATGACAAGCTAAAATGAATTCTTGGTTAGGAATTTTTACGTAACATATACAAAATAAATTTCTAATTTCGTGTTGTTGTAAAACAAATTCAACGTAAAAGTTTGTTGGTAAAACAAATGCAACGGGTAGTGCAGACATTTTCTTGGTAATCTCAGGCGTTAATTGGCTCTTCCTGATTTCTGTTCCGCCTGTTAGTAATGCGTTCGTGATTGCTTCGTATTGCATCACGCCCATAATACTAGAATGTGCATTTAAATGATTGCACTTAGGACTTCTAAGCCCGATCGCCAGCTAAGGAGTGAGTTTGGTTGCATCGCCTAGCGTTAAAGGCTTTAACAGCGGATATTTTCTTGCACTTTTTTCAGCGGACTACGCGGCAAGCAAGTTATCCTCTTAGTGAAACAAACCATAAGCATCTTCAAAGTACATTCGGATACCTGGTGACGCATAAAATTTCCTACAACTGGCCTGGTGCGTTTGTGCTTTAAACAACGTCCATATTGAAGGTTATGTTGCCAACTTGTACTAAATTAATTGCTTAACGTTTAATGAGCGTCAATCCTGTTAGCTTTTGAACTAACTCATTGAATAGCTTAAATACTTGATAATTTTACTAGCTCTAATGCCGTATCTATAAGTTACTTTGTAATAAAGTGCCTCAAGTGGCTCTAGTGAGGTATACTACTTACAGAACTTACGTTACAGAACCTGGCGCCCATTAGCTAACATTGTACTTGTACCGATTGACCATTTGCTTTGTATGTGACTGACGGCCACTCTACCATTGTAGCCCCACTCTTATTTTACCAGTTTCATATGATAATATTGGGAATTCTAATCTTATTTTATTATACCTCTCGGTTAATGTACATAATAATGGGTAGACATCTTTACTATTACCTTTAACAGCTCTATGGAAGTAAAGTTATTCATATTTTCCATAGGATACCCAGTGCATTGCATAAAAATTACTATTTTCCGCGATGCTGGCGATGATATCATGGGAGAAGACGACCTCCGGTCGGCACACTCCTGGAAATTGCCTTCTGGTACATCAAGATTCTCTTTCTATACTTGTGGTTTGCGGACTTTTCCGGAAATAATTGATAGTAGATCAATTTCTAATCCTAATCACATCCCTAGTCAGGTGAAAATCTTTTCCTTGTCAGGAATATCTATCGGAGAATAGGAATATGTCGGGGACTTTCACGTATCTGCTGTCGGAAATTCTGAGCAACAGAGGCTGCCACCTGAAGATCTACGAGTTGCAGCGACAGCTGTGGAAGGTCTCCCGATGGTCGTATCTACTATTGAAGGTTTTCGAATGTTTGGCGAATTTTTGGTGATACCGACAGGACCTATACAATACAAACTGTTTTATTACAGACTCAAGCAAATTTGCCAAAGGGCTTCATTCAAGCATTCTTCAAGTTTGACAGTAATTCTAGCTGCTTATGAATATTATCTTAACTTGACTGTCTGCTTAAAGTACTAGCACTGATATATTGCCTCAATTAGTTCTAACTTGAACCCTGCAACTTTGTTAGATAGCTTTTTGTACAGTTAAAGCCTCGATACGAGTATTTCAAGAACTGATAATGGGTATTTGAAGAAACTTCCCCTATAAATAATAAATCGTATAACTTAAATTTTCCATAACTTGATATCTTGGCGTCCTTTGAGAATCGCGCGGATAAAAGTTTCATTGTATTAGTATTTGCAGAAAAACGTTAGTACTCCGGATCAATATCACTTCAGCAAATGAGTTCGGCTCCTGCTGAAAATATGAAGTTGTTCGAACGGACACCGAAGTGTTTGCCATCGGAGTTTGTTTCCACTGCAAATGCACTCCGCGAATACAATGAGCCAAATTGCGATATGGTTTTTATTCAAAATTTGCGTACAAAATCACGTTGCTGTACAGGCGTGTAGTGGACTCTATTCAAAATTCAATGTGTATTAACAATGCATTGTCAATCACGAAAATACTTCAACTTTCATTCCGTGACAATTGCGTTCGTATGCATGGACATGTGAAATATGCGGGCATGAATATTTTATGAGAGTAATTATTTCGCTTCACAATTTTCATATGTAAAAACATTTCATTACGGCCTCAGCGGCCACGAATTCTGGGCGTCGATTGCTGTGTGTGGGACTCGAACTTCCAGCAATTAGGTGCTAATACGCTCGACTCAACTTCTTCAGAAATTTTCTGCTTGCTATTCAGGGTGAGAAGCAATTTTTAACGAATTACTCCACGAATTACGCGAACAAAGTATCCGGGGAATTCAAGAGAGAAAAAGTGTTTGCCAACTTCTAGTTTTTAAAGGGCAAACAAACCAAAGTTGAAATATGCATATTTCAGCTATTTAACACGTTTGCGCGACTAATTAAAAAGCTTGTTTCCTTCGCAAACACTATTTAAGAAGTTCGTCGCTTTCAGATGTAAATTTAGACCGTCTTATAGGGTTGCACAACGGAGCTACAGAGTGCTTAATTGGAATGCAGGCAGTGTTTGCACCCTACATCTGCGTTGCAACTAACAAATCTCGTGATTACCTTACATGCTTTCTAATTCTTCTCACTGCGGCCGCTGGTTTTTTACCCACCATTAGAGGAATTGCGACTTATCGTGCTCACTCATGCCCACATGCATATGAGCATTGCAAGTTCTCCTGTAATTTGATTAAGTGAAATCCCATTACGCCACGAGCGATTTGTCAAAAATCGATTAAGGAAATTGAGGCGTATTATAGCAAATAACTTCTTGCACCCAGTAATAATATAGAAATGTATTTGCCATTTCGAAGATTGGTTGGTAACTTTAATGCCTATATTAGAATAATTTGATTTTAATTTACAAGTACTTCGTGAATTATTACTAAAATATTTGGAAGCCCTGTATAGGTAGGTAAGTCTTGCAAATGGAAAAGGTAATAATTCCTTCTTAACATTCTTAGTTCTAATACTGCTTAGAAAATGCATTTTCCCAACATTGTTAATATCCAACTGTATTATCTTGGAAAGCCTAAAATCAGTCAGCCCAACTTGTCAATGAAGTAGGCCACATAGTATTTAATTTGTATTCGGTCTACCTAGAACTTTCTTCAGCGCCGACAAGAAAAGTAGTTCTGTTAAACAGGAACAGATTATTTTTAGTCACTTTAATCTTGCAAACTAAAGTGAATCTCTATCTTAAATTGGCACCATAACTGAGACAGAAACTTTATATGAATAACTACTACGTAACAGCAACTAAGACTGTGACTTTGATGGTGATTTTGTAGTTGTAATGACTTGTAAGTAGTCTTCCAGGTATTAGAAATGTCGGAACCCTCGGCACGATCTTAAAGTATTAATAATTTGAAGGTGGCTAGCGATCGTAGTGGCTAATTTATGTTACTGAAAAGTTGAATTTACGTTGAAGTAGTATTCGCAGTTCTGAACACATGCACAATCCGTTTAGAGTTATGAAACTTGTAAGTAATATTTATTAATGTTAAAAACGCTTACGCTTCCTGCAGTTACGAATGTCAGTGTTCACGGTTACTATAAAGTGCGTGTCGTCTCATAAATTAACCGTGAAGTAACCTTCTGTGTCAATACATTTTGCAAGTTCTTTCTTAATTTTAATACATCGTTGAAATAATGAAAAATTGCAGGGCATTTGAGGGCACATGGGTACTGCGACCATTTTCCTCCGGAGCACTGGCAACATTCGATCTAAAACTTTTTCTTGAAGAATAACAGGTCACAACAGAATGTCGTTCTTTTTCCATTGATAGGTAACATCAATGAAATCAATTCTTTTTCTTTTTTTGAGAAACAAAATTCACTAATTCAAGAAATGTTTATTGGTAACTTCTTACTTATCTTTTATTCTATATTTAATCGAAACACATAAACAATGTGTGCTACCGCGTGGTCATCTGAACAAAACGGAAAGTAAAAAATTAGAGAGGTTAAAGTTCGAAGTGGAACCCTGAAGTGGTAACGGTAACTTTGAATAGGTAGTTGTGGTAGGCTCAACTATATGGGACTTTAAAGTGGCGCTGCAGTTTCCTTCGGTACTTTGAAGTAAATATAACTTGAGCGTAATTTCTTTGTACTTCCTGTCACACTATCGTTAAGTGGCAACTACTTTCAAGTAATATTTACGAGTTCAAAAGTATATTTTCTGAAATACACCATTTTTATGGGAAAAACTTGGGACATAATTATTTAAAAACATCGTCACAATGACTTTAACAAAGTAATAACGCAACCACGACGTCTTGTGGACGTCGCATAAACGTTGAGGTCACCAAAAATTATTCCTCATTTTGGTCGCGTACACGTAATGAGAACGTTCTTATGACGTTCCCGGGACAAAACACTTTAAAGTTTCTGCAATAATTGAGCTAGGTGGAATGTAATTTAAATTACTCAAATTACTATCTTTGTTGAAAATACAACGCTGGCTCATCAGCGGTGTTACTGGCAATATTTCTTGAGTCTAACTTCTAACTGAAGTAGGTGTTCAGGTGAATACAAACTAAAAGCGGCGTTCTCAGAACTGCAAAGTTTTCAAAATACTTTCTTAGATCAGCCTATGCTTGAAGGCTAACTAATTCTCTTGGTAACTCAAATTACACACATTTACTTGTTGAAAAGTAATTGTTGTTCATGTTCGTTTGGGGTGAAATGTGAGCCTAATTTTTGTTGAATATTACTCAGATAAATTCATTTACCAATTACACAATTTCCAATAGGTTGCCTACTCTAAATGTATCCTTGACAACTAAACTAAATTCATATGTAATTCAAATTTGACAAATGTATTATTAAATTGTTACAAAGGCAATATCGCCTAAGGTATAACAAAAGTGTAACGGTACGTCTTGTTCTTCCCCTCCGTGGATACACTAAACTTAAAACAAGACGGTTCGTACGCCTTAATATTCCACTAATTATTTGACCTTTTTAACCCTGAGCTAGCTGATTGAACATGGAACTTTTCTATCTTTCAGTTAGTGGCTTATAAAAGATCACTATTTCCCAAAATGCGAATCTACTTTAAAACAATTCAGAAGAAACGCCAATCTTAGATTGCATCGCCCACTCTTGGCTGGCGTGATGCTGAGTCCTTGATTGCTAACGTGGACGTGTACTTGTAGTTTGAATGACGAGTTACTACTCGCAAAAAAGGCACTTTTCGATGAGCTGCAAATTAGAGTGACGCGGACGCTGTGAATATAGCACACAATTGTGTATTCACCGGTACGCTTCAAGAGCTCTTGTTTGTTGCACTTTACAAACGTTAACTCGCTGCACTTTAAAACCGTGTCCAGCAAACGATTTACTGCCGGCCCGTAACTGACGCCTCTAATTAACGTATTTCGAGTTTCCAGCATCTGCAACTTTCAGCAGAGGTTGAGTGTGACTGCTGTCTTCCTTTTTAAATTTTCAAGAGTTAAAGCTCTTTTCATCCCGCGGACAGCATATGTTTCTTGCTGTCCTCGCGTTAAATTGAACTTCACAATACATTTCCCGCGCTGGTTCGGCTTCGCGAACATTTACTTACATAAAATACAATATATTTAAGTCTAACACATAAGGAAATGCCTAGAAAATACAAGGTGGCTTGGAATTTAACTGTGAAAACATTACCGTCTAGAAGTAGGATAGGTTTAGATAAAAGTTGGATGAGCGCCACCTAGTAAATTTGATTCAGCAACCACAAGTTTCCAATATAGTGTTGTGGTTTAGCCTGTGCTTAAAGATAGTCGATTACTTACATTTGCTCAACGATTCCTTAATTAATTTTAGCTCAAGCTACATATGAAAGCAAATCTTTCTTGCGAATATACGTGTCATTATATGTCATTCGTATATACAATTTTTTCAGAAGACCAACTTCCTATAAATTTTACATTCATTGTGTTACAACGTCTTGAACTATCATCATAGTAGTATACTTCCATACAAATTAATTAGGGTATTAAAGTACCATCTATGTACTTTTTTGTCTAATATTTTATACAACAGCACTAGATGTGAGAGATATTAAATAGGATTCTTGAAATTTAATTACTGTAATAAACATATTAATGAAAAATTATTTTAATCGAGGAAAACAATTCAAGAAGTTCCTAAAAATGTGGAAGATACATTAAAGTCCTCCCTTTAAGGTACATAAAATTTGCACATTTATTCAAGGAAAGCCCCAAAGTAAGAGTAATGTAGCTCTTACTCGTCGACCGTAAACTTGCAATCTCTTCCTAAAAGGGCGGCTCTTAATTTGTATCAGCGGCGATTACTGAAACCTCAAAATTGCCCTTCGGAGCGGTCGACTGTCCTGTTTTGCGTGGCTGCGTGGGGATGCACTAATTAATTTCCCGTTTCGCTTTTTTCAGGCAATCCGCCAAGATGAAGATGAGCAAAGTCGGTAACCAGACGAATTCTCAAGACCCTCAAGCGGTGAACTCGAGGGTTTTTGTCGGAAACCTCAACACATTCCAGTGCTCCAAGACCGACGTCGAGAGGATGTTCCAGCGCTACGGCCGACTTGCAGGTAATTATATTTCGCCCTAATAAGCCATTAGTCTTTCGGCATGCATATTTCGCAATTTTACTTTTAAAATCCTTCATTACAAATTTTAATTGTGCTCCTCTGTGTAATATCGGGATGCAAATTCGTGTTTGCGCCTTTGTGCAGATTGCCGGCAAAAAATTAAGGTTGCGCTTTTGCTTATTAAACCCGCAGTAATGACATTAAAGCAAAAAGAAGATTCTGCGAATTTGTGCGCTGGCATTTCTAATTATCCAATTAATTAAGTTTGTTTGGCTACTTGCACTGCAAACGTGGCTGAGTATCAGCTTCCGGTTTTGCTGCGGTAAATTTAAACCGGATGCTTAGGATATTGGATTTCACAAAATCCACAATTCTGCTTTTATTTTACCTTTCAATAAGCTATTGGGTACATTTACCCCAAAAAATTTTGAAATTAAGATCGTGTTTCCAACATAATACATACAAATATTGGAATATAAATCTATAATTTCTCTTTATTTTGTTGCGTTCTAAACAAGCAGCTTGTTTGTTCCATATGTATTGTTATAATTGACTATGTTGCAATGGTATTTATCTATGTAAATGGTTTTATCTTATATCAATATTTATCATGCTTTAGCAATATTACATTTGACCTTTCTTATCCTTTAGTTTATTTTTAATCAATTCTCTTTTGAAATGAATTTAAGTAACTCATTTACCCTTTTATAAATTATAAATTATCAATGCTATTAAATTAATATCTTTAGCTCAATTACAAATACCTTTTCGTTACACTATACTTGTCATTCAATAGTCATTAAATTGTAAGTAATTCCTTTTATAATTACCTCACTTCACTCTTGGTATGGTTTACTTTCAATTTATTCAATAAATACCTGCAGCTGTCACTGTCCCTGATCTGCTCCTTTACCAATACAAAACACATCCAGTATCCAATCGTAGTATGAATGTAATCAACTACCAGGAAACGCAAACACCATCCACGTCTTCCTTCCAAAATCCACAAGCCGTTTCAACCTAGGCCACGAACCTCGACTAGATGCAAGTTAAAAAACGTCACTTCAATAATAAGCTTGGTGAAGTAAAATTCCAGTAGACGAAAACCCTTTTATCTATACCATAAGACGTTCACTCTGCTAACAAAGTCGATGTAAGCTACTTCCAGTACAATCGACCCCTGCTATCCAATTCATATGATGTACTTACTTGATAATAAACTCAATACTGCATCCAATTCCAGAAATTGTTTTCGTAGATTATAACTGCTTAACATATGGTACTCTCACCATATCGATTCTCCTCCATAACATCTCCATATCAAATTATTTTTAAAATTTCATTTATACTCTCCTGGATTATTTTATTATTATATACAACCCTTCACATACCAAATAGATTTTAAAGCATGTAATAAAGGGTTTATTTTGAAGTCTTCAGCCGCTTACAAACTTTTTACATCCTTTCAAGTCAAAAATTATGTGTACTTAAAATAATTAAAAATTATCTTCTAAGAGATTGTTTTAGCAATTTTTAAAATCTGACACTATATATAATCTGTATCATATTTATTTAACACCCACTACTTTGAATAATATTTCTCCAATAGGTATTTGATATTAATCCTCCACTTTATTTCAGATAATAATTAAATTATGTTAAAACCTTTCTGTTTCTTTTGTTGCATCGTTCAATTGATATTTAAATTCTATTTCATTATTTTACCAAATACATATTAAAATTTTTGATATTGTGTTAATACTGAAATTCATCTTTGTAGTTTAATACTGTATTATTGTAACACTTTTTTTAATCTCATATCAAACCCTTACATTAAAATCATTTCAGTATGTATATCTTACCTTAGCCTTGGAGGAAGCATGGCACTGGAAGAAAAATCTAATTAATTTATATTATAAGTCAATATGTAATCCATGTAAATATGAAAAAGAAAGTTGAAATAGTATATTGTCTGACTAGTGCTGAAAGTTGGATATTTCACACGAATGCGATAGTTGAGCCACGAGCCGAAGGCAAGTGGCTCACTCGCAGAAGTGTGAAATATCCAATCAGCACGTGTTATACACTATACTTTTCGGACGACCATCTAAAATCAAATAAATTAATATTTGGTTCTTTATAATATAAACCAAATTTACCACTTTGAACCGCAAAATAAAACAATTATTGTTTAAACATCAACTTAAATTGTCATACTATTTCTGTGACATTAGCTTACTAGATGTTTGAACCGGCTTGTTTCGCGACTTGCGCGCTGTTTTATGCCGAATTCGCCGTGACGCTCTCGCGCATTTTAGTTGCTACGGGAAACCATGTCCTACTAGTGTTTCAAGACGGAAAACGCACGCTCCACGTGACCTTTTTAGGTGACCTGTGCAATGTGTCACTTTCAGTAACACCAAGCCATGCCATTTTTGGCATTTTTCGTAGGGGTCGTCGGAAAAATAGTTTACGGTTAAAAAGTGTCCTTCGCTGAACTTATTGAACCATTGATTAAAAATGAGAAAAATAAAGAATACAGCCTGGATAGACCGCCAGCCAGATAGCGATGTGTTTGTACACAAGCAAACGAAGTAATAATCATGTACCAGCCATCAACATCATCATCACTCAGTTTGCAACGTACACCACCAGACATAAGCCTGCCTTCATTTTCTCCAGGCTTCTTGGTGCTGTTTGTTGCAATTCGTTTGATGTAATGTGTCCATCTTGTCGGTGATCATCTTCAACTGCTTAGGCGTCATTCCATTTTTCATTGTTGCCACATGCCCAGCCCAATTCCATTTGGAGATTGCAGTTTCGTGAGTATAAGGGTCTATGGTCGATTTATCCTAACTTTTAGTCCCAGTTTTGATTCTTCCGGCCAATTGTAATTTGATGTTTCAGATATTTGGAAGATATCGCTTGCTCGATGTTCGCATGGTAATGTGAAAATACTGTCGCTGAGAACTACACTCGTCATGAACGGAGTTCTCTATATTACGTTTATTCTGAGTCAACCCTTGTAAGAGACACCACACACTTAATACACTCACTTATTGAATGCTTTCTTTTCAGTTTGTTATTATCAAGTCTAATTCGCCCTTTGTAACACCATCGGGACTTGCCCATGTTTATTTCGGTTTTACCTTTTTTGTGTAAAGGCTGCGATGGAACGATAATTCAAGCAATTTTGTTCCTCTGTAATTTCTTTGACCAACTCCGTGCATTCCTATAGTTGCTTCTTCCGCAGCTTTTTGGCGTAAATTGTAGAGTTACAGTCATTAATTATAATTGTGAAAAGAGAGCTCTACATACTGATGAAAAAATTCGATCTTCTCGTCTTGATGGTAGGTGCATAGGCTGGAACTGTAAGCCTTACTGTTCTATGTTGACTCGTAGACGAGGGGGTAGACGAGGATAAACCTACCACGTTGGTCGGCGCGTGGTCGGTGGTTTAAGATGAAGAAAAGGTAACGGTGGATTGGTAGAATTAATTTATCTAATTTCTTGAAGTAAATCTATCCTTTACCGCGATGATAGAGAAGTGTCTACCACTACCCTAACCAGCAGTATGTAGAAAAATTATGCATATTAAATTCTCAACAATTACAGGCTTGCTACAAAATTTAGCTTGACTTTAGCAAGTTTCAGGCAGATGGCGCAACCTGCCGTACTGCAAGAATTAAAAATAAGATTTTAGATACCCTGTTTGATTGTCCTCTTTTGAACTATCGAAAAGTACAATTCATTTAACAAGTCGTGAAACCGTGAAGATCGTAAAATTACTGCTGACCTATGTGTTATTCTACCATAAATTCTCCCAGCTTTAATGAGTATTGATGTTATTGGCTTAAAAGAATGTATGCATGAAGAAATGGGACAATTTGCAACATTATTTAAGTTTCTTGTGATCACTAAAGAAGAAGTAAAATATGTAGAATTCCAAAATACAGTAAAACTCGCTTTTAACGATCACGGTTACAGCGAATTCATGTTTATAACGAATACTTTTGAAAGTATATTTGAATTACATTTGATTTAATGCATGTATTTCATGTTCATTACGAATTCGTTTTACAGGAATAACGAACCAAAATTTAAGATTATATTCTTAGAACTGATCCTTTTCTTCTCCTAAAATGTAGCTGAAAGATACTAGGTATTTTATTGTGACAACATTATAATAAGGAAGGTTTTCTAGGAAAATAGTGGTCAGTTAAATTTCGTAGTAGGCCACTTTCCCTAGCTCTCTCTAGCACTCTGTAGAATGACTACATCGTACGCACCGAAGTAAGCTCGATATAGTGGGCATTGTAAGCAACTCCGTTTTTCTTAGAATCCAGCGACTACCTGTAGGATCCAGTTCTTCGAAAAGTGATAATGGGTTTCGCCCGATGTTATGGCTCAGTTTTGTTATCGCATTCTGCAAAACGAAAGTGTTTCGTCATAGCCACGTCTTAGCTATTGTATTTTTTTAAGCAAAACCCTTTACAGGATTAAAAATACAATAGCTAAGACGTTGGCCTATAACGCAACAAAAAGAGTTGCAAAAATCTTCAAGTGGATGTATCTTGGCCGTTCCTTTACTGACATTCCGTATGTACCTACCTACGCATTTTCTAGTTGTGGAAAAATGTCGGGAGTCCGAAAAAGTAGAAATTATACGGGAGTTGGAAATTTGCTCAAATTATGACCATCTTGGATATAACAAATAACGGTTATTACGAACAAATATAGCGGTCCCGTGGAATTCGTTATAACCGAGTTCTGCTGTAGTACCTTGTTACTACTTAATACAAGAAGTAGAAGTGTAATTTCCATTTTTTTCTCTGCTAACAAATCGCTCTTCTTCATTTAATAGCAATAAGTTTCGGTGGAAAAGTCTAATTGTTTATTTCTTAACTACTGAACATTTATAACTTTTGTTTTCTAACTCTTTTGATGAAGCAATAGGTTTGTTTGTTTTAAAGATATACTTTTTACATCAAGCTGAGAAAGAGCTTAAGTGTGCAATAATATTAAAATTAATTGAATTTATTTTTCCTTTCTTTTTCTTTTGACTAAAGACGGAGTTTGTTTGTTCTAAAGACATAAACTTTGTCTTCCTCTTTGATATGATAAGGGAATATGTTAAGGTTTACAATTGTCCTTTTTTCTTTTGACTAAGCATATTATTTTGAGCATATGGCTTTTATATTACTTTGCGAAGAAGCGTTAACTCCCAGGAAAAATTGTTGACGTTTTTGGAAACGTGGGATCAGTACTTATAAAATTTGGAAATAATTTTTTCCTCATATTAGCAAACAATGAGTTTGTGTTTGCCTTATAACATTTTTATTTTTAAGCAACATCCGATGTACTAAATTAGTAAATAATTGGATAGGATTCTCGATTTGAACCTTCTCCTACTTATTCACGCAGTTTACAAAATGTTTACATTGGAGAGGATATGTACTAGGTTATTGTAGCGATATAAATTTTTATCTCAACCTCTCAAGAAGCTGGTACAAAAATCCAATTAGTTGAGTTTTCTTAGAAGTTACGATCGCCGTTCGTCTTCTTTTTCTGTGAGAAAGCAAAGAGACGAATAATTTTAAAGATGGATTACGACAAAGAAATTTCAATCAGTTGTTTTTTTTTACAAAATTATCAACACTTTCAATGCAGTGTGCAAACAAACAATGACAGCTGTTAAAGATGCGATTTTACGTCAAGTAAGTGGTAAGTAACGTTTTACAAATATATAGTTACTATTCAAAAAAGACTTTTTTCACCCCTCCGACGAGATGTTGAACTTAAATCAGACGTTAAAAATAAGAAGCTGGTTTGTACCTATACTAAAATCCGACTGAAACTAAGAAAAAGAATTACACAAGAAAAACCCAGTTGTTTACATAAATATATTAACCTTAAAATACTTGTAAAAACAATATGGAAAACAAAAAGATATAGGATTAAAACCTAGAATCATTGGCCGTTTTTTGACAGAAATGTAAAATAATAATGAACAATCTACGGGCGATACATCTTGGAGCTACTCGCATTTACCTTTGAACATTTTAAAAACAATATTAAAATAGCGTCGCAGTAGCTGTTCCTAACAGAGCAAACTATCTGAAGCCGGTCTTGTCTAAAGCCGGTCCTGTTCACGATTGTATGCACGAAAATTCGGCGCAATTCACATATGTATGCGCATTCCCTTTACCGCGATTATCACACAGTTGAGACAACCACTTATCGCTACAGGTATTAGGTTACCTGGCAATTGAGTCATGAGAAGTGCTGTATACCCTCGAATTGGACTGGCCTTGGAGTGTGTCATTAACCTTGACCGGCGTGACACGTGGAATTTCACTATACACGACGAGAGGAAATTACCCCGGCTGCTAGCTGATGCCTCAATGACAGCTGACGTTACGTACCCATAATGGACACGAATATAGGTGGCTGCTTCTCAATTTGTGTACGCACTTGGTATATAAACGCTGTTTGCTGCACTCAGACTTATGCGCAGCTTCAACGCTGAAAGGCTTCTTCAGCTGCTTCTATTTATTGTGCATGCTGCATTAAGAGCCGTTTACCTGCATGTAGCTCGGGGCAAGGCTCGCTGGCTAATACATCGCTCCCCGCGAACTCACAATGTTCGAAGGATCCCGAAGAGTCACCGAAACTAGGTCTTCACACACACTTTGTTAAATAAGAACCTTTAAGCGTAATTAACTGTAAAAAGAGTGCAACTGCAAACTGGTTATAAATGTTATCATGAAAATAACCAATAGAAGCAAGAGAGCCCGATTCTCGTTTCGCTATTAACGGAGTTTTCAATATTTATAAAACTTTTTCTTCTTCTTGCTGTGACCAGGTAACAAACAGGGTTGGTTATTCTGAAACTATGAAGCATGTAGAAAAATTTTAATAACCAGAAGGCTATAGGGGATATACAGTTAACTGAATTTTTATAGGAAATCTACTGTCACTATTTAAGGAGTGTGTACGTTTTTAATTTTTTCTAATATTTGCAGCTACCCTATTTATAGGTTGGCAAGCAAGAGTTATATAAGATTGAAATGCACGAATGGACTTGGGTGCTTATCCTTAAATATATGTGTATAATAATACATATCAGGAAGCAAAACAAGTAATGAATTTATTAATAACTAATAGCGCTTACAGGAACACAAAAAATTCACTAAACATGATCAAGCAGTTTTTACTGATTTAGTCTACTACTTTCATGCTCAATCGATCTATTTTGGATTTCTACTTGCACCAGTCCTTGTATGGAGATAGTTACGCTATGTCGTATTAATAATATAACATGTGGCATTGGTTGATATCTTTAAAACTTTAATATCGAAGCAGTGGATACCTTGACATTTGATTTTTGCACAGCTCTATAACAATATTCCGTTAGTCCACACCGATATAAGGGCAATACATTACTTTTATTTTGATATCAAGTTCGTGTCTCGTTTCTCTTATGTCATCTCTCCAAGCGATTCTCTTGTCCAAGTGTACCGCGGAGTATCTAATAGTAGCTTTGGATATTATCAATTTGCCGTTTAACATGATCAGGACTTGTAGTATGTTTATTGTGAATGTGATATGAACAGATTCTTCCTTGTTCACTTTTAGTTGCCATTCATGCAACCAAGTTTCCAGAGTGCTGGCGACATTTGCAATTAAGTGGACGCTTCTGTGGGATTCTGGGAAGCAAGCAATGCCGTATGGTCAGCGAAAGTAACCATTTTCATCGCAGGATATGTCGGTTGTATAAATTAGATGCTGCCGCCACCTTCTAGAAGGTGCCACAGAAATATTAGCCATCCTTTAGAAGCTGTATAAAGTTCGAGATTGATTGGAGAAACATTAGTTGACCATATTTTAAAAATTATTGTAGGTTTAAGAAACGGAAATATGACAGCAATGCGCATGTTAGAAATAGTGGTTTATTAGTTAACAAATACAAGAATGAAAAAAATTACAAAACAATTACAGAAGCTGTTCAAGATTCCGATTTTGTTTTTGTGTTCAGTTATTATTCACAGTCAGCATAATAGTAATGGCTGTAACAATAGCTTCTGGAATGACCGTATCTTTGGCATCTAATACGCTGCTGCAAAACGAATGATTATTTGTGAAGACGTGACAATAAGGGAAAAATTAAATTGCTTGAGCACCTTTATACATATGGTTGATAGTCAAATGCCCAATTAAAGACTAAAAATAAACACCTATTCTTTATTTAGCAGAAATTAGTAACTCTGTGGAAGATATAATGCATTTGTTATTAATTTAAATGTTGATTTGGGACTTTGGGAAAGGCATTTAATTCAAAATATCAGATTTCGAATAACATTAAATAAGATACTTGATATTTCTCATTTGACTTTGTCATTGAGTTGCTAAGACGAGTTACTATAACTTTAAATTAAAGCAACGAATCGCCAAAAATTCTTAGAAAAAATTTTGTTAATTACCCTTAAATTGAATGTCTAAACTTTTTAAAAAGTGTCTGAAATTTCATCCAAATGGAATCTTTAGCTAGAAATATACCAAATTATACATTTGCATATCTTTCAGTTTCCTTGCAAAGATATCTTCAGACAGATATAGCAAACGCTTCATATTGTTCGATGTTATAGCGTAGCTTTTAAAAGCAGCAACTTGACAATTTCAATGTAGTGTTTCAAAAAAGCTGAATTGCCGGCGATATTAAATTAAAACTGGACTCAAATTAATTTCCCTGCTCTCTATCGAAAGCTAGATATAGCTGTAGCAGCTGGGTTTCCAGCCCGGAACGACTTTGTTGCAATTATTAGCAAACAAGGAATTTATATGAGCTGAATCCCAAAGTTGCAAATGTTATGCGGACATAAAAGAAGTCTTTGAACACACATGCACATAGTTAAATTATATTTCAAACATAAAGCATGGTTTTTGTTAGAAGGCAGCAATTTTGAGTGGTGTGGGATGTAGATGTATATATTAATTTATTAGTACTTTGATACAATTGCATTACGATTTTGTTAAAATTTAATACCTAACTCGTAACCAGCTAGAACTGAAATTGGAAATTATAGATTATAAAGCTAATGGCAGCAGTTAGAGTTCCTTAAAATTGAAAGTGTTTCCGCTGCGGATTGGACGAAGTAATGACAGACTGTTCAGGAAGAACGAGTTCTCACGTTTTATAAAATTTGATGGAGCCATGCCAGGGCGTAGCTGGCGAACACGCGAACCTTCAGCCTGAAATCCATAAGTGATCATTTCTAGGCTTTTATAAGTCAGCGTTTATGGAATAACTTAATGTAAGAACGCCAATAATCCTGGTTTCCAAAGAGGGCAATTATTAGGAACAAAGATCATCTTTGGTTTTAGTTTATTGCACAAAAATAGTTATGTACCAGAATTATGTTGTTATCAGATAAACAGGTGGGTGCCACCTGGAATGTCAATTAGTGAAAATATATTTGATGATATTTTCCAGTATCGTTCGGATATTGAAGTTGTTCGAAGGACTATAATCGTTGCTGTGTAGTTGCTACAGAAGCAAGAGAAAAGGACAGTCCAGTTAAGAACCATATTCAGCCATTTCTGCACATGATAGCTTAAAAAACTGATTGACAGAATCTGCTGTCAAATAAATATAGCATTAAAAATCTTCAAAAACAAACAAGCACAATTGCAAACCGTAAGCCTCCAACGGTTTCACCCTCTTGGTTGCCTTGTTTCTTGCACGTCATTAGCGGACTTGCCATCTTTGAATATTACATGATTGCCGGGATTAATACCATTTTCCAGGAAAATTAGCCTGGAAATTACTGCTGTTCGCGCTCACCTTGGCGCAGGTTTTTGAGCTTGCTCTGGTGTTAAATGCTGCCTGCGTTTTTAATTATTAACCCGTTTCACCACTCTCCGATAAAGTAATTTCGTCCGCATGTCGCGCGTCGGCTACAAATTGTTTTTCAATTAATTCGTAGACAGGCTGATTAGCTGTTGCTTTTCTGTTTGTAAATATCGGGAAAAGTGTTTCTTTCATTATTACTTTGGATTGAAAACTGTTTGAAGCTTTGGAGCGCTCTTGTACGCATTTCTCAGTTGATTATTCCAAAAAAACATGTAATTATTAGTTGACTTAGATTTGGAAATCCCGTAAAATGTACTCCAAGCTTCTTCTCAAATAAAAGCCAATCTGTTCACAATCACCATAATAGAGAAATATATTGGCGTGAAATATACACAAATAAAACAAGAAAGCAACTAGAATTGCGCACAAAATAAATGGAAATTGCTAAACCAAACGGTGTTAGGTAATAATATAAAACTACGAGCATTAGGCTAAGTTCTACGCGCATTTACCAGTAAATCAAAACTAAAATTTACATTTAAACAATATTAAATAAAACCCGAATAAGTATCTTATACGCGCACACTAAAACCCATAGTCGCGCAATGTAATCCGATACTCCAACACTGAGCTGACGCTTGACGTCACAGCTTAAAACAGTTCCTTACCTGGAACGCCAGGGGACGGAATGTGGCACAATTTACTAGTTGCACAAATTTGAAATAGAAAGACCGCTCATCTGTTTTTGCATTTAAGAATGCGAATCCGCAGTTTCACACTTGGTAGCCGGCTTCTTCACGGTACCAAAGTAAGTTGACTCTTACTGGAACGGACGGTGTCGCCGGTATGGATGCTGGCATCTGGTATTCTAACTAGCGGATTTTGCCTAGACCTTTTGGAAGCCCTTAGCGCCGCAGATTCCCTACAAAACCAATCACAGAATGCAACTTTTGGGGCGTTGGCCTAATTTGGAGGCGCGAAGGAGCAATATATTTCTTTTAAAGTTCGCACAGTTTCTGGTTTTTTAAAATTGCTTCCGGCAGTTTTACACAGTTTTATGGAAACTTGCCCACACTCGCGGGGGTTTGCAACGTAACTAAATATATTTGCAGGTAAGCATTACAGTACACAAACACACAATTTGACTGTATATTGAAAGATTACTAATTACTGTTAATGAGCTCCGGTATAGCAGGGACAAACCTCGATTTAAGCATTGTCTGTGACTTCACAATCTGAACTTCCACCAGCAATGTCCTTTACGTGACAAAATGCACCATAAAAAGTTATACGGGCACTGGAAGCCATAATTCTGCAAGGAAAAATGTTTCAAAACTATTCTGCATGGAAAAATTGCGGTTATTTTATTCAGCTAGGACCAATTAAAAATTTTGGCAACCGACTAGCACCTGTCGATTGTTTTCCAGCAACAAGCCATAAATTAACCTGATTATGTCGCACTGCGTGCGAGCCGCAATAAAATTTTGCAAAATTCAATTACAAAATTTACACTTCATGCCACGCACGCACGCTAAAATAATAGATTAAAATTAGGTTTTAATAATGGATGTTGCGATTTGAATTCGTAATTGCGGGCTGCAAAGCGAGATCAGAAGTGAGATATCGCAACATCGACCAATCTGCATTTTTACCTTTCGACTAATCTATCGCCGGTCTTCCTTCAGCCCTTGCGTTCATGGCGAGGACCGGGCATAAATTAGGCGGACGTTCCGGCTAACGAATATTTATTCCTAGAGAAGGCTAAATACAACAAAATAAGGAAGTAAAACACGCACAGGCTGACGGTTCCAGGAATTTATCCGCGAGGCGCACTACTAATATCAATAAAAGTCTTCTTAAGCAGCAAGGACTGACAATGCCGCCGAGACATACAAAGGATAACAGGCCAAGATAATTGCATTTTTAAAGAGCCGGAGTTAACTGCATTAGTGCAGCGCTACCGGGATTCTAGTTGTTCTTAAATGGAAATTAATCTACATTGAGAACGCCTTTGTATTTCGTTGGAACAAAGCTTCAATGATTTGTCATTAGTAGACAGAGGAGTTTTACTACAATAGAGATTGGGTTGCAAACAAGATTTACACGAACATCTCGAGAATTTGTGATTTTAATGAGTTTTAGGGAAATGCAGTTGGATTTCCAAGGGTATGTGGCTCTACTACGGACTGGTTGAGAAGTGGATGGAAATGGTGTCCTTAACCAATGCAGTTTTGATTATTTTGATTGTTCTAAGTAAAGCTGGTAGCTTTGAAAAATAGAGAAGTGGACTTATTCGTTTTTAAAATCGACTGGTAGAAAATCGATGGCGTGGATTTAGTTGAATTAGTCTACTGCATATAAATATCAATCAATCCGTCGAAGCTGGCAGTGATAATTTTGAAGAATTCAACGTCCAGTTTCAGTGATTATAGAAAGTCGGCCTTAGTTAACGGATTTTTTAATTGCAAGTCATCAACAATCAATGAAGTAGGGTTTAGGACTGCAATCGATCTTCAACCGTAAACCACTGTCGATTTGAAATGCTATAATGATCACCAGCAGTTCAAAGTTGCTGACCTAAATTAGTTGAAAGTCAATAGTCGCAAGGTAGTTGACTTTAGTGGACAGATCCATAATAGTCGAAAGTCCAAATTAGCCAATACGTTGTGATTAGAATATTCAAAGATTACAAATAGATTTTAAACCGTAAAACAGAGCCTAGTTATCGACTATACTAAATTTCAAACAAGAATGCAGTAGATGGCGCTCTGAACTCAAACTCAGTTTTACATTACGATATAAGTTTGTGTGACTGCTCGTGTTTTACAGTAATTGCGTCCTACATAATTTCAATAAACGTTGTACGCCAGCTCCTTTTATCCAATATTTATCACTTTTCCGTTTATATTTTTAGGATTCATACCGAATGTCAAATTGACAATTTTGAAAAATATTTTATTTTCCGATGTTTGCAATGATGACTTTGTTTCGACCAATCATTGCCATAGTTATAATTACTATTTAGTTCCAATTAGTGCATGATTATTTGAAAGTAAGTATAAATAAACACCGATCGCTTATAAATAGTCAATTAGTTGTAATTAGGGTAGCTGAACTTCAAAAGGTTAAAATAAAATTGAAGGCAAATCCGACTTGATTCGATTAGTTAAACATCGGAAGTATACAGGGTGTCTCGCGAAATTCTCCCGGCACTTAAGGAGCATGTTCTTGAGATCATTTCAAGAAAAAACGTTCATATGAACATGTGACCTATTCTCAGTATTGGATTGGTCGAGGTGGGCCACACAATTGGCCGGCCAGATCTCCAGATCGAAATCCCCTACATTACAACATATGGGGTTGGATGAAGGAGTTGGTGTACGAAGAGAAAGTAGAAACATGCGAGGCTTTAATCCAGCGAATTTTGAATGCTGCAGCACAAATAAAAGACAGCCATGCTAAGGTAATGAATGGAACGCGTGGTATTTACAGGCGTGCGGCTAAATTCATTGAAAAAGGAGGTGGAATTTTTGAAAATCTATGATTACGTTCTTTTAAATTATTAGTTTGCAGTCATTTATTTTGTTATTTTTTGATGTCATGGAAGTAAGAAGTTATTTGAGATTAATTTAGTTTGAAATATGTATAGCTCCATAAATACTGAGAATAGGACACATGTTCATATGAACTTTTTTGCTTGAAATGATCTCAAGAACATGCTCCCTAAGTGTCGGGAGAACTTCGCGAAACGTTATTATTTTCCATTGTTTGTCACATGTTTTACTACATTAAATGTCTATGCTGTTATTTGACTCTTACACTACACTATGTACCTACCTAACTATTTAGGTTTTATATATTTTTTCTTGATATTTTTGCAAATCGAATTGCTCAAAATTATTGTATTATATTAGTCAACTATAAGCGAAAATTGCCGAATAGATTATAGTTATTTTTGATTATATTTATATATGTACACTACCTGTAAGTTTTCCGTGAAAATAAAATAAATTATCTGATATTAAAATTGACAAGCTTCTTTAGTAGAAAAATACATTTTTTACTGTAACACAGTTCTCTTAAATGTATTGATCCAAAATCGATGGCTTATAATTAGTCGAACACTAACTAACTAGCCAACAGCATATGCATAACCCAAAGTCAATATCAATGAGTTAATTGAGATTAAACCTGGTGAATGTAAACAGCATAAAATTGCCCTATTGATTGTTAGAGGAAAGTCGACTTCAGTTAGCTGTTTGGAAATCGGCAATTAGTTAAGTTGACTGATATTTATTGATAGCGAATGACTAATTTTAAATGAACTTGAATTAATTAACTGTGCTTAGGATTCATGCTCTTCCAAAGTAAAAACTGATCTCTAACTACAAAATAAAGTTATTTTGAATCGACGGTTCGAACACTATTGTATGGTTATCCGAAAACCAGCTGACTTGAGTCAACACCTTCTGAATAGTTGAAGGTCAATATCAACAAGTTAAAATCCAAATTGGAACTGGTGAATCTAAGAAAGCAAAGGCGCCACTTTTACAACTAAAAAAAATGGACTTCAGTTTAGTTAAAAATCGACAAACCGTAATTGGTTGAGGGCTAGCTAACACTAGTTGACAGCTTGTAATTAGTTTAAAGTGAACTTTAATTAATTAAATATAATTACGATCGATAAGCTTCCAAAAGCAAACACAGATTTTTAACTGTAGAGCAATAGTCTGTGATTGATCGAACACTGATTGACTTTAGTCAAAAGTTTACGGAAAGTCAATAGCAATGAGTAAGGCCAAATGACAAATTTAGTAAAACTAAAACTGCCCTTCGATTGTTAAAAAAAAGTTGACTTCAGTCAGCTAATGGGTAACTGGCAACCTATAATTAGTTGAAAACTAAGTGACATCCTTTGATAGCTCGTAGCTAGTTTATAGTCAACTTAAATGAATTATCTATTATTATGATTGATACTCCTCCAAACGCACAGCAAATTTTTAACTATGAAGTTATTCGAAAGTAGAGCTGCTGAATTTACATATTTTTTAAAGTGAGGCGATTTTAGTTGACTGATTGAAAATGGACAATCTATAATTGGTTCAAACCTCGTTGACATTAGCTGACAGATCGTAACTAGTTTAAAGTAAACTTTAGTAAATTAACTGTTATTAACATTGATAACCAGTCAAAGTCAAATTACGTTTTTGGCTATAAAACAAAGCCGCCAATGTATTGGTCGAAAATAAGTAGTCTATAAATAATCAAAAATGAATAGTCAATATCAATGAGTAAGTCAAGATTAAGACTGATGAATTGCGAACACATAAAACTTCTCGTTAGACTGTAAAACGAGTGTTGTGTTCAATCGACTGGTAGGAAATCGACAATTTATAATTAGTTGAAAGCTAAGTGATATTTTTTGACAACTCGTAAATAGCTTAGAGTAAACTTAAATTAGTTACTTATGTTTAGGATTGATTGTCCTTTAAACGAAAAAATGATTATTAACAGTAAAATAAAATTATCTCGAATCGATGGATCGAAAATCACTATTCTATGATTATTCGAAAGCTAGCTCACTTTAACTAACAGCTTATGAATAGTTCAAAGTCAATATCAGGGAGTTAGTTCAAATTGTGACTGATAAAGCTAAGGAAACAAAGCTGTTTTTTTTATTACTAAAGAACGTCGAATTGAGTTTATTAAGTAAATCGAAAATTCGTTACTGGTTGAAGGCTAGCGGATGCTAGTTGTGATTAGCTTAAAGTCAACTTTAGCTATTTGTCCATGATTACAACTGACAAGCTTGCACAGTAAAACAGAATTTTTTACTACAAAGCTAATTATTTGTCTTAATTCTGTTGTTCGAGAATAAATAGCTGACGTTAGTCAACAGCTTCCAAATAGTATAAAGTTAATATCTACGGGCAATTCGAGATTAGGACACCTGAATTTACAAAAAAAAAATGTTACAGAATGGTGACCTTTAATTGGTTTTGATTGGAAATCGAGAATCTATAATTAGTTGAAACCTAGTTGACATTAGTTGACGGGTCATGACCAGTTTAAAGCCAAACAATAAATTAACTGTAATTAAAGCTTTAACCATCCAAGGTAAAATCGCTTTTGGGTATAAAACAAAATTTTCTGAACCCATTGGTTGAAAATAATTGGTTAGAAATATTCAAAAGCTAACTGACATTAGTCAGCATCTTACGGATAGTTGCAAGTCAATATCAACAAGTATTTAGCCTTATCGATTGTTAAAGAAATGCCCCTTCAGTCGACCGATTGAAGATAGAGAATCTATAATCACCTGTAGACTACCCGACATTAGTTAACAGTTTGTGACTGGTGTAAAATCAACTTCACATAATTACCTATGATTAGGACTGATAACATTCTAAAGCAAAAAACATATTGGTGAACCATCAACGGGCTATGATTAGTCTATATCTAGCTGACTATAGTCAAAATCCTACTAATAGTCGAGAATCAATATCCATGAGTTAATCCAAATTAGAGCTGGTGAATGAATCTAAGAAAAGATAGCTGTCCTTTTTATTACTAAAGAACGTCGACTTCAGTTTACTTACTGAAAATCGAAAATTTGTAATTGGTTGAAGCGTAGCTGACACTAGTTGACAGCTTGTGATTAGCTTAAAGTCAACTGTACCTAATTGCCCATGATTACAACTGACAAGCTTGCACAGGAAAAAAAAGATTCTTAACTATAAAGCTACGTTGTCTTAATTCTGTTGTTCGAGAATAAATAGTGAATGACCAGTCGGAAACAAGTTGACGTTAGTCAACAGCTTCCAAAGAGTAGGAAGTCAATATCAATGAGTTGCTCGAGACTAGGACTGCTAAATTTAAAAAAAAAATGTTATAGAAAGGCCACCTTACTTGGCTGATTGGAAATCGACAATTTATAATTAGTTGAAACCTAGTTAACATTCATTGACAGACCATGACTAATTTAAATTCAACTACAACTGTGATTAAGGCTTATAACCATAAAAAGTAAAATTACGTTTTTGTCTATAAAACAAAATTGTCTTGAACCTAACGATCGAAAATAAATGATCTTTACATTTTAAAAAGCTAGCTGACCTCAGTAATTAATTTACGGATAGTCGAAAGTCAATATCAACAACTAATTAGAAATTAGGACTGCCGAATTTCAAAATGAAAACCCCTATCGATTTTTAAAGAAATTCGACTTCAGTCGACTAATTGAAAATCGATACTTCATAATTATTTATAAGCTATCCCACATTAGTTCACAGTGTGTGCCTGGTGTAAAATTAACTTAAAATAATTATCTACGAATAGGACTGATAACCTTATAATGCGAGAAACAGATTTTTAACTATGAAGCAAAGTTGTCTTAAATATATTGGTGGAGCATCAACGGTCTATGATTAGTCGATAACTAGCTGACTATAGCTAAAAGCTTACTAATAGTCAAAAACCAATATCAAAGAGTTAGTCTACATTAGAACTGGTGAATGAAGCTAATACTTCTATTACTAAAGGACGTCAGCCTCAGTTTTGTTATTGAAAATCGAAAATTCCTTATTGGCTAAAAGCTATCTGACATTAGTTAACAGTCTGTGATTAGTTTAAAGTCAACTTTAGGTAATTACCCACGATTAAAACTGATACGCTTCTAGAGCCAAACACAGATTTTTAACTATAAGGCTAAGTTTTCTTAAATATCTTGTTCCAGAGTAAATAGTCGATACGTTATCGACTATTTACTCTGGAACAGCTGACATTAGTCAACAGCTTCCAAATAGTAGTAAGTCAATATCAATGAGGTTATTTGAGACTAGGACTGCTGAATTTAAGAAAAAACAGTTATAGAAAGGGGACCTTAATTGGCTGATTAGGAATCGACAATCTATAATTAGTTGAAACCCAGTTGACATTATTTCACAGATCATGGCTAGTTTAAAGACACCTACAATAAATTAGCTGTGATTAAGGCTTATAACTATCCAAAATAAGACTAAAATGCTCTTGAACCTATTGGTCGAAAATTAATGGTCTATAAATATTCAAAAACTAGTTGACTTTAGTCAGCAGCTTACGGATAGCCGACAGTCAAGATCAACGAATAATTACAAATTATGACTGCCTAATTTCATAAATATAGGTGCCCTATCGCTTCTTAAAGAAATGCGACTTCAGTCGACTGATGGAATATCGATAGTCTATGATCACTTGTAGACTACCCGACATTAGTTCACAGATTGTGACTGGTGTAAAATCAACTTAAAAAAATTACCTGTGATTAAGACTGATAATCTTAGAAAGCAAAAAACATATTGGTGGACTAGCAACGAGCTATGATTAGTCGATATCTAGCTGACTACAGTCAAAAGTCTACTAATAGTCAAAAACCAATAACAATGAGTTAGTCCCAATTAGGGCTGGCGAATGAATTTAAGAAAGGTAGCTGTCTTTTTTATTACTAAAGAACGCCGACTTCAGTTACTGCCTGAAAGTCGAAAATTTGTAATTGGTTGAAGCGTAGCTGATAGTAGTTGACAGCTTGTGATTAGCTTAAAGTCAACTGATAAGCTTCCAGAGGCAAAACAGATTTTTAACTATAAAGCTAGGTTATCTTAAATCTGTTGTTCGAGAATAAATTGTCAATGTCGAGCTGATGTTAGTTAAGAGGTTCCAAAGAGTAGGAAGTTAATACCAATGAGTTGTTCGAGATTAGGACTGCAAATTTACGAAAAAAAGGAAGGCGACTCTAATTGGCTGATTGGAAATCGACAATCTATTCAATCTATACAATAAATTAGCTGTTATTAAGCCTTATAAAATTATGTTTTCGGTTATAAAACAAAATTGTCTTGAACCTATTGGTCTACAAATACTCAAAAGCTAGTCATTAGTCTTTAGTCAGCAACTTGCGGATGGTCGAAAATCAATGTCAACAAGTAATAATTGGAAGTTATGACTGCTGAATTTTAAAAATGAAAATGCTTTATCGTTTGTTAAAGAAATGCGACTTCAGTCGACTGTTTGAACATCGATAATCTATTATCACTAGTCACTGTAGGCTACCAGACATTAGTTCACAGTTTGTGACTAGTGCAAAATCAACTTGAAATAATTATCTATGGTTAGAACTGATACCCTTATAAAGCAAAAAACAGATTTTTAACTACGAAGCAAAGTTGTCTTAAAAATATTGGTGGACCGTCAACCATTTAATCTAAATCTAGCTGACTCTAGCCAAAAGCTTACTAATAGCCAAAAATAAATATTAATTATTTAGTTGAGGAGGACCGCTAAATTAAAGATGTCCTACCGTCCGGTTCCAGGATCTTAACATAAATTTGAATATAACAACATTCTCTTTCACATATATATTTTAATGTGCAACATTCTTGTTTGATAATATATTTTTAAAATTAAATAGATTCCATCTTTTACCCAAAGTAATAATAGCGTCAACACATGGTGTGTATAAGGTATCCTTTCATGGTCATTTGTTTTAAATTGGTCACATTGCTTCCAAATAAATCGATAGTTAATTTAGTTTGGCAGTGTACTAGTCTTTTAATCGGCCCAGCATATAATTCCGAAATTATTTCACGCTCAAATGCAAAATAAATTATGGACGCGCCCACAAAAATGGGAATACTAACGACCGTTTTTATTGGAATACGTAGGTAGGAGCTTTGATCACATTTTATCCTGGCTGTTTACGTGGCTGGGATTGCGCGCGATAAATCCTTTTGTGAAATTTCGACGCTTTATATTCAAATTAACACGAATTCAGCGGAAACAAAGCATGTATCCAACCGCGATAATCTAATTCTACCTATCAGCCGCAGTTCGATACAGAGAGTTCCTAGATATTGCTAATATGCCTGAGTAACAGGTACGGTGCAGGGTTGTCGACACCCCGAACGTCCTGGAGGATTTGCAAGGAGCAGCGGTTTCCACCACTTAGTTGTCGTTTCATTAGTATCAACGTCATACACGTGACAGACATTTCAGTTAAACAGATAGAAGAGAATAAACTGCAAAAACTGTCCTAATAGTGAAAATGGGTTGATATAAGAGGTGACAGAACAGTTCCATAACGACGAAGTTGATAGCAGATGATGAAAATAATGAGGACGTTATTATTTAAGGTATTTGCAAGTTTCATATTGACTTTCTAAAATTAAGAAGGTCATCACTAAACTTATTTTAATGGTTCAATTATTCATATCCTAGCCATCATTGTTCGCAAACCCCCATCTTCCCATCAGCTGATATAAATGTATACTGTTTGGAATTTAAGTCAGAGGATCTGCTGGATTTCCGCCCTTTTAATTATAATTTTAATCAGTAAAATACGGTTCGCAGCGCTAGATAATGCCTGGACAAACTATTGAGCGATTCGGTCAATCAAAACGGGATTAAGCGAAGTACGATTTCATGTAGCTTTAATATTAACAACAGCTGCTGCATCCGATGATGGGCTGTAAACTCTAGGACTGCGTACTGCAGAAATGTCACCTGCAAGAGTGTGTGCAGCTATGGATCCATTCAATAGTTAAAAACCACGGTTTCCACAACACTCGTTTTGGTTAAAGAGAGGGAGGCGACGACGGTGAAATGGAGAACTCATATTCTTGCGACCTACTTTGATTTACGTTGAAATGAATCATTTTTGACTCGATTTTATGATGATGATTTTAAGTTCTCGAAAAGGGGTTGAGCAGACTAGTCACTTTCAGTTCAATGCACTGATACTTATCTCACCTGTGTTATTTATCATCGGTGTACACCTAAAGCTGAGTATTAAAGTTGAAAGTCCTTTCTACAAAGACAAATCATGTCGCTTTAGTAAAACTGATGATATCGAGACAATTGGGAGTTGCTAGAGCAACTCTATTTGCTCTACATTGTCGAGGCGTAGGTTGCATGTTTGAGTTTGATAGTTCAAACCTGCATTATACATGAGCTATAAAGATGCTGAATGGATTGACGCATTAATGATTCACGCGTCTGGAACAACAGAAACTGTTTAAAGTATTCGAGGTTGCCTTCATAGCTGAAGTGAAATCAAGGGTGGCATTTAACCTAACGAGCTATCTCAAATTTGTTCTTATTTCAATACTAAAAACATTTTGTACAACTTAGGAATGAGAGCACAAGTTAAATAAAATTTCTTAGAATATCTTAGGAGGTCAAATAGCTAATACATATTTGAACTACTATGTTTTGTGTAGAGAAGTTTAGTTCGTAGAATAAGTCCTTAAACAATTTACATCGGTTAGGATGAAAGCAGTGAGAATGATTGCCTAACTATCGAATGCCATAACATGTTTGACGTATATAAAATTTCAGACGTTATCTAAAGTTTTCCATCCATGTTCAGCTGTTTCAATATAAACTATTGTGGGCACACCGATTCGGAGTTCGGGGCTAATTTATTTTTCCTTCTAGCTGGATAGGTCTTCATGTATAAATTTGCAAAAAAATCCGTAACGCCTCTTGGTCTATAGGTTGTGGATCAGAAACACGACACCGGGGAAAACAAGCTGATCGTCGAACCCTTTCATGTGGCCACACACACTCGTTCGTAAATACAAAACAGCCAAATTCCACAATCAGGCATGCAAACAAGAATAAAAAAGTATTACGACATTTAGCAGAACGTATTCGGAGTGATTGTACTGACAGGGGGTTTTGCGGCACCCATGGCGTTCCCACGTGGCTTCTAGTAGCACGCCTCGGCAGGGGTGTTTTCTTCTAATGCACCGCGATGATCTACCTGTAAAGTCCTGCAATGCTGATGCTTACCGCATCTAGACCAATAAGCTACAACATGTAAATGTGATTTGTATCTACGTTGCCGCTCCGGAAAAAAAACGAAATCGCAAGGCATTTGTGTGAAATTAGCATCTCATGCCATTCAGGTCCGCTTCCTGAATCACTGATCTAAGCGCTTATCAAGTCAAGAGTTCGGTTCTTCCGCTGAATGTCCACTAGGTCGAGGCACTATAGTACTATCAGTGGTACCTGGTTGGACACCAACTTAACAATAAACAAGAGCAACAATCCAAATGACAAAGCTCTCTACAATCAATACCAATAATAAAACAATATGCAACTCAGCTATATCATCGAACTGCATACAACGTCCACTGCAAAGTTACTCAAGATATAATATCTATTACAGCCCGCAAGTCACTTCAAAAATCACATCAAAGCCCACGCAATGTAAAAATGCACCCTCTGTGGTATATCAGATGTCACAACATTCACACATGGACGTTCTCGGCTAACTGGACGCCGAGCCTCCGAAAGTTTAAAGCTACCCCCTGCCCATTCAGGTAACTTCGGGCTCGATTCAAATGTAGAAATTTATTCAAAGACCCATAATCATACGAATACTAATACATGATAGAATATTTACAAGTAACTGAAAGAACACTGAAGTAAATATTTCAGGACGAAATCGTTACCTTTACGTCATGATACACATGTGTAAGCATAAATTTAAAATTATTTCAGATACAATTTTCCACAAAATCAGTGTAAATGGGAGGAGAGGAAGAGGTTTCGCAAGCAGCAAAAACCTGGTAATAACCTCAAACTGCTTTTCCCAGAATGGCATCCACAGAGCAACATGGATTTCATCAAAACAGTTAATCAAAGAGACCATCTTAATTATTGAGAAAAAAAAAAAGAAACAAATATTTTATATGTAAGGACAGTTAAAGGCGCTTGGGAAGCGTTGCAGACAGATGCTTGCTTTAGAATCGGAAGAGAAGATATTAAAAATTCAACCTATCCCAGACATAGGGGTATGGTAGGAAGAAGAATATGCCAAAGCTGTAAAGGGGGGAAACCTAGCACATTCGATATTTAGGGAAAGGCAAACTTGAAGAAAAAGAGAGAAATATGAGAAACTAAAACGTCAGAGGGATAAGGATTCCAACTATTTAAAATGAATGTAGAATTTTAAAGTAAAACAGCAAGAGCCCATATAGGCAAATAAAGAATCTAAAGGAAGGATTCAAACCGAGCAGTGATGTATGAGCTGCAAATGGTAATATAGTTGGTAATCCGTAAGAACTAAAAATATATGTAAAAAATATTTCCAACAGTTACTGACAGCAAGGAAACCAGAATTGCTGGTAATTCTATCATATTACAATGTCAAGATCCCGGATTCCAACAGAATACCGACGGAACTGTACAAGCACCACATCAGAACTATCACAAAAGCACTACACCAGCGCATATAAAAATATGGCAGACAAAATCAATCACTAAGGACTTAAATAACTATACAAAACTATACAAAAAGAGTGCTTAGAATTACAGGAGGATATCACTATTATGTTTCGTCAACAAGATATTTGTATAAATGTTAAGGCAAAAATGGAACTATATTTAGTAGAACTACTTAGAGAGTATCAAGGACGTTTCAGACTCGGTACACCCACTATAGACCAACTTTTAGTGTGGGCCTTGATGAGCTAGTGGCGTCTGATGCTGCAGTCGATGCCCCAGCGCCAAACGGAGTGTGCGTGAGAGAGTTCGACTTCCGGTCCGGGCGTTCCAGTTTCGCTTAGTTACTGTTAGCTTAAGCGACGCCCGCGCATCCTGAAGTAGTGCAAAAGAGGTTCCAGGATCAATGTAGTCAACGAATCATATTTTACACTAGTCCTGATTATAAAATCAGTCAATATACAATCATAGGAAAAGCAAACTATGCCTATAGATAACGGTCATACGGCCAGTCATGTGGTGTGGAAGTGAACCATGGACATTTACACAAAAACAGAAATACTCCTAGATGTATTTAAAACAGCAAAGATCACCCTTATTAGGTACGTCGTTCGCACATCTCGACGATGAGGATGAGTCTGACGTTTGAGGACCTTGTCAGGTAAAGTCAGCGATGCTGCTTGGACAAAATCGAAACAGAATATTCTTAAAAGCGAAAATGGGATGAAGACAACTAGTTGATATATCCACAAAATATGAGTTAAAAGGTAAACTAATTAACGGCACTCGTTATGAGATTTTTGAGGTACTTTCTGATGCTAATTTAGCGGGCTTTAGAGCGCCGGTATTTGCACCATGCATTGAAGCATGTAGAATCATATGGGCAGGGCTAGCTTGACCTGAAATGAACGAAACCTAACTTTCCACAAGTGGCGTTAAGAATAGAAATACACCTAACAAGGTTTAACTGTTTAAGTGTCAAATATTCAAGCATTTCTTAATAGTTTGAAAGATTAATAACACTGTAAATTTTTTATAGTGATGCTAAAAAATCACTTAAAAGACAAGGAATTAAAAAACTTAATTTGCTTAAACACAGTTAGACTTCTGGAGATAATTAATTTACCTTGCGATTTTTTACGTATTCCTTTTGCAGTCTTGTTCGTGATTCATATCCCAACACTGGCAAGGTATAACCCTAAAAATAACATTTCTTGTTTCAATGCCTGACCGGAAACCAAACTGGGTATTGCTTATACGGCCTTGTGCATTCTCTTGTCAATAGAACAGTTTTAATGAGTAGTTCGGTTAATATAAAGATGGTTTGGTGAGCTCTACAGGAATCTAAACAGTAACGATAGTTTTATCCGGTTTCAAGTTCTCGGGTTTTAAACTAGTTCTAAATGTTTTTGAAATTAAAACGTTCTTGGTTCTTGTTCTCAGTTTAATTATGAACCAAAAGGGTGCACCTCAAAATCATTGATGATATTGCTGGCATTCTTATTCATGTGCAACCCCCTTTTTTTCTTAATATTTTGTGCATATGAAAGTATACATATCGAGTAATTCTAACAGTACCTGAGTATTTGCTTATTGCATATTCAGTTATCTTAAATCTATAAGGCTGTGAAATTGTATTTTCTCCCAGCATGTTTACGGACACGAGCACAATTAAAAGATTTTCAGCTGGCTCGAGCCAGGAACCTCAAAATAGGCACCGGGAGAATTTTAATGGAGCCGTTCCGCCAGAACGACGCGAAATTCCGAAAGTTTGAGCGATGGCCGAGCCGCTACAATTTTGGCTGGGCCGCCGAACTGATGGAAGTGTAATGGGAGAAAGGCCGGCGAAATTGAATTTGAAACTATAAAAAGGAATAGCTACAGGCCGCCCTAATCCGACAATTGCGTTTAAACGCCGCCGACCGGCTTAAAATTCGCCCGAATCGAAACAGGAGTCCTTATTGTTTTTCCGCGTCCGGCGTAACGCGATTTTTGCAGCCACTGAACCGCCTTATCGCCGGGGCTCAGTGTTCGCGAAGGCCTGATAATTTCATATCACTAACCCAATTCCCTCGATTAGATTCTGGTTGGTTGGCCAATAAATTGACTGGAGACTTCCACCATTTCTCATCACTAACTTCATTGGCGTCTCGGGCCCTGAATGGGATTTCATGCTAAAACTGTTATCCTTTGTTTCAAAGTAATTCCGCCGTTTTATATCTTGATTTGGAATTAAATTCGCGACCGCCGATATTCGGCTATGTATTTTCGGTGGCCGCTCATAATGGACCGAGTCGGTTTGTAGTGGACCTGTTTATTTTTAATTTTCTTTTTTCTTGGACGCCCAGTCTTGCCTTCCGGACGGCAAATCGATTTGAAATTGTTCCTTTTGTCGCTTGCTAGTGGTCAAAGTCATAGCTCGATTTTACGAACGTCGAAATGGTGTAGTTTAGTTAAAGCTTTATTTGCAAATAAATTGTTTCTAACAGCTAGGACTTCAAACATCTGCTACTATTTACAATAAATAAAATTAATGCAAATCCTTAAGCAATCTAGCTAGCCATGTAAAAAACACGGTATATTTCAATATCGCCGACAAACTAGATGCTACTCTCCAAAATGAGACCAAAATTCTCTTACATAGTTGGATTGAACTTTTACTTCCCTCGTCTAAAATACCAAGAACGTAATGTAATCACGAAACAAAATGAAACGTAGATGACTTCGGAGAAATATATACAGGCCGAGCACTTTAGGAAAATTAA
>OW679199.1:20627098-20916027 GCA_940337035.1 Agriotes lineatus | reverse complement strand
CGCAACTACTCATTAGGAATGAAAAACATACATAAACGCCATAAACGTCGTTTACTTCAAGATATTTTCTTGGTTACTGACAGTTCAAGCGATGATGATTAAACATAATAAATATTATCATGATTAGTTATATATAGTCAGTATACGACATCACATTTAAAATATTATTATTAATTTGTTATTATAATAGTCTATATTATTTATTCTAGTTATGTATAGTTAGTATGCGGCATCATATTTAAAAAAAAGTGTTATTTTGTTATTGTACTAGACCATGTTAGTTATTTTAGTTCTGTATAGTTAGTATGCGACCTCACAAAGGGTTTCTCAATAGGAACGATATGTTTTAAAACGTCATAGCAACCATATCTAAAATTTTAGAAATCTCACTAGCTGTCATTTGTTTTTAGTATAATTTGACAATTCATCATGTCAAAATACACTCTTCAACAACGTTTGGTTATTATCCAAAAATTTCATAAAAAGAGAAAAGTTTGGTGAGTTTGTAATCTCCAGAAATGGAACTGTTAATTGGCCTCCATGAAGTTGTGATTTAACACCTTTGGACTTCTTTTTGTGGGTTATTTAAAGTCGTTGGTCTATGCCAATAAACCTCGAACTATTGACTCTTTGAAATTGAACATCGAACGCTGCATTAATGAAATTACACCTGATGTATTGTACAAAGTTACCGAAAATTGGGTTCATCGGATTCGATTCTGCAAACGAAGCCCAGGTGGACATTTGAATAATGTGTTATTCAAATCATAAGTTGTACTATAAAATAAAGAAAAAGTTTTGCTTTTGTCTCAAATATTTTGTATTTTATTAAATGTTTTCTTCAAACGTCAAATAATTAGGTCATAATTTGACTGAGATAACTGCGGAGAAATGCAACTTCTCCGCCGGCGGCAGTTTTACTTTTCCTTTTCCTGCCATGGAGGGAAAAGTGTTGCTATGAAACGTTAAAATAATAACACACCAAACAAACAAACAAACACAACAACAATGAAACATATAAATTTAAACGTCATTTTTATTTGTCAAACTAATATTAAACGTGCAATTTGTCAATGTTGCATTTTGAAAATTAAAACCATGCTGTACTGCAGAAGTCTGTGCAGACGAAGTTAAATTTTCTGTAATCAAATAAGATATTGATGGTTCAATCAAATTTGTCTTGCTGACACTAGGTGTTATCACTTCATTCAATATTTTACTTGCATTCTCATTTTTATTTCGCAGTGACTCCTCTATATATCCTTCTGCTACACTACTTGACTTCCAACCCCCGTGACGCTTTAGCGATTCAATATTACCTCCTCCATCAATTAATAGTGTAGCAGAAGTACGTCTTAAACAATGGCCTGTGTATTCCATTGAATTACTTAATTTAAGAAAGTTGCAACCTTTCTAGGAACACTGCTAATACTATGTATTCCCATTACACTTCTATAGCATTTTCCACTTTGATATTTTAAAAAGAATCTAACTTCTGGCATGTCTTTTGGTCTTAACGCTGCATATTATCGATAAATTTTGAGGTAATTTTCTCCAATTATTGTGAACGATCGAACTTTTCTAGTCTTACTGTCAGGAATTTTAATCAAAATAACATTCCCCATGTCCTCTATGTCTGTAGTTTTCATTTTTAACATTTCATCACATCTGCAGGCTCCAGTTACTCCAATTAATAAAACAATCTAAGGAAATTACATATTTAAACCACAAAATTAAAGTTACCTAAAACGTAAGTATTACCTTTAATCCTAAATACAAATCATCTTCCGCTTCAAATAAAAAAGTTTCAAACTGCTCCTTCGAAAAAATTCTAGATTTTTTTGCAGAGTACCATTCGTTTGCTTTTTTCAAGAACGCGCGTAACTTTAAATATTTATTTATATCCATTCCATGTTTAATTATTAGTTGCGATTTGATCATGGAATATCGCGACCACATAGTCGATGATTTCCATTTTTTTCTCCTTAGCCATTGTGTTGAAATATGCTAGAAGCACATTTTCTTCAAATTTAGTTACATTCTTTGAATTGCACCACTCTTTAAAATGATCGTACGCGGCACAATATTTCTCGCCTGATTTTGTGGGTCCAAGAGATAAGACGGCTTCATTTGCCGCAGTCTCAATTTCTACCGACAAGCTCGATAGCATTTCAAAAACTGGCTGGTGACAACTGACAGCAACACTAAACAATTTATATCTGCCAAAACGTTTTTTGTATAACAATCGAAACTACTCGCATTTATTAATCACGGCTACTTAAACATTTATTGTATGCATAAATTCACCATATATATAATACACATATATTGCTAGTAGGGCCTCGGAACGCTAGAAAACATTACGGCGCCGACATAGTCTCACTTAGAGTATAACGCGTCTCGTGCGCATGCGTGGGAATTCGAACTCCGCCTTTAGAAGCGAATTTTAAACTTGACCACTTCCCCATTGGGCGGACGACGCCGCCGCCCTTGCGCACCGCTCACCGTTATACATTAAAGAGTTGGTTGTCCGTCTCACTTCTTTGGTGAGTTTCCCACTCATAGCCGCTAGCAATATAGTAAGTATTAGATATATGAAATTCACGACCTGCAAAATTGTTTGACAAACGTCACTTTGTCACATAATTCAGCAGGCCGTGCATAAATTAAACCCAGAGCTGAGTATCAAAAACACAAAAAACAGCTTTATAATACACAGTTTAAAACGTTTGAAGAAAAAATAGCATATTTTATGTGGAGGAGAAGTGACTTTTCATGGCTTGCCTTCTATTACCCGCCTCACTACCGTTCGCATATTTGAGTTCGCTCGATGCTACAGCGCAGTCCGTGAATGCCATACTCTGATTGGTCCGTGGTGCGCCGCGCAATGCTTGGTCAATGCCTCGTTTTCCTTTATGTAGGTAATTCTGTAGGCAATAAGTAAAATGATTGTTCAATAGATCTAATACCTGCTTTTGTTTACACCCGGACTAGCTCTGATACGTACCTACTGTCAACACCTAATTGCAACTTAAAATTGAGTAACATTCCAAAAATAATATGAACATAATACAATTGAAAACAAAATTTAGGTTATAACAAATAGTATATTGTATGTTAAGAGCTGAAAGTGCATTCTTGCCGCTTGTGCATGAATATTGCTGGTTTCGGCTTTGCCTCAACCAGCAATCATGCAAAAGCGGCAAGCGCACTTTTAGCTCGAAATATACATACTATTTTTTCGACGACTGAGCATGTAATTAATGGAAAATATCGTATTTAATTTTATTGCAAATATTAATTGACAATCAAGTTAACATAACTCGCTCAGTCTATTAGACATGTGACGCGATTATTTCGACAAATGACGGGCATTGTCAAGGAAACATTCGGACGTGGCTACCTATTTTGTTCACGCGGAAACCTAAAATGCTCGGCGAGCGGCAAAGTGATGAAAACGCACGCTTAGCGGCAAATGTCAACTTTCTGTTGTCAAATGACAGTGGGAAAAATCTACTTTCGATGTCAGTCGTCGAAAAAATAAATTTTCATAGATCTTTTGAAGTACATCAACACAAACTGCAGTAGCAGCAAGAAAATAATATAAGCAGCGACTCCAACAAGTATTAAAAGACGACGAAATTCAAAATAACAAATAAGTATAACTACTTATTTATTGTTTTATACAATTCAGCTTAAGTAGTTTCTGAATAGGATGATTTCTTAACACCAAAACAGGGTAAATCTTGTCTGTTCATCTATAGATAGATAGATATTTATTGGTGCTAATATGCAATAAGTGCATTTACGTAAGTCAAAAAAAAGATTACAATAAAATTAAAACTAATAAGAATCATCGGTTCAAATTCAAACGTCATTCAAGAAGGACACGAAGTTGGCGACCAATCAAAGCCCGGCATTCCCGGTCCGCGTTGTGGCATCGAGCGAACTCAAATATGCCTACCGTTCGGCGGGTAAACTAAGGCGCGCCATGAAAAGTCATATTTCTCCTCCGTATAAAATAATATACTATTAAAAACATATCGTTCCTATTGGGAAACCTTTTATTTAAAATATTGTTAATATTATTGTATTGTAATAGTCAATATTAGTTATTCTAAGTTATTAATTATCTCATACTATAACCATGTAGAACAGCAATTGTCGATCTGGTATTTTCATTAAAAAAAAGATGTTTGGAAAATTACAGACAGGTCGTCAAAGGACCAGTTTGCGTAACATCTTAGTCCATCATGACAACGCATCCTTCCACACTGCTGGCAGAGCATTGGATTTTTTAAGAGATTCGGGAGTTCAATTGGTAACTCATCCTCCGTATAGCCCAGATCTGGCGCCGTGCGACTTTTTTGTGTCCAACTGTTAAAAAAATGATGCGAGGTAAAAGATTTTCCAGCGCAGATGCAGCAGTGAAAGAATTTTTGAGGACCTTTCAAAAAATTAATTTTCCGAAAGTTTTAAAAAGTGTTTTCAAAGAATGCACAAGTGAATTAGTCTGAATGGAGAAAAACAATAAAGATTTTTTGTTAAAAAAATGCAACAGTCTTTTAATAACTAACAATTTTCAGCGCAACCCTCGTATACTTATTGTATCATTCCAAATTGGTTAAACAAATATAATAGAACATTTTCCTGAAATAAAATGTATTTTTTGTCAATTTTGCAATACCAAATTCCAACATTGGTATAACGTAGGGTCTCTTTTCCTTCATGGGGCAATTCTGTTAATGCACTGGTTTGAAGGGAGAGTGTAAAATTTTGTATTTCTTCAGCCATTTTTTCTGTAACTCCGCATTTAATTACACGTTTTGCATTTAACACTGCTTCTTCCTCGTTTATGCAGCGCGAATTAGGTGTATAACCCAAATAGTGAAACATTCAAAAGGCACATTCGTTCATAGCTTTGCTATAATTAATGAAGTAGGTACGTCAGCACTAATGTTAATCTAACACAAAACAGCTTACCTACTGAATCTACTGTTTTTATCTGAATAAATAAATGCAACTATGAATGTCCTTATAACTCGTTCATGCAGCAGAACATATTAGATACATCAGTGAACACACCACACACAAGTTTAATTTAATCAAAGAACACTCGCAACATAACTGATGTATTGTTGTTGTTCTATGGATACCTTCAATCGCCGCCATATTGGTGGCGGTGGTGACGCCACCAACTGTGATGTAAATCGCCTATACTGGCAATTATTAAGAAAATGAAGTTTTATCAGCTACTGAAGTTTCAAAAATGTTATACAATAATATTACAACGAGAACTGATATTAAATAATCAAGGCTCATAATAATATGTATAAAAATTCATAAAAATTTCGGAAAAAAAGATAAACTGAGTAAAATTAACAATTTTTTTTATTTACAAACAAAAATATGATTTTATAAAACTACACTTAAAATATAAAAACATATTTGTTTGAATGTATAACTTATAGTTACTGGATACAGAAAAAAACAAATTTCTTTGGAGCTAAGTACAAATAACTATCAAATTTGTTTGTTTGTTAGTTAATGGACAAGGTCAAGGCATGCGAAGCGTCGGTTACCTTAGACACCGGTCAGATGGCTAAAGTCCTACTTAGAATTTTGCCGACACTAAGGAGTTTCAACCCTAGCAGGAGATCTTTTACACGCTACACATCGTAGTAACTTGAGACCCACGGCTTTACATCACTTCCAAATTACGGCATTCTGTAGAGGCTTTCATCTGCATCTTTTTATTTTTTAAAACCCCTCCGGACCGGGATCGAATTCACGATCTTAGATCAGTAGTCAGAATACTTAAACACTGAGCTATCGACCCCGGCTAATTATGAAATTAAAAAAATCTGTTTTCTTCACCATTAACAGAATGGATAAGTAGGCAATTCTAGTTAACTGAACAGATATGATTTCATATTCACAGACGGACTGATATGCAATCCACCAATCACAAATCGCGTTAGTCATGTGGTTACATAGGCAACTTTCATTTATTGTTTGATTGTTTAGTTATGGATAAGGTAAAATGTTAATTAGCGCTATCTGTCAAACTAATAGCTAAAAATGAGCAATTCTAGTGAGGAATCGATTAACAGTACCCCGCCAGATATTCGTTTAACAGCTAATGAAACGTACGACACGTCATTTCGCCAGTAATCTAAAAGTAAATATGAATTTACTTACAAGACATTCAATAAAATTTTTAAAAATCCGCTGTTTCTATTTTTTGTTTCCTCTTTGACAGATCGTACAAAAATATACTGTGCAACTCGAGTGGAATGTTCATACTGCTCTCCGATGATTGACCACTGCGCCCCCGGCGTCGTGCTCAAACTTCATCCTCGTGCGATATGCACAAGCTACTATCTCGCAACCGTCTTAAAAGTCATTACTTTTGATACCAAAATCTGTGTCATTGAAGTTGATGTTTCTCTTATTACTGACACAAAAGGTGTATGTTGGTATGCAACAATTTAGTTCTTAGTATTAATGCCTATTTATGTTACAAGTACTGTTACCCGTCTTTCTTATTCAACCGTTACCGTCTAAACGCTCCAAAGACGTAGGATTCTTTTTGTCGTTTCACAAATAACATAAACGGCAGTTTTCGATAATAGTAGATAAAGTTGGTTTATTTAACAAGAATAAATTATCTTCAGTTATAAATGTGTTAAACACAAACTATTTCCAAAGAATAAGTAGATTATTATTAAATGAAAGGAATTAGTTTAAATTATCACTCAACTAAATACTTACGATACATGTTCAACCTGGAATCGCTTCTGGGACTGAAAGACAATCATGCTTGGCTTTTCTTTGCTTTTTTACAGTTTTGGGTAATTAGAAAAATTGCAAGGTAAATTTTGGATTGCTTGTGCCATACTTTCCAAAATGCCTAGAGCCTCTGAATCTCCAACTAATTACTTGCATTTTGACCTCTAAATTCTTGCTTTCAACAGTTAGGTGACAAATAAGCACATTAGCTAAAACCCTTTCCATATTTCCACATTAACAATACATAATATGAAAGTTCAATTAACCTATAATAGCTATTGGCTATTACAATACGAAATTAAGGACTTGAACGAGCCGCAGTTTATGACCAAGCGAGCGCCTTGAGCGAGAAACATAAATAAACTGCTCAAGTACAGGTCTAAAGAGTAGCTTCAGCACTGCGAAAACATTAAGTATTATAGTGCACCCAGAATGTGTAGTTCAAAACGTGACCACCGAACTTCTGTAGATGGCGCCAAGTGGACAAGCCGCCACTGTGCTACAATGCTTGGAAATTTTGCAAAGTGGAAAATCGCCACCTTTCGCCAAAACCAAATAGCGCGTAAAGGTGCTCGGGACCTTAGCAACAACTTTGCCCCCTTTCAAAATTTCGATATCTGTAGCCGTTCGAAAGTTACAGGCGATCCAGACAGACAGACGGACGGACGGACGGACGGACAAAACGTTCGCATAAGTACGCTGAAGCTACTAATAAGGCGAGTTTAAAAGCCCGCTTTCGTGAGAGTAGATACTTTTTTATTCTACTGCTTTGAAGGCGATTTTTTTTTTTAATTTATAAAATGACAGTTTAATCGAGAAAGTCGGGATAAGTCGAGGAGGTTGCAACGCTTCCTGGTATATTTATTTAATAGCAGCATTAATTAACTTTGCCCCAAATAAGTGGGTAACTCTTATTGGGTCCAGTTTCGATTTATTAGTAGCTTCAGCGTACTTATGCGAACGTTTTGTCCGTCCGTCCGTCCGTCCGTCCGTCCGTCTGTCTGTCTGGATCGCCTGTAACTTTCGAACGGCTACAGATATCGAAATTTTTAAAGGGGGCAAAGTTGTTGCTAAGGTCCCGAGCACCTTCATGCGCTATTTGGTTTTGGCGAAAGGTGGCGATTTTCCACTTTGCAAAATTTCCAAGCATTGTAGCACAGTGGCGGCTTGTCCACTTGGCGCCATCTACAGAAGTTCGGTGGTCACGTTTTGAACTACACATTCTGGGTGCACTATAATTCCACTTGGCGCCATCTACAGAAGTTCGGTGGTCACGTTTTAAACTACACATTCTGGGTGCACTGAAGCTACTCTTTAGACCTGTACTTGAGCAGTTTATTTATACCTTGACTGGTTTAAATAATACCAAATAACAGAAATTACATTTATTCAACACGATGTACATGCCAAACCTTAATTGTAGAAATAAATCAATATATAAACTATTCCAAATCGTAGGCATAAAATAAAATTCAATTCGGTTCTGGTTGTGGTCAGGCCACCCAAATGGCAGTTGTATGAGGTTATCAGTTCCGTTAGTTAATAAAAGCAAGTAAATGGTCATATACTACCTTGGATACTTTCCCTTGAAGGTGAAATACCCCACGTGCGCGACTGGAATGCGACGAATAGATAACGGTGACCGGTGCAAGGTTACCTTTGGCTGATAAGGAGAAGCCGCGCGTGCCAAGGTTCTGGGTATAGTATTTCAAACAGAAATTGGAAAGCTACTTAAAATCAGGCCAGCATTGAGAACAATAAGTCACTTCGTAATTTAATTCATAAAATGATTATTTGATTGTCATTCAGTGACACTTCAATAATAACCTTCAAATATAACATATGCATTCAAAATTTTGGAAGACATATACGCGTTTCAACATTTTCTATGTTAGTATACGATTTTAAAGACTGAGGTGAAACAACTAGTACCTACGTAAAGCATGCAAAATGTTACAATTGCTTAACAACACATACAGTCACTAGATATATAAAGTACCGCAAACCATTAAGCCAATGAGTGCAACAGAAATAGCGCTACTTTTGCCCGAAAATGGCGGCCTAATGTCAAATCTTCCGTCAAACGTGCGATACTTGACAGACCATTTGACATAAAGCATTGGATGCTGGCTGTCATCACCTTGTTATTGTTCGTATTGTTTAGTACCTAATTCAGTGGTTAATAAAGTGTAATTACACCTGGCTGTTGTGTTTTAAATTGCAAAAACAGTACCGCTAAAGGTTTCCCTTTATTCAAATTGCCCAGTGGTGAAAGGAATTCAAGCAGAAGAGAAGTGTAGTTATGTGCCATTAATCAAGACTATGTGCCGATAAATGCGAAGGTTTGTGAGGTTAGCAGATATAACATATTATAACACTCACTTATTTAAGGTACATTTTTCTGATTGTCAATTTGAACAATCAAGAACAGATGGTATGAGAAAGCTTTCTCCAAATGCATAGCCTGACCTGGTCGACAACAATAAAAGAAGTAACTGTGATGCTCCGGAACAGGAAATACAAGCAATGAACCACAGTGTATACGTAGAGCAAACCATTACAGGTTCAAATGCAAGTAGTGTTGAAGAAAAAATATCACATGGAGACAATCTCGCCAAGAGCTTGTATAAAATAGAATAAGAAGTAGACAATATCCAAACTATCAAAGAACTCAGACAACGATTGAAGGCAACCCTTGCAAAGTGCAGGGAATATGACAGAAAGTTGCAAAAAAAGAGCTTAACAAACTCGGAGAAGATTTTTAATGAATATCAACTGGTATATCTGGAGAAACATAATGGTAGGTAGTGGATCATCACAAGGGCGCTTTGCTTGTATCTGGCTTGTGGTTCTAAAGGCTATGCAGAAATAAGACCACAATGAAGATGTAAAAACTAGTCGTAGCGTTGTAGTGCGTGATTCACTAGAAAAAAAATATTTTTTTTTCGAAATAACCTGTTTTCTATTATTAATTGCCTTAACTATCTGCAAGTTTATTTACGCAGTTGTTGATACACTTGTGCTAATTTAAGAATGTAGTACAACATTTTATCAAATTTTAATTACTTTTTATCTAACAGCTGATATTCAAATTTGGCGCCAAGTTTTTGCCCGAAAATGGCGGAGGTTTGCTGTGCTTTATATATCTAGTGACTTTAACAACACAGTTACATGTACAATTTACAGATGAATTGTCGGTACTTGAAAGCTGCTTGACATTAGAGAATTATTATATTGATTGTATGAAACCAACTTAGACATGACTTACACTTTCCATGATGTACTTGATTTTCAATGGCTTTCCAATTTTTGGTTGGAATACTATACCTGCTTGTAACGGCGGCAAAGCTATGGGGAAGTTTCGAGACTTCGAGTTATTTACAATAATGCAGCCCGATCTTAGGTTTGCTTGGTCTCGGATTAATACATTAGAGAAGCTTTGGGAATGGAAATCTAAAATAGCACAGCCCGATCTCAGGTTTGTGCTATTGACTTTGAATTATTTCAAACTGAATTATTTCAAATCGGGCAGCCCGATCTCAGGTGTGCGCTATTTGAAACGAATAAGCTACGGGACTTTGAATTATTTCCAAGTAGCGTAGCCTGATCTCAGGTTTACGCTACTTGAAACTAATAAAGTGGTGTAGCTTCATGAATATGAACTAGCCAGTTTTGAAGCGTCCCGAATCCCACTTGTACGCCGTTTTAAATTAATAAATGATTAGAGTATCGTGAATATGAACTGACTATTATTGACGCACCCGGAATCCCAGGTATGCGTCGTTTTAAATTAATAAATTATGAACTTAATGGAGCGGGTCGGGGATGTGGTTCGGGGAGCTGGATCTAAATTTTCTAGAAGAATTCTGGTATAATTCTGGTGCTCCAACTGGGCCCCGCGGGCCAAGTCAGGGAATCGGGATAATTTCTAGGAATAATTCTCGGATTAATTCTCCTCTATTTCTGGTGGCCCAGCTGAGGTAGGAGCAAAGCCCTTCCTCGGCAGGAGCCGCGGGATCGGCCTGGAGAAGCAAAGTTCGTTTTAACGGAATAATTCCCCTCGAGTTCGCGGAACAATTTCGGTTTTATACTTTGTCGTCGCTCTTGCTGGCATCACGGGTAAATGCGCACTGGACGATTTGTCGTTTCATCCGAGCATAACAACGAACTTGCAGTCTCGAGCGGACTGGAACTTTTATATTGTTGAAAAATGCGAAATTTTAAATGCCCATATTTGGTTATAATTAATTCACATTTAAAAATCGGAGCGAAACTTTACAAGGTCATGATCATACCGCAAAATGCGAGTGTCTATTTTGATTTCGAGCAATGGAAATGGTTGTTAGTTTTCGTTGCTACGGTTATTACTGCCTGAAAGTAAAAGTTACTATAGGGTATTCAGTAAACACAAAACATTTTAATTTTTTTCAAGTTGGCACATGCTTATAATTTTTGTTATAGGAATTCTGTATTTTGTTTTGCAAAGGTTTCCACACCTGTATACAGACAGATTTGAATTTAAAAATGACAATTAATATTTCTCCTTGTCAGTGTCAAAGTAAATATTTTTCTAGAAATTCTCACCTGAACTTGTAATAAAAATACGTATTAGTAAACACTACATCAATAGTATGTAACACATTAATTGTATAATATCCTTAAAGGTAGTTAATTACAATATTTATGACAGATGGGAAGTAAATGTCACACCCTTAACCTATTTGTTTTAGTAACTTTTTGTATATACATTCCTAGACAAAGATAAATTCTGGAAGTACACTCATGAAATTTTGGAAATCAAAGGCCACTTTGTGTTTTTATGTTTACTGAACAGACTATAGTATAAAAACGTGGGAGTTTTCAGCCGCTACATACTGCCAAAATTGATAACGTTTCGATGCAGTAGAACAAAAAAGTACTATTACTGTAGGAGGGAATTAGCAATATGAAATATGAAACCCCATAAATTGTATTGCTTTTTCTTCGACCACTGAACAGAGATGCCTGAGAGGCTGTATCAGGACTCCGTTACTTTGCGCTGATTCTATCCGTCAAGCACGTAAACAAGACTGTGTTTACGTTTTAAACCAATGTAGTCAATGGTACTTGAAACGGACGGCAGTAGAGACACTAACCCTCGGAGCACAGCCTCATGCCCCGTGAATATTATGGCTTAGAAAGGGTAGTGAATGAATCAAACATTAAATGCAGATTGATTTTTATTATGAAAATAGACTAGTATTTATATAAAACTAAAAATGCTTAACGCAGTAACAATATCAAAGTTCATAATAGTGTAATAGAACGCGTTTAAAGGTCCGCAAAGACCGCAACTCAGCATGATAAGCTTTTATATTTCCGCATCGGTTTGCAGGCTGAGCGTTGAACTTGGCTTTCTAGGTCGCCGAGTTGCATTTTCACTTAATGTTGGCGAAACAATATTCGTTTAAGGTTTCGTAAATGGGAACTGAATTTTGCCTGTTTTAATTCAAGATTAAAACAGATATAAATTACGTATAAACTTGCGAAATTATGAAGTAAAACTGGAGGTTAAAACTGTTTGTTTATGAAATCAGAATTACATTTCGAACTTCTGACTGGCTTCGTAAATTTTGTTATAAAAATTTATGTGTGTTTAAACCAAGTTTAAACATATTGCCAATTTTAGGCCGAAGAAAAAGAAAAGGAAAACTATATTGTTTCTTCCACATTAGGGGTTCTTAAAGGATATTCTTCTACGGTTGACTGGCGTTGTTTGGATTGATGCTTCCTTCGGTTGATCCTTTTTCGAATGTAGTAGACTGCTCCTATTAGAATAGCCCCTCCTAATAGGCTGCCTGTGATCCCGCTGGATAGATAGAAGTGATGTCGGATAGTTTCCCATGTTACGTCTTTTAGACGCTGTTGACGATTCTTCTGGATAGGTAGTAGCGATGTCGGATGGCTCTCCATGCTACTTCCTTCAGATGGTGTTGCAGGTCCAACCGAGAGGGTTGTAAATCCTCGAAGTGGTTCGGTTGCTGCAACACTGGCTCCTTTGCTATTTCTGTAAAAGAGCTTTTGTGTTATTGTGTCGTTGAATACGTTGCCACTTGGTTTGGAACATCCCAACAATGTCCATCTGCTGCCTCTTCCTTTGGAGACGAATATTATATGAGTGAATACGATAATTAATATCACTCTTGCCGAGGTTAGCTGTTTTAGAGGATGCCGCATCGGTATTCCACATTGCGTGTTTTCGGTAAATTCCCTCGCAGATTTTAATAAGCCCTCTTCTTGATTCCATTCTCTACGAGGGGCTAGGTGCTTAGCATTGTGTTTATTGTTTTCTGAACTTCTTGCTGCCATTTCTTGTCTCCACCTTTCATTGGGGGAGAAGTTCTTGAGATTTCTTCGGTACTGGGAACGATCATGTGCGGGTGATGTTGGCCGAAATTTTATCTTCAGACTTTGGTTCCTGCGATTTTTTGTAAGTTGTTGGTAATGGAATAATGTTGCCATTTCTTGTAACCAACTTCCACTGGGGGAGAAGTGCTTGGTACCGGAATTTTCATTTTCTAACTTGTTGGCTGCCATTTCTTGATGCCACCCTCCACTAGGTGCTAATTGTTTATTGAACTCGGAGGGTTTCTCGATTGCTGCATTTCCTGCTGCAACTTCTTGACTCCATCCATCGCTAGGTGCGAAGTGTTTGGTGTCGTACTTTTCTTTTCCTGCATCCCCTGCCGACAAGTCTTGGTGTCGCTTTCCACCGGGTGTCAAGTTTTTAATGGAGTCGGAGGGTTTTCCATTTTCTGCAGTTATTGCTGTAACTTCTGGGCTCCGTCCATTACCGAGTGTCAAGTTTTTAGTGGACTCGGAGGTGTTCTTGTTAGCAGCAGTTATTGCTGCAACTGCTTGGCTCCATCCATCGCTAGGAGCTGCTGTAGAAACATCTGGAGGAGTTCCAACGATTTGTTCGTGGCCTGCAATTCCCTTTCCTTTCTGTCCATCGACTTTGTGAATGGGAACTTCCTGAATGGAGACTTCGTGAATGAGGACTTTGGACACTCCATGCACTTGGTGATTTTCTTGTGGATGAGAAGATGCTATTTTTTCACGTTCGAGGATAGCTGAACGTTGAACTTCCGTGTTCTCTATATTGGCAGCTGCTATCGGTTGTTCTTCCGCTGTAGGATCGGTTGTTGATATTTTCTCCACCTGCTGGATTTTTACTCCTGGGATGGATCCATTTGATGCGGGCTGAATCTCTTTAACTGTCTCAATAAATTTTTCCTTGCATACCTGATCTTCTGCGGAAAGTTTTCTTTGTGTGGGCATTTCTTCGATGTCCCAGAATTTCTGCAACTGATATTCTTCTCCAATTTGCCACGAGTTGCCAATCGTGGTATTGACCTTCATGTAGTTGTCCCGATGTTGATTGATTTGAGCCACTGTGTCTGTGAATTTATTCTCACATACCTGATCGTCTGGAGAAATTTTTTGTTGAGTGGGAACTTCTTCTATGTTCCAAAATTTTTGTAACTGATATTCTTCTCCAATTTTGGCAACCATGGTGTTGACTTTAATGCTGTCGTTATGTTGTCTTCCAATGGTTCCAGATAATATCCAGCCCAGCTCGGTATTTTGTCCTAAGATGCCATCCTTGGTTTTAGTGATTCCTTTTAGAATTATTTTTGAATATTCTTCGGCTCCTAGAATTATGTCTATGGGGCCAGGTTGGTTGAAGGTTGGATCGGCGATAAAAATATTGCTCCAGGAATTGATATTTATGTTTGGGATAGGGGATGAAGGCATGGCTTTGGTAAGTTTGGGAAGTATTAGTAAATTTACAGGTAGGGAAAAGTTACTTGAAAATCTAGGTGTGATCAAACCTGGGATTTTCCATTTGGCAATTTTTGGCTCGCTGTTCCCAATTCCTGTTATTTCAGCTCGAACTTTGGTCCTGGGTAACCCCAATAATTCGGCTGATGCTTCCGTGATAAACGACCCCTGAGACCCGGGATCTATTAATACTCGTAGTAGATGAGTCATCCCGGATGCTGCCTTTACTTGAACCATTGCTGTGGCAAGTAGAACTTGGCTCTCCTGTGCGCCTTCATTGGCGGTGATGATGTCCGACTTCGGCTTCTTTTCTGGAGCGTTGGAAGTCTTCATAGCTGCTGCATGAGCTGACGTTCTCATCCTTTGGGCAGGGAGCGGCCTTGATGGTGGCTGCGCCTTATGAAGCAGAGTATGATGCGGGAAGCGACAGATCCTACAATTAAAATAGGCACGACATGGAATATTTGAATCGTGCCGCAAGCATCGATAGCACAATCGATTGGTTTTTACTGCTTCTAGTTTTTCATGGGTAGGTAGCCTCTGGAATTGACTACAGTTGTCGATGTAATGATCTCCATGGCACAGCTTGCAATTTAGGGATGCGGAAGCGTAATTCTTCTGTGGTCTTTCCTGCGCGGGCTTTCGAGCTCCATCTATGGATTCTAGGGATTGGAACCGCACTTGCAGGAAAGCCATTAAATTTTGGTGATCCTGGACTTCATTTGGACATTGAAGCGACTGTTCATATAATTTGTTGGTTTCAGGATCCCATTTTCGAGCGATAGCTCTGTTAATCCACGGACCCCAACTGTCCGTGGAGATGCCTAAATTTTTGATTGCCTCCACACATTCCTTGATGGAGTCGTGCAATCGTTTTAACCCTTGGGCTGACTCTTTGGAGAGGACCGGCAGATCGAATATGGTATCTAGCAATTTAGTTAAAATAAGGCGATTATTTTGATACCTTTGTTGCAGCAGATTCCAGGCGGTGTTGTAGTTTGCTTGGGTAACAGCTAGATGCTGGATCAGTCGGCTTGGCTCTCCCTTAAGATGCGTCTTTAAATATTGCATCTTGATGACATCGTCCATATTCTGGTTGTCATCTACTAATTTGGTGAACAGGTCCTTGAAAGTGGCCCATTCCTCATAATTTCCCTCGTATATGGGGATTTTGACTTGAGGAAGCGAGATGGCTGCTGCTTGCTCGTTCCTTGTTGGCGCTTGCAATAAAATAATTAAATTTCTGTACCTGTCTTCCAACGTAGTATATTCAGGACTGAAGTGCATTTGTTCTGAAGCCATGTCGTTTGACATAACTTCTTCGTCCATCTCGACCACACGATCCCATTTTTCTCTTAATTCCCTTGTCGTGATGGCGGGCCTCCCTAATTCTTGTGTTAGCTCGGCGTCGTCCATCGCTTGCTTAAAATTCTGGATCCGAATCTGCAGTTTTCGGATACGAACCTTTTGCTCGGGGTTAGCCACCATTTCCTCTTGTGTTCTGCTTGCGGAGGGGTTGGAAATTTCCGTTGCTTTTGAACAGCTCTGCAAGTAACTTTTTGCTTCGCCGTATATGGCTTTAATTTGGTCGTAATACCCTGTTTTAAAATAATTATGAGTTGGAATACTTAGCTGCCCCAATTTTGCATGATTCTCAGTTGCAGTGTTCCAAAGTTCGTCCAGCGTCTTGTTGCGACTGGCGATGTAGGCTTCATTTTTTCGGCTGGCAGGGTCCTTTTTGCTGTTGGATAATATTTGCTTTATCTTCTGCGCGAGCTCTTCTTGGGCGATAGCTAAGTTGTTGAATTCCTCCATATTGTTGGCCATTTTTCTGGGAACTGGGTGGTTGGCAGATGTTGTCTTCTTCTCGGGATGTGTTTTTTCGTTAGTTGGAGACCGATCCGGCTCGAAGGACCATGAACAGAGATGCCTGAGAGGCTGTATCAGGACTCCGTTACTTTGCGCTGATTCTATCCGTCAAGCACGTAAACAAGACTGTGTTTACGTTTTAAACCAATGTAGTCAATGGTACTTGAAACGGACGGCAGTAGAGACACTAACCCTCGGAGCACAGCCTCATGCCCCGTGAATATTATGGCTTAGAAAGGGTAGTGAATGAATCAAACATTAAATGCAGATTGATTTTTATTATGAAAATAGACTAGTATTTATATAAAACTAAAAATGCTTAACGCAGTAACAATATCAAAGTTCATAATAGTGTAATAGAACGCGTTTAAAGGTCCGCAAAGACCGCAACTCAGCATGATAAGCTTTTATATTTCCGCATCGGTTTGCAGGCTGAGCGTTGAACTTGGCTTTCTAGGTCGCCGAGTTGCATTTTCACTTAATGTTGGCGAAACAATATTCGTTTAAGGTTTCGTAAATGGGAACTGAATTTTGCCTGTTTTAATTCAAGATTAAAACAGATATAAATTACGTATAAACTTGCGAAATTATGAAGTAAAACTGGAGGTTAAAACTGTTTGTTTATGAAATCAGAATTACATTTCGAACTTCTGACTGGCTTCGTAAATTTTGTTATAAAAATTTATGTGTGTTTAAACCAAGTTTAAACAACCACTACTAAACGTAAGACAGTAGCTGGTTTCGAATTTAGTTGTTTTAAACTGAAAGTGGGATTATAAAGTTATTCTAGTTACTTCTTTCGTTAGAGGTAAAGTGTTTTTTAAATAATTAAAGTATTGCCTACATAATAAATAAAGTAAAATGTGTACTATTATAATCACCTTTGATAACTAACTTTGACAACTACCGGCTGCAGAAACAGTCACCTGCGTCGTTGCGGCCCTTACTATGAAATAAATGATAACTGTATAAGTGCAAACCTTTGTTAGATCGACATTTATGGATTAATAACAGTAAATTTAGGGTCGTAGAAAAAATATTGCATGCAAACTCGTGTTAAAAGTGTTATTGCATTCGACATGTTATGAAACTCAGCCTTCGGTTTCGTTTCATAATTTTCATGTCTCGTGCATAAACATTCCCTTTTAGCACTTGCTTCATAAATAGCTATTCTGTTCATCCTTAAACGCTTTGTCAAACTGACAGTTGATAATATTTTACAATACTAGCTTATTCATAATATTCATGGCATCGAGATTACCTTTTAAGTACTAAATTATACCGTGAGAATTATGTAAGAGTGTATATTGCTGAATTATGCAAAATTAGACATAGGGGAAATGTATAGTCTTACATTATTCACACTGTATATTGTTAAACAGTTTTCAAACATATTTAATTAAACTTGTAGAAAAAATCATGTGTATAATGCGCATAGAAAGTTATTTGCTGACCTCATGCTCTTGCAATCCTTCCTACGGTCGGGTTGCAAACGATCACTCGGTGCAGCATATTTTACTTTCTATGGTTATTATATAAATAACTATTATTTGTTTTAATTATTAAAATTTAAATTCCTTCAAGTATAATTCTTTTTCCCGCTACTGATCATGTAAGTCAGTGATACAGCCTTAGTAACAAAACGTGTAAATCGGTGATTATATATGTTTGCTGCTTTTCGTTGACGAAGTAACTTAATATTATTATTAAGTTCCTAGGATAATAAAATTAGCAACGCAAGATGCAGACTTAGACGTTTTGTTTATAATTGCAAATGTTTATGTGACATGTAACACTCACAGGTAACACGACTCACGAAAATTAATCCTGGTGACAGATGACAGACCAAACGATTTTTTCAAAAATTAATAATAAAATAGGAAAATTTCGATAAGCAACGGGAAAAATATAATAAGATAACTCGGAATGTATCGTCTATTAACATTTTCGGCAGACAACAAGCCGCGGCTCTGCCTTGGCTTGTACTTGCCTACCTCAAATGTTAATAGATCCTTACAATCCTTGTTACTTAAATAGCTATTTTAATATTATAAAATATTTGTTCACCGTTCTTTAATCAGAACGTCTGTTTTCTTACTACTCTTTTATTACTTCCTTTTACGATAAAAGAAGTACTGGATTCACCCCAAAAATTCGAAATTGAGTTTTCAATAGATCTTTACATTCTAGAGTCCCCTGAACCCCAAAAACATGTTTTTGTTCATTGGTCTGTTTGTCTGTCTGTGAACAGAATATCTCAAAAACGAAGAGGTATGGCGTTGAAACTTCATATACAAGTTTTGTGTACTATCTAGATGCGACAGCAAGCTTTTGAAGAAAATCGCATAACTGGAAGTATGGTGTTTATTCATGTAATTTTTCAGTTTCTTTGGATTTCTTCAAAAACGGCTCTAACGGTAGGTGATTTTCCAGTTGAATACCTTTAAAATGGGTTGCTTTTTTTTATTAACTATTTTAAATAGAACACCCTGTATATTATTACATTTTTGAATTCGGCTTCAAATTTTCGAGAAAATTGGTCTCTTCAACTAACGCTCTATTTTGTACCGTTTTTGTAGAATTTGTACTTTTTGAAAATTTTTGACAAATGCTTAAAAATAAAAAAAAAACAAATTTTTGGCTAATTATAAGATCACTGTAAAAGAAAGTTGTGTGCGTGTATCACACCATTTTTATTTTTGATTTTTATCTAATTCAACTGAGTGCAATTTTTGTGTATAAGGATTTGTGACAACCGGCAACGTTGCAAATTTTTTTCATCATATACTACACCTAACCTTACTTCGTAACAGTAAGCTAAGAACTTACCGATTCTAAAAGAATAATAATCTTTCCAAGGACATGGTTCGCAAATTAAAGTATCATGAGCAAAAACTGCTCAAAAAAGTAGATTTCATATCATGGGAAATCGATAACAACCTGCACGAGGTAAAAATATTGAAGAAGTACCACATTCAAAAACGAGAAGACTATACCAAGTAAGCACAATTCTCAGCATGAAAACATTTTGTAAAGGATTGTCATTTCAGATACAACAAATTGTCCCGCAACATACGAGAGGTGGCACGGAAGATTAAAGAAATCGACCCCAAACACCCTTTTAGAACCCTAGCGAGTGCACAGCTTTTAGAGAAATTGTAATTTTTCTACCATCTGAATATAACTTATTAGTCTTATTACACTATCCCATTTTAGATACCTAATGGGATTAATAGCCACAAGGTGGGATCTCAGTCTTGCAGAGAAAGTCACAGCTTCGTGCTTTTGTCGCCGGCGGTTACCTGTAGTGATGGTACGAAGTATGTATTATGCAGTTCGCAATATGCCTTCGGTATAAACAGTATTATTGTAGATAAAATGTCTGAAACTATCAAAGGCGCTGTGAAGCTGATAGAACAAGGCCATGTTCGTGTCGGTCCAGAATTGGTTACAGATCCAGCACTTCTCGTTACAAGAACTTTGGAAGATTTTGTCACATGGGTTGATAGTTCTAAAATTAGGAAACATGTTTTGGAATATAATGGATTGGTATGGTTTTTTAAATGTGCTGAATCATTTATTAAAGTATTTTCTTTTTTGCAGAGGGACGATTTTATGCTCTAAGAATGTGATGTGTAATTAATTTTCTATGTTTAATAAAATAAGTTAATTAATAATATAATTTTTTCATTTATAGTGTTTAAAACTCATTTCATGCATCCTTGTGGGAATAGATATCTTGTAGACAGAAGAAACATTTATGGCTTTCTTCAGGCTTAATTATATTATAACCCGAGAAATTTAAGAATTGCACAACAGTTATTAATGAAATACATAAAATTATCTAATCAACATTTGTTCATGTAAATAATTTAAATTAACCCATGGAGGTCATATTCTAACCTCAAACTAAAAGTGTCTTAATGTAAAGAAACATGAGTAAACGCTGTTTCAGTATATTAAAAAGGCATTTTACCACGCAAAAACCTTCCCCAACCATAAAATTATGTATAGTAGGATCAGGCCCCGCAGGGTTTTACGCTGCTCAGCATCTAGCAAAGACCCTCGATACAGCAGAAATTGATATTTACGAGAGACTGCCTGTACCTTTCGGTTTAGTAAGGTAGGAAATAAGAACTAGCAATGTGATGCCAATTTTAGAGTACCTACTTTTTTAGATTCGGTGTAGCTCCAGATCACCCTGAAGTAAAAAATGTTATAAATACTTTTACTAAAACTGCAGAACATCCAAGTGTAAGGTTTATTGGGAACGTGAACTTGGGAACCGACGTGTCTCTAAAGCAGCTGAAGAAGGCTTACCATGTGGTCCTGCTGGTACTTAACGATTCAAGTCTTCACTGTTCTTATAATAAATTTGTCTTTTTAAGACCTATGGTGCCGAAAAAAACCGCAAACTTAACATTCCAGGAGAAAATTTGCCCAACGTTTTACCAGCTCGCAGGATTGTCGGTTGGTATAATGGAATTCCAGAGGATTCTGACCTTAAGATAGACCTTAGCAGTCCTTCGGTTGCTATTTTTGGCCAAGGAAACGTCGCAATCGATGTGGCGCGAATATTGCTGACCCCAATCGATCTACTTAAAGTGAGATTATCTAAATGCTAGGTAGTTTATTTGCTCGAGAAATATAGTTACGTTTTGCAGAGTACAGATATTACTCAACATGCATTAGCAGCTTTAGCATCATCTAAAGTTAGAGAAGTTCATTTAATTGGCAGACGGGGACCTTTGCAAGCAGCCTTCACAATCAAGGAGCTGAGGGAACTGCTCAAGTTACAGAATTGTAAATCGTGTTGGCACTCTGATGACTTTCAGGGAGTAGCTGAAGTGGTGCCTAGCTTGGCTAGACCTAGGAAGCGCATCACTGAACTTATGTTAAAATCTTTAAGTGAAAATAGTGTGGCTAACGATACAGAAAAAGTATTTAAACCTACATTCTTCAAGTCACCGCTTGAAATTATAGGGTCCAATAGCGTGGAAAAAGTTTGTCTAGGCATAAATAAGCTTGAAGGAGATGATATTTTAAACAAAACGGCAGTTTTAACTGGAACCAAACAGTACTTAGATTGCAGCCTGGTAGTTACAAGTATAGGATATAAATCGGTCCAAGCTGATCCTGATATTCCCTTCGATGAGATTAAAGGGACTGTAAAGAACAGATTGGGTAAAATAGATGCTGGCTTGTATTCGACTGGATGGTTAGCAACTGGCCCAACAGGCGTTATTCTGACTACTATGAACAACGCCTTTTCAACAGCAGAGTTAATTTCCCACGATTTAAAGCAAACAAAGTTGGATGAAGCTAAGGCAGGATTTGAAGCCATCTGTGGTGAATTAAAAAACCAAAATGTACAGATCGTTACATGGAAGGATTGGCTCAGAATTGATGCTTTTGAACAGGAAGAAGGTAAAAAACTGGGAAAGCCACGAGAAAAACTGCTTGATATCAAACGTATGCTTGAAATTGCTTCGTGATAATTCAGATGTTTTATTTTTACAATAATTATAATAATTCTAGCTAAAAACACCAAGTATGAGATATGTTATTAAATATTTTATAATGAAAGACCTGTTTTAATTGAAACAGTTTGTATTTGTAATTATTATGTAATAAATGAGTGTATATATTAGTATAATATTAAATAAAATTATGATATGCAATATCGGTAACCAAAATATTGCGAATTATATGTCTGCGATCGACTTAGACAAAAAACATGCATGTTTTTGAAATAACCTGAAAAATAAACATAGTTGAAGCAATGAAAATTTCAAACTTCTTGAGGTTTATGTAGGTATATTTTATACATTTTCTAAGTTTACTTCTAAAAAATAGACTGATGTTATATAAAATTCAGGGGTTTGAAAAGTAATGAAAGTGATAAGTCATGTGAACATAAAACCACAGAGTAAAAATAGAGTAAGATTCATCAAAATCTGTTATAGTATAATCGGGATATTTTGACCGCACTTACGATAGGTGTAGAGAGTTCACGTTACTTGTGAAGTCTGATCCTTTCTTAGGAGAGTGAAAATTACGATAAATGCCAAGGCGCCACCGTGAAATTCAACCCATAGCTGTACATATAGATGTAACATGTGAGCAAACGAAAATGAAATCAAGCTTGGCTTTGAAATATTTGTTGTATAAATAATATGTTGGGGCACTGTAAGTCTATGACAAATTCGAGGTTAGCAGGTTAGGTTTTGCGTCAGTCTGTGTCAAAACTGACGCAAAACCTAACCTGCTAACCTCGAATTTGACATAGACTTACAGTGCCACCAACAATACATTTCAGTATTGCCAACTGATTCAGACTATCCAGAGCCTGCTGCAATTGAGTTTTTAAAAAATCCATCGGTATGTATGTATGTATCATCTGTAACCTTATTTACCTGGCAGTGTAGAGGCTGTTGCTTTATGCGCTGGCATCTGGCGGTGCAATGCTCAACTTGCCCCGGATTCGGAATACAGAGTTAGAGCGCGCCTTTGATGCTTGCACAGCAACCATTGTGTGAGGTGTGTGTCTTGGTGATGTGTTAACCTTGTTACTCTCTTTCTTAGGTCTGTGGTTCTGAGTATAGCGCAGTTAATTTGGTGCTCAACCGTGAATGGTCTCACCGAGCCCGATTCCAATCGCCAAGGCTACAGAAAAATTTCGACTCCTGCGAGATTCGAACCGAGGACTTGCTGCGCCACGCGGCTTCTTGTTTCCATACTTATGTGTTAATAAAACGAAGGGGAAAAGTCAACGGCGTTTTAATTGAAGCATTGTGGTAGCTGTTTGCACTTATTTGGCAAAATGGTTGTAAGCTGTCAGCGAACGAGAGAAGCAGAGGCCGCCATCTTGTTAACTTCTTTAGCGCAGTACATAAAGTACATTTTTTCTATAATAATTTTCAAGGTCAACTTTCTAGGGGATAAGTTGCATTCCTGCAGGGTCCCTAGTTTTAATAATGTTGGTACATATATTTTTAGTTCCTTTTTTACACTAAAAAAGTGATTGTCATTTTGAAAGATATGTCATAATAGTGGGTAACACAAACAGCATAGTAAAATACAGGGCTGTGGAGTCGGTAACAAAAAATCCGACTCCGACTCCAAATATTTTAGTACCTAGCAAGAAGACTATACTAAGGAGATGCAACTTCCTATGACGGCTGTATATAAAAGCGGCCCTTATGTCGGGGATAGCCGTCGCGGCGCTGTCGACAGCGTGTACCTATATATATAATACACATATATTGCTAGTAGGGCCTCGGAACGCTAGAAAACATTACGGCGCCGACATAGTCTCACTTAGAGTATAACGCTTCTCGTGCGCATGCGCAGGAATTCGAACTCCGTCTTTAGAAGTGAATTTTAAACTTGACCACTTCCCCATTCGGCGGACGACGCTAGACGACGCCGCCGCCCTTGCGCACCGCTCACCTTTATACATTGAAGAGTTGGTTGTCTGTCTCACTTCCTTGGTAAGTTTCCCACTCATAGCCGCTAGCAATATAGTAAGTGTTAGATATATGCCTGTACCTAAGGTCACTATATATTGATATAGTGACCTTACGTGTACTGCCGTTCAAGAGTTGGAAGCGAGCTAAATTAACCTGTAATCGCGGTTAAAAGTCAGTTTACGGTTGTTAATCCAATGGAGTGTATTTCAAGTGTGTTATTAATTGTTAAAACATGGTCCGAATTTCCAGTTACACTCAGCAAATGTTTAACATTGACAGTTCACGAGTTTTGTGAATGAATAATTGTACACCACGGCCGCCTTACTTGTCAGCTTTTAGCGGTCCGCTTCGAAACGGGAGTTGCGTGTCCTTAGTATAGTGTTCTTGGTACCTAGTTTGAATCCCGACTCCGACTCCGACAGTACTAGAATATTGATAACCCCCTCCCCCTCTCATTCCTTTTCATCTACCTGATAAACTTTACCGGCTCATGACGAATTTCACAAGTTTTGCTGAATGTGGTTGATTATAATAAATTTCATATTTACAAATATTGCATTCACGGTTTCCAGTAACGTACGGATTTGACGTACAAATACACAGAGAGGTTTACAAACGTAACTGAGGAAAAGGATAAAATTTACTTTAAGAAGAATATATTTCATAAACGTGCAAATGCCATTGTTATAACAAGAAAGTTTCTTACCTGCCTACTAAACTAACAGTACTAACTACATTCCGTAGTAGATTATTTTCTTAAGGGGTCATTTACTACCTGCCTACATAATACAAGTTTACTGAGTCATAGGAAATTCAAATAGTCTGAGGTCTGAGCAGGGTTGAGCAGATTTAAATTATTTGATTAAAATAATGAATTTAATGGAGTAATTTAATTATCAAAATCATTGATTTAAATATTTTTTATATTTTGCCAAATCAACAAAACAAATACGCAAAAGAAGTGCTCTTCAAATATTGCCAATTAAACAAAACCACCATGAACAGTAACAATATAAACAAATGCTGAAACTATTTAACCTTTAAAATACATCTTGAAACAGTAAAACATAAAAATAAGGTGCACTATAAAAGTTAGAAATTAGACGTAATACTAATAATAGTAGTAATACGTACTATGGTTGTTTTATTGTTAATCACATAAAACAGTTATTGGTAAGATATAGAAAAACCGTCTACTACGCTGTAAAAGGACAAAGTCGGCATTTAAATTTACAAACGGTGATAACACTGATTCTAGACCACACTCTGCACACTCGTGGATCTACGAATTAACATATTATAGTGCACGTACATTTTTATAAACTAACATAGAGAAAAATCGATTTTTATTAACTCTGAGTCTGTTTTCAAATAGTCAGTACTACAGCCATTCAAATAATTTGTTAGTTTTTGGTGTTTTTATAAAAAAAAAATAAGTGGGAGTCGGAGTCGGGTAATTTATACGGACTCCGACTCCCGACTCCGACTCCGACTCTACAGCCCTGGTAAAATATTGCAAATTTATTAATTATTAAACTTACAATATTTGAAAATAAACATAATGAACGTTTGCAAAATTAAAGAAATTTGTCAAGAGTTAAAATTAAGAAACTTTGACATTCAAAATTGACACATAACCATAATTTTGAAAAAGTTCTATCAACACGAGGTATAAAAATTTCCTAGCGTTTTAATCACATATCTATCAACATTGTAACATTTTGACAGTTATTATTAGTGATGGGCTTATTCGAATCAAAAATAACCGGTTATCCGGTTATTGAAATAACCTGTGTAACTCGGTTTTCGTTCCAAGTATTCGGATGAAAAATAACCTCATCCTGATACATACTACGTGCCGCGTCTTAGCGACCTGCGAGTGATCGAACTTCTGTAAATAATACGTCATTCATAACTCATATAACCTTTTCTACGTATGTACTTGATTGACCCAAGTGAGGCTCGCCGCTGCTTGTTGATGTTATTAAGACATTTGAGACTCCCAGTCGACGAGTTAAATTTATGGGGTCGTTCCTATTAAAGATAACGTTCTGCTGAGTATGAGATTTGCCGAAGCTTGTGTTGGTATTAATTTATAACGGCCTAAATTTTTACTTCGAAACGCGGTTGATTATGCCTAATAAGGGATAAACAGAAAGCGAAATAAGATTTTCCAATATCGTAATAGATTTATATTGAATTTTTAATAACGGAGCAGTCGGGACAAGAAGTGGATTTCGATGTTGAAAATTTTAAGTGTGCGTCCTTAGAACCGCGGAAGGCTGAACGTAGATAAATTATGGATTCTAAAATATACCGGTATGATGTGCAAGCGAAAAGGGAAGGGTGCCTACTAGAGAATTTTAGGAACTAAAAATAGATTCAATAGATACTTTGTATTCGCATATTTATAATTTCTTTATGATTAGTATTGATATAGCTATTCTCAATGGTTTAAACTCCTTAGAAATCAAATAAAAATCATTTATACAATTATTATAATTAACGATTAACTGAGTTCCTCTGCTGTCTGCAAGTTACGATGCCGATGCAGAATGCAGATGACGCTGACCCGCCTAACCGGCAAACCGGCGAAATCGAAACGAATCTAGAGCCAAAATTGATTCGAATTATTATTCAAATAATCATTCGGTTATTAATATGATTCGAATGCAAATAATTCGGTCATGAAAATTGTCCGGTTATGTCCATCACTAGTTATTATACAAAAAAACGTACTTTAGGTGTTCGGTTTAAATTTGGAGAAAGGAGCGTATCCAGTGTCGTTCAAAAAGGTGGGGATTATTCTTTGTTTGCCTTACAATTTTTATGAGTTCGCGCAACAATGTATAAATGTTCATTCTGCTACAAGTAAATAAGTTTGGCGAAATGGGAATTGAAAAGTTTTGTTAGTAAGATAAAATTTCACTTGTAAATTTCACCGTCATGGACCCACGAAATTAATTTACTGCGGTCCGTTCTATTAAATTCATTCTATAGATAGGAAATTGGGAAAGAATAGTAAATAATGAACACAGTGATAAAACGGCCAGCTCAAAATATGTTAAATATGAAGGAAACAAAACTGGTCCAGTCCGAATGTAATACTTCGGCAGATTGCTCCGAAGAACAAATTGAACATAATGAATTTGCACGTCATATGTATATCAATCCAGTAATTGGCCTATTAACTTATACGATTTTTTCTCAATTTTAATCGGCATCTATCTCATTTTTGGTAACATTTAAAAAATAAAATCCATGTGTTGCGTCCTTAATAAGTGGTATATTAGTATTCACATTTCTAGAAATAAACTTGAAATTACGAATCATCGCAGTTCGATGTTATCATAAGAACCACACTTCTACAAAGAACATATTATTATTATTATTATTATTATCTAAACCTAAGTATATGTTTTTATCTAAATTTATTTTTAAACTTCAATTAACGAATTATAAAGTAATTAAACCAGAATTTCTGTCAAACTACTAGAATAATTATTTATTTAATTGTTTACATTATATATAAATTTCTCCCTAGAGCATGTTTAGGATGGTGCAAATTTTAATTTTTGCCTTTTAGTTTATAGTTTTACATACTTCTTTAGTTTGCCTGTTGTTTGTAGATGTTACGAAAAAAAGGAAAGTTGTGTGCCTTGTCTATGTTAGACTCAGATGCCAAATTTGCTCAACTGCCGAATTTGATCAACTGCCGAAATTAATTTGGCCAATGCTGCAACTGGGAAAATTAATTCGGCAATTAGGAATATTTAGGTTGTTGAGGGACTAAATGGTATTTATCTACGACCACTACTAAAAGTAGGTCTTTTAGCGCTAGATTGTTTCACTAAAAGTGACATTTTATAGTTTACCGTGTTTAAAGAAATCAGCTGTTTACTTTTAGCACACGGGCTAAAAGTGAAGTGAGGTTATAAAACTACAATTTCGAACTGCAAGTGAAGTTGTAAAGCTATTCCAGTTGCTTCTTGCGTTACAGGTAAAGCGTTTTCGAAATAATTAAAGCGTTATGTAATGAATACAGTCATATGTGGACAGAGCTGTTCCGAGTACAGACAAAAAGTACTCGAGTATCGAGTACAAATACTTTACTTAAATGTAATCGAGTACCGAGTACAAGTACTCAATGGAAGTATTCGAATACCTAAACAAGTACAGAGTACCGAGTACAGAGGAATACAATGGCGGAACAATGATAAAAACAAAACACAAAAGTTTTTCAAGTCCTATTTTATTGGATTTCAAAATAATAAGTTTCAAAATTGTCATCTGTCAGGGCATGGCAAAGTAGTCTGTTTACCAGTGTCGCTAATGAAAACAATCGTTCTACTGCAGCCAATGACAGCAAACACAAATAAAATGAAAGAACTGTTCTATAATATTGTATAAAAAGAACACGTTTTCTTCCTGTACATACATCGAAAGCTGTACGTTAGAAAAAATAAAATATAAAAGTAATTTAATATCTTTATCAATGCTATATTTTTTTATAAATGCACATGCTAAGTAGCCGAGGTGATCTGAATATGGCGCAGAACTTTGTTAATGATGCTTTTACTACATAAGGTCTAGTAATTAAGAACATATTAATTTAGGTACCTGTATTCGAGTACCTGAAAATGTATTCAAGTACAGGGATATGTACTCGAATACACGTAAATGCGTTAAATACAAGTACAAGTACATTTTAAAAAATGTACTCGTGGACTGAGTACCGAGTACACTAAAAGTATTCAGAGTACAGTTACTGAGTACTTGTACTCGAGTACCGCAGAGCTCTGTATGTGGAGTATCAATAATTACATTTCGTAACTCACCTTGACAGCACGGGCGTGGCCAAACAATCGCCCGCGCGGCGTAGGCTACTGTTCATTATGACATAAATTAAAAGTGCCGCAGATGCGAACCTTTCTTAAATCGATATTTATGGATTAATAACGGTAAAATTAAGGTCGTAGATAAAATATTGTATGCAACGCGTGCTAAAAGTCGTTTATGCGCGAGACATGTTATGAAACTCAGCCTTCGGCTTCGTTTCATAATTTTCATGTCTCGCGCATAAACGTCGACTTTTAGCACTTGTTGCATAAATAGCTATTATGGCATCAAATAGGTCTTCAAGTGGACATTAGGTCGTTACTTGACTTTGCTTGAACAATAAGTTACTTAAGAGGTTTTGAAATCTAATGTACGGTTACTTTAGGAAGTTTAGAGTGCCTCAACACATATTTAGCACTGCATCAAAATAACCCGATTAGAAGTCAGTCGAGACGTAAGGATAGTTTTTTAACGATACGTTGGTGCTAGAAAGAGTTTAGAAATTGAGTTATCTTGGCACTACGAATTCTGTACTTTGGATTCTTGTTTGTTACGCTAGAATCCGAGATAGGGATCAAATGATGCCCCACCCAGATGTATGGGACATCACTTGCCACTGTGACTTATCTTAGATGATGTTGGTACTTTGTCTGCCAATTGCAGTACAAGGATTAATAGAACATGGAAAAATAAAATAAAATATTTGCGAGATACGAATAAAACATCCATTACATATATATAAAATGATAAAGAGGGTTACAGTTACATTTACAATCAACAAATGGGTCTAAGCTATGTTATAATATTAATCATTCATTAAACAAGCAATTGTCGTAAGAGCTAATAATTTAATAAATAATGGCCTTGAGGGTCTCATTATTTCTTAAAAGTAAGCGTAGAAAACGCAACTTGAACAATGCGGAAGTCAAAGGAGAAGCAATGCTAATAGTTCGTCGTTTTGTATGACCGAAACACTCGTAATTTCAATTCCTTATTACAACATATAATATAAGGTCAGTGACCTTTGCAATTGGCCGTATTTTTGGTTTGTTGATAGAAACAATTTACCCTCGGAAGCGCTGTCACAAACACAAAGGAAAAGAACATGCCGAATTTTCTGCATATCGGCTTTGTTAGTCTTTTCTCGCGGGGTGTAACAGCGGAAAATGTAATTCCCCACGAAACTATGCAGACGTTCATTGTAAGAAATGCAGTTTCTGTGTAAATCCTCTTAGCTGTCTGGACAGGAACTACTCTGCTGTAAATTAAATCATGCTTTAACTTGCGTATAAATGAACAAACAGGGGCGAACTCGCCCAAAATAATCGACAACTAAATGGGTTTGCAACAAGAGGCGCTATGAATTAAAATTAACCTAATAAGGTTTTAGGAAGTTTCTTGAATGAGCATTCCACTTCAGCAATTGAGAGAATACGGCATCTGAGTCTAATATATACATACAAAAAACCACGCATACGTAGCTAGATCAGCTATATTATGGTTAAATGTAGCTCAATTAAATACTGGTAGTAACACTTCAAGAAATTAGCAGTTAAAGAAAAGGAAGGTGTGCTACTACGATAAAATTCGTTTAAAGAAAAGAATGAAATAAAGGAAAGAAACTAGCATTAATGACGCAGTCAGAGCGCAGTTTTGGAAACAAAACTATATATAAAAGACAATTTCTACATCTTCATGAAGGAAAACTGAAGCCAAGGAAAAATTCCAAACAAGCACAGAACTACCCAAAAATGACTGTTGGGATTAATTAATAATAATACTTCACGATGCAGTGAGCAAATATGAAAAAAATGACTTGAAAAGAAATGAAAGATACCAATACTAGATGTATTAGCATTAATGTAAGTTACAATAGAATAATATAATATAAAATACATATAATAAAGTGATTATATAAAAGTATTTGCAAAGGCAAAAAACTAAGTAGAATAATTGATTTACTTACCGAACAAATTATTACTTCATCATAGAACACTAAGTAAGCATTACTCTGATACTTTTTTGTAGTAACTCGAAAAATATTGACTCAATTTTAATACAATTTGGTTTAAATTTCTATACATCAATAAATAAAATTTTCCGTCATCGATAATAATAGTAATTTATTATACAAGACGATAAAGTTAAATTTTATCCACGAGTGAATAGTTTAACGTCGAGACGAAGTCGAGACGTTAATGATTCAAGAGTGGATAGAAATAACTTTATCGTCGTGTATAATACAATATTTTTTTCTATAGCAAGAACTTTAACAATTTCAAAAGAAAATAATAACAGTCAATCACATTTCAAAATGTCAGCAGCTAGATTGGGTTGCTACGATAATACGAAGCTGTCATATTTAATTTAAACAAAAGTTAGAAAATTAAATTACTTTATCTATTCTTGATGTTAAAGTGCTACTTTATCTACCCTTGCTGTTAAAGTAAAACTTGACCTTTTGTTTTGAGTTGATAAAAGCACACTTTAACGTGAGCTATAGAAAAACCCGTTATTATTTAATGAAGGTATTTGTTATCAATTGTTACCGAAAAAATCTGGCGTGATACACGCACACAACTTCCTTTAACAGTGATCTTATAATTAGCAAAAAAATTTATTTTTAATTTTTAAGCTATTGTCAAACATTTTCAAAAATTACAAATTCTGCAAAAACGGTACAAAATAGAGTGTTAGTTGAAAAGACAAATTTTCTCTAAAATTTTAAGCTGAATTCAAAAATGTAATAATATACCGGGTGTTATATTATAAAATAGGAGTTAATAAAAAAAAATAGAAAAAAAAAACAAAAGAAACCCATTTTAGAAGCATTCAACTGCAAAATCACCTATCTCACATCAATACACATTCAAAATTTAATAAAAATGTGAAGTTTGAAAAAAATCGTTAGAGCCGGTTTCGAAAAAATTGTTATGATTTAATTTCACATATACTTTTTAACGCGCCACAGTTTAGTGCTAGAAATTTCCGGTTATTTAAACTTGAATTTTCTAGCACTAATGCAACTTTTAATTCACCGTTTTGGAGGATGATGAAAAATTATAATGTCTTTGCTAGGGATATCGACATCTTTTGCATTTCACTTGCAGTGCTTAAAAGGAAGTTACACCAAGCCTTTGCACCTATATAAATTTTTTTAAACACAACAGATTTCTTAAATTCATAGATTTAATACAATTAAAATCAGATTTTCATTTAAATAAATACATTCCCATGCTAAACATCTATAGTCTTTGTAAAATTGTACAATCCTTTATAATTTTTGTAAAATTGTTTGTCTTAGTTTTTCATAATTTTCGTAAAACTTTTATAAAGTTGAATATTAATTCATAAAACCGAACTACTCTAGTAGTATGAATAAGTTATAGTTGTGATCATTATCTTGATTATTTTCTAATTGTAATAAATATATTGTAATTTGGGAAAATGGGTGTGTTTGCATCACAACTTTATTTGTATTATAGTTGCGATTTACATGATTATAATCTTGATTATTATGTAATTGTAATTAATTTATTGCAATTTGGGAAAATTGGTACGTTTGCATCACAACTTGTTTACCTGTTTATTTGTTTTTATTTGTGTCAACCTGTAATTGGGCTTGCCTGTTGGTTGACCATGCGTACCCATTAAATAAATAAATAATAAAAAGGACAATAGGGTATTCCTTTAGCAATATGAGTATAATTTATGATTTTCTATAAGTAGTCGCATAGCAGCTAGTTTTGTGCGCGAGTAAAGAGATATTTGGTGCAGACGCGTATGTTTCTAGATGAGATGCGCATGTGTTGTGTTTTGCTTAGTGTAGGCTGTGCATGATGTAGCACTGTATGTTGCTAATAATTATTGTGTAAGAAGCGAAAAATATATCTACGGTAAGTGCAGATTACAAAGTAAAGTTGGTAAAAATATAATTTTATTTTTACTTCCTTTTACAATAAAGGAAGTACCTATTGGATTCACCCCAAAAATTCGAAATTGAGTTTTCAACAGATATTCACGTTTTCGAGTCCCCTGAACCCAAAAAACATATTTTTTTCATTGGTTTGTCTGCTTGTGTGTCTGTGAACAGAATATCTCAAAAACGAAAAGAGGTTTGGCGTTGAAACTTCATATATAAGTTTTGTGTACTATGTAGATGCGATAGTAAGTTCTTTGAAAAAAATCGCATAACCGGAAGTAGGTGTTTACTCTTGTGATTTTTCAGTTTTTTTCGATTTTTTCGAAAACGGCTCAAACGATTTTTTTCAAACTTCACATTTTTATTAAATTTGAATGTGTATTGATGTGAGATAGGTTATTTTGCAGTTGAATGCTTCTAAAATGGGTTTGTTTTGTTTTCTTTTCTATTTTTGTATCCTATTTTAAATAGAACACCCGGTATATTATTACATTTTTAAATTCAGCTTAAAATTTTAGAGAAAATTTGTCTTTTCAACTAACGCTCTATTTTGTACCGTTTTTGCAGAATTTGTAATTTTTGAAAATTTTTGACAAATACTTAAAAATTAAGAATAATTTTTTTTGCTAATTATAAGATCATTGTTAAAGAAAGTTGTGTGCGTGTATCACACCAGATTTTTTCGGTAACAATTGATAACAAATACCTTCATTAAATAATACCGGGTTGATAAGAATTAACATTTAGTAATTTCAATTTGCTTGTTTAAAACGATGTACTAGCACATGGCTGTCTAAATATTACTAAATACAAATTATGACAACAATTTTTAGTGAAAGTAATTGACAAAGTAATTTATGTTGTGCAATTACAATTACTAAGTAATTGGTAATTGAATTACTAATTCATTTTAGTAATTGAATATGTGGTAACTCAATTACTTCATTGGGCAGTAATTGGTAACTGGAAATTAATTATTTTTTTTAAAGTAATTTACCTACCCAGCTCTGCTTTTGATTATAAAATTATTATATATTTTCGGAAAAGATGGAGACACCTAGCGGTAATAAACACTAATAATAAATTATTCCATATTGGAATTGAGTATTGCCGGGATCCGTAGCTCAGTGTTTAGGTATTCTGGCTACTGATCTAAGAGTCGCGAGTTCGATTCCCGGTCCACGTAAGGTTTTTAAAAACAAAAAAATGCGGATGAAAACCTCTACAGAATGCCATCATTCAGAAGTGATGTAAAGCCCTGGGTCCCATGTTACTACGATGTGTAGCATGTAAAAGATCCCTTGCTAGGGTTGAAAGTCCTTAGTCTCGGCGAAATTCCAAGTAGGACTTTGACCATATGACCATAGCAGTTGGTTTCGAAGGTACATGGTACTCCGCATGCCTAGACCTTGTCTATTACAAACAAACAAATAACAATTGATTATTAGACATACTATATGATTTGTATTGTTCTTTTGCTACTATTCCTATTATATAAATTTCAAACATTACATCAACAAGCAGTTCTTCCATATTATTAACATATAATTTATTAAAATTAAAATTTTCAGGTTTGTAGAACATCAGATAAAATTATTTAGTAAAAAGTCTCTCGTCGCAACCAACCTCTTGGGTGGTTTCGAATGTGCCACTTGCGAAATTCGTCGAATAAAAAGATTGTAATAGCAAACGGCACTGAATATAGCCACCTGCAATAAACGTTTCGTAACTATTAGAAATCACTCAGTTGCAGGTGCTTCAGTTTACCATCGCAGTTGTACAGGGTAGAATTTCAAGTAGTACATATAAGGACAATATGAGAGAAAACAGGCGACAGCTGTTTCCACTACAAGACTGAGATTTAGTGTCCAGTTGCCCATACCTACAACAGAGGTGGTTTTGGAAATTGGTATAAAAAATATTGTGGTAGCTTTGAGATAATTAAACAAATTGAGTGAAACAAATATTCATATTAGTGATTTTTTTCAATAATTTCTTAAAATTCCACAGTATTTAACATATACATTTTTTCTGTTACCTTGCTTAAAAATTGAATTGTGCCTTGTTTTACAAACAATAAGATCAGCCCATTGGGTGACTACTACGGATACCATAATGGCAGTATAACAAGTGTACTCCAATACCTTTCTCTCTTGGTATGACCATTCTTGGCCAAAAGAATCAAGTAAATCATTTATATATGGCGACTCCCACTCTTGGCGAAGACCTTCAATGAAACAATAATTGTACAAAACAAATAAAACAGAGTGCTAATACTGTATATCACACACCTAACAATCTTTCAGGCATAAATCCATGCTCAGCCATGACCATAAAGTAGGTGAAAAAACCCGCTGCAGCTTCGATCATCCCGATGTGTCCATAAGCTAAAAAGTACAGCTTACGTGTTACCAGTCGATCAGTGCGAGGATTGCGAGGTGGTCGTTGCATAATGTCACTTTCAGCCTTTTCGTATGCCAGGCTAATAGCAGGCATCATATCAGTCAACAAATCAATGCAGAGTATAGCAATTACACCTAAAAAGTAGTTAGGTACTTAAAAAAATCATAACTAAATTATATATTTGGGCTGGTACCGAGAGGTAATGGGATATTAAATGCAATGAAAGCAAGAAAAGGTAAAATTTCTGGAACGTTAGATGCCAGTGTATACGCAATGGACTTCTTAAGATTGTCAAAAATTCGCCTTCCTTCCTCAATCCCAACGATAATAGAGGCAAAGTTGTCATCTAACAGGATCATGTCAGCAGACTGCTGGGACACTTCTGATCCTGTTATGCCCATTGATATCCCTATATCGGCTTTTTTTAGAGCTGGAGAATCGTTGACCCCATCGCCAGTTGCTGCAACTAAAATAAATTCCCAAGGAATATAATCAGTTAGGCACAGTAACTATGTTCACACCAATTTCTCCCAATCGTTGGCAACTTTCAACTATTTGTAGTTTCTGAGTTGGAGAAGTGCGTGCGAACACTATTTCCCTATAGTTGTATATAATTTCATCCAATTCGTCGTTGGACATTTCACGTAAACTCGAGCCATGCACCACAATCGCCTTTTCTCCCAACAGCGGAGTCTTCTCATTAGGCACAGAAGCATCAATGGTGTCTTCTGTTGTTATTATGCCAACGGATTTCGCAATTGATTTAGCTGTCACCTAGGAAATATTCGGTTCAGTTTTGCTATCTCTCTAAGATGCAGGAAGAGTAACCGGGTGGTCTCCAGTGACCATAATAACTTTAATTCCAGCTTGTCTGCACTTGTCAACAGCATCGTGCACTTGGGGTCTTGGAGGGTCTATTAACGCCATAAATCCGAGAAATCTTAACTCATTTTGGGGAAAATTGGGAGGTTCCACTGAGAAAGGGTAAGATAAGGTGTAGCGCTCTTCGAGTTCCAGATCAGCAAACCCTAAAACTCTTTCACCTGAAGAGGAAAATGGGTGATGAGTGGCAAATTTAGTATCACACAATGTGACCAAACTAAATATGATCCTCGCCTATGAAGCGGATGAATTTAAAAACAATTATGTAGTAAACTGTAGAAAACAATAAAAAACAATAAAGGACACATAGAAATAGTTAGCAAGATCGAAGATAAAGAATATGTTATGGGCAACGAAGGTCTAGGATAAATAAATGAAAATGGAAAATTATTTACAAACTTTGCAAGCGCAAATTTGTATATCAAGAAAATTCCAACAGTGGCATCAAAACCAAGAGTCAATGACAAAATTTAGGTGGCATCGACAATAATTGTATACCAAGCCAAAGAAAAAAACAAATGGTTGGAGATGATCGAAGTGGAGAACGAAGCAATATTTTTCAAGATAAACACATGGCCTCAAGTCAATACAACACCATCCAATAATTTAAGATGTTTATGTGAATTAAAATGGTAAATGACATCAGAGGTGTTATAGTTTATTTTGACGATATGGTAATAGCTGGTGATGCACTTAAAGAACATTTTCACTAAACTGTTGTCAATTTGTAATAAACAATTAACACAAAAAACACATCCTACATGAGGAAAGAACTAAGTTTGATATACAAAGAGAAGAATACAAAAATGAATGTAATATAACAAAATAAAATAACAATAACAGTAGAAATGGTAAGAATTGGAAACCGGGAAAAAACCTAGCTAAACAAGACGAGTTACCTAGATCATATCAGATGCAGCAGATAAAGGCAGTATTATACAAAGAAATAGTTACCTAACAAGATCGCAGAATGCGCCAGAGAAGAATTATTACATGGCTATTGAAACTGAAGTCAAAAGTGATGAAGAGGAAATAGTTTATGATAACGTGTTACACGTGAAAACACACTCACGGCAAGTAAAAGGCCAAATGATGTACGTGGCTTGCTATAATGGAAATGGGTGCGATAATACTCCAAAAACGTAGGTGATTTCGTATAAAAGTTAATTTGACAAAGAAGCCACAAATCATTATTAATTATTAAGCTCCACTGAGTTATTTACTCTAGCTTGAAGCTGTTTACAACGCTTCTAGAATTTAGAGTCCTACTTTTTGAATGAATTTATCTTACCTTCATCTACTTAGTTGTACTACCGGTACATGCGACTTTATGCGCTTACAACGAAAATTACACAGAATTTAACTGATACGTTGTATTGAACACACAATGGGAAGAAGAATGACGTATATGAATTACACACATAGTAAATGGGTGATTACGGCATAATGCAGTGATATAGATACCAAATTACGAAGGTATAGCGACATCCACCAGCTTCAAACGGCGACATCAATGGGTGGAGATGTTCGAAGCCCTAGCCCAGGCAAGGTAAACTGGGAGGTTAGTGGGATGACCCATAGAATTTCACAGTAGACCTGTGTCCTGGCAAAACGTTGAAAAGCGGCCAGCGTTGTCACGAAACCAAAGTCACCGAAAATATTCGAAGCGATGCGTTATTCTGATCCGATGTAAATTGATCTTCCGATACACCGACGGTAATTCAAATAAGAAAAGCGAAACTCTAAGGGTTTAAGCCATGTAGAAGTATGATAAACCGGGACAAGGCAAACGTATTTACGACCGCAACGTTATTTATTCCTGCTATCGCTATCACGATCTCAAAACATGTAAGCCACACCGGCCATAAACGGTATGTGCTGTGCGCTCGATGCTTGACAACCTTCTTCAAACTAAAATACCTAGAGTAAACCCCCTCGCTGCACACGCAACCTTCCTCCTTGGGTGCTCATCTCAGCGATCAAAAACTCCTTTAAATATTTTAATATAAGCTTGTAATTATTATTTGATAAAATTAGAAATATATTTGTATATACAGAGTTGCAATTTTATCTTTTCCCACCTGCAGGTTTGCAAATAGGTAATAGTAATTTACATTTCAAAACCGCGAGTCACAGTGAGCTTCTTATCCGTATGAGCATGTAAAGTTCTGGTAATGGTTGACAACGTTTTATGGTATTCTGAAACGTACATTTTTCATAAAAACTTCTTAAATTCAAATGACGTTTTTTCTTTACGGGCTAAGTCTAAAATAGTTATTAACGTCATTAGGCTGATATATAAGTATAAGTAGCAAAGAATGAAAGCGACTAAATTTTGTAATCCGAGGCATAGCCGAGGTTTATAATCAACCAAGTCCGTTATTTGCATATTAGCTATGTATCGTGCAAAAATTTTCGTAATACAAGTTTAAACTTTTAAAAATAATGTACTAAACACAATTTAAAGATCACGTGATTCCTAACGGCCGGCGGCGTTATAACATTTAACGGCTGGCGGTCATTAGAAATGACTTTGTTTTTTAAAGATCACCTGGTCCTTAACGGCCGTCGGCTGTTATGACTGACTTTTCAAGTGTTTGTTTAGTTTAGTTAAAAATACAACAATGGTCTAGTATTACGAAATAGATATTAACGATACAAGTTTGGTTATGAGCATCTGAACGAAACGACTTTCGTTAAGTGCCATATGGAAATATGTATTGTTCAACATTTTATCTTTATCAATAAATTCTGGTTCAATGTATTTTTGTTTTGTAAAAAAGAGTACAGCGCTGAATGCAGTAATAAAGCTTTTAACGACACTCAAATTAATTTACTAAATACTCCATAACAACCTCGATGAAGATAATAGATATTAACGACACACGTTTGATTATGAGCATCTTAACGAAACGAATTCGATTGCCAGAACGAGGCGGCGCGCCGAGTTCTGTTGCTCTCAAATGAGTTTCGTTAAGTGTCATAAGCAAACGTGTATTTTATCTTCATCAATAAATTCCGGTTCAATGCATTCTTTGTTTTGTAAATTTGTTTTATAATATCCATTACCGCACTAAGTGCGGTAATATTATCTATAACCGCACTGAGTACGGTAATGCGATTTTAATATAAATAAAACGTCCAGGTATCGTGCGAGTCCCGCACGTAATTCATTAGTATAGTAAGGGATGTTTACAAATTCGTTTTCAAACAAATTAAAATAACGCACCTAATTGAGCACCTAGGTAGCGCAATGGATAGGGTGCCAGGATTGAATTAAGCAAGTGGTTCGAATCCATGGATAGACGGAAATTTTCCGCAGTCTAGTGGAGCGGTACTGAGCTGGGTGACCATTCGACGTTGGGATACAATTGACGTCGCTCTCCTCTGAAGACTGGTCTATGAGGTAGAGTAACACGTAGACACACAGGTGACTTGGAGGTGGCACAATAGTCCCAATGATGCGAAGTGCGCGAACCTGGTTCAGCAGCCACAAAAAAATGCACGCAATTTGGTAGTCTAGCAAGGGCTGTTAATTAAATAATTATTCGTGGCTGTTTAAATTTAACGGCCTTGGCTGTTATGAGTAACGTTTCGATTAAGCAGACAGTGCTGATATAGTACACTAACATGCAGGTATTATGCAAAAATTATAACTGGCTGTTTATTGCTAATGTATACCCATGTTAGTATGGTTTTGATGATAAACAGCTCGTTATAATTCATAACGAGCTGAGCCCGTAAACAAGCTGGTTAATCCTAAAGACAGAGTTCAGTAAAGAGGGTTTACGATTCAGAATACCATAAAACATCTTACAATTCAGAGACAATTTAGTGCAGAATCAGTTCTATTTTAATAAACAAGATCTAGTTTGTTACCTTCAAACCAGGCACAAAGCTCTACTCTAAACAAACTCTATTTGAAAGCGACTGCAAAACTTCCAACAACTAACAGACGAAAATCCATCAACATAGTCCAAAATTTCCAAACCGTATAAAATCAGGATATGTATTTTTAGACCAATATACCACAATAATTAATTAACTATGCCTTGAAAATGTATAGCTATGGAACCTCTATTTTGGCTTGGATTTTTAAGGTTTTATTAAAATTTTATTTCTAGGTCACTATTAGTACAGTCATTTGGTTCTAAAAAAAGAGGTTACCTGGAAAGTTTACCGGGAGTTTGGAAAATTGGTAATTTTATAGATTTTGATGTGCTCTTTCCGAATTTCAACTTTGCCACCTCGTATCTTTGCCGCTCGCGCCGCCATATTGGAAAAATGGCGCCTAAAAGCAGTGTTTTGACAATATCTGCTTTCCGACTCATTTCATGATAGAAACATTTATATACAATATAAAACTAGAGAAAACTTCCTACAATTTATGTAATATCCTTTTTTTTGTAAAATCAATAGTCTTGGCATACGAGCGCCGCAAACCATTATACATCTACGCCAACTCGTAACATTTAATTTTAACTGATTACATTTGTGAATATGCGGAGCGATCCCGATGATCACGAAAAACTGCTTCAGTAGACATACTTTTTGACAAGACTGTTTTTTGTATGATTAACTTGAAAAGAGGCTTCCACGAATGGGGCCCCCAGTTAATCCGCTGCGAATTCCGGTTCAATGGGATTGCCGGGAACTGCCACTTAATAACCCTTGACTTGGGTTCAGTTAGTTGTTGGAGTGAAACAAGACTTAACAAACACGAGTATATTGAGTAACAACGATTACAAACGTCACTGATGGACCGATGGTTTTTTACAAAAGCTTCAACTGTTGTGACACGCTTGGATTGGCCACGCGAAAATAGCGAATTGCGCGTAACCGTAACACAAAACAACCTGGAAACGTCTTTACCAGGGAGTTAGAACGACCGCAACCCAGCACAAAGCATAGCTGAACTTGCTTACTCGAAATTCTGAATCTAACTAACGCTGAATTTACAACGAGCCGAACTCGCAAATTCACCAAGGAGGGGAAAGTTCAAACACTATTGGCTGAGGCGATCCTGCGTAGCCAATCGGAGCGTCGCACGTTGTTTGGGAATAAATGCTTATTCTAAGAATCTTAATGCTAAGCTCTCTCAATGAGGCATTTGAACGAAATCCATAAACACATGATTCCCAAATATGCTAAGTCGGCTTAAGTTCTATTAGAAAATGTATCCATCCGCTTAAAAGCCATTAAGGGAAGCTTACAAATTCCTTTCCAATATTAACAGAGGCAAACAAATACGGCAAGATGCAAATTTGACTTTACCACGACCTTTGAATGAGATAGAACAGTTATGACTTGAATTACATGATTAATTATAATCAAAAAGGTTTTGATGCACGCATCTGTGTGAATCAAACAAAGACAATGATCCCAACAGTGTCACAAAATAAATTTCGGTCTGTGACGTTTCAATCGGTACTAAAGACAATTACCTCTCAACACCTGGTCCGATCAATCGTTCAGCCGCGAGAGCGCCGCGAAGTTATAGTGCAGTCAAATGGTAGAAAATAGTGGAAAGTTTTGGTGGAATTTTGATATTTGTTTCCTATATGGTTTTTGGGTCGCTGTATACGAATATCAGGTTTTCCAACAATAATTTTGACCGGAAACACGTTTTTTTAAGCAAAAACGGTCTTAAAAAACGATTTTTTAAAAGTTTTTCTAAAGTTACTCGAAAACTATCCAATTTCGTGAATGTTGAACCTACATGAAACGAAAGAAGATAAAATTTCCTACATTTTATGAAGTAGAGTTTTTTTTCTCCGATCAATCGTTCAACCGCGAGAGCGCCGCGAAATTATAGTCCAGTCAAATGGTAGAAAATAGAGGAAAGTTTTAGAGTCTTGATATTTGCTTCCTATATGTTTTTTGGGTCCCTGTACGCGAATATCAGGTTTTCCAACATTTCAATTATGAAGATTCATTTCATATATCATTTTTGATTTACGAAAAATGGATAGTATTCGAGTTACTTTGAAATAAACTGCGATAATTTCCTTTTTTTTGCTTTTAACACCTAATTTCGCGACGCTCTCGCGACTGAACAATTGATCGCAGAAAAAAACCTCTAGTACATAAAATGTAGGAAATTTTATCTTCTTTTGTTTCATGTTGGTTCAACATTCACGAAATTGGATAGTTTTCGAGTAACTTTAGAAAAACTTTAAAAAAATCGTTTTTTAAGACCGTTTTTGCTTAAAAAAACGTGTTTCCGGTCAAAATTATTGTTGGAAAACCTGATATTCGTATACAGCGACCCAAAAACCACATAGGAAACAAATATCAAAATTCCACCAAAACTTTCCACTATTTTCTACTATTTGACTGCACTATAACTTCGCGGCGCTCTCGCGGCTGAACGATTGATCGGAGAAAAAAAAACTGTAGTTCATAAAATGTAGAAAATGTTATCTTTTTTCATATCAAATACGTTCAACATTTACGAAAACCAGTTTTTCGGGGTTAAAATTGACGAAAACCGAAACAAGGTAAAAAATTTTGGCTTTTTTTGGTTATTTGAAGTACTTCCGGCACTCGGCCGAGGTCGAAAACTTAGATTCATCATTAGGCCTCAACCATATAAGACATATAAAAAAATCAGAACCACCCGGTTTGATGCAAGGTAACACCCCCTTTTGATGACAGATTGACTGGACTAATTGATTTTACGAAAAAAAAAGAATATTACATAAATTGTAGGAAATTTTCTCTAGTTGCATTTTGTATATAAATGTTTTTATCGTGAAATGAGTCGGAAAGGAGATATTGTCAAAAAACTGCTTTTAGGCGTCATATCTTCAAGATAGCGGGGCGAGCGGCAAAGATGCAAGGTGGCAAAGTTGAAATTCGGAAAGAGCACATCGAAATCTATAAAATTACCCATTTTCAAAACTCCCGGAAAACTTTCTAGGTAAAACTACCAAATGACTGTACTTAATTGGGAGATCAGGAGATTTATTATAAATATTATTACGTTTCCAGATTGTAGGCATCTACTATTAGCGTTTTAGCAACTTTTACGCAGGCTCTTGTAATTATAATTACTGGAACTGATTGGAATTTGTGCATTATATATCTGTTTCATATACATGTATTTTCTCTACTACTATAGTTCACAAATTAGGTTTGAGCGTCAATTCTTAACGCATTTCTCCAATTTTCAGTTTATGATTAAAGGTGTTTTTGGATCTTCTGTTCAAAGAAGTATTGAGATTTCTAAAAGCATTTCAATTATCAGTTATCTAATTTGGATTTCTCACGTACCTATTTTAATCCCACCACTGATTTATTCCAACTGTATTTATTACAACCTTTGGAACTTGGTAAACTTTACCTAATGGGACAATTTATTACGGAAGACATTTTTTCAGTAGATATTGAAGTCGTAAGTCATAGTAATGGAAATACCTTCACATTTTAATATACATATAAATACAATATGGAACGAGCTTCTAAATGAAATCTGCAATTTTTTAGAGTTGCTACATTAATGTATTCTTCCACATACAGAAACTCATTGGTTGTTATTATTTACTGAGTGCCGTGGAGAGAATCTGAATGTTGTTTGATGTACTGAAGTCTTCATGTCTTTTTCAGAAATGTTTTCTGAAAGCACGAATGTCTTATTTGCTGTCCCTCCCAGTGAAGCTTATTTATATTTAATACGCAGTTTTTTACATACCTGAAGTGTAAATAACTGAAATAAAAGTATAATTTATTGAAGTTTTAAGAGCTCTTAATAGTAATTTACGATACAAGTGCGTAAAGCTACTCTTTTGGCACGAGTGGGATAGAGTTAAAACGCGAGTGAGCGAGCGTTTTAAACCCCGCGAGTGACTAAAGATGCTTTTGCATGTGTATCGTACAATATTTTATCTACGATAGAACCTAGAAAACACGCTAAACACAAAAAAAATGTAAATTAGGATTACCAGCAACCGGTCGTAATTTTGCGTGTTTTAAAAATTTTAAAACACGTTGCTACTGACAACGTGCCTAATGAAATCTTTTAAACACGTTGCTACTAACAACGTAAACTAATGAAAACCTGTTATTAAACAGTCGTTTTACAAACTTAAAACTGCCAACTAAAAAACAATTTTACACACTTTCGTAGATAAAGAATATTATATATCTTTGGGGAGAATAGCAACATATTTTATTCCTCTACATGATATCTTCAGAAAAGATGACCTATCACCAGTTATGACTGAAAAAAATATGGCTCAAGCCTACAAATGCTACTAAACACAAAATAATTACTTAGTTCTGTGAAGAAAACGTAACAAGATATTTTCTTAGATACTTCTTAACAAACCACTAACTAGGGACCACCTGAAAGCAACCTATATTTACTTGAGAAAGATGAAAATATTTATTGATGTCAATGTCCTTTTCACACAGTGAAGTAATCGTCTTCTACCAAAAATATTCGTGTGAAAAGAATACATGGAAGAAAAGATGTAATAATATGAAAAATAGATTTTTTGTAGAGTTGCAGCTCTTCACACTTCAGTCCAGAAATTGATCTCGAGCAGAAAGGCTGCTCTTAGAGCGGGTGACTTTAATCCCGCCGGGTTAGTATATTTTCGGGTTAAAATAAGGTGAAAAAATTGCAAGCAAATAGCACATGCGTGTGTGAATTATGTGTTTGGCTTACGTGAAGTCTACCTAAACCATTGGGGTTGCGTTTGTCGTTAACTAAATTAGCGTTGGATTCCAAATACCGATTTTAATCGAACCTGTTTTTCACATTTTTCCAAATTCTCTTCGACTCCGGCTAAATTATCTTCGTGGGCCAGCACTTTAGCAGCCCCCGGTGATCTTCCTGAAGTTGGGACTCCAAGACTCGTCGATTCAAGCTAAAGATTAGCATTGCCTTCATGTCAGTATTGTTAACCACTTCATTATACCAAAAATTATTTTCTTATTGCGTCTACTGCTTACATGTTTAACATCACACCGCATAGATGCCATATTTATATCTCTTTGAATTAGTAATTGAAATGTATATTGTTTTTATGTGTGTGTTCTCCTAAGTGCTTGCCTTATGGAAAGGCTAAACGCCTTTTCAATACGTACGGCCACTCGTGTGTTTATCTGTATTTTGTAATGCGAATATGCAGATCCGTTTATCTAAATATATAAAGTTTTAAGGGGGTGAAATGGGGGCTTAAATTTTCAATACTAAGACAATAAGGTGGTTGCCAACGACTAACAATGTGAATTGTCGCTTATTGATATTTGTAATCAAGATCTTATTAAACCACTTTTTAGGTACTGGTTAGTCTCCGAGCAACGCCGGGTAATTCCAGGTAGTATGCAGATAAAGGTAGAATGAGGTCATTCCAGCAAATAGTATTTCAACGTTCCCACGACGCCTTGGCCATCTCCTTCTGAGTTAGGAACGTCACCAAGACCTTTAGGCTAGTTCAAACGACTCAGTGGCGCCCCACAAATAATTATAAACCTCTTATATGTTCCTACCGAATCAACTTTTAGACATAAACACTTACGCTTTCATAGTAAAAGCCCGCCCATTTCCCACTGTGTGCATTTTTGGTGTTATTATAGGTGGTAAATTAATTATAGGGTGTAACAACTAACAAATTTATTGTCATTAATTAACCAACAATCAGTGTAATAACTATAATAGTATGTGCATAAGATATTTTGATCTAATAAGATACGTTGAAAAACGTCACTTAAAGGAGACCTAAGCTACTGTGAAAATTGGAGAGATATAACGCTTCTGAACGCTATTAATAAAATAATTGCTACAATATTGAACAACCGCATTTCTGAAAAGATAGAACCAACACTGAGAAATGAGCAAGCAGGCTTCAGATCAGGACGAGCGTGCATTGATCATATAAACACAGTCCGTATAATCATAGAGCAATCAATAGAGTGGAACTCGCCCCTATATTTAATATTTATAGACTTCAAGTGGGCCTTCGATAGCCTTAAACAGAAAGCTATATGGAAAATTCTAATCCAAAAAGGCATCCCACGGAAACCAATTAATATAATGAAAATCCTGTACAACAGCACGACATGTAAAATAATAAGATATTTTGATCTAATAAGATACGTTGAAAAACGTCACTCAGAAGAATTGGAAGTTGTTCATTCTTTAAAAATAGAAACTTCTAGTTTACATGCAACCATTGCATATAAAAATTGAACCATAAATCGATATAAATTCCACGTTTAGAAAGCAAGTGGTTCAAACACCCTACGAAATAATTTTAACTCCAGAGCGAAAGCACGCAGAAATGTGTTTTATGCGACTACTTTTAATAAACAAAAACGAAGCCGCGATATTTCTATTGAAATGGAAATACAGGAGTTTGCAACCATCGACGACTTTACTTCGTGGAAACACAGATTGTATACGTCACAGTTTGGATGTTCCTTCTTCGAAGATACTAGCAAATAGCCCATTAAAACTAAAGGCAGCAACAAAATCAATGATTATTGCCCACCGATGATAACTTGTGGAAATAGTGGACAGTTGAAAGTCAATTTCGTGTTTAAATATGTGGGGCATCAAAATAAATTAGGACATGCGTTTGGCACTCCTTATAAAGGCGAACTCTCGGGGTTAGTGATTAGAAAGAATAATAATTTGACGAGAAGGATTTGTATAATGTTGAAATTGTTTTCAATCTTCGGCTGTGAGATATTAAAACGATGCAATTATTTTTTATAAACCACAATATGTTAACATTAAGACAGCTAAACTGAGACGATGTCGTATCAATGTTGATGAACGAATGTGTGTAGGTAGTAGTACAATTTAAATACCTAGTCAAAATGTTGAGGTTCTCTTACTACTAGTTTGAGACCATGTAATTTTTGCATTTATAGTGAGAGTGATAAAACAATAAAAATACAGTTAGCAATAAAACATAATGATATACTAAAAATATCACTACTTTAGTTACCCTTTGTTGCAAGTTCCAAACAAGCAGCATCACATGTAGCGCGCAAACGGTCCGTTATTGCTACATTTTCCCCATTCAATAAAATGGTTTTGCATCGCTCTATAATTCTTTCAGGAGCACCTTTCATTGCAACCAAGCACTTACCACTTTGTAAAGCATGAACGCTTACCTAGCGGAAAAACATTTAGCAACTGCTCACACTGCTACAACTCTCACCTGGTATTTAGTAGTAGAACTGAAGGGTATTTCGATAAGCTTAGGATTTTTTCGCCTAAACTGTTCCGGCGGGCCGTGCGCCTTACTGACTTCGACAAATTTCAATATAGCTGCCTCTGATGCATCGCCTCTCACCTCTCTTCGTTGGATCGGCAGCTTCTCTGATCCTGGTACGAACTCTGCCCTATTGCAGAGCGTTGCACATCTCATTAGATACGGAAAGACTATAATTTGTTCAAATTAAATTGGAAATGTTGCTGGAAAATTGTGTTATTTACCTCTATCAGACTTATATTTACTGTCTCGTTGTTCTGGACTGCTATCAGCAATGAAGGTCTTTGAATTGCACCAAAGATGACAAACCGTCATACGATTCTGTGTGAGGGTACCAGTTTTATCAGAGCAAATTATCGAGGTCGAGCCGAGTGTTTCGACCGCTTCTAAATTTTTCACGAGACAGTTCTTAGCTGCCATTCTCTTCGCAGTAACGGTTAAACACACTGTTACGGTTGCAAGTAATCCTAAAATAAAAATGCTTTTTTTGCGTGAATGGAATATAAAGATTATAACATGATACAATTACTTTTATTCTCTAAGCACGAACATTTTTCTAAATTCTAGTGTTTGGCTATAAATTGAATATGAGTAATACACTCATTTCCTTATGTATATGCCATGTATGGGGTTAATCTATACATGGTGCTGAAAAATGGCGGATTAAGTAAATAGTTTGCTGTTAAGGGACACTTAGTGGGCATAAATAAGTAAAAAAGCCTTTGTGCCATATTCTTTAAGCATTTTATTAATTTCATACTTTTTGGTAAAGTTTATAAACAATAATACCCTTTGAGAGGACATCGTCATTCAAATGTCATTAGAAATCAGACCAACGAGCGAGGCGAAACGGAAACTTCGTACTGGGACCTTTGCACATATGCAAAATATTTGAGCATTAAGCTACAATGTGAAAATGTTCACGTCGCCATCTTAGCCACAATAGACGTTTGCCCTTTGCCGTGCGGGCATTAGCAGTTTTATCGAAGCCCCGCTATGCGCGTATTCGCGTAGTTAGTACCCGTAGCGCAGTTCTACTTTTCTTGCCGCAGTAGATAATCGAAGTAGAAGGAGGCTCAAACGGAGGCCCATTCCAAGATACTTTTAAGTCCATTTTTGAATCCCGCGTTATCCTTGCAAAGCAACCCCACGTCAGAAGGAGACGTGGGGGCCCCGCGATCTCCGCTTCATCCCCGCGAAGCAAGCTACCGCAAGAGATAATTTTAGCCAAGTTCAAGTTCAAGTTCTTCAAACCGTAAGTCACTGAGTAGCCTGCGAATTAAATTCTGAAGTCTCTGAAAGTGAGCCGGGAACGTACTTTTAAACCTCAATTTACTTGGCGAAAAAGTTCCAACAAGGCAGTTGTGGAATACCACAAGCACCAATACCTTCATAGCACGGGCGTTCGGAATTTTTTGCCTTATAAGCGTCGCGAGTAAATTGCACACCATTCTGTGTTTACGTAAATTTAATTACAGCACGGTTAGGGGTTTAACCGTACCACTATTCCATTAAAACGCTGCTGTATCCAGTGTGAGAAAACCGCACACAACCTTATTTATACACTTTTTTGGTTGTACATACTTTGTAAATTTCATTTTAAGTTAAGAATTTCGCGATATGTATTAATTAAACCGACTTATTTTCATTTTCTGTTTAATTAATCAGATAATTTTGAGCCCTGGCTTCTGAGCTATACAGAAAGGGCAACTGCAACAGAGAGAAATAATGTTAAAATCCAGTTAAGTTGTGGTACCAGTGCAAAATATTGATCGTAGGTATACAGTAATCATACGCACTCTAGAAAGAGAAGATTTTGTACACATAATAGAAAAAAATCTAGCAAAAAACATTAGAAGTGTAGCACAGTAGTTCTGTTTATACAGAAGATTAACGTGGACTATTATTAATGATGAGGGATACCATCCATTCCACTACACCAAATTAACTTTTGCAATTGGTTACTTGAACAAACCGAAGATGATCGAAGCTCTACATATAGGGTGAATTAGATAGACGAAAGCAATTTCAATAGCCACGGTTCAATCAATACAACGAAGATTATACTTTAGGTATGCAAAATCCATATCAAAAGTATGTAATAAAATATTTTTATAAAAGTATTGGATACTGGAGAACCATATAATTGGAAACTTTGTGCAGTTTTTAACAACTAATTCTGTTGAACTTATTTACGATATTCCCTCTGGCCGTAATGTATAATCCGTGGTTTCAATAGACGGTGTACCTGCACATAACACAGTACCAGATTGAGCATGGTGTGATACCAATAGTAAAGTAAGTCGAGTAGGAAGAGCTGCAAATGAAGACATTTTGAAACAAGTAGATGAAACACTAGTTTCTCTTAAAGACAAAGAAGGTAAGAAGAGGCTAACATATAGAATATATCGTGCGTCATCAGATTTTATTGCATGCGATCGTAGATGAACAAGGGCAAGGCTATTTTACATCAACCTAACACTAAATGATGGAAGATGTGAGATGAACCTAGAACTGAGCACAGAAGGGAAAGAGGAGAAGAAAAAAAGCGAAAGGATGATTAGACACCGTCACTTGACCTGATTTGAAGAAATTAAAGCATCAACTATGTGCATGTGACAAGAAAACCAATATCACCCAAATCCAAGTCAAACGTGACAAGAAAAAAACGAAAAATAGAAATAAAAAGAGTACCTATATACAGTGTGTCCCCGGATTGAGAAAAGTCTTTATTATTAGTTTTGCGACGAAAAGCCATTCGTTATAAAAAAATCTGCTGGTCAAGAAAATAAAATTAACCATATAAAAAATTTTAGATTTGATGAAGGAACAGCGCGAGAAAAAATTAAGAAAACATGAAAATGTTTCAAGAGACGATTATCGATATTTGTTATTTTACACAGCATTTTTATAAAACAGAGCTGTTTTTAGCCTAAAATGATTCAAGCTTCAAAACTACTAATCAAAATTAAAATGTTTACATTTATTCTACTTAGCTACTTCTACTTCTACTGCAACACAGTTTTCGGCTCTCTTAATATATTCTTCGTACACTTTACGAATGGTTTGCGGCTCATTCAGTTTATTTTTGTCTGTATCTGTTAAAAAAATGTGTAAGATAATAAATATTGATAATTGTCTCTTGAAACATTTTCACGTTTATATATTTTTTCACCCTTTAATCTTATTTTTTTAATTTTTTCTCCTATTGTTAACTCCATCCGTGACACACTGCATATGTAAGAATTTGTCAAAAACTCAAATAGCTGTAAATAAAGGAATGTGAACGAATTATACATTCCGACCAGAAATAAAGTAGAAGGATCAGCTAGTGCTGTGGTCGTCTCCACGCTAAAACGTTGCCTTCTGTAGTTAGTTACATTTATAAATTTGGATAATGGTTATATGTAGTGAGAAATATCAATACCGGCTGAAAAATAAGGCTTCGGTGCTCCCGGCGTTTGAATTGACCAATGCTTGATTTTACTTCACATCTTACTCTAGCTCGAGCCTAGCGATAAGATTCAATAATTGTGGCAATTCCGATCAATACATTGTTTAAATAAATATTGGGTATTTATTCCCAAATAGTAGGAGGCTCCAATTTTCGTAGCCCGTGTATATGGGTGTACCTCATCTCCTTTAACCAGATTCTGTATCTCACAGTCTTCAAGGTTTTCACCCTTCTCTATTGGACTCCAATATGTTATCTTTACAATCCAATTTTTCATACCATATCGATCTTTCCTTTCTTTGTATGGCACTGCATGTTTTTCAATATATTTCGCTTATTGATTTATAACGTCTATAACTTTGCTCCTAGTCTGTAATGTACAAGTCCGACTTTTGCCAATCATGATAACGTCACGACTATTCACCTTTAGGTACTTTTACTTACTACCATTACAAAGTAGATAGGGACCGATTGAATACCTGCTTGTCTTTTATTGCGTTTTAATTTAAATACGATTGCTATCCTTTTGTTATGCTTCAATACTTACTTTACTGCATTTATCTTATTGTATAGAAACTGTCATGCATATACGAGGTGTATCTGATTTGTTTCGTGCACGAGCACGCCTATTCCATTAAATACACTCCTATTTGTTACTAGAAATTTGCAAGTGTTCTTTTCTTGTTACTGCTTACCATGTTCTTTCCGGCGCAGCCAATTTCGTTGTCACATCTCGATTATCTCAAACGGATTTATGAAGTATGTCACGGTAAGTCTACAACCTGGCGCCCTGAATTATTAGTAGCTTCAGCGTACTTATGCGAACGTTTTGTCCGTCCGTCCGTCCGTCCGGATCGCCTGTAACTTTCGAACGGCTACAGATATCGAAATTTTGAAAGGGGGCAAAGTTGTTGCTAAGGTCCCGAGCACCTTCATGCGCTATTTGGTTTTGGCTTTCCACTTTGCAAAATTTCCAAGCATTGTAGCACAGTGGCGGTTTGTCCACTTGGCGCCATCTACAGAAGCTCGGTGGTCACGTTTTGAACTACACATTCTGAAGCTACTCGTTAGACCTGTCCTTGAGCAGTTTATTAGTTTGTTATATTGTATAGTAAATCAGTATCAAGAATTTGTAATAATAATAATGGGTAACGTAAATGGGAAGAAAAAAAGAATAACAGTTGGGTGTTGCGTTAATTTAAATGGAGACGGATTCACTGGCATATTATGCGAGTTAAGAAATCGTAGGATATTGAGAAGTCTTTACATGCGCGTCAGGACACAAAAAACTAGAAATCTCAGGTTTATAATGGACTATATTGTCTTGTAAAACAAGACGACAATCCCAGTAAAAGAGACAAATTGACTACAAATTGCTTACAGTAGAAATGAAAATGTAAACAAATAAGGGTTCACGAGGTAAAAATTTAAAAATTTGACCTGGATAGGTGAAATGCTTTCATTACAGAAGCTAACTAAATTTTAAATTTAGAACAAATGTAGGGATATGTATAACAGCATGAAAGACACAAAGATACAATGCGGATAGCACCAAGAGTAAAACAAACAACAAGATATATTGTAGATCTCAGCCAAAAAAACAATAGAGAGAATAAAGAACAAAAGCAAACTATATCATAAACAGTTAACGTACCACAGCGAAGAAAAAGAGACAGAATTCCGATTAGAAAGAGATACAGTGAAATGAAAAACAAATGGAAGAAAATTAAATTAAAAATAACATTCTTAGATACAGAAGGTACAAGCACAAGAAGGTCGGAATCATGGAGAAAAATTAAATCATTAAAACACTTGTTACTAGATTCGCTCTTTGTTATTCGTAATTATTAACAAACTTCCAGGTTTAATCCAACTTTTAGCCGGAGTTGAAGGATTACTTCAAGATAAAGCCCCCCCGTCCCCAAGTTTTACGCAACTAATAAGCGCTGTTTCCTCCCCCACACAATAGAACCTGGTCACTCAGATGCCTCGGACTCAATCATTGCCGGGAATCGACGGCCTCTTCGAAGCCGGTCACAGCCGCGGGCTATGAGCTCGTCTCCCAATCGCGGCCACGTGCTGGCACCAACATCTAAACTCAAAACGGCGCATACTAGTTCGCTCCCGCGGTCAGTTTTTGAAAAAGGTCATAGGTAAGTTCGCTCCCGAAGCATAGGTAAGTTCGCTCCCGAGGATTAAAACGTAAATAAGTAGATTACGAGAGATTAAAATTTTACCAATATTTTATTTTACCAATATTTATATTATTACATACAATATTATACATACAAGACATTTAATATAATTTTAATGTGAGCAAAACTCTTGGTAAAAACGATAACTACTCATTTAATGACAATAACAAAACAGGAATAAACTTATATTCAAAATATATCAAATTTAAATTAATTAATTTTTCTTTACATATCTTGACAATTTTTCAAGAAATTGAATTTTTGTAATAGCTCCAGTTTTGAAGCTGGCCAAATGATCTTCAATTAATTTAATTTTTTGCATTTCTACCCTTCTGTATACTTTTTTAATTTTATGAGCACTGTTTATTTTTACATATGTCTCGACTTGAAATTCTTTCAACACTTCAATAAATTGAAAAATATTTGGATGGGCAGCGTAAAACGACCCATTGAATCTGCTGTGGAAAGCTTCACAAGCATTTGTTGATCTCGTCCTTGCTGAAGAATGTTCGGCCCACATTTCCACCAAATAGTTATTAAAAATCTCCAATTTTTTGTCTTGTGGCAAAATTTCCGCAAGATCAAAGCAGAAACAATCTCCCACATCGGCTGGTTGTAAGTAGGGAAGGCCAAATACGAAATTTAAATATTTTCCAATATCTGATTGGGATTTGTAATCTTGAGTAAGTCCTAAGTGCTGAATTTTCCGCCACCTGCAGCAATGGAACAAAATAATTAATTTTTTGATAAAATATAAAAAGTAAGATCTTACCATGACTGGGTTAGATGAAATAAGCAACCCTTAATCACAACGTGTGGAAGTTTTCTTTGGAATGCTAAATGTATTGCCATTTCAAAATCTATGTAAACACATTTTGATGTTAGTGCAATTTCCATTTCTTGTAGCTTGTTGAGAAGAATGTTTAAGCAATTTTCATAAGTTTTTGTTGTTTTATCCGGTAATAGGAAAAATACTAAAGGCATGTAATGACCATTACATATTCCATGTATGGTAAATAATTGGTAGAAAAACTTTGGGCAACATTTAAATGTTCCATCCACATATAAACTTTCTAAAGTGCTTAAAAAGTTCAAGTTTGTCACGCTTGTAAACATCACAATTTTAGAGTTTATATCATTTGTTAGCATGAAATCTTCATTTCTATTGGTTTTTATTTCTAAATTGCTTAAGACTTCTTGAGTGTTTTCTAAGCTAGTTGGTAAGGCTGGTAGAAAGCTTCGTCTATGGTTATAGATATTCTTTCTAATATATTGCATATCAGTTGTTGTGATTGTTTCGACGTCATTATTTAGTAGCACACGGTTAATTATTTTCGACGGCTTTTCACTTACGTTTTCCGCTGCTTTTCTTTTCAAACTGTTGCTCAAAATTTGTCTGTTTAAGACGGCGTTTTCCATCGCCTCATGAGCATGATTCAAATTTGAATCAACCAACATATTTTCGTCACCCACACTTTTTAAAAATGATTTACAGCTCCTTACTATACACTGCCACCGTTTCACATTTCCCGCCAATAATTTATGGAAATTAAATTTATAGGAATTCACCACCAACATAGGTTTTCCTTTTTCACTAATAATTTGGCTTACGTCCATTTTAAATCTTTCTCAACCAAGTGTAAAGAAGAAATGATTTTGTTTATTCCGTACATTTTCTTATATTTATACAGAAAAATAGGCTCATTACTAACAAGTTTGTTATTGTCATTAAGCGATAACATGGCATGCCATTAACAGGGGATTATTTTTGAAAAATATTTGGCGATAATATTAAGCAATAATGTGGATTAACATTAACAGGGGATTATTTCTGCAAAATATTTGGGAGCGAACTTACCTACACCCTTTTCACGTAGGGGGATTAAAAACTGACCGCGGGAGCGAAATAGGTTGCGGCCTAGTCGACTTAGTGGTCTGTGTTCCTGCCCGGCATAAAAGCATTGAATTGATAACATACTCTTAGCAAGTTCCAATGCCCCTGCAACTTTAAACCTAACCTAATGTCATTTGCGTGTGAAGAATTTACAAATAACTTTCCAACTTTCAGAAGTATAATAGGTCCACACCTTATTTGCATGAGGTTAGCCTTGAATTTTTGTTATAAAGTTGCACATGAACAGAACCTTCATTTTTATTTTGGTGTATAACCTGTATAACCTCCAGGAAATTAACTGTTATTTGATAGTATAGAATATTGTTGCCAGATCTATATACTTAACTTAAAATGTCTTTAATTGCACTAAAGCTTTATTATCTGTTCTACTAAAGTAAACTTTCCATTTCAATGCGTATTGTCATATTTTCTAACCTAAATGGATTTGGAAACCTCGTTTAAACACAACAAAGTAGCTTTACGCAGCTAAATTGGGGAAACTTCAATGCCAACCTTAATCAATGTATTTGTGAACAGAAGAGTATAGTTATTGAACGAAGCAAAAATAAACAACTTCCAGGAAATAGTTCTATATTTATAGGTAAGCTGTTAACGTCGTTAACGTTTACCTGTTTCTCCATTTTTGGAAGTGTTTACGGATCGTTGAATTGTTTTAGGTGGTTGGTGGGGTAGCGTCTCACATAGAATGTTTTTCGTAGTTTTACAACCAGACTCCCCCTGTAACTGATGCTTATTGGGTCACATAAACCGTCAATTGCAGGGGTGCCTGCACTAGACGAGATTGCATGTTTCCTTTGCCATGTTTAGAGGTTTCTGAAAATTCAATTAGTATTGTTACGAAGCACCCACACTTCAAATAGCAGAAAGAGGATTTAGATGGGCCATAACGCAATATCACTGTTGTTTCTTTGGGGATTACTTAATCATGCGAGCTCTTATTTTAGTATCTGTGAATATTCTTATAATTAAGTTATTTTTTCGTTGACCGCTTGTTAATTTCAATATTAATGAATTATTTTTCCTACAAAAGGATGGATTAATAGAAGTCATTAATACACTTTTTGATTAATACACTCTTTTTCATTAATTAACTGTTTTTTTAAAGGATGGATAGATCTATTAATACACTGTTTTTGATTAATACACTCTTTTTCATTAATTAACTGTTTTTGTGACTTTGACGTTTTGATGATATTTTGCATTGATGTTAGTTGTATTAATCCAATTTTTCGCCACAAAAAAAGATTTTGCGGTCAACGAAAAAAATTTGTAATCAACTCGTTTGTTAATGGGCGATTAATAATCTCAACTATTGAAGGCACGCACTCGCTATCGCTCGTTCGTGCTTTAAACAGTTTTAATTATTAATCGCCTTCATTAACACACTTGTTGGTTAAATAACTATTTATTGTTTGTTTTTGTAGCTCTTGTTGGTCATTCTTTTCATACACGAACTATTTGCTATTGAAGTACAAAACTTGGGGAAGCGGTAAATTATTCAAAGAAACGATGAAGTAGGCGTTCCAGATTTGTACAATAGAATTTATTATTTTTCAATGACGATGGGCATGATAAATTTTCTTAAATTAATATTGGTTTCTGAAAATGTTTGGTCATTGATGTATAATAAGAGTTTCTTACAATTAATTTAATTTAAAATCTTTAGAACCTTCTCATTATCACCTAATTCCGACGGTAAAAGCACAACTTGTTCCAAAATCGGAAATGTTGGTGAACCCAATCCTGGCAGTGATTTTAAATTAAATATTTGAGTGACATTATTTCGGCACATAAAAAACACTGAGATACTACACTTATTTTATTAATAATTCCAACAGAAAGTATTACAAACGAATATCTGGAAATACAGATGCTTCTCTAATTCTTTAATAGCAAAAATGGTTTTTATCTATTTCTAGAGGTGGATCGATCTTTTCAATGATATCATAAAAGTCATACCAAATTTCATCTCTAGTATGTGGCCACCTTCATTTATTTACACCAGCTTTGGCCATTGCTTTAGCAAAAAAATTTCATTATTTTTAGCTGTAATTAGTGCTGAATAACATTCATCCAAGTAACTGGTAATTATCAAATCATCAATTTCTAATTGAACAACAGGAGGGGGTTCCACTTCTGCAGCACATCTGTTTTTATTTTGATTATTTTCTGTTTTATCTTGATCTTGAGACAATCCTTCATCAGCCTTTCTATTGGCTCTATGTTTTCTTCTACATTTTGTCGAATAATTTTTATTCCTGGTTTTAAAATTTGTTCTTCTCCTAGTTTCTTATTTTCCTCCCTTTTTTGCTTTCTTCCTTCTTATTCTAGGATGGTTTCCTTTGTTATTGCTTTTTTTTCAAAAAATGTTCTCTCCAAGCATTAGAGGTGTCTAGGGAAGGAATTTTAAAGCTAGTGCTTCTTTTCTCTACTGATGTTGTTATCTATTTTTGGTAGATTTTTGTGGCCAATGATGTCTGTTCGTTTTTCTTGGCTTCTTTTGAATATTGTCTGATATCACTTCTGTCCCAGTGTTACTATCTGAAATATGATCAACAATTATTTTCATCTAGTATAGCGATGGCAGAATTCCTAATTTATGAATGCAACTACGTTTATACTTAAATGTCAAACTTGACATTTTATTTTTAAGAGACTTATAGTTGCATTCATAAATTAGGAACTGTGGTGTTTATGAGGTTCAAATAAAACACAATTGTAACTTAACTACAGTTTTATTTACAACCCTCAACTTAGCCGTCGGCTTAACACTGACCGGCAGTGACCGCTCGACTCCCGGCTTCCGTCTTACACCCAACACGGGTCCTTTGCCCGTTTACCTAAAACTAGCATTCTCGCCCTTATTGGTACATACTCTACACACCCCCGTCACAAGTTAAAAACTAATATAAATGTTTTACATATGTTACTAGTTGCTATCTCCTAATGTGTAACTACATTACCAAATCTTTCTGGCATTTTTATTTCCCTTAAACTTCTCCTAATTATTGGGGAGGCCATAGTGTTACTACCCTCTCCTTCTAAAGGATTTACATTGCTATTAGTATTATGTAATTCTACAGGTTCTATCAACCGTCTATCGTCTGAAAAATTACCTATCTTTTTCATTCGATTACTAATGTTAACCTTATTATTACATAGCTCTTTTCCTTCGCGACCGCTACCTTCATCCACCCGCCTACGTATAATTTGATTCGCGTGGCGTTTCCATATACGACCATCTTCGATAATAGAGCAAAGGTAGGTCACGTGTCCTAGCTTCTTTTTTATTGTGGCTGCTGTCCATCCTTTTTTATTTACATCGCGGTAATCCCGCACCATAACATTCTCTCCCTCTGCAAACTGTTGCCGTTGTTTATTGTTCTTAACTGTTTGCTGCAGGTTATCGTTTGGTTTGCTAACCCTATTCGCGTTAGGGCTGGTGTAACTTAACCTTGTCGTTAGTTTTCTTCCGAACATTCGCTCTGCTGGACTTGCTTTGGTACTGCAATGCGGTGTATTCCGATAGATAAATAAAAATCGACATATTAAAGTTTCTAAAGAAACGCCCTTATTACGAACGTCGTGTAAAGCTGCTCCTATCGCTCTTTTAAATGTCTTTACTGCATTCTCTGCTGCACCGTTGGTCGCTGGGTAGAACGTTGGCGATGTTCTATGTTCTATGCCGTTCTTATCCAAGAATTGTTTAAACTCCTTCGATGTTAGCTGCTTTCCGTTGTCGCTAACTAACAGTCTTGGCAGTCCAAATCTTGAAAAAGTTTCCCTCGATTTGCCGATAGTTCGGTAAGAAGTTATGTCCGTCATTGGAAATACTTCAACCCACTTTGAGTGCGCGTCCAAAATAATTAAAAAATAACTTGATCGGATAGGGCCTAAGAAGTCTATGTGTACTCTTTCCCATGGTTTTTCTGGTTCTGGCCAAGGAGTCACTTCTACTTTTGGTGGGCTATCCCTGGTTTTTAGGCATGACAAGCACCCTTTGACCGTTCGCTCTATTTCGGCATCCAAGCCTGGCCACCAAAAATACGACCGTGCTAAAGCTTTCATTTTTACGATGCCCATATGGCTTACATGTAATTCCTGTAGCATTTGGCTCCTTAACTGCTTGGGAATGATCACTCGATAACCCCACATCAAACATCCGTTCTCTAATCCTATTTCGTTACGCCTCAAATAAAAAGGTTTTATTTCTTCTTCGGTTGTGGTCGTAGGCTATTCGCCTGTGACATACTTTCGAATTTTCTGCATTATTGGGTCCTTATCAGTTGCCTTGCAGATTTCCTCGCTTTTGATCGGCGTGTAGAATCCCTCAATGAAATTTAGGTATGTAGCCGGCTCTTTCTTCTGGCTAACTTCGCCTACTTCCTCGAGCGGGGATCTTGATAAGTAATCCGCGGGCTGATTATTGACACCTTTAATGTATTGAATTGTGTAATTAAATCCTGAAAGATAAATTGCCCATCTTTGCAATCTACTTGCTGCCATTACCGGTATTCCCTTGTGTTCACCAAAAATCGCTATTAACGGTTTATGGTCCGTCCGTAATGTGAAGTGTTGGCCTAGTAAATATTGTTGGAATTTTTTACCCCATAATAAATCGCCAAGGCTTCTTTGTCAACCATCGAGTACCGCTTTTCGGCATCGGTTAGTGTCCTGGAGACGAACCCTACGGGTCGCAGAAAACCATCTGGCATCTTGTGCTCTAATGCCGCTGCTACTCCCTGCTGCGAAGCGTCACAAGACAATACTATTGGCTTGTCTGGGTCAAAATGTACCAGCACTTTATCTGAAGCCACTTCATTTTTTATGCGTTTGAAGGCTGCGTTGCATCTTTCATCCCAGTCAAAATCTTTGTCTCGCTTCAATAACTCGTAAATTGGGCTCATTAAAACTGATAACTTCGGTACAAAATTAGAATAATAATTCACTAATCCTGCAAAAGATTTTACCTGCGTGACTGTTTTCGGAATCGGAGCATTTAAAATTGCTTGCACCTTATCGCCACTTTTCCTGATACCTTCTTTACTGATAACATGGCCCAGGTAGCTTACTTCTTCCTGGAAAAAGGCGCATTTTTCCCATTTCACTGTCAGATTAGCATCTGTTAGGCGTCGAAACACTTGTCGAATATTACTTAGGTGCTCCTGTCGGTCTCTGCCGGTAACTATAAAATCGTCCAGGAAATTACACACACCTGGAATGCCTTGCAATAACTGCTCAACGCGTCTCTGGAATATAGCTGCTGCTGGGGAAATTCCAAATGGCAATCTATTCATTTTAAATATTCCCTTATGAGTACTCCATGCCGCCATTTTTGCAGATTCTTCATCCAATAAAAATTGATTATAGGCTTGACTCAAGTCTATTTTACTAAACTCTTGTCCCCCCTGTAAACTTGCAAAAATTTGATCTATTCTGGGCAAGGGATGCTTTTCTTCTTCTAAATATTTATTTAATGTAAGTTTATAATCGGCGCAAATCCTAATTGATCCGTCGCCTTTCTGGACTGGCACTAATGCTGTCCCCCAATCCGACGTGGCAATTGGCGTAATGATACCCTCTTTTTCTAATCTTTCCAATTCTGCCTCAACTTGTTGTTTATAGGCTAGCGGAACTGGTCGCGGTTTACAAAATACCGGTTTCGCATTAGGTTTAAGTTTTAAACTAATTTCGCCGTACTTGTAAGCTCCTAATTCACTTTTAAATAAATCTGGAAATTCACTAGCTAGTATTTCTGCATTATTAACGGCAATCTTGTTTACTTCCCTAGTATCTATTTTAGCTAATCCTATATTAAACGCTTTCAACCAATTTCTACCCAGAAGTGGAGGTCCACCTCCATCTAAAACATATATGGTTACATCTTTCCTTTCACCCTGGTACTTAACCTCTACCGTAAAATACCCTAACGGTTTACTTTTAGTGCCTGTATACTCCTTAATTACAATCTTACTATCTATAAGCTTATAATTAGAAAATTTTTGAAAATATAGCTGTTTAGAAATACACGATATGGCTGCCCCACTGTCTATTTCCATATCTAACTTATGATTATTTATTTCTACCGACGCTACTAAAGGTTGGTCCCTACTCGCTCTGGCGCTAAAACTATAAATAGCGAACTCTTCTTCTACATGCTCGTCATCTAAATAATTCGCTTTTATTGTTACATTTCTATTGCATACCTGTGCTAAATGTCCCACTATTCCGCATTTAAAACACCTTGAGTTTTTAAACTTACAAATTTGCCCTACCTGATGATCTTTTCCACAAGCCCTGCATTTGAAGGATTTTTTTGGATTTACGATCGCACTACAAAGAGGTTTTCTGAAAGTTGACACCACTGGCCCTCGGTTTGAAGCCTGGTCGGTTCCCGACATCTGTTTGACAGCTTTACTGCCCTTGCTGAATGTCCGTTCGCTGCGGGTCCAGTTGAGGTCCTTTGTTTTGATATCCCGTGCTTGTAAGGTCGCTTCTTTCCGCAAAGCCAAATCCACTATCATGCTTAATGTTACTGCTTCCGAGAATTCATCTTCACACATTTTGTCCAAAATTGGCCCTTTACATAAGCCAGTGACGAATTTGTCACGTAATACACTGTCCAGTCTATTGCCAAATTTGCAATTCACAGCGAGCTTCTTTATTCGCGCGTGCCAATCACTAACACCTTCGTCTCTATTTTGCGTTGCCGTATAAAATTCAATTCGCTCCCTATAAACTGATATCTTAGGGCTAAAATGGCCCTTTAAAAGTTCACACAATTGTTTATACGTTTTCGCATTCGGTAGTTCCGGAAAACAAAAATCGCGTAATAATTTATACGTTTCCTGCCACACTAAGCTTATTAAAATAGCCTCGCGTCTTTTTTCGTCTTCCTGACCGATTAAATTAGCATTGAAACATTGCTCTAATCGTTCCTGGTAAATTACCCAATCGTCCGACATGTGGAACTCTACCAAGGACCCGATTAATCCAGCCATTGTTTCTGCACTTTTTAATCACGTCACCGTGTTAAGTCTATTAAACGCGCGCACCCTTTGCACTTAGAGGACCACTTGTTTAATTTACTTTTATCCTCGTCGCCACTGTGGTGTTTATGAGGTTCAAATAAAACACAATTGTAACTTAACTACAGTTTTATTTACAACCCTCAACTTAGCCGTCGGCTTAACACTGACCGGCAGTGACCGCTCGACTCCCGGCTTCCGTCTTACACCCAACACGGGTCCTTTGCCCGTTTACCTAAAACTAGCATTCTCGCCCTTATTGGTACATACTCTACAGGAACTATTCTATAGCCATACTAGACGAATATAGTTTTTGATCATACTCTATTTCTATTACAATAATTATGCCTTTTTGGCTTCTGCTATAATACATCCTTTTCAGTTGTTTTCTTAATAGGTTTTCTTATATTCGTTACATCTACTCCTCTTCTTTCAACATTTTTCATTCTCATTTCATTTTCAATATCAAGTGTTATATATGACACATGCTCTATGTTAATGTTTTGCTTGATTTTTATTATAACCTCTACCTCTTTTTCAATATATGCGATTGGGGGTACTTTTTTAACTGTCATACTGTTTACTTCTTCTTCTGATAATCCATTATTTTTCTCAGTGTCTTCGAATACAACTAATTTTACCACCCGTCTGCTCTTCTATACCTATTATAACATTGGGAATAATATCGGACAAACCCTTACCTTCAATTTGATCTGTCCGCTGTGCACCTATTACTTCACAGCATTTATTCAGAACTTCTGGTTTAACGTAGCATTCAAGGTACCGAAAATGGTATTCTATTTCATGATGTACTGTTTCTCTTTTTTCACTTGAGTGAGTTATTGTTGTCTGAAGTTTACTGTAGTCACATTAAAAGGAGAAAAAACGCACACTTTAAACGATTTTTGAAGATCTTTTCTGTATTTGAGATTGATTTTAGAGCGTATTTATAGTGTTTATGGTTGTTCTATTAACATCATTCGTCTATTTCATTTTTATGCATATATAACACTCCGCATCTAGAGCCGCTAAAATGTGCATAGAATTTGGTGGTAACTTAATTACGGTTATTCACTTTTCACTAGAAAAGTTTGTCAAGGGTAAGGTAACGTATGATTTATAGCCATCTAAGTATAACATTACTGGAAGCTGGATATTTCCTAATAAAAGCCATGAAAAAAAATCAACGATCAACCATCCGCTTGTTGACTTGCAAAACCCCCAACATTTACCCACATGTGACATCACCATAGGTGAGAGCAGGTTGACCATCAGCAGTACCAGTAATGGAGACCGTCAAACATTCTTTATCATCACAGAGTTTAACTTATAGTGCCTTGTTTCCTTTCCTTGCGAGAATTCTATGCTCTTTTGGCGATAAGCAAAGGGCGAATTCATCTATGTTAGATATCCTTTTTCAGACAGTAATATTAATTTTAGATGAAATAAAGTAATCATCCATTTCTTTGCGCCAATGCTTTACTTTGATTTTAGTTGCTGCTGCTCGAGATGCACATAAGTTTTGTGCTCTTGGTTCACTAACATAACTCGTATCAATGACCCGACCCCTGGTAAAGTTGTCAAAACGCTTCAAACTTTTCGCCAGAAATTATACGCTCTCCAGAAGTTGGTCCTTTGTCACCGGAAATAAGACATCTCGTATGTTTTAACATTTGAATCAGTATTATTTACTCTGTTTGTGCGGTTAGCTAGCTCAGTGAACATGAAACCTGCGTAATACCTCAATTCGCGGCTATGAAGGATCGTTATTTGCCAAAACAGGAAGCCTCTGTAGTGTGTTCGGGCTGAAATTGACTTCTAGAAATGCATACGAAAAATCAAGCTACTTACACAAAACGCATAAAACACATAAAAAGTTAACTCTTAAAACAACCTACGTGCGAGATAGCTTTGGGCTACTCGCCCTACTTTTAAACACATAAATGGAACATACATAAAAACGTATTAAAATAATTGTCTTAAAAAACGAAAATGTCAACAGTGTCTAGCCACGATTCTAGCCAAAGCCAGCCCTGTTATTTCCGCATTTATTAACACTGGCCACGATTCTGTCACCTAAGCGCATTCTTAGAACGCGCTTGCAATGCAGCTGAACTCGAATTTACCAACAGTTTTTGTAGACATTAGATTAGCTTTCGATCCTCGAAGTCGCATTCGATTGCATCGTCTAAACTTTGAACCGCGTGATGCTTGTAACGATACCTCACTAGAAGGTGCAGAGGAAGTCCCTGCTTATCGCTGGTTTTGGCGTCTTAAAGACGGCTGACTTCACTTCTTAGCAATGGACGTACGAATGCGCCTTTGGGTGTAGCGCAAATTTGTGCACTTACCGGCACACTCGGAAAATGAGTTTTCTGAACGTTGAAAAATGCTGTTTGCTGTACTTAAAATTTCTGGCACTAATTTACATACTGCTAGGCCCTTTTCGGCCGCTTGTATTTACTATTTACACAAGGCACTCTAGAGCCCTTACTTATCTGCACTGCGAATTGCTGTCAGTTAAATCCACTTACGCCAAAAATTTCCTCTTCCCACGAGTTGGGTTATACGTCACATTTATCGAGGCACACTCGCAAATTAACATCCGCCATGAGTTCTTGATTATACTAAAATGCAATGTTTAAATCTGATTAATAAAAAGACGCATACCGAGATATAGGTTGGCTATATCTTTAAAAATAAAAAGAAATACTACAAGCAAGTGATGACAAGGCCCGTTTCAATATCTTAACACATATCGGATCTAATCTGGCAACGACATGTATAATTGGAATATTCCTCCTCTACTGTGAAAACAAATTGCATTTAGATTTCCGTGTTGTTTAAAGACGATATGTTTGTCCTTAACTATTTGTCCATTATAAATCCGTTCACCCAAACTTGTTTCATTACATCGAATAGGCCCTATCACATGTTTCTATGAAAAACTTGCGAGTTTTTGTTTGTTTTCTACGTTTTGAGAGTATAGAGATATCATTAATTGTCGAACGCAGGCTTTCACGGCCGTTGTCCAGATTGGTAGGTTTTTCCGGGGTTATACCGTGGTCTTCGATTTGAACTTGACGTTTCTCAGCTCATGCTGTCAATTTCTTCAGAAGTTTTATAAAGACTGATTTTGGTGCCTTTTGCTCCTGGTTATATACCGAGGAGTCGTTACGGTTGGCTACTCATGTAAATCTTTTATATTATTGGTACTTGGCGGTTTTCCGCTTGGTTGCTCACGCGAAACTTGTTTATGGATGGATTGGTTTTGCAGAGATACCTTCCATGTGTTACTAAGGCGATAGCCGTCTTCTGGAATGAAATTGTTTGGCTTTTTAATAATTTCTAGTAACTGTTTTGCGATGGCTAATTTTTGTGTTTCCAAATCGTGAGTGGCTCTGGTGTTCTTTTATTCCACATTTGATGCTTCTTCCCGTTTGCCCGATGTAAGACTTGCCACGAGTACATTGGAGCTGGTCAGCATTAAGTTTTCATTAATAAAATTTATTGCCATCCAGAGTTCGCACACGTCGAGAAATTCAAATGAAACAAGTAGTGAGTTTTAAAAATCTCACTTAACAAATAAAAAATTATTGGCTCATTTACCTAACACCTGTACCCATCGTTCGGGTGCTAACGACGAAAAGAAAATTGAATCCAATAAAACGAGTATTCAATTACAATAAACAGGGCAGGCATATAAAGCAGATGGCTCGGGAATCCGGTAAAAAAGAGTTTATGATGTGACAAGAACAATATTACGCTATTCCCCCGCGTTTACACGCAGATTTTTTACTAGACAATAACTTCGGCGGGTGCCGCCGCCGCTCAAGACGGCGGCTTTAATACTTCACTGCCTACACCTCATGAATATATGATTGTTTATGATGTCATGTGTGCCGCGGAGACGGTTTCCCGAATTTAATAACGCGATGTGTTTAATTTTCATACGTTTTGTATGAGATTAGGGCTGCGTTTGATTTAGCATGGACCGCCGCCGCTAAATTTTTTATTTGCCGCTTCGCAACGGGGAGCTTTTTTAATAATTCACCGTTCTAATCTGGACTGAAGGTTTGCTCGTGGCCGGGGTGCGAATTCGACTTCGTGCGTGCAGTTGCAACAAGTCTTGCAAAGGGATTCTGGCCGCTGTTCCTACACTAATTAGCATTTTTTGTGCTTCTTGTGCTCGGAATTCAGCTCTGCTGTTTTATTTGTATTTTTTCTACACTTGTAGCAGTTAACTAATATGAACTGTTGAATTCCAGTTGTTTTTATGATAATTAACAAATACAAGAAAACTTAAATAAAGGATTTTATTATCTGTACAGAAAGTAGAGATTCCTAGAATTTTTCCACGTAGACAAATATATGCTAATTAGAATTATCGTGTTCCTTGTATTGTTCAGTAATGCCATAAAAGTATTTTCTTAATATAACCTGTAGTTGAGTTGGACCATCCATCCAACATATTTTTTGAGCTTTCCAAATACATTATGGAAAAGCTCTATTATGCCTTTACTACAAAATATGTGCAAAAAATAAGTGGTGAAACGGGAGCGGATGCCAGGAAAAGGAGAGGTATGACATGGAACTCGCACACACATAGTTCGCTAGCAAACAGAAACAGGAACAAACTACAGGGAAGCTGAATGTCTAGCCCGAGAAAGAAAACAGTTGAGAGAGTTTGTTGCCTCCACACGATTCAAAATAACCACCGAGTGGACTAATACCGAGACGAATTACCACCACATGGATTTACTACCGACTCAAACAAATTTGCAAAAGTTTCCAGCTTACTTAAAAACCACTGAACGAAAAACTACCGATCCGCTTTACGTGGTGCATGTGAGCAAGATTGATGCGGATTTGTTCGTTTTCCGCCGGTAATGTAAATAGCAAGGCTCCCTTTGTTACTTTCCCGGCCTTTTTTATATTGATCAATATCACTAAAAACCAACCTCCTTACTGACGTAGCTGGTAGAGTGCCAGGCTTGCAATAAACAAGTCCTCGGTTAGAATCCGCAAATAGGTAGAACTTTTCCGCACTCAACTGTATCTGTACTGTGCCGGGCAACTATTCGACGTTGGGATAACATTGACGTCGCTTTCTTCTGAAGACTAGTTTATAAGGTGGAGCAAGAAAACGTCTCACAACACATATATACATAAGTGACTTGGAGGTAGCAAAAAAGGCCTACTTTGAGATCTAAGTGGGCGTGAACTTACAACAGAGTAGCAGAATAATAATTCTTGATCCAACAATCAGTAACCTTTGCTTTTTAATTTGCGTCGCGTGTTTGTCGGTCCAGTTTCTCCTATGATTCTGTTTTGGGGTTTGGTTATTGTCTCCATTCAAGTGGTAGTACAAGTAGAAGTTAAAGTTTAAGGTAATTTCAATTCCTCCAATTCCGGGCAGCTATAGGGACCTTGCATTTGTCTTCAGCCAAGAATGGAAATTATAAGATAGACGAGAGAAAATAAGGGTGGAGAATAAAAGAAAGGCCAGGAAAGGTGAAGAAGCACTATCTCAGCATTCGCCTCAGAGAAGGTATTCTGTTGACCACCTAAAAACCTGAATCCGAGCAGACGTCCATGGGAATCGAACCTATGACCTTCCAAATGCTAAGTAGGTGTACTAACCACTAACGTACTAGTCCAGTCACTATGTCATTTTTGCTTGAAAGCGAACCGAAATTTGAAATTCTTTTTTTGGGGTGTTGGGGGGGGGTCCAGCAAAGCTTAACTTCAAGTTGTCGACCAAGATTTTCTATGTGCTATTTCCGCCATCTTAAAAAAATATGCGTTTGATTTTTTCGCGACAACTTGGTTCCCGTTAACGTTAACGTGTAGAGCTTGAAAATACCTGCAGTTTGACGTATTATAAATTAAAATTTTGCAAAAATTACGACTTGTAGAGCGGACCAAAGTCGTCAAGTCGGCGCGTAATTTTGATTTTGTGTGTTACATAAATGACATAATAAACATCATTAAATTATTAGAACCATTATATTTCATATAAAATTTTAGTAGAGAACTATTCTACTTTCTTGGACCTCCAACACCTCAAATGAGGAGTTTAAACTTTTGGTTCTTAAGAGTTGTTACTATTAATTATTGTTCAAAGTACTACGTACACTTACAATACGAGCCTCAAATTCATATGTGCCTTCTGCAGGATACAACATGTTATTTTATGTATTCTGATATATAAAAATGTAATTTTTTTAAAATTTTATTTTAATCCGCACTCCGCCAACAGCCGTTAGGCCAATTATAGGCGTCACTGTACATTTTATGGAGAATTCCAACCCCACTAACGACTGTCATGATGTTATTATGACAACCGGGACCAACTTTTTTCCGTGATAGCCGTACCACGAGGTGCCGAGAGAAGCAGCCGTGGAACTCCCATCCAAGTTCTGACCAGAGAGAGCGTTGCTTAACTCTGCTGATCGAATGTGGACGCTTGTTCAAGCTACACCACCCGGGTTATTACATTATTAGAATAAATACACTTCATTAAGTATACGGTACATATTATTAAAAAATGTCTAATTACTTTACCTATTTGGAATGATAATTGAGCAAAACGTAAACTATCTTTTTTTCTCATTATTACATTATGATTGATGTGTTGTAGTCGATTAAGCATTCAGCATTTTCTTTATATTTTGATGCCAGTTCAGCACTTGTGCTATGCATGGCATTGTTAATACATAAGATGTGACTTATAATGACATTAAATCACTATTTTACACTATAATAAGCATATTTTAGTCCGATATCTATTGTTTAATTCGGTTTATCACCGATTTTAAGCAACACACACTTGTTTGAGAAATATGGCTCACTTGTGTAGATCATTCATTGTCACTACTGTCACTCATCCAGAGGTCAACCGGTAGTTTTCTTTTTAGTCTAGTGTGCAACGATCGTCTTTCTATGTTGTAATGTATTGCGCCACTACACTGATTGAGGTTGTTGTAGAACTTTTTAGAAGATTTAGCAATAAATTGCTGAATTGTCGGGATGTGAGTTTCTCTATGCAGTTGTGAGTTTCTAACAAACCACTGTGCATTGGTAATGATGACTAGCACTTTGTTTTGTAGCACCTGTAGTTTATTCAAATTGGTATTTGAAGTTGCACTCCACACGCTACTTCCATATGTGATAATGGGTCTGATTGTCGATGTGCAAATTAAGGTCCCACATTGTATTTTACGCGTAGATTTCTTGTTTAGAATTGAATATAATATGGCCAGTCTGGTGTATGCTTCTGCTAATTTTTTATTTACATGATAACTCGACGTCAATTTTCGGTCAAGATATAATCCTAGGTACCGCACCGCGCTGTTTTTCGGGTTCCAGGAGATCGGATTGTTGTTAATTGTGATGTTTGGTGGATCTGCAGGTCGGCGAAGAGTGAAGATTTTTGATTCACACTTGTCAGCATTGATATTAATACACCATTTTGAGAGCCACTGGTTGAGCTGATCTACACTGGCTGGTAGATTGCTTGCTGCATTGTTTATGTCATAGTCTTGCGTGATAATCGCTGTGTCATCCGCATACATCGCCAACTCTGCGTTAGGTGGTGTGGGTATGTCATACATAAGATGTTATACAAGACTGGTCCTAGTATGGATCCTTGTGGAACTCCAGCATTGATGTGACGTATTGAGGATGTAGTTGAGTTTATTCTCACTTGAAAGGATCTTTCTGTTAAAAATGATTTGATGATATGTAGTAAGTATGTAGGGATGTGTATAGTTGACATTTTAAATATTAGGCCATTCCTCCAGACGCGATCGAAAGCTTGAGCAACGTCAATAAAGGTTATTAGTGTATTCATTTTATGTTCATAGCCTTTTTCAATTATATCCGTAATTCGCAATGTTTGATGGTTAGTGGAGTGTAAAATTTTAAATACAAACTGAAATTGGGGAAGAATATTGTTCTTCTCTAGAAATTTATTCAGGCGGGATTGAATAATTCGTTCCAAAAGTTTGGAAACAGTTGACAGCAAGCTAATAGGCCTGTAGTTCACCGGATTGGTATGTACTTTGCCCGGTTTGAGAAACATTAGTATAATTGCTCGCTTCCATGAGGTTGGAAAGTATCCAATTCTCAGGCACGCGTTGAATATTGCTGTCAGGTAAGCTATTGTTTTATTCGGTAAATGTTTAAGAAGTATATTTGGAACCATGTCTATTCCAGGTGCCTTTTTTGTTTTCAGTTTTTTAATATATTGCTGTATTTCTGATGGAGAGACGGGTTCCGTGAGTATTATGTCCTTCTGATTGATGTTGTTGGTTTCTTGTTCAACATGTTGAACATGTTCTATGTTGTTACCGTCATACTTAGTGGTGAATGTTTGTTCCAATTGTTCGGCAAATACTTCACATTTATCTTTGTCCTCTGGATATGTGCATTCTTGTGTTCTGAGTGTTGGGATGATAATAGGTTGCTTAAGAATTCTCTTCGTAGCTCTCCACATATTTGGATCTCCTGGATTGAGGATTTCTATATAATGATTGTAAGAGTCAATTCTGAATTTATCTAGCTCATATCTAACTAATCTAATCAAGTCATTGAGTCGAGCCTTAATTACTGGGTCTCGGGTGTTTTGCCATAATCTGCGAGTCGCATGCTTCTCTCTAATCATATTTAGAATACGAGCTGGTGGGTTTACATGATTTTGTGGTCTATACCGTCTGATAGTGATTGTCGCGTGGTGTATTGCTTCAGTGGTTGTTTCCGTAAAGATTTTTACCGGTTTATCAATATGTTCCTTGGTAACTAGGTTAATTGGGCATGTTATAAGAATGTTCATTGAGTTTTGGAATATGCCCCAGTCAACTGGGCGTTCTATTAACCAGGGAAGTTTGGGGTAATAGTGGGGAGAATAACTTAGGGTGCATACAATGGGTAAATGGTCCGAATCCAGTTCTGTTAGGATTGCCTGGTGTATTGGTAGTGTCAGGTTTTTATGAACGATTATATCGAGAATATCCGAGAGTTTATTGGTTCTGTATGGAAAATATGTATGTCCGGCGGGTGCTGAAATATGTAATGCCAATTGAGTGGTAATATTATTGAGCTTAACACCATTGGGGTTAGTTTTCTTACAGCCACAGTTTGTGTGTTTGCAGTTGAGATCGCCTATCAATAATGTAGGCTCTAGGCTTTCAAAGATAGTTATAAGTTCATTTGGAACGAGTTGTTTGTCAGGTGGCTTGTATGCACTAACAATTTTGATTGAAGTGTTGTTTTTCATGGTTAATTTAATTGCTACTGCTTCTAAAGTGTGGACTTTTCTAGGTCTATTGGTGTTGCTGCTAGATTCTTTTTTATGATGATCTGCTCTCCCCATCCAATGGCTGCTTCTCTATCTTTTTTATAGATTTTATAACCCGGTATCGTGAATTTTTCATTTATAATGAGGTTCATTGCAAGAATGGTTTGGAAAATTTGTGAAGTAGATGATTCTGAGCTATCTCGATTGTTATTATTTGTTCGGTGTGCATTTGTGTTGTTGCTATTATTGTTTACGTTGTTGAAATACCAAGGGTTGGAGGTAATATTCCTAGTTATATTGGAATTGGGATTAGTGGGTCTTATGATACGTGGGGAAGCTTTATTGTTAAGTTTTTTGATATAGGGGCATCCCCTATAGTTAGCCGTGTGTTGTCCTCCACAGTTAACGCACGTAGGTTTAGTTTCCCTAATTTTTTTGAATTCACTGAAGTGATGTAGTTCAGGGCATTTTACGCACCGAGGGGGCAAGTGGCAATAGTTTTTTGGTATGGCTTATGAGCTGGTAGTTCGTGCATTGTGGAGTTTCGGAGCTTCTACGCCGGGGTTCAGCTGTAACTACGCAGTATAATAATCTTGTGAGGTTAAATATACCTTTGGCCTGATCTGTTTTATTTAATTCGACTGCAATAAGTGGCATGGGTATTTTCTTCGCGTTCAGTAACCGTGTTGTTTTAATAACGGGATATTTTCGTTTAAGTTCTATATTAATTTCTTCTTCTGAGAGTGATATATTAACGTTACGTATAATTACTGAGATGTTGGAATTTTCAGGGTTTCTGTAGGTAAAGAAATTTACCTTTTGTTTCTCATAGAATTTTGTGAGTTTTCTGTAGTCCTCAGCATTATTTAAATTTATTCTTATTTGGTTACCTTTCAATGATGTAGAAAAATCTTCTTTGACTATGCCTTTGACATCTTGGACTATATTTTGATAATGTGTGGCATTTGGTAGAAATATTGGGGGGATTTTTGGTTTTTCCCTTTTTCTCTGTTACTCGGGTCGAATTATCCGTGTTTGTTGGTGGATATGATTTGGAGTTATTCCCTTGAGCTGCTTGTAGGACATAATATCTGTTTTGAGTAATAAGATTGTTTTCATTAAATGCGTATCGCTTATTTATATCATTACCTTCAGGAGATGGTAATGGTCGTTTTAAGGGGTTTACGTCATTTTTCTGCGAGTCATCAAGCTCCATTTGAGTTGAATTAGGGTTTGCATGAGGTCCCTTGTAGATTAAGGTGAACTGTTTCAGTTGGAATCCATTATTCTCGTTCATTAACACTGCCGAATATTGTAAAATAAACCAGAATTACAATATTTTAAGAAATGTGTTAAGAGTTTATCAAAAGGTTGTTGGCACGGCCGGGCTGTGCCGCTATCGGGGCGATAGCGATGTTATCACTCTCCGTTGTTTCACTAGTACCAGTTTGAGGTGAAACAGGATATATGTTAATTGTTAATAATTATTATTGTAAATTATCACTACAAAGGGTTGCTGCACAATAATTCACGTCCGTATTCAAGCTAGTCGCACTCGGAACAGATTCAGCATTTCAACCCATGGAAACTGAAGGTGGTTCGTCTGCACCGACCATGTGATATCAAGCCATCGTTTAGACTTTAGAGCAGTGGTTCCCAAACTCATTTGGCCTACCTCCCCCTTTTCAGAAAAAAAATACTCAGCGTCCCCTGGAAATCTACATTCAGAACAAACAGAAAGATATTGCAGTGGTAACTTCTTGAGACTGATAATTATCTATAAGAGTATTTCTAGGTAGGAAATTATTTTGAAAGAATAAATTAATTAGCAATTAAAAAGTACAAGGAAGGATTTATACATTAAAAGTACAACATAAATATTTGAGAATTGTTTAATGAATGATACATTAGATACAGTTACTGTTAAATTGCGAATAGTTTATTAAAAAGCTTCGAGCATATAAGTTGATTTAGTTGAGATAGTTGTTTGGTAACATCAGAGTTTTTAATTTGTAGGTATTAACTGATAATCGGAATAACTAAAGTGAAAGCCAAACTCAAATGATTATCTGAAAAAGTCAATTATGAAATGTTATAATGAAATATACCATATAGAAATTTTGTATAAATTATTATTGCTAGAGAAAATGATATTTTTAAAATAAAGAAATCTTTTCTGATTTTGTAACCTGTATTTTGAGCAAAAGCAAATTTGAATAATAAAAGCCCTTTATTATAATGGTATTTACTTTCTGGATGGTGTATTAAAGTAAAATTAAAGAAACGGAGAATAAACAGACTGAATAAATAAAGTAATAAATGGTATGAAGAAGAATAAGAACATTTAATAATGGTAAATAGTCTTCATGGAATAAATAAATCTGTAACTTGCATTTTGTGTGTTTACTTGGAAAATAATGTTACACTATGGTACACAACAAATGAAATATGTACGAATAGTTTTTCTAAATCTTCTTATCTTCTCTTCCTTCTTTAAGCGTTCACCGCCCCCTTATTTTTATTCACCGCCCCCCAAATGCACCCGAGGCTACTATCGCCCCCCTGGATCGTTCCAGCGCCCCCCGTGGGGCCATAGCGCCCACTTTGGGAATCACTGCTTTAGAGGATCTGCCTCTCCGTATTTTGCCATGTGGTTTTCCTTGAACACTGGTTTTCTGTAGGTTGTCAGTTCTAATGGCAATATGGCCCAAGAATTGAAGTATCTTTGTGCAAACGATGTTTGAGAGGCGTTTGTTTGGCTTTGTTTCCTCTAAACCACGGATGACCAAAAAGACGCTGGAAACACCAGCTTTAATCTGTAAGATCGGAAAAAACCAAAACGTTTTATCCCTGACGCTGATGATGATGAATGATAAACTTTATCGGTTTTGTGTACAGAAGTGACGCTAATATTTTTACAATTCAGAAAACATAAAGTAACATATTATATCCTGAAAAAATCACATATGAACTTGAGGCTCGGATTGTAAGTGACGTAGTACTTTAAACAATATTTAATAGTCAAAATTCTTAAGAACCAAAAGTTTAAACTCCGTATTTGAAATGTTGGGGGTTCAGGAAAGTTAAATTTCAAGTTGTTCACTAAGATATTCTATGAAATATAGTGATTCTAATAATGCAATGACGTTTATTGTGTCATTTATGTAATAGTATGACACATGAAATCAAAATTACGCCCCGACTTGACGACTTTGCACCGCTCTACAAGTCGTAATTTCAGTCGAATTTCAATATAATAAGTCAAATTACAGGTATTTTCAAGCTCTACAAGTTTTATAATAACTACTTTTTCGGTACATAGGACCAGAAACTAAGTACAAGCGAAGAAAAGCGAAAACAAATCTCGACCCGTTCACGCTTTTCTTTCGTGTTCGATATCTCGACTAATATTGCTCGTACGTGGAAAAGTAATTAAACATCAATTATAGAGCACAAAAAACTCTAAATAAAAGTTCTACTTCATTTCCACGTACCGTTAACGGGAACTGAGTTATCGCAAAAAATCAAGCGCATCTTTTTTTAGGATGGCGGAAATAGCACATAGGAAATTTGGTCCACAACGTGAAGTTAAGCTTTGCTGGACCCCCCCCCCCCCCAACACCCCAAAAAAGGAATTTAAAATTTCGGTTCACTTTCAAGCAAAGGCCTTATTTTTGTACATAGCGACTGGACTATACAGAGCTCGGTAGTAGTAGAGATTTGTTTGCTCCACAATAATCTTCTTACCGCGAGAGAAAAAAAAATCTAAATAATCTAGAACTGAAAGAGTATCACCTATTTTAGACACAACCTTGGTCGCAAAAAAGTGAATTGTGGGCTATAGAATTTTTCCCAATCCAATCTATTGCTAAAATTATTTCCAAAATTAAATTTTTCGCCATTTTCATATATATAGGACTATTGTCAACTGTCAAAATTTTCATCTTTCGGTTCACTGTCGTATTAAAATTGCTTCAACTCGATGTGCATAAAATACTTTCTCACCATCGAAGTAAATATTACAATCTTAGAACCTCAAAACCTTGTACGAACAAGAATACAGCGCGACGAAATGCCCTAATAGTGCCGCTATCTGCTTTAGTATTCACCATTGTGGACTAAAAATTTTTTTGTGATCAAAACAGATGTAAATGAACATAAATACAACGGCGGATGCGCCCGTTTCCCGTAACAAATGCATTGCGTCATAGTAAGTCTCTCGCGTATTTGGTGGTCATAGATTTGTGGAATATTCGGGCTCTTGTAGCAAAGGGGTTAGCCGCAATATACTTACATCTATTTGAAAGAGTTTTACACTTATGTACGAGTTCAAATATAATACTGCCATTTTATTACAGTATTGGCAATTTTGTGAGAAAATATCAAGGTTTTCAAAAGCGAGTTCATTTCATAAATTGGTGGGAAATTATTAATAGCGGAAAAATTCAGGTCTGGGGTCGTTTAGGTAAAATGTGTTGTAGTGACTGTCGGATGTGGTCGGAGGTAGCAAACGGGTGTGTAGCCCTAGGTTATCTAGCTTACATCGGGTGTAAATCCACATCGGTGGTAAACCAAGTCGGCGGTAGATCACGCCGGTGCTAATGCAAGTCGGAGCTAAATTCACTTCGGTGCTAATCCAAAACGGTTGTAGTGCGCACTCAACTTTTCGCATTGGAGTTATATAAAATTTAATTAAATACTACCTATATTCTTATATTATAGGAAATAAATATGTAAATTTGTGTGTAAAAGTGATCAAAATAACCTAATCAGTAAAGCAGAAGCAGATGGCTCTTTCTCTAGAAGCCTTGTTGGGGATAAATAAACCCGTTAACTGGACGTTTTAGGGGTACAAATGCAGTTCACTTGAATATCCACAGTTCTACAAACTCGAGAGAAGTAGAAAGTACATTTGCTATCTTACCAAAATTATACTTTTAGAACAGCGTTTCTATAAATAATAAATAAACGTATAAGTAGTTTGAAGTCATTTCATTCCTCCTCAACTGATTTTTTGTGTCTGCTATAAAGCTAAGACGTGCAGACCTACTTTTGAGTTTTTCGAACCATAATCAAAGCTATTTCAAATCTTTTAGTATTTCAATTGATATTATAGTTTTTATAATAAACTAGTGAACGACATCTACTCGCAATACCAATTAATATACTATCTATGGTATGCAAGGGTATTGAAGTTCACGAACTACATAATTCTGCACACATTTCAAAGTTTAACATTGTATACAGATTGTCTGCAGGTATTAAGCAACAAACTGTTTCGGCATCTAGTTACCGTATGTAACTAGTACCTGCAGACAATCTGTATAGCCTACCCCTAAACTAGCTTACAGTACTTTAACATAGGCAAACGAACTTGTGAGGGTTTGTCAAGTAGGAAATTTACTTTAATTTTTGAATGTATTTTATATCAATTTTGTGTAAAAAAAGACGCGTCCAATATCCATGTCATAACTGGATCTACCAATGGCTAGCGTACGACCAGAATTCGGGAAGAAGCTAAGGGGGGCAAATGTAATTAAGTAATTTACTTAAATAGCACAAGTAAGGAAAGCTTAGGGATCAAGGTTCAACTACTTACCGTGGCACGCCCCGCTGAAGCATAGAGGGTAGTCGAGATGCGACGTAAGATAAGCTATAAAGGCACATGGCGTTACTGTTTTTCCAGAGCCAAGTTTGTAGAACAACAGATGGAGGAAGGAAAACGAACGGTTACTTCAACGTTCACAGATTTGAAGTAGGTAACTTGACAAGCTTTCGGATTACTGGAACTGAGAACGAACAAAGAAACAAAAAGAACGGCCTGAAAATAGACTCGACTAGACATTAGACCGTTTCATACCTGAGATTTCGAGCATCTAACAGGTTTTCTGTTTTGATCTACTATTACATTTCAATTTATTATTGTCGCAGTGCGACTTTCACTCTGATGATGCAAGCTGCAAAGTCTTGCGAAACGTTAGTGAATATGGATGCACAAACAGCAAAACGGCCAAATCTGCCTAAGTATCCTCGTTCTCAAGATACTCAAACAACACGAGCCACCAAAGAGCATGACCATCGCGCGGGTTTTTGCTCGACTTCACAAGGTGCAAGACACGTTAAGCCAGAAACTGCTGGGTGTTCATATACAAATACTACGCAGTCTAAGCCGAAATTCCATGTTAAGGATAATAATTCGAGTAACCGCGAAAGCCTCAAACAGTATATACATTTCAATTTAATCAGATGTATGCAACAAATCAACGTTTTTTTGGGATAAATGGTCTTATAGCTTCGAAAACGATATTGAGTCTCCAAAAGTACCGAAAACTGTATAGGCAACCTGATATACACAATGACGCGAAAATCTGCCAAATGTACGGCAATAATGGGCGAAAAGCAGCAATAATAATCTAGGACTGTAGTAGTTCGACGATGGCTGATGATGAAACGATACTCGACTTAAGACACCGCTGGTGTTCAGAGATGCGAGTTTTTACTGAACGACCTGTTTCACCAATGTATACAGCATTACAAGAGCAAGGGACTCTATAAATACCTTTAGATGACATAGAGTTTTATTTATGTTTAGGTGATGGAAGAACGTGTGAGATTTTGCTCGGAGGTTTGAATACTTTTTTAGTGTTTTCTTTTCGAAGAAACTTTCCTACGGGATCGGTGACTTGGTAGATATAGGAAAGAAAGGCTATTACTGTGGGAGGATTGGTTTTTGGAAGTTTGGGTGGCCGTGGGTGAAGACGGCGGTTGATGGCAGACTGTATATCCGTAAAGTGGGCGAAAAGCTGAGTTCTTCGACCTCAATAATGACACCGTTCAATCCGGAAAATCGTTAGTTACATAATGACAATGGCCGTGAAAGCCTCCGAAATAACCCTAGAGGACATTCGGGGAAGGTTTTGAAATTAGTATTATCTAAGAGAACTTAGCAATGTATACCCATTTTTCTTACTTTTCCCGAAGCTATATCCCAGCGATTCTAATAATTATCTTTGATACTATGTGAAGAAGGCACCGGGGATTTTACTTGGTGTCAACTTCATCTGTTAACTATAGTTCACTAACATCATTATATGATAGACGTGAAAATTGCCAACTAAGAACGTTCACAAATTGCCAAGCTTAGTCGTACAACAAGAGCTAACAACCTGTTGTAATCGGAAGTTCTTAACGTGTCGCCAGCGCTGATGCATAGTTTAGGAGATTATAACCTAATCTCAGACAAATTAGGAGAATTATGGACATGAGTTTTCAACACCTCTGGCAACTTCGGCTTAACTTTGATGCAGGTTAGTTCTGCCATGATGAAGCACAAAATATTAATAATTCGAACTTGTTGCTGCGGCTCCATCGACGGTTTTTACAACGACCGGGACCCGGGAATTTTAACGACGCCTCCACATTCATAAACGGGTGCAGTGTTCAATAAAGGAGGTTCGTTAGGAGGCGGTTAATATATAATGCCAATTTACAACCGACCTCGGGCCAAATTATGCTAGGCCGTCTCCTATGCTCTTTGAGGATTAACTTTCTCGCTCGAGCACCATGACCATGCATAAAATTATTTTAATCTTAACAAGCAATAAACCCCTCGTTATGTGCCACTACGTTTGATAAATTGCTCCCCCCTGTTGACTTAAGCCGCCGCCGCTTTTTCCTAATTTGTTTTGCTTTTTAATTAAGCAACATACTCCGGAAAATTAACACGGATCGCGCTCTTGCAGGACAAACAACCCGAAAGCTGCTAATAAAACAAGGATGCCATGGGATTTTCGGCTCCTGGTTTTCTGTCCGCTGCCAGGAGGCGATGGAACTTTTTGGGCGAAGAGCCGAACAATAAGCCACATAAATAGAAACGATTCGCCCCGTTATTTGCCTCAGATTTGAGAAGTTGCAAGCCTTTATAACCCGAAACGTCGACGCAAAAATTTCTCTGCCATTTAACTGAGCCCGTCTTTGTTACAGGAATATCCATGCACAAGGGGTACGCATTTGTACAGTTCACAAACCCTTTCGACGCAAGAAGTGCCTGCTTAGGCGAAGATGGGAGGACGGTCCTTAGTCAAATTTTAGGTAAGTCCATTTTGTCTTTTCTTGTTCAAACGAATTTTTTAAATGGCGGATGTGAACATTTGTTTATATAAACGCACAACTTTATGACTAAGAATAGATATTTTTTGTAAAATCTTTGTAAAAACTTCTTCTTCTTCTTTCTCTTATTGTAGGCCAGTGGCCTGTTATAACCACAAAGTGGTTCTATGAGCCCTCTTTACCCTTAGGCCGGGTAGGTGGCTAGCCTTGCCCGTCGAAATTGAGGAAGAGTTCCCTTATTAGGGGTTAACGGCTACCACAGATGTTAGCGTGGTAGCCGGGGAGCGTACGATTTTTAAAATCTATCTATAGTATCTACCGGAAATTGGACCCGGGCCGGCCGCCTGAGAGGCGAGCATTTGCTCGCTGCGCCATCCGCTCACCTTGTAAAAACGTAGTACAGAATCTAACTGCAAATATTTCCTAAACACCTGTTAAACATATCTATTAAATATTACCGTATCTTCACTATAACTATCGATGTCTTCTACATGTAGAGATATAACAAAAGTACTAACAGTCCATAGAAAAAAGCAGTTGCAAATATATAGATAGAAATCCATAGCTCTGTTATTTTTCTCAATACGTATTCCTTATTTCTATAGAAATTGTTTGCTTAGTTAAACAATTTTAACTGAACTGTCACGTTTACTACACTTGCAGGTTATTATTTACAACCAGTTGTAATCACAGCGTAGAAAATATGAAAATGCAAATGGTTTAACATGTTGGTAGCTTTACTTTTTCGCTAAACTGTCAGAAATTCAAATATCGCAACGCTACAGGAGGGACTGGGTCCGCCAGCTAAGCTCAGTGAAGACGGCATGCGGTTCCTTATAAGATATTATGAGCGCCAACAAGTCTTTACTCACAACAATTATACTCACATAGGTCGAGAACTTATAAACTCAATAAAACGCTGCAGGCAATCGTAGAATACCTGAAATACATAAGATAGCAGTAACGAAATCACACAATTGATATCATAAGCAGTGCATTAAATTTATTTAGCAAACGTTGTATAGAACATTCAGTACAACAGGTTCTAAGAGCATTACTTAAGCGAGAGGTGCACCCGCAAATAGCATTGTATACCAGAAATAAATTGCAGACCAAAAAAGCAATTAAAGGCTAAATACATAGGTACAAACTACAAGCAGTTTTACTTGAATCTATTCTACGCTAACACTTAATGCACGTAGGGCGAATATCATTAAACCAATTTAGAATCAGCTGAATCCTGAAGGGAACCAACCAGGTGCTTCGGGTTAAATACCACCACCCGAAAGGGGCTGTGGCTGCGGCTGCGGCGATGCGGTTGACTAGGTCGTAAGTACTTATCTGAGAAGCCAAGCCTCTGCAGCGGATGGCTAAATAGCCTCTCACAGCTATGCTGGCAGCAGGTTGAGTGGGTGTGCAGAAATCACCAGATTGCAAACCAAATACAACTGCAAAGCGGATCGCTCAAGGGATGAGGATCAAGATCGAATGAGATAATTTTCAGAACCACCTGTAAAAGCTAAAAACGGTGTATGCAATCAACTAAATACAAAACGCTATCAAAACCTAAATGAACAAAACACTCACCATGTAATACAGGCTTCTATGACTAGGACGGCTAACAGTTTGTAATAAATGATCCGCTAATCGTTGCGGATACAGACATACGTCCGAAACACGTGCACCAAGCCTATAACCCGCAGCAAAACGATGCCCTACAAAGAATCTCTCCAACTACAGGAAGCCAACGGGCTAAATCCCGGGCACGAAATTACATAAAAGTTGCCAAGCTGAGGCCACGCACAAAAAACGCTACCGGAGTTGCAACAAGTCGCAGACAAAATGAGGGAGCCCTTACAGTAATCCCAGCGAAAGTTTGCTGTTATAGTAGATGACCACTATCTGTGCATATTGCGGACGGGGACTAAAAAACGTTCACACGATTAACGAGCACAACTGAAGGTGCGTTTATGCGACTAAATGTATGCAACAAAATAAATTCTAACGCTAGGTACCCTGTTCATACGTAACAAAGTTTCTCTGATGAAGAGCATCTGAAGGTAAGCTGGCATCAAAATCAACACCTGCACATTATTGATTCTATGAACACGTGTAAATCATAATTTTAAATTGTTACGCTATGTATGAAAAAATATATTTAGATTTCGTGAACGTAACTGATCTGAAGAGGTAATTGGATGACTAACTATAACGATTTATGCAAATTCTAATCCAGGTGGGTGTGTATTTACATTTAACAAAATGATTTAACATTCTTAGACAGACTCTGCTATTGGATAAATAAAATAAAGCGTTCTATCATAGGTGTGTGTAAGATGTAGTTGTGTGATTCTTGTTTTTACCCAAATAATTCTGTTTTACCCGTCCAAACGCATTATAATGAACTGCGCCCATATTGTTACAGGCTCTTCTCTAAATAAGACAAATCTACATAGTGTAGGGAACATATTTCACAGGCAAAATACAAAAATTGGCACTAATTTTAATCCACACAAAATTGTCTAGAAGGAGACATCTCATTGGAAAAATTGAAGAAAAAGGTGCTGTTGTAGGGAAAATCCCGTTTGCAACAAGTAACAAGTTTAAACAGGGGTCCAGTAGTTTAGCGTAAGGATGGGTCTTAGACTGAAACAGAAAGGACTCGCTCGCGATAGTCAAGAGAGTTGTACCTGAAAAGATACTGGGACAAATGCGTGTTATTTAAGGAAGCCACTTGGTGAAATGCTGATGATGTAATGCAAAAATTTTAACAGAAAGGTGTAGTCTCTGCGATAGGAAATGTGGCGGAATTCTACAATATTGGTACACTGCTGCAAAGCGTTTGAGGCGCTACTGCACTTCTAATGGGGATATCCGCCGAAATTTACTTTACAATTGCGATACTTTTTATTAAAATGTAAAAAAAAAATTGTGGGTAAGTCACACATGGAATACGAAATAATAAATCACATTTAACTTAGCTGGGTGTGGTTCGTGTTTGGTGACGACCGCCAAGCTTCGAAAAAACCAAAACGGGTGGCTTCAAGATTATCGATGGGCGATACGTGCGTGGTTCTACACGCGACATTGCGAGAGACCTTTCAGGCAATAGAGAATAGACAGCGGTAGTTCAAGAATTTATAAAATGGTTACGAAACGCCAGATAGCGGAATGATGAGAAAGTATCTTTAAATATATCTGATCTGCGATAACCAAACGAGACAAGATCGTAATTTCAGATGGATACATTGCGCTTCGGGAAGCTGAATATACATGATTTTTCATAATTTACCAGGAACATTACGAATTAATAACGCTCGCGTCACACATAAAGCCTTTGTTTAACTGAATACTTACTCTCTGCACTTGAACCTGGCGCGAGAGCGCAACGAAACGTAAATCCCTTTTTCTTCTTTGTGCGCGACAAATGCAGTAGCGTTAGAAATTCTAAACCGACCTAATAGGACACATATCGCATTGCTAAAGATATCACTTGGTATTATTCAGAATGATGTCTTATAAAATACATTTTAACTGATCTAAGCAGAGGTAGCCACAATTTTTGTTCAAAGAACAACAACTTGTAGGATCATTTTCAAAGTGAGTGGGAGTTTAGTGATAAAATTTATTTAGCATTTAAAAACGTAGGGAGTACTTCCTTAGCTCGTCCTTATTCACAAAGAGGTTTCCTCCCAAGAAGGCTTATAAGAAATGCCTCGTGTGAAAAGGTGGAAGTCGTTAGGATCCAAATTTGGGCTGTACATAGTTGTTTTAAAACTTTCTCGTTGAAACTTTGAACGAGCAGTTTCATTTTCTCGACAATATGGGACCGGGCGTTATCGTAGGGATCACCATAAGCTTCCTCGATGTGATGAAGAATTTGGTCGCCTATTTTTGTGTTTAGAGAACAAATTGCAGATCTCACTCCACACGTCGACGGATTTTCTCTTTGCTTGTCCACCTTTAACGCACACAGAGACAACAAAAATGCTAATAACACGAGAAAACTAATGCGAAAAATGACAAAAAAGTGTCTGAAACTGATTAACCTTCGTCTCATATCACATACGCCAGCAACCTATGTGTTCTTCTTCTATTCCTCTTTAGATCATGGTGTGCTGTACACCTCCACACTAAGTATATATAGTTTGCCCATTATTTGTATATGACGGTACCAGAACAGTCTTTTTGTTTCAATGTTTTGTATCGTCAATTTCCTTACTTAAATTCTCTGCCTTATCTCCTCGTTGGCAAGATGTTACAATTGGGTAGTTGACTAATTCTTCTCCAAAGGTCCATCTCTAACGCTAGTAATTTTTTTCTTTTGTTCATTTCTAAATCTTTGGAGCTGTAGATTATACACTTTTTACAACAGTATTGAATATTGATGTTTTTCTTGTCTTCTTGACTTTGTCACTCCAAAGAATACATATAAGTTGTCTAATTGATTTTTTCCTCTTCAATGAAAGTAGTAGCCAAGGCGGTTTTACGTCTATCTATTTGCAATCCCTATTTTGTATATTCCTCCTGAATCGTCTTTATCATGTTATAGCGGGATATTAGCAGATAATCGTCTATGCACCCATATTTCCGTACTTCCTTCTCCATATTTTTAAAGCTTCGTTTAAATAATTATGTGGATAACGTAGAGCACCCTTGTCGCAATCCTTTATTCACTGTCTAATGTCTGGATGCTTTATTTCCTAGTGTTATAGTATTAATATCACTTTCGCTATTCCCTAAGTGTTGTATTTCCTTCACTAGTCAAGATGAACGTCGTTTGGACATTTTTCAGACTCTGGAAAATCGTCTACTTCTACCTCTATATTGTCATGATCTTTAGTATAAGGAGTCGCCAGTGTGGCCGAGCGGTTAGGGCGTCAGGCTGCTGTGCTACGGTACGGAGTTCAATCCCGACAGCTGGCAACTGGCGGGCGGCCCACCCAGTCGCTTTAGAAATTGGATACCGAAACCACAGTTGTGGAAGTAGGAAAAGTAGGACAGTCGTCGAAGGCGTGATGCTAACCACATCACCGAGCACGCCGTTAACGTGTGCCAGATGACTGGGTTTCGGAAAGAGATATTTCGGCGACCCTGACTCGCCTTGTCTCGGGCCATGTTCTACATGGAATGAAGTGCCCGAACTTTACTTTTACTTTTACTTTAGTATAAGGGTTTAAAATCAGATTAATAAGGTTAAAAAGATACCGTAGTAAAATGACAAAGATCAATTTAACTATGAAAACCAGAGCCGCGGTAAATAAAGTCAGATGGGCCAATGTGATCCTCAACATCAATAGAAGATAGGCACCTTTAGAAGAAGATGAAAACCATATCAAAATTATTAAAATGTATGTGGTAAAGAAAGAAAATAGAATTTAAAATTCAATTGAATGAAGCTATATAAGAAACAGTAAGATTCTAACATAATTTAATTTTTATCTGAAATGAAGTGGGGAATTAATGGCAAATACTTATTTGAGAAATACCATTCAACATAGTGTGTGTTAGACAAATATAATAAAGTTCTATAGTGTGTTGGACTATAAAATATATGCTAAACTAAATCACTAAGGAGATTTTATTATTTAAGTAGTACACAAAATAATTTTGACTTAAAAAGATGTAATAAGTTTGTAAGCGGCTGAAATTTAAAAAATAAACCCTTTATAATATAATTTTTATTCTATTTTGGTATGTGAAGAGTTATATATCGCAATAAAATTATCGAGAAGAGTCTTAAATGGATTTTTAAAAACAATTTGGTATGGAGAAGTAATGAAGGAGAATCGATATGGTGAGATTGCCATATGTTAAGCAGTTATAATCTACAAAAGCAATTACTGGAATTGGATGCAGAACGGAGTTTATTTGTAATTAAATACATCGTATGAATTGGATAGAAGTGGCTAGCTTTGCTGGAAGTAGCGTACATCGAGTTAGTGGAGTGGACTTCTGATATTATAGATGGAAGATTGCTGGATGCGTTTGACTTGATAAAGGAGATTATGGAGTCCATGAACAGGTGACAAAATACAAGTATTTAAGTAAGGACTGAAAGAAAATGTAGAAAGAGTGAAGTGCGGTAATTTTAATTAGGGGAGTACTTACCATTTGATATTGTTGACTAACAAGAAATGTAACGGGAAGGTATTTGTAATTAATTTTGCACTTGAATAATTTGAAGTGACAGGTGACAAACGTACAAGTTGTTATGAAATAAGAACATCAAATTTCAGGAATAGAAGCAGTCTAGAATATGAGCGAATCCTACCTGTGTTTCAGTTAAGAGTAAAAAATGTTTCTACCGGAGTTAGCAATTTAATAATATTGATCATCTATAATATAAAAGGGCAAATCAGTTAATTAAAATTAAATAAAAAAAAGAATTGATTGAGAATAAAATAAAGTAAAGTAAAAGTAAATCATAACATTGAATAGGCGTTACAACGTGGAGTCACAACAATATGTATTAATAGTGAAAGGAGGTAATTTTATAATATCACTAATCCATTGTCTATGAAGGTAGACCATATATATATATAATTAGTTTATTAGTTATCCTGGAGTTCTTTTCTGATTTACGGAGAGGAAATCTTCGTCTGATGCTGTCAATAGATGGTAAAGAAAAATTACTTTATGTTTTAAACTTTAAGTTCTTTAAGTCTTTCTGCTTTCTTTGCTAATTACGATGATTATCTTGTTCTAGTTTTCTAAGTGAAAGTAATTTCTTTTAGCTATTCGTCTGTCTTTGACTTGGTGCTCTGTTTTGATTAAAGTGATTGTTCCTTTAGGTGAATTTTCTGCTAATACTCTTAATGCATGGTAGAGGAAAGTAATATAATAGTTTTATGTTTTCTTTCTATATGTGAAAGTGGTGCCACTATTCTTGTCACTCTGAAATATGTTAGAGGATGAAGGTCATCAATTGGTTTAAAAAATTAACTATTTAAATGCAGAATGATACACCAACTGCTTTCGTAAAATTAGTCGGCGTCCTGTATTCATTTGCGAATTTGAAGCAGTTAAGGTATAAGAATCACGCTATTAAATTTCATAACTAAAGTGTTAGTCGATTGTAAAATAGAGTAATATTAAAGTGATTTTAAAAATATTTGTTCAATATTTCTATGTACAACCGTAAACTTTGTAAACCCCCTCGTATACAGCTGCCTCACAACAGACCAAAATAATATTGTACATCATCAAAGTTCGACTGCGTTTCCAAGTAAACTGCCAGCGATAAAACTTGGCCCATCAAACGTCAATGAAGGGATGCCGCACCTCGAAGTAACTCCGAAGCCCTGCTCCACTGAAATTTTAATAAGTACGTGCAACATTTGTTAAACAATGTATCAGAATAAATCCGGGCGCAGTTGATGCAGGGGGAATACAAAGCCATTCAACCACCTCTACCTGATACTCCTAGGACTGATATAAACTAAATGAATCCGTATGGGGTTGGAGCTCTACGAGCTTGTCTGTGCGAGATCCTGACTATTTTATAGAAGCTGAATCTGAGCTGCACGACGTGGCTCCCCGGCAATAAAAAAGCAAATCAGTCTAACCTGACTTGCTCGCCGCGTCGTTTGGCTGAAAGCTCACATGCTAGTTTTGCGAATTATTAATTTGTCATTGCTGTGTGTGTGATGCTTATAAAATAAAAAATCCCGATAAAGCAAAGCTGCTTGGTTCGAGGATATGAAGTGATTGATGATTCAGCCAGTTTGGTGCAACATTCTCTTCTTGGTCACTTCTGCTGGTCTTTCTTTTAATGCTACAAAAAGGTGGTAACTCGTTAAGGACAAATTCTGTTGTATAGAGGGTGTGGAGGTGTTTTCCGTTTCAATTCAGTTAGGGAGCTAAAGTGGTACTGTTAGACCTAGCATTGTTATGGAGGAGGTGGGAGGTGCCTTGCCGACTGAGCTTCTCGGTTAGTTCGGTACGTGCGCTAAAGAATTGTCTTTCTTTTGTAAAAAACAATTTCCCATCGCCTTCTTATATTTCTGTTTTAATTATACCGATTTTTGTAAGCATTGCGTTTAGGCGATTTGTTAGTGTTCTTTACCATTTTTAGTGCACTCGTTGCATCTTTTAAAATTTCTCGGCACGACATTCGTGTTTACTTTCCCGCAATTTGGCATTCATTCGCTGACTGCTATACGAAGATGCATGCATTGTTCCTCGACCGCGGATTACACCTATATTTTTTGTATCTAAATAGACAATATGCTCCGGTTTTGTACACACATTGATCCGTTCCGTCAGCACCGCTTTTTTAATTTCGGTGATTGGACATTGCCTGTGCTTCCATACCGTAGTTTATTATTCTGTGTAGAGAATAAAATGGGGCACTCACAATTCTATCGCAAGCTAATATTGGCTCAAGAATACTGCTTACAATTTCTTCAGTAGCTTGATGGAAACTTCAAAGCGGCGTCGTTTCTGATGTGGAGTAAGGAGACATGGAGACCAACTTTATTAATTGTTCACAATCAGTCACAGTTTTGAGGTTCTAAAGATAAGAATCAGTTGGTTTCACTGCAATGTTTTTTTTGGGGCAAAAGGATGGCAACATTAGAGCATCGGTTCACTATGTCGTGCAGCAGGTATTTCAACCATTGAAAAATTTAGATTCGAATTAGTTTAAAACTCGGTCATTGCCAAGCGTATAGTGTTCCTATATAATATATATATAATATTCTATTTACCAAAAGCGATTAATAAAATCAAAAAAGAAAGTGCGATGCCAAATCCACTTGTTAATAGCTTTAATTTCGAAAAAATTATAAAAAGCGGTGCAGTGGAAACGCAATCGAACTCGACAAAGAAAAACGGCTTGTGGTTTAACCTAACTATCGTCGCATAGTGCATTAAATAAATAAATATTCTGTTGTGTTCCACCCTGATAATTCGACAAAATTAAACGAAAGACTTCAAAATGTTTGCAAATTTTAAACCTTTTAAAGTGTAATAAACGTTAACTAGGGCAGTAAGCTCTACCTATTCAAGTTTATTATTTTTATTAGATTCCAGTCTTTAATTACAAAGGAGAAACGCACTTCAAAGACATGCCGAGCTCTAGTGTTTGCTTGTAGCTTCACAGAAAAGAACAGGTTTACTTGCTTATAATGATATGACCTCATTTAGACGTGGATGATATTTCTGTTACTTCTCCGATGTATCATTACATTTGAAGACATTTAGATTGGTACAAAATTTCAATCGATGGCAAGATGTTAAAATCAATCTAATTGATACAGGATGCAAAAGAGAATATAAGACAACGAATCTTAAATAGTTTCCTATATTCTATTCGATGGTATGTCCATCAAGTATTCTATAGTTTGTCTGCGTGACTAGTGAGTTTCAATATACCACTTAGTACCGAAGTAGATTATTACTAATATATAGCTTTCTTGATTCTACCAGACAATGTGCCCCTCGGATATCCTATAGTTTGAGTATGGGGTTAATTAGCTTTAATATATCTCACAGTACCTAACTGAATTTTTGATAAACAGAAAGCGGCAGTCAAAGTTTGCAAATGTGAACACCCATTGGGAAGTAGGCTTGCAGGAAGAAATTCAAGATGAATTTAATGCTGCACTATTTCCTCACAAGAATATTCAGGCAATACGCCAGAAAACAGGAAGAAAAAGCCAACATATGGAGGCGAAAGAAGAAGACAAACGAATTCTATATACGAGTACTTTAGGACCTTCATTCTATTATCGACTGTCCTCTAGTCTGACTACAGGGCTAGTTATCTTTATTCTATTTCTGAACAGGGAACTGGATTATTGGTAAACAAAAAGAGGCTGCCATAATTAAGCGAGACAAATATTCATTGGGAGAAAGATCTACAGAAAGAACCCCAAGATACGTTTAAAGCTGGGATTTGCCGTTATAGAATAGTCACCTAATAAACCAAATAAACAAGAACAAATCTCTAGTCTATGTAGGAAGCAGAAAAACAAAGGCTCATATGTAATTTGGCGCCTCCATCTTCAATTTACACGTGAACAGCGAACTAGACTGTTGATCAAAAGGGAAGGGCTGCAAACATTTCTATACTTGAAGAAATTGCTTCAGAAGGATTCCAATCCGAGTGTCCTCATAATAATAGACAACCAATAGGCTAGATAAACAGGACGAAATCTATTGGGGGAAAAGAAAAAAAGACAACTCATCTTATATAGTCTCCTCAATTCTATCAGACGATGTGCCCGTCGAGATTCTATAGCATGACTATTTGCTACCTCTAGTAGCGAACTAGATTATTTATAAACAGAAAGCGGTTACCAAAGTTTGCAGATATGCACACCCATTGGGAAAAAAACCTCCAGGAAAAACTCGAAGATAATTAATTTAAAATTGCCTTTCCCCGTCATAAGAATATTTAGTCAATAAGCCGGAAAACAGGCAGAAATTTCTAATAGGTGAAGGAGGAAGGAGACAATGAGTCTTATACATCTTAGCGCCGCCATTCTATTAGACAACAACGTGTACATCGACTATCCTTTAGTCCGACTACATGGCTAGTTGGCTTTAATCTACTTTTAAGTAGAGAACTGGATTACTGATAAATCTGCAAAAATAATCCTCCATTGGGGGGGGGGAGGGGGAAGATCTACAGGAAGAACTCCAAGAGATAATTTTAAAGCTGGGATTTGTCGTTATAAGAATAGTGGGCCACAAGCCAGATAAACAGGAAGGCATTTCTAGTCAGTGGAGGAAGAAGAAATAGTAGAAGAAGAAGGGTATGCCCGTACATGAATAGTCAACTAATAAAACCGGATAAGCGTGAAGAAAATTCTAGTCGGTAAGAAGAAGAAAAATACCAGGAATCTTATGTAGTTTAGCGCCTTCATTATATTAGACAGTATGGACAGCATGGTTAATTAGCTTTAATGCCAAAATCTGCAAATGTGAACACCTATTGGCAAGAAGATCTGCAGGAAGAACCTCAACAGATAAATCTAAAACTGGAATTTTTCGTCAAAAGCATAGTCATCTACTACGACAAATAACCGATATGAAATTGCTAGTCAATGGAGCAGGAGAAAGAAGAAGAAGAAGACAACGAATTGTGAACAGTTTCTTCTATTCTATTAGATTGTGTGACAGGTACAGGCTGCCCAAATCTACAGATACCAATATTCATGAGTAAAAGACCTGCAGAAATCTGGGAGAAACGCCAACAGATAAATCTAAAGGTAGGTTTTATCCTTCTAAACATAGTTAACCAACAGGTCAAAAAACAGGAAAAAATTTTAATCGATGGGGCAAGAAGAATAAGATTATCAATTCTATTTGACAGGGTGTACCTGTACATCGAGTAGCATTTAATCTGACCACGTGGCTAGCTACCTTCAATTCAGCGAACTACGTTACTGATAAACAGAGAGGGGGCTGCAGTCTGAAGAAATGCAGACCATATGGGAATCAAGTCTACAGGAAGTTGTCCCAAAAGATGACTCTAAAACTGAGTTTTGGTCTTCGCAAGTATCGTCCGTCGATAAGCTAGAGAAGCAGGAAGAAATTCCTAGTTGACGGAGGAAGAAAAACAGAGTGTGTCTCATGTGGTTAAACTTGCCACCTATTAGAGTACCCTTTACTTTGGCTACGTGGCTACGTGACTACCCTAGTTATCTGCTTCTCTTCCATATCCTGCATAATTGCCTCTAGCTATTTCCTATTGGGTCTTACTCTTTTTGTCGTCCCTGCTAGGTCCTTTCAATCTATTGACCTGATTGCCCTCGCATCATTCATTCTTTCTAGATGTCCTGCCCATTGCAGTCTTTTCGCTCTTATAACCTTTGTTATCGCAGCCTCTCCAAATAAATCATATAGCTCTTTATTTGTGCATGTTTTTCATTCTGTATCTGTATTTTTTCTGTCGAAGATTCTCAGGAAAATTTTCCTCAACCATATTTCCGTCATATTTTAGACTTTTTTGTTCATCATGCTTCACTACCATACAGTAGTGTGGTCTTATCACCGTCTTGTAAAGTCTGATTTTTGTTCCTTTGCTTACTTTTTTGAGCTTATATTTTGTGTAGTCCGCGAGCATACCTGTTACGTTTTGCCATTCTGAATTTAACTTATTTTTCCTCTTCGCATTTGTCATGTATCAGAACTTCTAGGTACACATACTCTTCTGCTTTCTGGAATTCAATGATTTCTTCCCTGAATGTTATTATTCTCAGTCCACTTTCAATTTTGTTCTTGGAGTTTATTCTTGGCTGCATGTAGTTACTCTTGCTTTGGTTGTTATTTAGACCTAGTTTACTCGCTGCTTCTATTAACTGTTTTGTTATGTTTTGTAATTCTTACTTTTCCTTTACTAATAGCACCAGATCGTCAGCGTACGCTAGACATTGATGACTCTTATTAAGTAGTGTACCGTTTCTCTTGATGCCGCTTTCTATTATTGCCTCTAGACTTATATTAAATAATAGTGTTGATAGCGGGTCACCTTCGCGTAGACCTTTTCGTACTTCAAATTCGGTTGCTATTTTACCAGTGACCCTCACTGCATTTACTGTTTGGCTGAATGTCATTCCAATGAGTCTAATTACGTTTCCAGGGATCTGAAGATCGTAAAGGTCATTTACTAATTGTTGTCTTGACACTGAATCATATGCCCTCTCGAAATCAACAAATAACATATGAGTCAGCAGTTCATATTCATAGCTTAATGCTAGTAGTTGTTTTAGCATAAATATTTGGTCCGTTGCTGATCTGTTTACATTCGGCCTTCTCTTCTAGTTTTCGTTTTATTCAAGTTGGCGGCATCTTATAAGTTACATCAAATAAAGCAATTCATCCGTAATTTGAACATTCAGTTTTCTCTTATTTTTATATTGGGAGGACGATTGCCTTCTTCCAGGCTCTGGACATCAATTTTTGTTTCCAAATGTCGTTCACTAATTCATATAGATTTTGCCTTACTACTTCGTAATATTTGATATTTGCAGCTGTTATTCTGTTTTGTCTTGCGTTCTTATTGTTTTTCAAAGAGTTTATTATTGAATCTATTTCCTCTTTTGTTGGCCTTGTGATTTCGTCTTCTTTCTTCTCTGCTGTTATCTGGTACTGTATCTTAGCTGTTCCTTCTATTTCGGAATTTAAAATATCCTCGAAATACTGCTTCCATCTGGCTACTATCTCCTCCTCTCCAATTAGATTTCCTTCTTTATCATTGTAGTGTACAGGTTTCGTTTGAAATCCTTTCTGTATATCTTTAGTTTCTTTGTAGAATTACCTAATTTCTTCCCTGCCGCATCTATCTTCTATTACAAAAATTCTGGCTTATTCATTTATTCGTTTTCATTCTCTACATAATTCCCTTGCCTTCTTTCTTTGATTTTGATAATTTAGTTTGTCTTCTTCCTTTCCTTTCTGTAGAAATATTTTCCTTAGTCTTTTCCTGTTCTGTATTTGTTCTCTACACTCTGCATCTAGCCATTATTTTCCCTTCTTCTTTTTGAGTTTTTTCGGGTTACTTCCGGCGGTTCCTGTTATTATTGTTTTGGCGACTTCACATTTACCGTCGATACTATTGTTATGTATTCTAGAATGTGTGTTATAACTATCGCTGATTTCTTGTTTATATTTCTTCGCCGTTACTTCATCTTTAAGTTGTTCCATATTATACTTTTGTTCTAATTTCTCTACCTTTCTTTGTTGGCTTTAGGATCGCTAGACTTTTTTATTTTCGCCGCAACTAGGAAGTGGTCCGAATTACCATCCGCCCCTCTATATGTTCTGACATTGGCTATTAGATTGGTGTATTTTTCCTGAATTAAAATGTGATCAATTTGGTTCGTATGATTAGTTCCGGGAATGATCCATGTCCTCATTATCTTCATTTTGTTTTCTATTGCAAAATTAATTAATCTTAGGCCGTTCTCGTTGCTATCTTTATGCTTGCTTTTCCCTCTCGTATGTTACCTTTTTTAACTAAGAATCCTGTACCAAATGTTCCAGTCTACCCTCTACTATTATACAAGACATATGCACCAGCCTTAAACGAGGGGTTGACAAGGCCTCGGCTAACTCTTTTAACTCTCGGCGGAATATGGCGTGGTGTAAGGACTAAACAAAAAATGCTTCGGGCTTTAAAACTGAGCAGTAGTATTATTAAAATTTGGGCGCCTTGTCGTTACTCACCACATAAAAACAAAACTAGCTAATTAATAATACGCCATCCTACCTGTTGTGCCTCGCTGCGTACCTATATGACTAGTACAGCTAGAGAGATTGCGGAAAGAACACCAACAAATAACAGCAATAAGGACATTTAGTTAAACCCAAAAATCGCAGTAACACGTGAATTATATACATACGCCATTAGGCTAAATTACAGCAATTTAAGTTTTTAGGACCATTGCCTATCAATTAAATTAATAAACCACAAATAGGAATTAACTTCAAAGTGTTCAAGTCGCAAATTGCTAATTATAGCATAAATTACAACTTTAGGATAACCACATGTGCTATCGCAATTGACATAAATGCACAATGCCCAAAGGACGCGGCTTATTTGAGATTACAGATACATGCTTATTTCAGCAATTTAGAAACAATTAAATGTTCGCTCTTTAGCGTTAATAAATGATTAAACCAAACAAGTGATCAAACACGCTTGAGTTTGAGTTACTAAGGCCTAGTAAGAACTGATATATTGGTGGCATTTGCCTTTATCGATCAAAGAAAACGCTGAGAAGGGCATGTACTTACAATTTAGTTCGTTGCAATTATCCAGCGATCGGCATGGGAGATCCTGGTGCGTTGCATCTTATCCAAGAAGACTTCTAAGCTGGAATTGGCTGCATAATTCTTAGAATCTCAAGGTCGCCACTGTTAAGAAGACAGGGAACAGTAACAAAAGGCGGCACTGTATTCTGGAATTCCTGGCTAACGTGTAGAAGCAAAATTAGGGGACTGAATAGGCTTTATGATGGCGTCATGGGAGCCGGCCCAAATATTGAAATTAGTATGCGAAATTAAGCTAGAAGAAGCATTCTTACCAAGGGTGTTTACGGCCGATTGTGCAGAAAACGTCGCCGCGGCGGTTTTCGTTTATTAGAAGACACAGGGATGTCAGCCAAAATATAGGAATTAGTACGCAAAGATAAAATGATATGAGCATTCTTAACAAGCTTTGCGCCCGTTTACGAAGAACTAACGCGCTAGCCTCTTTCGTTTGTTTAAAAACAAGTACGGATTCAGCCTATCCAACAATTAGATCAGCAAGCCGTGTTTTCTGAAAAATCAATACTAATCGAGCGATTCCACTGTTTTCCAGCTGCCTACTCGGAGTCGAATGCCAGATAACATGCTGCGACAGGAAAGGATGCAGGTGTTTATCTCTAAAGTCAGACGCTTGCTGCGAAAAACCTGAGTTCTTTTGTTACAATATTTAGATATAAGGTGGTCCGAAAGAATGTTAATCGCAATAACGTGCTATTGAAATTAAATTGAAAAGGGGCGTTACACATACTCACTGATTTCAATTATACTTTTCCCTTTTAGATGTGTCTCCTGTAATGGTATTATTTCCATGTTATATTTCTATACTTCCTCTGCCAAATTTATGACTGCTCCTTCTTCATTTAATCCTTCCATATTCTATGTTCCTATCACCAAATATTTTCTTTTCCCCAGGTCGTTAATTTGTTGCTGGCCTTTTTACATAGCAATTGCCGTTTTTGTTTTTTCAGACTCCGAGGCTTGCGTTGTAAGACCTTTCTTTTTTACCTTGTCCTTTGCTGTCGTAGTATTCATGTTGGTGTTGCTAGTTTTTTGTTTTTTTCGACTACACCTTTTTCTTCGTCGTACCATACGGATTCCACTTCTTCAATAGGGATCTTTCTTTACCCGGTGTTTACTTTCCGCCCTTTACTTATTTCTTCTTTGACATTTTTATGATTTTAGCTTGCACGCCTCTCTATCTTTCATTACCACCTGTTTGCTGTTCCAGTCCTTCATTTGTACGGTATTGGTACGGTTTACCATTTTTCCCTGCACTGTAATTACCGTCTTCACTTCTACTTCCATCACGAACTTATAACTTAGAAATTGTTTTGCTGTTTGTTCTTGTGGGTTATTTTCAAATTTCACTCTTAACTACTAGATGTATTTACGTTTCTCTTTTTCAATCGCTTCGAATTTGTTTTCTAGTAGGTCTCTTCTATTAATCAGTTGTTTTTTGCTGTTCTCCCATTTCTTGTCTCTCTTTTCCATTTCTTCTCTTAACTTCCCGTTTTCTTCTGTATTTTTCTTGATTTTATGTAACATTGATATTATCATGTCTTGGATTTCCTTTAATTCTCCCATGTGTTTGTCTTTTACAGTTGCTGGATCGGATTATTTTCTTGCTTCTTTGAAATATTTCTATTTCTTTTTCGCCGCTACTGTTTTGGTCCCTGTCTCTTTTGGCTTCTGCACCCATTTGTAGTGGTTGGTTCCTGGTTCCTATTTTAGGTAAACAGCTTTTCCTTATCAGCGTCTCCAGCCGTTGTCACCTCGACCTTGCTTTGTTGTTCACGGCAACAAGTTGGCTTGCTCAATTTGCTCGCTTACTTACCGAGCATATATACAACTTCGTATAGAAAGTACCGTTATTTGTGTTGCCTATACAGCCGCGATGCAATGGTCGCTTCCAGAATCCACTTCTCGGAGGTCACGGTCTTTATCACTACTATTATTAAGTACAGTTTGCTTTGAGTTTATGAGGAAATTCCATCTGAATCTAATCTGACCTGCTTAAGCTGTCCTTTGTCCCCTTTTCCCTTTTTTGTTTACGCTATCTTTGTCCACTACACTTTAAATTTACCAACTCTGATTAATTACTTTGCTCGCAAAAAAAAAATATGAATTTGATTTCGGAACTGTAATTCACAGACTGAAAGACGTTTTTCTTGTACCCCTGAGTAGTGAACTAAACTATTGATAAACGATCTGCAGATACGAACATCCATGAGGAAGAAGATCTGCAGGTAGACTCGCCGAGAGAGGGATCCAGAACTGGGTTCCTTTTCACAAGAACAGTCAACCGGCGTGGCCATCGAGTATTCTATAGTTTGGCTAAGTGGCTCTAATCTATCCCTGAGTTTCAAATTAGATTATTGGTAAACAAGAAAGCACAATTAAACATCATCAGCCACGGATAACTGGATGCAACAATGCAACAGTGCAAGCACGATAATATGTAGTTCAGTGCCTCTCAGGTTTTAATGTCCAGACAGTGCAAACGCTCATGGGTGCCGTAAGTGGGAAGCCCACGTATCTGCGGAAAGCGGATGTTATATAGACAAGACCGTTTGAAGGCACGATCTTTCAGTCGACTTAATATCCACACCTGCATAATACGGCGGGAGATAAGGGGGGAATTTATGGGGCTGTTTTCTGCTCGCAGCGAAAGCCGAGGGGAAATGACATGCACTAATAGTTGTTCCTCGATGCTTTTGTATCACGCATTGCACTTTTCGCGGCTCGCCCGCCCTCCGCGTTTTTGCGGCTCAATTTGAACTTGTGCGATTAGGCTAATCGAAACGTGCGACGGCGGCATCTGCTCGCGGCCGCCAAGTCGCATGTCGGCGCACAATCAGACGCAGAAATATTAAGCGGAAAACTAGATTTAAAACGCGATAGAATTAAAATTAATAACCCATTCGCATGCCTCATATCTGGCTGCACTGAAATTTCGAGGAAGATGCGCGCGATAGTCGAACTGGAATGAGACGTGGTGAAAAATGGTGGCAGCAGTGACGCGGCATTTCCCCAGATAGCTCGGCACTACTTTCATATTTTATAATACCAAAACGCTTCCTGCAGTGGAGGCGAATATATACAGAGCGAGCCTGTTTATACGGACATATTTCACTGCTAAACTACGAATTTACATACTTTAATCATGAACTAGAATCTGAACTATGCTGGCAGATGTTTGTAATACGAATTAAGTACCTAGTAAAGCAACTAAACGTCACTAGGTTAAAAAGCCTTGTTAGAACTTCGAACAGCCTACTTATTGATACGTTGTCAAAGGCTCAACCAGACCAACCACAACCTGCTGATTTACCACTATTCATCTTCTCCAATTCTGTTTTATTTCTACAACTCTTATTCTTCCTACTTCCTCCCATTTTTATAAACCTTTCTAAAGTGACCAAGACAATAAGAACAATTTTAGATTATTTACTACCTTGGTTTCTATCGAGCAACGAGTACGAGTGTTATCACTTTGTGCAAAACATCTCTTGATAGAGATTAAAGTAATTCTCTTACTATTCAATTGAACAGCGATTAATCTTAATGTAAGAACCAATATGGATATGTATTGTGTGTACACTAAGTAAACATGTATGTCCTACTGTCAGACTCCCATTTGAGACTATCCGCCTCGAGCTACAGCTACTCCACTCAAAGTGTATTCGACGATCGCATAAAGATTTCCAATAACTGTTTAATAGACCTGTATAAGTTCTTCATTTTCCGTCATTTTATGGCAGGTATCTATAAAATTTTCTGCACCATATAAATTTTAGCGTGCTCTTAGACAACACAACGAAAGCAATTCAGTCTTCTGATCATTGTTTCACGTTCAGCGAGCACCTTCAAAGGAATGCTTGCGGTTTGGCCTAGCACGTCGTCTACATTTGGATGAACGGGCCTGTTGATTAATGTTTCCACGTCGCTGCCTCAGGTAGTTTTATTTATTTATCCCCGTAGACCCTACCAATGGTGCAACTAATTCATGAATGTATGTTTTAGTGGGTTTACTTGTCACAACTACGAGCACTGTTTAGTTTCCTTGCAATATTCTGATAAAGACATCCAAATCGATGGTTTTGTCATAATTTGATCGTTTCCAATGGTATTTGGCATAACAATTTTTTGACGCTCGCTATTGTTTTTCTCATTAAGGTATTCTCAATCTTTATGAATTTTTTGATTGATTTTGAGTCCGGACCGATTATCAAGGCGTTTCTTGTTAAGCTTTCCTATATTTTGAGCGATTTCGCGTCCGTATCTACCTAATAGCAAAACGTTCCTTCTCAAGCTTTCTCCATTTTTCTTCTATCGATTGTCGCGATGTTATCCGTGTCAATTTTTCCAAACTTTTATCCACTTAGCATCCATACGGAGTATCAAAATATACGCTGTCTCAATTCTTCTGACTTTTGATCCAATTCAAATCAGCACACATTATGTTCGTTGATAAACTTCCTGAACTTTTACGAACGATTACCGAGTTATTGCATGCCTCAAGTTTTGGAAATTTTCATTAATTTCAACTCTGTCTTAAGATAGTCCCTATCAATTTTTATGTGATTTTGATTAATTTCAGACTCAACCTGTGTGACAAAATATTACTATTATTATTTTTTTAAATTCATTCCGATTATCAAATTGTGCTTTTCTACCATTCCTGATAACCGGTCTGTACTCATTATCGCGATCTTGCATATCTCGAGCTTTATAGCTAATTCATGAATTTGAGTTTCGTGCCTATCATCAAAATGTTACCTGTCCATTTTGATTGATCGGGTTCATGTCAGTTATCAATATGTTTCATGTCAACCTTTCTCATTTTTTTATTGAATTGGGTGTACACCGATTACCAACATGGAACAGACCGTATCAATTGTGACGGACCTTCCGTGTCAATTATCAATATATTATCTCTAAAGCTCTTTCAACCGTTTATCAATTTCGAACCAACTACAAACACGTTCACGTTCAATATGTCTGACTTGACTTGTAATCTGTATTAATTATCAAGATATTTCGTCTTAAGCTTTCTGGCTTTTTGATTGATCAGGTCTGTGTCGATAATCAATATGTTACCTTTAAAGTTATTCTAAATTCTAAATTTCTTATTGATTTGTGGACATATCAGTTATCAATATTTCTGAATTTTTTATTGATAGGGTTGGTGTCAACTATCAATAATTTGCCTCCAAGGCTCTGAATCTTTTATCAATTTCGAGTATTTCGACTATAAAGACCTACACTAAATCAACCTTTTCGATCTTTACTTGTAACCTGTATTAATTATCAAGATATTCCGTCTCAAGCTCTCTGGTTTTTTAATTGATCAGATCTGTGTCTATAATCAATATGTTTCCTTTAAAGTCATATCAAACTTTCATTGACTTCGGATGTATACAGATTTTCAAATGTTTCCTATTTCAAGGTATCTGAATTAACCTGTAGTCTGTATCAATTGTCAAGATATTCAGTCTTATTCAATATTTATCGATTAATCAAATCAATTATCAATATGTTTCTTCTGAAGCCATTTGAACCTTTGATTGACTTCGGGTGCATACCGATATTCAAGGTGTTCCCCATCTCAAGCGTTCTGAATTGATTTGCGATCCATATCAATAAATTATCAAAATATTCTGTCTCAACCTTTCTGACTTGAAGCTTGATCAAGTCCGTGTCGATTATCAATGTTTCTTTTCCAGCTTTCTGAATTTTTGATTGAATTTGGGTGTATACCGATTACTAACAGGGAACAGGCTTTCTAAATTGCTTATTGATTTGTGACCGTATCAATTATTAATATATCTGACTTTTTCATTAATAGGATCTGTGCCAATTATCAATATATTGATAATTGATCAAGTCTGTGTCGATAATCAATGTGTTTCCTTTAATGATATTTGAAACATTAATTGATTTCGGGGATTTCGTATGCCGATTATCAAGGTATTCCCCATCTCAAGCTTTCTGAATTGACTTGTAGGTTCACAATTATTAAGATATTCTGTATCAAGCTTTCTGACTTTTCGCTTGATCAGGTTCATGCTGATTATCAATATGTTTTCTTTAAAGCTCTTTAAACAATTGATTGATTTCGGGTGTATACCGATTATCAAGGTGCTCCAGATTTGAAGATCTCGAAGTTGCCTTATATCAATTATCAAGATTTTCTGCCTCAATCTTTCTGCCTTTTTTTATTAATCAGGCACGTGTCGTTTATCAGTATGCTTTCGTTAGAGCTTTTGAAAAATGTAGTTGATTTCGGGTCTATACTAATGATCAAGGTGTTTCTTATTTTAACATTTCTGAATTGTAGTCTGTATCAACTATCAAGATATTCTGTTTTGAGCTTTCTGGAGTTTTGATTGATCAGGTCCATGTCAATTATAAATGTGTTTGCTTTAAAGCTTTTTCAATCTTTAAATGATTTCTGGTGTATATTGATTATCAATATGTTATCAATTTGAAGCCTTATGATTTTTTTATTGAATTGTAGTCCGTATTAATTATCAAGGTATTTCATCTCAAACTTTCTGTCTTTTTGAGAGATAGGGTTCATGTCAATTATCAATATACTTTCTCTAAAATTGTTTGAACCTTTGATTAATTTCGCGTTTCCACCAATTATCTAGAAAATCTCTATTTCAAGCTTTGTGAATTTACTTGTAATCTGTATTAATAAATTATCAAGATATTCTGTCTCGAACTTTTTGTTCTGTGAGTCATTGGTTCGTGTTGATCAATAGGTTTTCTCTCAAGTTGTTTTATTTTTTATGGATTTCAGGTGTATACCGACTATCAAGATATTCCCTAGCTCAAGCTTTCTGAATTGACTGGTGGTCTGTATCAATTATCAAGGTATTCAGTCTTAAGCTATGTTTTCTTTAAAGCTTTTTTGAAAATTTGATTGATTTCTGCTATATACCGATCACTAAGATGTGCCTTAGTTTAAGACTTCTGAATTGATTTGTAATCTGTATCAAGGTTTCTGTCTCAAACTTTCACTTTTGAATTGATCAGGTTCGTGTCAATTATCAATATGTTTCCTTTAAAGCTTTTTGAACATTTGGTTGGTTTCTGCTGCATACCGACTATCAAAGTGATTCTTATTTTATGATTGCTGAATTGACCTGTATCAATTATATTTTCTGTCTCAAGCTTTATCACCTATTTATTAATCAGGTTCGTGTCGATTATCAATATGTTGCCAAAGTTTGAACATTTGATTGATCCCTGCTGTATACCGATTATCAAGACGTTTCTTATTTCAATATTTTTAAACAACTTGTAATTTGTATCAATTATCAAGTTATTATGCGCCAAGCTATGATCGAAATCTTTGATGGATTGCAGATGTATACCGATTATCAAGGTATTCCCTATCTCACGATTTCTGTGACTAGTAAACCGTATCAATTATCTAGATAATCTGTATAAAGTTTTCTTACGGTTTCATTGATGGGGTTCGTTTCAATTATCAATATGTTTGTTATCAAGCTTTCTGAATTTTTGATTGATCAAGTCTGTGTCGACTATCAATGTATTCTAACTCAGACTTTGAGACTTTTTTATAAGTCGGGTTCGTGTCAATCAATATGCTTTGTCTAAAGCTTTTTGAACCACTGATTTATTTCGAGTATACACCGATTCTGAAAATATTCTCTGTCTCGAGCTTTCTGACTTGATTGATTTGCTTCGTGTTGATTATCATTACGTTTTATCTTCACCTTTTTTTTATTTGATGGAGTTACTGATGTATACCGCCTATTAAGATGTTCCCTATCTCAAGCTTTCTGAATTGAATTGTGATCCGTATTAATTATCGAGATATTCGGTATCAAATTTTCTTACTTTTTCATCGGGTTCGTCTCATTTATCAATGCTTGCTATCAAGCTGTCTGAATTTCGGGTTTTCCAAATGTTTCCTGTCTTAAGTTTTCTGAATTTTTATTGTCTGCTGAGTCATACCAACTCTTAAGGTATCCTCAGTAAAAAATAAACGGTTAATAAACGTACTATGAAAAACGGTAGAGGCAGTGGAAAGTGTTCGGTTAAACATTTTGAATCTTGATAATAAGAAAATTGTGTTGGGAGCCTTACTAAGTTCTTCAGGTACAGGTTATCTCCGTAATGTGGAAAAAAGTTCTTGCAGAAAACTGCATTGTAGTATTGTATTTCAGACATCAATAAATATTTACTATCATCTCCTGGCACGCCGCGGCGATACAAATAGCCTTTTAAATAGCATAATTTTTTACTTTTTTTGGCTTCTTTATGTAATACAACTGATGTGTTTCTCATTTATTCTGACTTATCGGAAAACAATTTGACCTTTCACTAAACCGTTGGAGTCCTATGACAAAACAAAAATAAATACCGCTCAGAATTTACATTAAACTTTTGTTTGCGACGTTCTGCCCAGATATAAACTTGCAAGGTTCACAGCCATAACGGTTATTATTCGTGTCCTTGCATATTTAAAAACACCCGGGCACTCCACAAAACGCTTATTACGTGTGAAGCCTAACTGCAGGTTTTTTAATTTTCTGTGGTCGCTTGAGTCCTAATTAAACAAGCTCCCGTACCACTAAACCAGATTACAAAGGGCCCACTCCCAGTGCGAATTACTTTGTACACACCCTTGCGCTGACAGCTGTGCCCGTAGATAAGAAATTTTATGGTTATGTTGCTGTTAATTAACGCTTATGTTTTCTTGAAATGCATGACGCCCTGTAACGACGTGTGCAGCGGGCTATTCGTCATGAACTGATTCTAATTAAGCCGGCGTTCGTTAGGGCGCACTCTTAATTTGAGCTTTGGATGGACGTCTGTGTTCTTGTTACCTGTCAGGGGTCGTGTGTGTGGAATGATTACATTGTTGGAGAGCAAATAAAATTTTTATTATTGTCCTCGACTTCAGAGAGAAGCGTTTCTATCCTGTTCTAGCTTCAAAAAGTAAGAAATATAACATGGAGTCGTTCACACTCAAGCCAAATGTGTGACAAGAAGCAAAGCACCGACCAAATTTAAGCACGAAGTACTCGTAGATATGAATATAATAGAATACATAGCAACACATGGCATAAATTACAAGCAAGTATTCGCCCAAACTGAAAGCTAGCTAGGATACCATTTGGAACAATAAATACTTAAACATGAAATTGCAAAGTAATGCGGCAGAAACCCATAGCAACACACAAGACAAACCAAGGAAATGTTATAGACGACATAAATACAAATTATTTAAAAAATAACGGGAAATACGCAAACAAAGGATATATCAAGTCGAGAAATAATAGATAAATGCCAAAGACAACCTAGCAAGGAGTGAGTGCAAAGGAGGCAAATAGAGTGAAAGATCCATGTAACTAGGTTAGATAGAAACCGCATAGTCAGAATAATGAGAGATAAGTCACTGGAAGTAACACCGAGAGGAAAAGGAGGTGCGACAGGCATATAAAAAGATAGATAAGCTCCCTATAAAAATAAATAATACTCTGTGAAGAACAGGCATAGGCCTATACTATGAAAGACATACCAAAAGAAGCTCTTAGTAATCTGTCCTCTTGGATTCTACGATTATGCTATCCCTGGTTTGCTGTATATTCTTTAATTTTGTCTAAACTCTTTTAATGTTTTCCGATAAATGCTACCTTTGCTTTTGGTTTCGATATTTGGAGGTTATATTTCTTACATGTCTTTTACGGTAGTAAATTGATTGTCATAAATCTTTATTATTTTGTTCGACCATATGTTATGTTGGTTTGAAGTTGGCGCTGCCACTGGTTTAATGCTGGCGGAAGAGGGAAATGCGCAAATGCTAGACATGAGACAAGCGACACCAACCAGAATCCAGGTACCTCTTGACAAGTTAAGGTGTGGTGTGGAGGTCTTTCGTTTAGTGAGACATGATTTGTCTTATTGGAGTATCTGGAGCCCTAGTAGCACCTTCGCCCCTATCTCACGAGGCCTCTCAGGCACAATCTTAATTAGAAGTTCCGTTCTCGTGTCGTTAGTGTTCCGAAGAATGTTTCAGTTTGATACCGCATACCGTCAGCACTGGCCTGCCCCGCCGGTTACTACTTTGAGCTGCAGTTGTTGATTTATTTATGGTTAATTCTCGTTGCGTCTTCCTCTTTAAGGCCCGCTCTATCAAAGAATTCCGCTAAGAAGCTGACGCTCACAGCTGCCCACACTCCAATGTTTTGTTGGTGTACTGAAATTTCAATAAAAAATGAGCATTGCTCGATCTCCGCATCCTCATATTTTAGAAATTGACATATCCAGAAAGGTGAAGCCAAGCATTGTCTGCAAAGAAGGTTTCGTCGGGAGCCCCGATGATGTTTTCAAGATTATGTAAAAACCTTTGACAGAATTCTTGCATTCGCGGTCTGTCAACAGGGAGTATTTGGTGGAACGCTTGCATTCTGTAGGGATGTAGTTGCAAGTCCTGTTTAAGAATACGTTGGCGAGTGCTATAAGATAGATTTATTTGGTATTGCAAATGCCGAATTGAGGTCTGGGGCTGTTCGTCCATTACTTGCCTAACAACTTCAATATTTTCGCATTCTTGACTTGCCGTGTTTGCGGGTTATGCTCCCTGTGTTGCTATACAATGCCACCTGAATGCATTTACAAAATCTGTTAAACGGAATAATGACATTTGGAAACGTTTCTCAAAAATCTTCAAAGGCATCTCTAACATAATAAACCCATTGGCCATAATTCTTCGACTGTTTTAAAATACATTTCCAACATAGACCGTTTTTGTTCATCTGTAAACACCATCAGTGATTCAAATTCTTGTGCCGATAATACCTGAAACGTTGAAACGTGCTAAACAGAGGTGCTAACCAAAAGCTGTCACTTCTGTCAGTTGCAACTGACCTACTTTTCTGAATCAACCTCAGACATGCCCAATATCGTTGTCATTCTCCTACCCAGGCTATCTGATAAAGTTTTTTTAAATACAGGTTATTAGGAGAAACCTTCAAGCATATACTCTAAAATCGGGCATACTGTATACTATAACTTCCAGTTTGTCTTTTATGGACAACGAAAAGTGAGTTTCTAAGTTGCAGTCCGGAAAAGCGAACAAAACTAGGCAGCCCCAATCCCTGTGCATTTCTAATTCGACTCATAAACACAAGTCTAATGTTGTACATGACTGAGCATGATGATCCAACTCCTGATCGGTATTTATGCAAGCAGCGGTGCCCCTAAAATTTATAGTTGGCGGAGCCGAACTTAGTTCCGAAACTTCGCAAAGCGTCAAACAGCTTTCTCCTCTCAACATTGTCTACAAGTTACTGGAGTCGAAAACATTGCTGTGTACTGCTGGAGAGGAAGTTTAACAAATTGCTGATAGCGCAGACGGATAGAACTACTAACATACTTGGGCCGTCAGATGTTAAGAAGGCTGTTTGAGTTCGTTCCGGAGCGACCAGCCATTTTTCATCTGTAATTCGCGAAAGAGCGCGAACAAGTCGGAGCTGTGTGTTGTCAAAGTCGCCGGGAAGTGGAGGTTGGATGCTTATTTCATAAAACTATAAGCGTTTTGAAACACAGCTGCAACTTCCACGTAGTGGAGAGCAACCGAAGGATGAGCTTTTCACATCTTGTTTGTACGAACATATTAAGGTCTAGTTTGATTACAGTTCTCCATCTTAAATTAAAAGACCAATATTTTATGAGAATATTTGTTTATTAACAGTTTTTAGCTGCTCAAGACACAACGGCCGTAAGTTAATGACAAATTAACTGTCAACCTATGCATTTTCAAGCTATGGAGGACCAAAGAAGAATTCTCCCTCTTGCAGTACATAAACACCAGGATTGCTTGCTAGTGGTTGGTTCGCTCTCTAAATGTTTTTTCTTCGACTTCTTCATAGTTTGTGGCTTGTTAATGTGATATGTTCTTCTTTGTTTCTCCGGATGTAGGTGAAAACCTGTTTACTGGCTGTACCAGGCCTAATGTTTCAGGCAAATAACTCAGATGGAATGGGCGTAGTGCAAAACTGAAGACGTAGTACTTGCTCAGAAAAGTCAAATCGGTAGAGACAAGGAAAAGCCCTCCCAAGGCTTCAGGAAAATGGACGTGCTCTATGTTCGTGGTCTACCTACCTATCTTGCCTTCAGGTTGTTGAAATTTTATATTCCCGAAAACGCGTACTGCATTTCGCTTTACATGAAATCAAACAGGATATAGTCTAATACTACTATATTAAAAACACAACGACCGTGGCTGTTACGGGTGACATTTCTATTAAGCAGATAGTACTACTATGGTACAACAAAATGTAGGTATTATGAAAAATAATGTCTTAAACGTGACGTCACGACATTCAGATGAGGATGCGCTCAAAATTTAAACCAGCGAGGCGGATGATTCTTAAAACATTTCAAATACTCCAAACATATGCGCCGAAAATATTGTGCTAACAATGGAGGATAATGGACAAACATATTAGACAATGACAGGCATGTACTTACCTGTATTGCAGTAACTGCCAAAATGGAATGCAGGGTTTAGGACTATAGATCGAAAAAAGTTGGACCAAAGATTTAGAAGGCAATCATCATCGATGATTTATTACTGACGGCCGCTTGACGAGTAGAATCGGCCAAATTCCGGGCAAAGAAAGGGATGGACTGCGATCAGGACACAATGGAATGCTTACTAAATGCGAGGTGGTTTGACAATGAAATTCTTCGGCACTTTAAACAGCACGTGATTAGAACTTCAAATAGTTTTATGCCTAGCAAACTGCTGATATCCGGCAGAAACCGTAGTTTGCCACGAGTTCCATATAATGCTCATAAAAAGCCAATTTCACTTGATGGTGAACGATCACTATACAACACACCCTTCTGAATGCTTCTTCGTTGATCTCCGCCCCGCGTTCCTTACGACAAGAAATTCAGGAGTCTCCTCGGTGCCTTGAGTGTGTATGTATATTAATTTCCCGGTATCATTTTACTGCTGTTTTGAATTTTTGCAAATATCTTAGTAACTTGTTTTCCGATTCCACAATGGCAAGATTTCCTGTTAATGCAGTTATTGAGATTTCAAATCTTCTTTTTAGGAATTCCGTGAGGCAGAATTCCTTTCAGGAATTACCAATTTGAAAGAAAGTATAATTTCGATATTTATGCATGTAGGTATGTAATAATAAAGTTTCCAAAGGGACTCTTAAGTATAGAAGTATTTGTATACATGAAGAACCTGTTCTTTGGGTAAATTTAGAATAACGTGCTCTATTTATTCTACTTTTATCCGTGTACGTGTACTACTCGCCCTGTCTCTTCTTGTTTTATTAGCCATTTTCCCTTAAATGTATTATATCAGCTTCCTATATCTTATTTTTCTGTCATGTTACCATTGCCCAACTCTCAAAAGCACAGACAGAAAAAAAATAGGCGTTTAGATTGCGTTGTATACCTTGAGCCTTTTTTATTCTGTTTTTTTTCCACATTGCAGTGATATTCATTTGATAGTACACAGTTCTCAACTGGCCAGTTCATATACTTACTGCGTTTTTACGTTTTTTGTATTTGCTATTAGTAGGATCTCTTCCCCATATAAGAGTGTTTTTATTTGTGTCAAATTCTAGTTTCCGATATTAGTCATTCTCGTCCTTTGTTCGCTCGTCTTAATAATCCCGTCCGTCATTACCTTGAACAGAGGTCTCATGCTACCACCCTGCTTCATACCAGATTTTTCATATATATTTATTTTGGTATGGTAAACCTATTGCAGCCAATTTGTTATACAAGTATTCAGTAAAATTTAGCATTAGCAAAAATGTTCGACATTGACGATAAGCTAAAATAATAATTTAATACTTGATGCCCGCGTCGAGTAGTCTTTGACAGTGGGCTTGATTCTGCAAACTAGGATTTTCCATTGGAAGAGTGCTGCATGCAAGGGAAAATCTAAAAGATGTAAGGCCACACGCGTTCTCCTTCAGCGCACACGCGCTATGATGTGTAGGTGGCAAACGGAAAATAAAACAAAAATGGTCTGAAAATAAATTTGGCTGAGTATTAGCTCCCGTTAAAATAATTACAAACGGGTTCTACCTCAGATTTTGGGTACCGGTGGTTATTTTGTACGCACCTACCATATTTCGAAGTAATCTGGCGGCAAAGGCTCGTTCCTCTTAAATTCAAATGTACGAAAATTTAGTAACTGCCGCTTTGGTATCGTAGTTGGTGTTACTTGAATTTCTTATAGTGTTTTTGACAGTTGGTTTCAGGGTAGCATGTCAAAAACCGCCTTCAATATTCAGTTCTACCTTTTTAATTGCTTAACGTCTGATGTTCCTTATGCCCTCTTCATTATATACAATATAATCTATTACACTTTGGACCTTTCTCTCTTCATTCCTCAATGTTATATTGTGTATCTTCTTATGGTTGTATAAAACAGCTTAAATGAGTAATTAGCTACCACTACATATAAAATTTAATCATTCTTTATCCATGTCCATGGTCGGCTTCACCTCTCACATTTGTTTCATGGTCTTCATCTATGTCGTCACTTACTCGTGCCTGCCATTATCCTATAAGATAACGCATGGCATCACACCATCAGCTTCTGTTCTATCTCTTGACCTCAAGAATAGAAAGTGTACCTAGGTATAAAATGCTCACTATTTTCGATTTTGTACTGGTGCGCTGAATCTAACGCATTACGGCTACAGCTCTTCGGCGGTCATGCGCCGCTGGCTCCAAGTTTACAAAATATAATTAAAAAATGTTGCTTTTTCAATTGATTCGAAGCTGTCGGTTCTTGTTTGAAGTTCAAAACCGAGTCGAGGCCAAGATAAACCAAATTTCAGGCGCGGAATTAGCGGACGGTGTAATCAGGAGGGGCAATAAAATCTGAGCGGCGTAAAGTCGATGCGTTATGTCCGAAACAGAGGCCAAGCACATAATAAAATCAGACATTGCGTCGTGTAAACGTGTCCCGTGTCATGAAGGGTGTTTATGACCGCGGCCACTGTATTATAATGAGCCGGGGCCGGTGCCGGGTGCGGATATCGCGCTGTCGTGCACCGCAGCACTCTTTCATGGAAAGGTACATGAATTATTTGGGAAAAATGCAAATGAAAGGGATGGGGGCTTTTTAACACGCGCTCCAAGTTATGACTCTGTTATTTGCATGATAAATAGCGCGCTATTTACCAAACGGAAATTTGTTACTGTCTTATATTTATTTTGCAGTTCCTTCGAGAAGTTTAGATGGGGCCGGGATGAGGCCGTTAATAGCTGCATTCCGTTAATGCAGCGGCTTCTTAATTTAGTTTCAAAGGCGCCGAGTGGCGCGTGGTTTGCATCCTCTTGCCATATTTTCTGGATATGGGGAAACGTGTAAATCAGTAAAACAGATGAAGGATCTATCAAAATAGCCATATTACATGATCAAGTGCGTATACAAGCCGTAAAAGTATCTTACCTAGGATAGTCAAGAAAGAGCTCCATAATAGTGCAAAGTTGGAAGTTGATATGACACAATTTCGCTCATGGATTTCTAGTTTTCAAAAACTTTAACTTATATTGAATTACATCAATTCTAATTTCATTTCTTGAAAATTTTTTTAGACCGTGTACAATTTCAAATAGTCGACACACACGATAGAGATATAGGTATATTATATCATACGTAGATACAAAAATAACGTAAAATTAAAAGGAATTATGGAGGAAACAGAAAATGAGAAGTTACGAAATAATTTAAAAATCGTTTTACAACAAGAACATAAAGAATAACAATCAAAAATAAAGGTGAAAGAAATAAAAATCAAAGATGGTAAACTAGAAAACCATGTTGTAGAGAAAGTATGGAAAGAATACTTGCACAACTAGGAACAATATAATGGAACGGTAAGCAATACTACCCATATTTCGCAGCCAACATACCTATACAGGATTTACTCACTAGCAAGTGGTAGAAATTAAGGTGAAATAGAACACCTATTTATAGCAATTGGTTCAAAAACAGAACAGAATAGAGAAATAGCATTATTGAATGTCGCATTTAAGACATTTGTTAAGGGCGAACACGCTAATTACTACTTCTATCCAATTCTTAAAGTGCACACGACTAGCTTCAGTGGCACATAGCTGGGGTTTTACTATAAACGCGTATAAAAAACCGTTTGGTAGACACGTAGGAAGTGATTATTATTGTTTGTTAGGTACCAGTGAATCGGATACTCAAGCCTGGCGTTGTATACTGCGTTCGTAACTCAGAAGATGTCCGAAGCATCGTGAAAATTCTAGGCGTCATATTTGCTGTATGAACTTACCTTACCCTTATCTGCTTGAAGCTCCCAATGCATGTAACTGCGCTAGCGCTGAGCAGAAACCAAGCAAATGGACAAATTTAGGCCAGGATACACATCTCTGATCCCATAAAGTCGATCTTCAGAGTCAGTCGGTAGCTCAATTAACGATAACAAAAAAGAGAACTCTAAGGGTTTAAGCACTACAAAAGTTTTAAATTATTCGGCAACAATACAAGCGTCCTCACGACTCTAAATTTACTTCTGCCACCTACATGGTGCCGACTATAAACACACCTCCGGTTTGCTTGATTTCTGGAAATGTTCGGCTTGTCCTAGCCTACGAATCACGTTAGCAGCATAAGCCGGGTGAAAAACGGTCGCCCAAAGAGCAGTATTCCTGCTTGAAAACCAGTATGTCCTGAAGAATGTAGATCTGCAGACGCCGGTCGTTTGCTTCGCGTTCCGTTCATAATTCCAAGGTCAGCGATGTACGCTTAAAATGCGAGAAAAACTGAATATATCAGATTACCAACACTAGTGAAGCATGTCAACAATGAATGCCTTGATACCCAATGAAGTAAATAAGCACAAGATAAACTTATATTTGTTATGCGTTTTATACACACCGTTAATAAAGTCGGTAGAAACTTATCTTTTGACTAATAAATGCAGAATAAAACGAAGAATCATTATGAGAAAAATCGGTTGCCAAGAAGAAATAATATGTGCTGATGATGTGGTAACGGTAGCCAGAACAAAAAAAAATACTCGAGACGGTAGCGGAGCTGTGCCATACTGCCTGAAAACGTCAGGAATTACTATTTGCAATTAGAAGCGTCAAAATTCCGCCGACAACACTAATAAAAGTGAAAATTCTGGGTGCAATGGTTCTAGCGAAAGTGTCAAAATAAATTGTGTGCTTGCAAGTATAAAGGAATATCTTTAACGTCAAATGTGATTAATGTCGTCACGTAAAGAATGTAACGAACTTTCCGAACGTCGCGCTACATTCTGTAAACAATAGGCATTCTGGACCACCAGAGCACGATCTCCATCTACCTCTTTTGCGACATGATAGAAAGCCAATTGCATAAGGCAATAAACAAACGGTCGTTCGAATCGAATAACAATAGGCCAAAGGAAAGTGAGGGTCAACCCTGCTGTACAATGAGACCATAAACTCGAGCAGGAACTTCTGTTTTCTTAGGCGAAAGTGAAGACTTCAACCTTCAGCTGGACACCTACTGTATCCAAATAGAAGAGAACCCTTTCGCCTTGGACAAGCGACTTATATAAATAGAGACACACATTGCTTCTCCATCAGTCGTGTGTCATTCTGACCATAGATGAAGGTGCGTGTCAGTTTCCTTAGCCTCTAGATACCTAATTAAATTATTTTAATTGGTAATTGTTTTAACGAAAATAAAAGGATTGTTAGTGTGTTCCAAATTCGTTTAAAGCGTGTTGAACAAACCAAATTCCTAAAATTCCTAAAACACTTCAAGTAAAAGCCAATGGCGCAAAAGAAATAAATCTATTAGTTGTTAAAACTTAGTTTCGAAGTGAAAATTACATTTGAAGAAGTAAACACATTTATCTACTTGAGACTTTAAATATATAGTGACAACGATAGGAATAAAGTTATACAAAAGCGAATACAAGCAGAGCAAATATCATAACATGCAACAGGAGTACATTAAAACCACGTAAAATCAGTGAGGGTATTACCCATTACAAAAGAAGAAAAATGAGTAAACGAAGATTTGTTGCAAACAGTATTGAGCAGATAAGGTTAATAATCGGTATAGACCGAGTACGGACTACGAGTTAGTAAAAAATACGGAAGAGGCAGATATTGTAGATACGATTTATAAAAATCAGCGATTATAGTGGCTTTTCCTCTATAATTATGAAAAATAAGATGGAGAAGCTTCAGAGACTAGAACTCTTCTTACTGTTTTGGATTTCGATTCAACTTGGAATATGTTATTACCTCGTTATCCCCATTTACGACATTTAACGAGCTTAACGGGGGTCCGGCTGCTCAGTGCTACCTGCCAATAGTTAAAATAATTGTACCTTGAACGGCGAGGGAATAGATATTATTTTTAATTTTAGGGACGCCACTTGGCAGGTTGAATGCCAGTGATAAACTTGGGGGTTGCACCAGGGTAACGTCCTCGGCAACGGAAAATGTGGATACGGTGCTCAGCTCCAACTACGACTTACCTTGCGAGACCTGTGAAAGCGCGTATTTTACTTCAAAACACGCGTAACCCCACTGCTATTTACGACTGAAACTCGTGCAGTAAATGTATGAACCCTATTAAAATAATATTAATAAAACTATATTTAAGCGGGTTACCCTTGAAGCTGTAACCGCCACAAAGAAGGGTTTCAAAATCGTTCCCAAAAAAACATTTACCTGCTCGTGATGTCATGTCGCGCGAGAAGCAAAATCCTAGTTGAAGGAGTTGCGCTATTAACGGGATACTACTCAAAATTAATTGCACAACACAAAACATACCCATAAACACGTCAATAATTGACAGTAACTTCACATGGAAAGTCTTATTCTAGTACATTTTTAATTGTCGGTAAATTGTACATGTAAGGCGAGATAATAAACCATAAATAACTTAGACGCGGTAATTTCAATAGTCGACAAAATTCGGAAATGGATGGAAGCCACAGACCCCCAACGTCGAATGAAATTTTAGCCGGAACTAGTAGATCGGTCGTCGTCAAAGTTGAACGAGATTTGCATGCTCGCAAATGGAACAAAAATGGATAGCTGTAAGATTATGCATGGTCACAACAGGCGTTAATTCTAGACGCTGTGTAAAGGAGGCTATTTTAGAACTTCGTCGAAAGAATCGACGATAAATCAAAAATTACCTGCGAGCAATTAGCGTGAATCCACACGATGAAAACGGGATGTTTTGCTAGAATTGCGCCGCCATCTAAGATGATTGTGAATCGATAGATTGATGTACAGGCGTCGATGATACGGCTGATATGTGATGCGCAGCGGGAGGACATCGTTTTATTTGAGCCGTAAGTCGATATAAAATTCCGCAAAACACATAAAGAAACGGGACCTGGAACCTCAGATACATAGATGGCGTCATAAATTTATCAAATCGGCGTGGTAAGGAGTTTCCACGCGGCTATATTTACGGAACAAATGACGCTCCACGTGCATCAGCTTTGCTTTGCAACTCATGGTCAACCCTTGCTATTTTTTGTGCGCGCCCAATTCAGTAACGGCGTTGATTTTACAAGGACCCTAAAAATATTCAGTTAAGTATGACACATCCATGATTTTTATTCCTTTTTATTAACTATACTGACAGGGAAAGTGAAATTTATGTACTTTGACAGGTTAATATAGCAGTAAATACTGCTTAACAAATAATGAACATACAAAGTTGCAATTTTAGTAATCACAAATAAAAATGGCACAAGCTTTACTTGTCATAAAACCTATATGAACAACAACCACTGCACATACGAAAAGCGGTAAGTTTGTGTGTCGTATTTATGTTAGGCATTTTGTAAATTGTGGACCATTCTGAAGGCATTCAATACGCGAAAGCAGAATAGGTTAGAAACAGGTAGGATATGTAATTTCAACACGGCGTTATTTCATGAACATGCCTCAAAAATAGTACAACTTTATGACATACATATATAAGGAACATGTATTATTCAAAAGAACGCTTATTAACTACAGCGCTAAAGTATAGTAACGAATATATAAGGACACATAAAATTGCGCACTAAATCTCTTAAAAATAGAACTGAACATTCCACTGTCAGATATCAGAGGTACAACTTATGTATTATTCACACGGCTTCGGAAATGCCAATTTCCAGCAAAAGGAAAGAAATGAGTTCTCCATATTCATAGTCTCACAGTAATTTTTGTGCGTAATACTTAAATGGCAAATATCTCATTTTTTATCTTAGAAAAAGTCGCAACGGTATTTGCAACGCAAAACTGAGAAATCAAATTCTGCTTTTTTTACTTATTCCAATTTATTTGAAACTGATAATCCAGATTTTCCGAATCAAAGTTCGTTTTCGATCTTGAGGCGTACAAGGATTTCCGATTGGAAATTTCCTGCTTAAACGGGAAATAATTGTATACAATCGCTTATCGACATGCAATTGAAAATACATTTTTGGTTTTGTATTGAACTGTAGATTTAGAAATTCTATTAAACTTTAATTTATTATACAAAATTATAAAGAGCGTTAGTTGCTTAAGAAATATTTTTAGTCTAAAGAAAAGTAATTGTGCTTCAAAACTAGATTCTATAATACTGTTGTTTCAATAACCAATTCTATCATCAATACTCGTTGATAGTTGAAAGACGTCGTTACAGGTCAATGTTTGTGTCTAGTTTTTTAGGTATTGCAGGGCCCCAAATGTTGCAGATTGTTAATTTCGATCCCTTTTGTTTCTCGAGTTTTCAATGATTAAGACGCGCGTCGTGGATTTTATTTGCATGGTTTTTGCGAGTCACGTGAAAATTTGGATTTGGATTTTTTGCAATCACTACTATGTGGCTTCGTTTGAAGACAACGTTATTGGAAGATTATTTCGACGTTACGATGATGGATTAGGTTCGCTGCAAAGTAAGTCAGATTGTCAATCATATCCGCTCTATCGCTTCGGCAGCATGCACTTGGTAGGATAACCTTATTTCTTGTGTTGTTCGACTTCCTCTCAGCCATTCGCAGCCCGCTGGACGCCTAGCAGTAAGTTAGTTGCCCCTTTTATATGCTCTGGTGCCACTTTACGCCTGCGATTAAAAGTTCCGAACGGTTCGATTGCTTTTTCTAAAAGGCCCCGTTTCGCAGCTGTTCTAGTGCATACTTTACGCCTATTTATCTGAGGTTATCCAGCCTGTTAACCTTCTAGCTAAGTTGTAAATAAAATCACAGTTTGCCTTGTGCCCATAGTAAGGGGATCTCACTAGATATTGGCGACTTACGTAACTTTACCGAATCGCTTCACCTTGCAGTATAGCTCTCAACACGGGCTCCTCAAGCCTCGCGTTTTTATTAACTTGTTTAAACGTCATTTGCGTTATCTATTACTCGCGTCTATTTCATTAGGTGCTGTTGTTATTTAAAATTACGTTTACTGTTTTACCGGATCATCCGGATCATCATGGATGGTCTACAGTATTATTAATTTAGTGTTAGTATTTTGATACCGGGTGCACGCTCTTGTGTAAGCTGGTAGTGTAGCTACTACTGATTATTATATAAACTTTACCATAGAGTTTATGTGTTTTAGTTATGGAAACCTTTTATGAATTGGCTATTAAGTGAGCTTGTGTAGTCATTATCGTGGGCATATACGTAATTTTAATTTTGCCTCACCTAAGTTTCAGCAAAGTTACACACGTCTCCAATGAACTAGTCGACACTCAGATGTGCTCATGAAGTAACCATAACTTAAAGTTAATTGGAAACTCTTGCATCACACCGTTTCAATTGATTACTCTACAAAACTATAAACTGACTTGTAACTCTGCAAAATTTTTGTTTGACAATTAAAAACTGTTTGGGATACATTACGAAATATCGCTTCTTTTTCAAAAAATAATTTTAAATTTATATAAATTTTTAAAGATAATGCTAATTGACAGTTAGATTTCATTCGAAACTGAAAATCGTAACTTCTACAGAACGAAATGGATACATATGATCCCCTTCGCTGTCGTTATTAAATCAACTTCAATTCCATAAATAGCTTCATATAAGAACCCAAGTTATTTATGACTCGAGATTATTTCTGTAACGAGATCCAAGGAAAGATACGCCAATTTCGATATTAAAAGCTATCTTAAAATTGGAATCCCATTTTCTGATTGCAAGAAATGTATTCCAATTTGTCCAACGCCAGCAAACTTGGCCGTTTTAATGAGCTGAGAATTTGATCTTTTGAATTTTATAAAAATTACTTTTAATCTATGTTTCATTGGACATCCACAATAAAAATCCCATTTGTAATTTTATCCTATTTTATCACATACAGAGTGGGCCATGTAACTTGCCGCTTCTTTCTTGTAACGGCAACCCAACGTACACATTTCAAGGCAGCGTGTATCCAGATGGTGCTCTATGGCATGCATAATGCTGTTTTTTGCGGGATTGTTATAATCAGTTAAATTTATTGTCTTATCTGTCAATTGCATTAGCTTTATAAAGACGCAGTAGTGATCAACGTGGTTCCTAAATAAATATTGGGTATCTCTGATGCCACGTTAAGAAGCTCTAGGTACAAGCTATTGCCGAGTTTATTGTCAATCTCAATACCAGTAGTCATTTGGTAGAGAATTCAATATTACTACGAGCTGTTATAAATATTTTGAACATAATTTCTTTAGCTTTAATTTCTTTACATATTGGGGATCTGCATCTGAATGCCTGTGAATTATATGTACTATAACGTTAGCATATGTTTTCCTTCACCAAATTACTTGTTTATTTCATTGCAAGTCATAATTGTATTTGTCTTCGAAGCCAGTTACATCCCTTGCAGCTCCAGAAGAGTACATAAAGAAGGCAAGGAGGCACAAGCCGCGACGAACCGCGAAGCCGTAGATTGCCGCATTTCGGGACTAAGCGAATTTTGTGTATCAAACATTAAGTAGGGGCTGGCGACCCGGCTTATTCCATTTAATTTTATATATTCCAAACAGGCAACTCTTGCAGCGCGCTTGCTGCTCCCAATTTTCTTTGTTTTAAACAACTTCAAAAGCAGTGCGTGCGGAATTCTTGTCATTCTTCTCGTTAAAAAACATTTTTAATTACGGCAGTAGGAGTGTCGTAAAGCTGTCACAAAGCTGTGTTTAGACGACATGCTATCCATTTTAATGCATGAATACAAATGCCGCTTTGCTTTTTTACGAGCCCCGCGAACCCTTCGCCCCATACCAGGGCGCGTCGATGAATAGATGGACTATATTTGAAGAAATCGATAAGAATTTTAACATTCAAATATCTTTATGCATCTTTTAACTGAAGGGAGTGGAAACTACTGTTCGGACCAGTCTAAGTGTCGTGCATACATTGCTGCTACTGTATTATGAAAACCATTAGGTCATTAACAACATGGAGGTTCTAGGTAAAACTTTCTTCTCAGATGAAGCATGGTTATCCCTCTCAGCAAAATATGAGACTGAGTTTAGCAGAAAATTAACATTTACTCCATGAATCACCTTTTTATCATCAGAAAATCGACATTTGGGTGGCTATGAGCAGGCGACTGAAGAGAGACAATGGGAAGTAGTTATTTAACTTATTGCCAACAAAGTACAGTCGTGTGCAAATAAATCTGGGACAGTGTTTTTTTCACATGCAGATTCAGTTAATAATTTGAAGAATATTTCAATGGATTTCCTCTTATCAGAGAGAGTTATGGGTTTCAGTACCTGTTAAAGTTTAATGTAACTCTTTCTGATAGCAGGAAATCCATGGAGAAATTCTTCAATTCTTAACTGAATCTGCATGTGAAAAAAACACTGTCCCAGATTTATTTGCACACGACTGTACATAACTATGAACTGCAAATCGGTTCATTTCAACAAGATGGTGAGAGACTCCACATGCCAGTTGTTGTATTTTTTCTTACAAGAACGCTCTAATTAGAAAAAATAAGTGACGTTTACCTTTTCTGTTGTCCTACAGCTTTGAAGGTAGACATCGCCTTACAAATCGGGTAGTCTGGTGGTCAAATCTGGTTTAATACATTTTTTTTACTGAAGCATTTTTATTGAAAAAAATATACTCCGACCATTTAGTGTCAGGAACATCCAACCAGTTTTACCAAAAAAGACTTCAACAGTGAATCATTAACAACGAGGTTAGTCTTGCAGGTATTAAAGATAATCGCAAGAAATCAAAAAGATGCAAATAGTGACCTTTGAATGGCAATAAGATAAAATGAGAACTGATGACGAGAAATGGGAATGAGAAGTGTATGTGGACGGGACTTGAATAAAACCAATCTCTCACATTGATAACTGGCTGCTTTGTTTACATTTGCTGTAAAATTGATACCGCTAAATTTCAACAAAAGAAACTTTAGTTGAGGGGCTCCCCGTAGGTGAATCGGACAGTACTGTTACCAAATGGCCTCTGAGGCAATATTTTACCGCCTCAGGGGCGCCGCGACATATGCTTAATTTTTACCATGTAAAATCCCGAGCGCCAGCAAGACAGTTTGCTGGGACTTGTCGCGAATCTGCAGATTAGAATTTCAGGGTCGAAACGAAAGCTGTGATTTGCTCTAGTGCTGCCCCGGGATCTCGTCGTAGAACATGGAAGTGTCTTTCTACCCGTAGCTCGTGACCTTAATTAATTCTGGCGGTAAATCGTCCTGGTAGCCTCTTATAACGCACACATTTACAGGTTTGCTGCAGCCGTTCTGGGAGCGTATTATCGTCGTTTCTACGGCTCCGTGTTAGAATTCTGGCCCATATGAAGAGTAACTAAACCTCAGTTGCTGGACCCAACATGCAACGAGGTTCAGTTTAAGAGTTATTCTGGGGGGGGGGGGGGGGTCGTAATCAGGTGCTCTAACCAATAAGCCACGAACACGACCTTGAGAGCTGCAGGCTGCAGGTGCTGTACCTCAGTAAGCGAAACAAATATGCTATGAGATTATGCGTTCGGGGTCGGCTGCTATTACAGGGTTTCCTGGGTGAGTCGAAGAACTCAAGCCTCTTACGGTTCTGGCGGTTTTTTTGGACAGGTCTAGGTCTTACACTAGCGGCTTCGTCTAAGCCCAAAGGACCTAGAAGCTGGCGGTTCTTCCAGTTAGAGCTGGCTAGACGTGGGTCGTTGGATTCAGACCTCTTCAGCAGCTTGGTTGCCTTCATTTTATACCTTCGTGGGCTTCTTTATCTGGACTATTTTTAGGAAAATTTCAGAACGATCGCGCACTGCTAGGTTAGTTTGATTTATGTTCACTCCGCCCGCATAAATGATTCAAGCGTCGATTGTGGCGTGATAGTGACGTACAAATTTTAACCCATTATTTTACGTGTAAAATTCAAACTTGGGCTGGTGCTAACGGCAGTATATTGCATAATTGAACAAAGTAGGAATGCTTTTCAAATTGTTACTAATCCAAATTTAAATATAGGTCTACAAACCCAGAAGGTGTTGTATTTAGCATTTTATTTGATGGTATGAAAGCTGGAATACTACCACCTAGCAGAATCGTAAAAATACCTGGAGTCGATAGAATCACCAACACCGAGGTACTGCGTCGAATAAAAAAGCAAAATAGACATTTAACAGTAGCAGGAGAAACCTTGTAGAGCAAGGTAAACCTGAAGGAAGGTGTGGCTCTGATCTGAGAAGAACATCCTGGTTTTAGGTTCTGCGACACTGGCTTAGGCTTATTACCAGACCTCTCTGCTTAAAAGCTGTAGATAACATGCAAATTACTGTATTAATTTCTAACGCTCTTCTCGCACCTGTTCCTTATTACACACTAACGTGCTGCAACGAGTACGCTAAGTCCATGACCGTCCTCAACATTTTCCTATTGGGCTCTCTTCGTGGACCTCTTCTCTCCATCCTTTCCAACATGTGCTCATTCGTTTTTCCACAGAAACGATTGACTGCTACAGTATTTCTCGTTCGAACTTGTAGCATTTTGCTCCTTACATCCTTTCTTCTTTTTGTAATATCTGTACAACCATCATCGAACCAACTCTACAGTCATTTTTCCCCGCTCCCTCCAAATGTGTTTTTCACCGGTTTTGTTACGGGTCCTTTCAAGGTCATCCACTGCTCTTAAACTTCTACTTCCTGTTGTTTTTCCTGTAATTTTTGCCAATGCTGACGATGGAACGCTAACAGACAGAAGTAAGGCAGATCTTGAAGACATATTCAGAGTAATCATAGAAGAGGATGAACGGTCATGACTGTAAGTGAATATAGGCAAAACCAAAGTGATGGAGATAATAAGTGCCTGTTCGCACTTAGTGAACTTTCCACGTCCAATAATTGGTTAGATCTGTCGTATGTTATGCATGTAACACTTGGACGCTTACTAAGTAAGAAGAGTAGGAGCTAATCAGATTTGAGCGCTATCGTATGTATGGGATTTGGCGGAAAAGAATGAACAATCATCTGACAAACCTGTACAGAGATATTATCTTAGTGGATTTCGTCAAGAAGCAGAGGGTAAGGTGGTTAAGGCATGTATGGAGGGTGACAGAAAGAGAGGTAACTAAAGAACTACTTGCGCAAACCCGTAAAAGGTCTCAGGTGGCATTGACTGGATAATGCGATTAAGGACTTACTGGAGTTAAGAGTACCGCTTTAGAATGGAGATGAGCAGAAACAAGTGGAGAGGCGCAGTTCATGGTTCTGCGGGCTTGCAGAGTATAGTTTTTGGTGCTCGGCCCTCGCAGAATGTGCGGATTAATGCAGCCTTGGCAGTTTTGTTGAGAAATGGTTTCTCTCGCCTAGTTTTGCGGATTTGAAAGCGCTTCACTAATTGTTATCTACACGTGGCCCAAACTTATCTGTGCCGCTAGTTCGGAGTCCCTGAAAACCGTAGGTCCAAGTTTCCCGTAAATTGCGATCCTTGCGACCGAGCGTCTCGCACTTGACCCGGTTTGAATTGAACACCTGCAGTTCCTGCCTTTGAGTGCTTGGCGGCCTATCGCTCCCATCATCTGGGCCAGTTGCATGAACTCCCGGGGCAAAAAAAGCACAACAAGGAAACTAGAATCAAGTTTTATGTGCTTCACCCGATTGCTACCGATTTCCGTCTTTGACGACAGAGTACATAAAGAAGATAATATGGATAATTGTTGAACTTCAGTTGATACCTTTATCAACTACGTCCATTTCAATAAACAAGCGACCATTTTATAAGTTTACCACCTTTTGGCTGCGTCCTCTTAGCGTTTGTATTATGCTGTGTTATATTTCCACCGAAATTAGTCTGTTCGCCAGAGTGAGATGTATTCTGTAATTCGTAATTATTTTATCTCTATTTGAGCCAATATCTGACTCGCCAATTTGGCTTCGTTTTCTGCCTGTTGCACCAAGAGCTTCCATATTTATATTCTCAGATGTAATTAGCATCTCCATCTACTAACTATTAAAAGGTTGCCACCAGTCAATAACGAATGAAAATAGTTGGAAGTAAAGGGTGTGAAGTCAATGAGTTTGTCAAAATGAAGCTGAAAATGTATAGTAAGTAGTATCCTCCACGCCTTATTTTTCAAATGGTTATGACTTTGGCTACATTATTATTGTCGATAAAACATGACTTAATACAGTGGAGGTTGCTCAGGCATATGATGCGCTGGTTTTGTATCCAAATATTTAGATCTCCACCAACTCGAATGGCCACAAAAGTCTTGTGGCGACATTACTGTGATTTACCAATTCGGCTTTCGCAACCGCAGGGTTTTAATGCCTAAACCTTTCCTTAAAGACGTGCTGATATAAATGTTAAAGTAACTACATTGACCTAACAAGTTTCACCTTTCTACGTTTCCTTGTGTGGTAGGCTGCTCAGAATTAGTCGATACACCCCCGTACGCGTTTTCAACATCGTTTTTCCGACTTCCGGCTTGTTCTGCAAGTAATAAATTACAATTTTCCCAATTCAAACACAGGCGCGTGTTTATCCGCATTTATTTATCCGAACTTCGTCAAAGTATGTTTTACGAAATTATCGATAATTCCGCCCGCGCTGCCGGTCCGGATTAAAGTAATCACAGGTACAAATTGAATCGCAAATATAAATCAAACTTTAGAATTAAATTCACTTCCTGCCGGGATAAAGAGCGGGTGGTTTACGGCTTGCGAGAGTATGAAGTGCAGCTCTAAAGTTAGTTAAGCGGTGCCTGGCTGAAATATGCGACCCGTACTTTTTAACTAACACGTATTTTAATACTTAGGCGTTATTAAGTTATTAAGTCGTTCCGTGTACTAGCGCAGTTTCGCTTTTAAAATTATTACGTCTCCTGCGCCTCCACCTTGCCTTCGGAGGAAGCAGACGGCGTTATCTATGATATGGCGGGAGGAGGGCGAGTTGCGCCCATATAAAAACGATTAATTAATGAGACTTTTCGGACTGGAATAGCACCAGAGGGGGCTTTTATTGTGCGACTGTCTGGTTCGGCACTTAAATCACTGTTGCTCTGAATTAATTAGCTTTTTTGATATGAAATCTCGAACATTTATCTAAGAGGTTGTAACTGCTGTAACTACTCAAAACGAGAAACGGCTCGAGTCCTTGTTTACATTTTCGTGATCGATGTGATTTGCATTTATAGTTCGTTTTGTATAATGAGCTACTAGAGCTTTTTTAATTTGAATACCACGTTCGCTAAATTACAATTTTCCTTAGGTACTTATTTCGCCACGGAATGTAACTTTTTCTAAGATGCCAATTATATAGGACAAACCTTGCTGATAATTAACCTCATATATTATAGACCAATCATATTTTAAGAAAAAGTTCACATACTCCTATCGAGTTATAAAGGAATTCTTACATTAAAATGAAATGTATGATACTCCCCTTGCAGCTACGTATTTTTTTGTCATTTTGACAAATGTAAAAATGTTTTATAACTCAATAAACATAAAAGTGATAAATACCAATGCATAGTTTATCTTCGACAGCTCGTGGAGAGTCGCAATTCCATTTAAACAATGGCAGGATAATTATATCTACCACGTACATGAAAGCCCACTGTCGAATTTCGTGCATCAAAACCCGTGTTCTGGACTCGTATATGTATTATTTGTCTATGTAGTGCATTCTTTTGCACTCGCGAAGATTTCACAAATAGATTGAAGCAACGGCTTATTACGTAAGCTGCGAATATTTTCTATATCAAGTTACCTTTACTACTCGAAGTCTGAGAACTGCAATGTCCACCTCGAATTTGGTTCCCTGGAATGGTCGTATGAAAATTCTACAAAAAGGCAATTGTAAAGTTCATTTCTTCTAGCTATGGTGGTGATATGGCGGCTGACGTAACGTTAGCCATATTAACGCCATGGGCAACTACATGTGTCTTATCATGTAAGCAATGAAAATTGCGTTTACTGGACACGCAAGCGCTGCTTGCTGCACCTAAAGTTGAACAGTAAGTTTGCAATACTGCAAGGCTTATAACCCGCTTCTTATTTAACTCGTCGCAAGTACACTGCACAAAGAGCCACTTGCTCATATGTAGCTTAGGGCAAAGCCCGCAAGCGATTGGTTTGTACCCCTGCGAACCCGAAGTGCTCGTTTATCGCTGTACATACAAAAGCACGCTTCAATAAACAGGTTCGTATCCGTGCACTTTGTTATGCGGTGATTAAAAAAAAGTAAACCTAATTAACAATGAAATGGCATTCAAATACAACCTGGCTATACATATAAACACGAAAATAAGCGCCCAGATGCTCGTTTCGTAGGTAATCACACGCTAATTTGTGGAGTTGTTTGACTCGCACCTTGTGGAAGACATTTATAATAATAGTTATTAGTGCTGATGTGTTGTTTTGGTTCTTGTTGTTAGGGTACATTATGAGGTGCTGGAGGTCGTCGTCGCGTGACCGGCGCAGTTCAAACTTACTGGCTCTAGTGCTGCTTACCCGTTTCGGATATTGACTCGCATTATGCTGATGCGGATTTTGTTCTCCCTATCCTTCAGCCCTGGAAAATGACTTATAGCATTTTATTTTATTCCCTCTCTTCATTAGTAACCCGCTCTATATGGAAACTTTTAGCAGATCCACATTTCTATACAGTTTCTGACATGGTCTAAGCGTCCTTGCCACATAACCTAGTGAAGTAGACATGGCATGATATAACGCACTTCTTGAGGTCTATACCAAGGTCTTTTATCTCCTGTAAATGATAACAAAGCCTCGTTAAATATATATCCAGCCAGCTGATTTCATAACATATACCTTACTCAAAATTGGCGGTAATTCATACATGCAATAAAAATCGGTTTAACTTAGCTTGTGCACTAATTCGATAGACGGTAAGATGTGATGATTAAGTTTCGGTCACTGGACGCTGAGAAAAAAGCGTGCAAGCAAAGAATCGATAGCGACATACATATAAAAAAAATGGGGCAGTTTAATGCGATGACGGGCAAAATTGGGAGGCTTTGCACACGTTTTCGTGTCGGGTAGTTTAATGATGGTCTACGAGCAATCGGCGTCAATCTATGTACTGATAACCACAGCTTCCCCAAGCGTGAGCCGGAATACAGGACATGGATATATAAACAATATGGGTTGAGAATTTTAGGTTGGAAGGCTGTTCTCGTAGCTGGATATATTTGACAAAGCCGTAATTTGACACAATTGGCTTAGCAAGTACTCCCAAGCAGCTATCTTTGCGATACAGTAACACTTACACAACCCTTCCCTTTGCTTGACGCTAACTGATCAACTACTTTTACTCCGTTTGTAATCTTGACGAGGGAAAAAGTTTGACAATAAGAATTGTCGAGGTCTTCTTATGTATGTATGTAAAGCAGCAACTTCGCTCCATATTTTTACTCAACCAATTCTGTTAGTCAACCTTTTATTCTTCTCTTTTGTTTTATTTTATAGCTAGGGTAGAGTGCTTACGTAACCTTGAATGGCTTCTGATAAGCAACTCTATATATAGGTATAATATAATACGTTTTACTGTAGAGACATTTTTCTTCCCTCATAAATTAAGTAGAAATTTTTTCAAGCAGAAATTGGATGTTCCCATTATAACGAAACAGTTTCAAACTAATTTAATTTAACTTTATCCTAAACCGTTGAGAGGGATTAAATGAGTTTAAAAAAAATATGTCGAAAGCTATTCCATATTTATGTTGGGTAAATAACCAAACACAGTCGTTTTGAAATCGCTGCATTAATCTAATATTTTACAGGAAACTGTTGTAAAAAAATTAGAATTCCATAATCTAGTTAAAATAATTGATTTAGTTACAGCATATTTTTCGTTTTACCGAGGCTTTGTTAGACGTAGTACCACGTAGGTGGAATTTTATGAAAGAACTATCTTTTAACTGTTGGAAATCAATAAGGACACTATTACCTTCTCCCTATTAGAAATTATGATAGTAGAAAACCTATGGGTATCAATACATTATCCCTTCGCCTATTTTCCTGCAAAAGTTTTCGTTCTGACTATTAGAATCGAGGGAGTCCGTGGTTTTTTGGACTGCAATGATAACAATACAGACACTTAGAAGTTTGGAAAAGCATAAAGTGCCATTAACAGACTGCCGCATACGTGACGAGTGTATCTACGGTCTAATTTGGCCGCAGACCGACTGCAGTTTAACTGCAAGTATATAAACTAAGTAGTAATAGTTGCTGGATGCTATGCATTTATACGGGAATTTATGCCCGGCGCATTTTTTATAGGCCCTAAAAGGCTGGGCTTGTGCCAACTTTTATGAAGAGCGTGTTGGCACGTACGTCATTAAACTTATAAGCGCTGAAATTTTTACAACTGCAGCTTCTATTAATCGGCTATTTATTCCATGATCCACTTCTGTATGAAAAATATACACTATCGCATAGACTGTGGAAAATCCGCTTGTCTTACAGGAATTGAACTAAATATTCCAAGGAACGTTTGTTGCGGCGAAGAATTATTCACTTCTAACAAGGACATAGTTTAACCTATGAGAGCAAGCGTGAGCACTAATAGTATTTTAATGCGGAAGGTTTTGTAAAGCCCTTCCACAGATACCATTTCAGTTAACTAAATTTGTGGATTACTTTAATTACCTCCTACGTTTCCAGCCAGATTTACACACAGTTGTAACAAAGGAAATAAATGCGGGCCCTATAGGTGCAAGGGATTTTACCTAAGCCCATATTTAAACGAATCACTTCATTGTTTATATTTAGGGACCCTGGTTTATCAACCTAGCAATGTGGAATACAGAATATACGCCTGTAGTTCAGAATATCAACTGGAACAAGGTAAAAATTATACTGAAGGTTAAAATATCCCTGGTTTTAAGCATAACGCAGACGCTGATACAAAAAAATCGAACAAAAGAGGGCGCACAAAAAGATTAAATGTTAAAAAACTGCATGGAAATTGAGCCTGGGTAAATTACTTTTCCAGTTTTTGCTTTCTCATTTTGTTATTCCTCTGTGTGTGGATAGTTTTTTGCCGTGCCAATGCGAAAATTTATAGTATAAACTAAATATTTATGTCAATTCAAGGAAACTTTTAATTTAAATGAATTTTTTAACAATGGATATGAGCTGGAATACAATCGAGATTTTATTTCGTTTTGTATAAATACATGCAATATATAAAATACTTAAACGTCTGGCTTTCCCGGAAACAAACATAAATATAGCCTTTTAAATCTGCCCAGGTTAGTAAAAGAGAAAGGAAAAGCTTAAGACTCTTTATTCATATTTGTATTTATAGAATGATTCAAATGCGATTGTTATTGTATTAAATCAATTGCCGATAGAAGCAATATACTGCTTCTGGAACGTTCGCCTTACTAATCATTTTATTTTTGAATGAATTGAACTACTTAATCAGGCATTATGAATGGTATTAGACCGCCACAAAAAGTTTATTTATAAATAGAAGCTTAAATCCAATGCTATGGACTAAGCAAAAAAGTGTTGGTAACTCTTGCAGTTTCTGTATAGTTTAATGTCTTTATTTCAGAAGTTATTCTCTCTATTAAAGGTTGTCATCTGTAAATAGTTTCAAATACTATAGTAAAATATCAATAAGAACGGGAGTTATGGAAAATTGCTTCGAAAGATCGTCCTTGGAAAAGTTTTAGAGGACAGATAACGCACTACGATCAAAACGCAAGTGCATAACACGTCTATTCCAGCAAATGCAGTTAAAATGTGTTCCAATTTTTTTATCTGAATTCTGTTCTTTTCTGCAAATACAATTCATCACGTGCAGTGGCGGCATCAGAAATGCACTTAATAATGTGGAACATGGGACACGCCACTTGATACAGCTATGACAAAATAAGGTCGAAACAAAATTACTGCATCAACTATTCATTTCAGTACATCTAAGGAATATTAAAATAACGCCATCGGACTTTCGTTCAAAATCCAGTTTGTCAATTCACGTACGTATTTAATTGTTTACCAAGCGCATTCTTTTGCGCTTGCCCGTCCTTCATAACACAGCATGAAACGACCGCTTATCGCGTACGTTGCAAACATTTCCTGTTATCGGGTTACCTTACAATGTGTTAGGAACAGTCTAGAATTTCCGTATTGTAGTGTAATTTTGATACACGCTGTACAAGCGCATTTGTGAAGGCTTGGCGAATTTGTCAGCGCGGGCTTAACATAGGTGTCCGTTATCGATCCTGTCTGTAGATGCGACTTTCGTGGCAGACGCTCGATTCCAGTAGGAATTATTTCGTTCGATTTAGAAGTTTGCGTGAGCTGTGCTGGGATCGCAATCACTTCAGATTCGATTTCATTTAACCAAGATTACAACCTAAACCATCGTTGAATTTTAGACATTTTATATATAATATAGATGTTACATATTCGAAGTACAAACTTAATCAATTTCTAAATATCTAATGCATTCACACAATTGACATACATTTCACAATCATTTCCAGTCATCCCATTCCGCGGAAACACAGCTCTTTCTGAGCAACTGAGCACTGATTAAGCAACCTATTATGTACTATGCAATTATAATATTAATATTTTATATACAGTGTGATTGATAAATATTTATGCTAGTCACACTACAGAGCAGGCATGAGAGAGAATCTCGTTTTCGTCTGGCTGGTGGAACAGTTGGATATCTATCGGTAGTTTTTAGGCGCGAACGAACAGCGCTCCCCGGCATTTTTGCAGCGTCGTTCCAGCGAGGATTCTGTCACGAACCTTAGTCGTATTAACAATCAGTTTTGAAGTGTGATGTTTTCACCGCCCCCCCCCCCCCGCAGCTTGTGCTGTGGGCGGGCGGGCGGCTTTTCGTTTGTAACGTTTTTGAGTGCGTAATCTCCCGATAAGTGGACTGGATTGTGTCATAAATCCTTGAACGGTGCCTATTCATGCATTTTCCAGAAAAAAACTAAGGGAGAATCGCCTGGGTGCTACCTCTGGTGCCGCTCTGGTGGTTGATGTAGACCAGGGGTGGCGAACCTTTATTGATCTACGTGCCATTTTTTTCTAAAGAAATGGTTAATGAAGCCATGACGTGCCATCAAATGCCAGGGAGAAATAGGCTTAAAATACATATTCCTAGGTACAGAACCGAGTTAAAAGGCGGGAGCTGAAGAAGACTGGAGGTGGCGGACAGCCTGGAGTGCCGTGCAAACAACGAAAGTGGGCCCCAAAATTCCGCAAGAGCGTAGTGAACGTAAGGACTGCAACTATAAACAATTATCCTAACGTTCAGTGGGCTTTCGTTGCTTCCAGATTATCCCTCACAAATGAACCAAGCTATAATTAAGCTGGTGAAGAACGAAGCCCAGGGGCAACCAACTTATTCAAGCGAAGGCTGGGATGAAAAAGGTCGAGAAATACTACCACACGCAATTCAACTCAGGTTATCAAAATCCCCCAAAAATTGGAAAAGGACCACCAGAAAAACTATTGGAATGCAGAGTGATCTAAATTGATAGCAACATAGCTGTAATTTGCTGACAAATGTTATCACAAGATGAAAATAGGGTTTCCTAGCTACGCAGGGGAAAGATTATTCAATATTTAAAAATAAATGTGAATAGGGCTGCCTAACGATCCAGGGGAGAACTTACAAAATAAATGCTTAAAGTAAAATCCAACTAGTTATTTCAAATACTGCATGCAAACTACAAACTAAGCGTAACAGCGCCCCTCTCGCCGTCCCTCTGCGTTGCCCGCTCTAGCTCACTCCGTAGCTCACTCCCATCCGTTCGGTCAGAAATTCGCGCTAAATCTACCTATCTCTGTCGCGCAGTCTGTTGCCGTTCCGGCACAGGTAGCCTTGTTCACAATGAATTTTGTTACTATGACCTCAAATGTAGACGAAAAAATAAATTGTTTCGATGAGGTATCTAAATTTCTTAATTAAGGCCGTGCCCAAATTATTTTGCCGCGTGCCATTAATGGCACGCGTGCCATTGGTTCGCCACCCCTGATGTAGACCATCGGATGCCCACGAAACTATGTGGCTGGTTCGCAATTTACTTATTTGCTCTGTACATGATTAATAAAAGTTCGCACTGAACAGGAGCGTATCTGCACACTTTTAGCTATGGTAAATTACAATGGTTAAATAGCAATAAAGAAAGCATGAAAACACAAACGGGCTACAGATATAAATACGGAATAATACAATGCAGACGAGGGAGAGCAGCTGCTCGATTCACAATGTGGAAAATGGGACTCGCCACTTAGAATATTACTGTGTGCGATATTGTAAAGCTATTAGAAAAATACAGTAAGAACGTAACTGGTTCAAACTTAGTACCATGGGATTACCATCTTAGAATGTATGTTATTTTGAAATTCTATTAGTACGCCAAAAAGATATGAAAGCGCAAATCTCAGGAGCATCACCATCAAAAGTTTACTGAATATCGTGATTAGAAAATTAAATGGAAATAGAATCTAGAGTCGATATCAATGCCAAACCATAAGTCACGCCACTTGGAAGCTTCACAATCTTAATACGTACGATTAAAGCACTACTTGTACGCAAGAAAGATTTGAAAATGCAAAATTCAATACAAAGATACGATAAGAGCAAATTCAATTCAAATACTGAACTACAGCACACTATTAATAATAATAATAACATTGATAATAAAGTCTTTATTCTGAGATGCCAATTATGTACAAAGAAAGACAAAAAATAAATACATTCGTTAAGCAATGGCACAGCAGAACTTAAAGGTATTCATAACAACAACAAAAAACAAAAAAGTAAATTTGAGATTGTAATTGGGTTTAAATAATTATTAATTGCCTAGAAGACGCAAAGTATGGGCAACGAATCAACTATCAACAATAAAAGAATATATATATATATATATATATATATACAAGATAATATTAACGATATAAAAGGTTATGTTAATAATTATAGTTAGAAAAAGTTACGTGTAGTCACAAAGAAAAACTATTTTGGATGAGGAGCATAATTTTTTAACAGATTTTTCTTGAACATTGCGGGTGTTCAAGCTTTAAGGGTTGCGGAGAAGCTGTTGTAGACTTTGCTAATGTTATATTGAAATGACCTTTCAAACAGAGCTGTTTTGTGTTGCGGAGGGGTAACTATACCTTTATATCTTAGATTTAAATTATGCACATCCGTTCTGAACTGTATCTTATTATACAGATAAGGAAGTGTTTTTCCAAATATAATTTTATGATATGAAGAAGCTGTGCTAAGCATACGCCTGTTCTCAATATTAAGCCAGTTTGCTACAGGTAGTTTATATGAAATGTGATCATATTTACGTATGCCATAAATATATCTTAAACATGAATTTTGAACTCTCCGTATTCTTTTAGATGTGTCTGAGTCAAGACAAGTGGAATATATTTCTGAACAGTATACAAAGTGAGACAGTACAAGTGCCTCGCACAGCATCTTCTTTAGCGGTATTTCTAAATACATTCTATGGGGATATAGTATTTTAAGATTCATCTAAGCTTTTTGTATACATTTATTAATATGCTCTTTGTACCTGAATGTGTTGTCCAATATGAGACCCAAATTTTTTGCACTACTTTTTACAGGCGGGATGTTATCACCAACGGCCACATTTTACGTATTTTGTATGTTAGAACGATCACCATCTCTCCCAAATAGAAGTACACAAGACTTTGAAGCGTTTAGCACTAATGCATGTTGAGACATCTTGAGCAACCGATTTAAATTATATGTTAGTTCTTGGACAGCTGTATTGTAATAAGATGGGTTAAAAGATGTATATATCTGTGTATCATCAGTGTACATGTGTATTTTACTGAATAAAATGTAATTATAAAAATTTGCTGTATAAATAGTATATAACAGAGGCCCTAAAATAGAACCCTGCGGCACTCCTTGTGTTAATTGATGGAAGTTGGAGATTTTATCTTCTATTTTTACACTCTGTGATCTGCTACTATTGTTATTGCTGCGAATGCTAGGATGTTTCTAGTGACACCTTTGCCAATATGGTATGCTACACTGGTTTATGAAAATGTAGGAGAGATAGCTTGATGATGTCGTCGAAGTCGATTATTCCATGAGATATATAATGTAGAGCAAAAAAACTGCAATAAAAATATGATAATTATGTTGTACAGAAAAATGCGGTGAAAGATATGTCAAACATTTTATTTAATTATTTACATAGAACACACAAGAGAGCTTTTCCAAAAATAATTAAGTGTTCTACAAACTAAGTTATTACGAATCTTTTAGCAGGTAGAATTGTTAAGGAAAGACTGGTTGTTTTATTAAGATTTATTTTCTGCAATTAATTACTTTGACGAAGTATTTTAAATATAAGTTAAGTAAACAATATGTACATTTACTCTACAAGGTGTATAAATAGACAACCAGTTCTCTAATGGCAGCCTTATTTTAATAACTGCCAAAATTTGCAATGATTAAATTACTATATTAATGGAAGGAAATAAATCATGATTTATAAAATATCAATTATTTTCTGAATTCTACTGCCGATTTTAAAGGTTCTAAGTTTTAATCTACAATAAACGTATATTCCCCTACAGCTTCTAATGGATTACATAGATTTTTTTAAATTTTAGAAATAATTTACGTTAAGCTGATGATATGGCATTAACAGACGTCAGTGGGGAAGAGTATAAAACATAGCTAAATCTCGTTTCAAAGGAAATCAGTAATGAAATACTGAAGATGAATACTTAGAAGGCGAAGGTCATTGTAATTAGCAAGAACAGGGTTTACTTACACGTTATCTGTGGCTGCTGTAGAAGCGAACAAACAAAATATGCACTTACTTTGGATGAGTAATCATTAACCGAAGAGGACGTTAGAAGCAAAGTTAAAGGACGAATAGAAATAGCAGGAACTGGATTTATAAAATACTAGACAGTTCTTTGTAATGGTACAATTAAAATTAATTTAACACTAATATTTATATAATATTGCGTATGGTCCACCATGCGGAAGAATGTTTCTAACAGGTTAAAAGCTAATTACTATCTGTAGCAAATCTGAAAAGTGCACACGGCTGGCTGCAGTGGGAAATGGGCTGGGTCTTAAACTGAATGTACAGATGCTTACCTATAAAAGCCGAATCGGTAAAAAATTGTAGTTCTTATTCTTGTACTTCTGAAATGTTTATCTACAAAGTACGCGCGCTGCACTGCGCTTTAAAAATGAATACCAAACAATAATTTAAAATATCCATTGAAGTAGCATGCATAATAATATATTTATGATGATCAGCATGCCACGACCTCAACAAAACATTAAATTTGCTTTCCTAAAAGGGTTTTATAGCTGGACAGAGTGATATGGCGTGAAGCTGCACAAAACTTGGCGACTCGTCTACGTCTAGCCTCTACATATGCACGAATACAAGTGCATCGCCGGGCGTTGAACAAAATATTTAGCCGAAAGCATGGTTGCGAGGATGCGTAAAATTTAAACGAACATCGGACGAGCGGTCGGCCCTCAATAAGGTATTCGACTTCATCGAGATGCTGGAATGATAGGAGATTGCGGCGCAGGGTGCCAATGATTTCTCAAATCTGGCTGGAAGGTCAGAGCGGTACTTGGAAATTTCTAAAAGTGATAATTTACGTTTTGCGAAACACATTAATTACTATACGCGGCACGGTAAGGCTTCAACATAGTGTTACCTTTAGAAACAATTCATACATCATATGCAAACATTGCTTAATAGACCCTGACAACTTTAAAACTAGCCCATCCCACGCAGGCGGGTGAGAGATAAGCGGAAAATGATCACTTAGCCGGCAACCCCTCTGCTTCAGGCGTAGCAGTTTGAAGAAATGAGTCTCGCGCGTGCTAAAAGGACTCAGCTACTGAACGGAACGAAAAGCTAAAATTCTTGATCGCAAAACCTCGATTTTTCAAACTGTCCCAACGTGTTAATGACGTTGTGGATGCAAAGAGTTAAAAATGACGAAGTGCTGTTGCTTCTAGAATGTCACATAAATTAAAGCTGATGAAAATTGACGCCGTAGCAGAAGAAAAACGTTTTACTTAGCAGTAAATTTATTGAAACTAAAGTATATCAACTTCTTCAACAGTTATAGTATCGTAAACGTTATATCTGCAATGAAAATCGTGATACTATAAGAACTGTCATTTATGCCTTATGGAAAATACTCTTAAGTAACTCTACTGGTAAATACATGCATGACAGTTTTAATTTTTTTGTTTGACCGTAATAATTTATTGAACAGTTACCAAGCGAACTCTAGGGATCGAACCTATATAAATACATGTGTGTTTAATATTTTGCTGTCTCAAATACTATATAGATATAAAACCGAGGCATATAATAATGAATAAAATTCAATCATTGGCTAATTTGACCTACTTGTGCTGACGTCACGCCGTAGCGTCGAAACCTTGTTTTTCATCGGGTATTGGCCTAGTAGGGTTTCGACCCGTCATGAAATCAAAAATTCCTGCAAAAGGCACTATGATGCTGTACCACAGTGATTTGCTTTTACCTGCCTTTGGATGAGAACTTAAAGAACAAACACACATGGATATATGCGTTCTTACATCGCCATGTCATACATTGAACTTATAAGGCTCACAGTGTTATAAGCTTTTTGGTGTGAAAAACGAAGGTTGTGCTTTTTATCAACGAATTTAAGTTCAATTTGCTCTAGTCCTGAGTAAAATTCCCATTTATGGATTTTGTTACCAATTTCTTTACTTTTCTCTCACTTAGTCCATTATTAAATAAAAGATATTTCCTTAAATGGTACTTTCCTGTTTTATGACGTCGTTATCTATGAAAATTATTGTCCCCTTTCGTTTATTGTTACTTTGCAATATCTTTCGTTTATCTTTTCAGTTTCCAAATTCGTTAACAGTCATGATATTACCGCTCTTTTGTGTTATTTCGATCTATGATTTCATTGTTGTTTTACTGCAGTATGGATGACTTCAGTTCTTTTTCTATATAGCTTTACTGCTATTTTCTCTTCTATTATGACCTGTAATACCTTTATCAATGCACTCAACATTTCTTTTAGTTCATCAATGTCTCTATTATTAGGTGGTTCAATTTCGTTGTCCTGCTCGTTTTCTTTTTTCTTCTATATAGCACAGATAAGAGTTTTCACCATTTCTCATAATCTTCTTCAGAAGTGGACTCTTTACAGTGTTCCTCGTTCTCACATTGGCCTCCTCCCTCACTGATATCCAGTTATTGGAATTAAATTGAAGTGTCGTACTCTGGTCTAATTTAAGAGGTTTGGCAACGTTGCTTTGGATTCTGCCTCGTGCAGTCTAACCTCACTATCGGTTATGTTCTAACTGTGTCTTGTCCACTAGCATAATTTTTTTCCTTTTTTCTCATGATACATTTTGTGTCACTCTGGGTTTACATTTTCTTAATTATAAACATATGTTGGAGTAAACCTAAACCACACTAACTCATAATGTGGTCCTTGACAAAAAGAGAAACTACGGTAGTGATAGTATACTGATTTTAGGGAATTAACAAAAATAATTCTTATTCTTTCAGTCGGTTAATGTTATACTGTAGCAAAGTTTATTCGAGTATAAAATTACTTAAGCTCATCGTGTAATTACTGTTGTGCAGATCCTTAAACGATGAATTTGGATTTGTGCAAACACCACGTCCTAATTAGCAGTCCGCTGCCAGATCCTCAGATATAAAGTTCAGACGAATTCTCACGTAAATTACTTTTTTCATTACAGGAAGTAATTATTTTCATCAAAACACGTTGCAGCTTTTATTGCCCAACTGCCTTATTAATATTTTCCAAGAACTTTTCCATTGGTCCAAGCACTCGCCCTTCCCGTTCAAAACGGTGTGTGGGCTTAGCCTTGTTTACACGGTGGAAAATTGTTGCGCTCTCTGTGCCCGTCTTTAATTTCGGGAAATGTGTATAATAAACCCGAAGGATGAATTTGTTTAGAGCTAGGGCGTCTGCTGAATCTCCGTCGTCGGCAGATTAGATTCCTCATCGGCACCTCGGTCGATTCGGAATCCTCGGCTTGTGTATTTGCTTAGCAGTTACAGTCCTAGGACCCAAATTGCAGCCGCCTACACCCGAACTGCACGCCGCTATGATTTTTTCCTTTTAATAGATTCTGGTCGTGCAGCCAATTCTACCTGGGTCCCCAGTGGCCAAACTAGAAACTAATTTAAGTTTTGAAATTTGTTTTCCGGATTTATCCTCCCTATTTCTACCTTAGTATTTCCCGCAATATTTATGCTAATAGTTGTTTTAAGTGCAAGTTGCTTCAGTGCAGCCGGCCGTAAATTTTAATGCGGTTTTGTGGTTACCTTTACGAACCACTAAGACGAGCTTTGGGGCAATTACGCCATTCTGCTTGTTTTATTTTGCACCTCGCCTGGTCATCTTGGAATTAACAGAAACTAGAGGGTTTTTGATTAAATTAATTTAATATATTATATGGTTGCTTTTGCTGTTATATAGTTATATAAATTTACAAACGCTAATGGATGAAAAAAATTATGTAGATTCATATATACATAATTCAGTATATGCACAGCAAATATACAGTACTTAAATCCTAAATATAATTTTAAGTTAGTACTTGATATATGTTGAAACTGCTTATTATTGTCAGTAGTAATATACTGTTTTTCTTCTGTTACAGGTAAGCCTCAAAGACCTTCCTTTGAAAATGCGTGGGCTCAATGTCTGTTACCGAAGGTAAAGTGTGTAAGTTAAGTCCAACGTAGCTATTGTAGACTAAATTCTGCGCGTGATATTGTAGCATTCCACAGTCGAGCTACTAATATATAATAAATCTGAATTATCACAAAACCTGAAAGTTAGAGAACTTAAGGTACTTGGGAGAAATACACGTTTTATAATCTTCATCTAGTTTTTTTTAAATTTCAAATAGAAGGCTAATTTGAGAATTTTCAATTAAAAATAAAAGAAGAAACCACTTCCTGTTTTGAAAAAAAAAAACAGATTGGGGCTTGATAGCGTCCAGCAGCAAAAACAAATTAGGAGCTGATTCCCAGCTTAAAAGGATAAAAAATTGGAAACTTTTCATCTGTAAGGTTGTAATTAATCTAATTCTACATTATATTTAGAAGTAATGGTTTTTCAGGCAAATAGAATTAATTCATTGGGCAGGTTCTAAATAGAAAAAGCAGTTACGAATTAACTGGTAGGTAAATACGTGGGTGATCCGTATATATCCTAATAGAAGTGTCTTTGGTTTAGCGTTTTTCTTCCCCTGTTATTCTTTGCTATCTTTGAGCACGAGACGTTATGTCAGTTGGATATAGTCACACGGAGTCTTGATGAAACCTTTTTGGAGGGTCTAACGGAAATAGAAGACAATGTTAGGCATCATTAATTCTCGTTAAGAGCTCCTCACCCAAAAAGCCGCTTCATTAGTCTGGCGATGAGGTTGTTTCCTGTTCCGAGTTCAACTCGATGGGCAAGACAACAGTTCCTGGCAGCATAGAATCGCCTCCTTTTTAGTTAGGTTAGTCCTAAACCGTAGGAAAATTATATAAACTATTCAGTTCAGTCAAAACCCCAAATATGTCAAGTTACAAGTTTAAAATGTACATATGAAGTTCAATATACCGTCAATAACTTCATAATAATGTAATAAGAAGATTTAATTACCTTTTCAGTAACGAGGCTAAAAGGAACCAAACAGATAGCCACCAGGTTATATATGTAAATGTGAGTTAGGTTTCAACGTTATACCGCAGGTATCTGTCAAATAATGATGATTTCTTATAATTTAGAAATGTGAATTGAGTTAGCCGATACATCATTTAACAGCCTTTATTTTAAATAGAAATAGGTTAACAGGGTATAAAGACATCTTTAAATTTATCTTACCTGAAGGTGTCGAATTTCAGAAAAAGAAAGAAAACCTTTCTATAAAACTCATGATTGTGTAATCAATTTAATCAAACTGATACGAATTCTAATTCGATATTTCAGTATAAAGTATCATATATGAACTGCCATAGTAGATAAACCTTTATTATATTAAACTCATAATTAACTATTACCGTAACCCATAAATTATATGATTGAATGTATATATAAATATAAAAATTGCAATTTAAATAAAGTTGTTGGTGCCCAATACTTCTTTCTTAGTGAACCTAAAACCTCTATGCGAAATTGAAGTAAACAAAGATCCCACATTGATCATACCCGTATCGCAAGCCGAGGATTGAACTAGTCGGAGTTATGTCAACCTTTTAAGGTAGGTTGCAATAGTTGGTACAATATAAAATGTATAACTCTGGATGATCCTGCTTAGCTCAATGGAATTGTTACTAACTTTACTAACTTATAAGGGCTAGTATACATTTCGATACGGAAAAATTTTCGATTTCGTGAAAAACAACGTATTTTACTCTTGAGCAAAATTCATATTTTTTGAGAAACCTCGTATACGGCTTAAAAAAATTGATATCTGACGGTTGCATTTTAAGTTTTAGACCATGCAGAACTTTTTATCAAGAATAGCTTTTTTCATAAAACCAATATTTAAAAAAATTTCCATATGGTTCCAACTTAAGTAGACACACTGTATACGACTATTGTTGCTACATATAAATGCAAAGTATTTTTAATTGATATAAATTACATCAGATAAATTCATGCTATTCATAGTACGTTGACATTGTCCTTGGAACGGTAGTTCTTTCATGCAGGTAACGCTAAATGTTCATGTAGAGTACTCCCATTGCGTATAAATTAATCTCAGATAAACGGGTTCTCAACTAATCACTTTTTCATATAAATCCCACTATGTGTGATGTGCGGTATTCTCACTGCGTGTAAATTGTTATCAGTGCTAAAGGGGGTTTTAGCTGAATATCATTACATGCATATATGACTGCGTACAAATGCCTCATATTTCCAGTGCATATAAAGTGCGTCATATAAATGCATGCTATTCGTACCACGTTTAGACTGCCCTCGAAGCAGTTGTTTTCATGCATATCGTAGAACGTTGATGTACGGTATTCTCACTTTATCTAAATAAATTCTGCCATAAACGAGTTCTCAATTAATACTGTGTCACATATATATGAATTAATTTCCAATTTATAGAAATCTCCCTGTATATTGCTGTACAGCATTTCCATTGCCTATAAATTATTATTAGTGGTAAGCGGATTTTCAGTCAAATATCATTTTATATACAATGGTTTTGGATAAATGCAGGGTATTTTCAATGCATGCAAATTGTACCATACTATACTTAAATTGCGTTCGGTGCAATTCCTATTTCATGCAAATAACATTGGATGTTGATGCAGAGTATTCGCACTGCGTAAAAGCTAAAATTACTATAAGTGCTATATGGATTTTTAGCCAAATACTGTTTCATATAAACATGGCTGAGCAAAATGGAGGGTATTTCTATTGCACAGTAATTACTCCCCACCAAGGTTGGATCAGGCTGGTGGGATACCGGGAATTTCCCCGGTGAGGCGGTAGAATATGGGCCGCTAGGCTTAAGCCTATTATTAATGTTTAAGATATTGCAAAAAAATAAATATGTAGACATCACTAACTCAACTAACTGAAATTCAGTGAAATACCAATGGCAATAAAACAATGACGGATAAGTTTATTAAATGAGCATTTTGATATATACCAAACCAGCAGAAGCTTCGTCAGGAATATCAGGAAACACAAAGCAATTTGAAAATCGCATGCTGTTTATTAGATAACAGGTATATTTTGGTCAAGTTTGCGGATTCTTTAGTTGGATTCCCTTTTTTCTTTTTTACATATCTTGCTAACGTTTGAATTTTCACATCAATTCGTTCAGCAGCGCCAAGCAATGGTATATTTTCTTGTTTGATCTTTCACACAGCATTCTTCATTTGATTTTCAGGGAGTTTACCTTTGTTTCTATTCCGCGTCCTTCCTCTAGACGTAATAATTTCCTACAAATGAAACAGATCGTATTCGCCTTCAAAAATTAATTTAAAATCATTCAATCGTACCATCACATAAATATGTGTAAGAATGAGATATGCTTCATTTTGGTTCATATCTACGTGTCCCATAGTCGCCCAATCACAATTCTAAATAAAATATTTGATACGTTCCCTATTTGTAAATATTAACATAACCTAGTCAGTAGTAATATATTTTGGATGGATGTAGAAAACGATACGTATAAAAGAGAATCCTGAAGAACTATCATAAAGCCTATTATTGAGGTGCATAATTATTGTAATACGGAAAAGTTTACGTAGGTACCCCCAAATAGCAATATCTTAATTTTATAGAACATCCACGCCACGCTGCAGTTTTGTAATGCTGTTGACGCTTCATTCGCAATTATATTCAGGGATATTCAGAATGACACCGTGAAAACTCCCGAAGTAGTTTAGATACGATGTCTCATTGTGCCCCATGTCTCGTTGTGGTCAACCCTCCCCTACTTTTTAGAAAAATACTTATTAAACAAAAGTTGTCGATATGTGATCTCTAGAATTTTATCTTTATTAAACAATTATGAAAATTTCTCGGAAAATAGAAAAGAAACATAAAACTACCATCTCCGGTTAGCCAATGTTAGCGAAAAATCATTACGATTCTCGGATTTATATTAAAAATGTAGATATAGATTTTCAGACCGATCTATTAAACTGCCTGAATACTGACCAATAGAAAAATCACCTCTTCTAAATTCGAAGACACGACGACAACGGATATTCCTATTTTGATATTAACCTCGTTGAGCATAAATTCATATTATTAGCACTGCATAATATAAATTACCTTCAATACGAGAAAAATATTATTAAGCAATTCCTATCGCACATTAAGTTTGTTAAGTGTTCAATCAGTGCTCTCATTACATAAAAAATTTATATAACTCGTTACTTAGCTATTACCTTTACGTATAAACATTATCTATATTAATTTAATATGGTAATTCAGGTTTCTAACAGTGTAAATCCACGTAAGTGTGTATCGCAGTACGGTACTGTACTGCAATTGTAAATGTTTATCATATAAATGTATTCACATTGCATATACAGTGAATTTATTATAATTCGCAATGTGATATTCCCGTTTCCATGAGGACTTGATTGTTACTATTGGTTTCTAAGAGTACGCAACGCCGAGCTAAGTGTAAATGCGTTTATTTTAAAATGCAATATATGACCCGTAATTCTATTGAAAAAGAAGCACCAGAAAGAACAATAGGGCATGTAATAACCCACATACTTGCTGGAAACTGAAGTCTTTATAGCATTTGATCAACAGAATTCCTTTCTCCGTAGAATATATTATGTTTTTACATACTCAATAACGTTTCCATATTGCATTTTAAAATAAACGCATTTACACATTGCGCGTTATAATAAACTCCCTCTAAATTACCTTTGCTATTAAAACAATTACCAGTAATTATTTTCTTAGAAATCTCATTACGGACGAGTTTAAATGCACGCTTTTGCCTACCGTGTACAAATTATCATAATACCGAATATATTTTGCTATAAATGAATGCACTGCGTACATATCGACATTAGCATTAAGTATTCGTTTCTTTTAAATCACTTCTGTATATTTATACGACATTTTTATCACTTACAGATTACCTAGTGCGATAGAATATTACCCGTATAAATCCCGCTGTCTATAATTACCATTGTGTGTAAATTTTCCTTGATATTGTAAACCAATTTTAGGCCCCTTTTTACCCGATTATGTTGTTATGTGAAACATAGAAATACAAATGGCGAATTATGTATCAACTAATGCCGTAATCTGATGTAATAATTAGAGACTGAGGAATCTGACCCGCGCCCTTGTCTTGGTCAGAGTGACGCAAGACATATGGAGATGCTATATCTGGCAGCCAGACGCTTATATAGGTCGCTTGTGCAAGGGGAGTAGTATTCCCTATTGCTTGTAAACTATGGACGCAGTCTAACCAGACACGGGCTGAGAGTTGAAATCACTTTCGCCTGAAAAATAAACTCCCCTCGGCTTGGATTTATGATCCGTCATTTGCCGAGTCTGGTGCCCGTCCGTTCATTTTCTCAGCAATTAGTTCTGTTCCATGACGCAAAAGGGTAGATGAACATCGTGCTGTGTTAATACGGAATGTCTGCTGTTTAGAGAACTGCCGCCCAACGTTTTATAAACGTTTATTTTTAGAAAGCTCGCTTAGCGCGACGTACATTAATCAACTTTGACGTTACCTACATTTTTAACGGACCGCGCAGAATTGATTTAGTCTACTGGCTTAACTCGAATCGTAGCACCCCGAATGTATTAGTGTATTTTGTAAAACACTAGGCACAGAATTGACTTTGACACTTGCTGGTTTAGGGGCACGGCTATAGTCCCATATCGTATAGATCCACGCTATTTTTATGACGTAAAAATTACTCCTACCGCGAAATATGGATCTAGATGGTTCTAGAAGGTATAAATTATTTATAGCACTAATACGAATTATCAAGTAGGTTTCTTTTTTATAAATAGCTTTATATCTATCCTCCATTCTTGCTGGCACTACTAGAAGAAGAGTAGTCTTACTTCGTATAAACTTCACTGGGTGTAAACATGTGCCCTAGTTCTGTTAAGTCCGAGTTACCTTCATCACTTACGACTTTTGAATGAAAATTTGAGAAATGATAGGTTCTACTCATTCCCCATTTCGTATGTTTAAATAAATCATCAGTAAATTTGATATTAATGTGACCCTATCTACAAAAGAAGTTATTGAGAAGGGTACTTTATACACTTTTGTAAATGACGAGATTCTCACGAATGTCCTGGCTAACTCGTTGAAAAGGTAGTTAGGGTAATTTATATGTTACAGGCAACTTGTATAATTCTGTCGTTTTATATAATGACTAAGCAGTTTATATAATTTCATAAATTGCTTAAATTACCAGCCCTTTGTTTAACGTTTGTCGATATTAAACATACTGTTATAGTTATAGTCATATAGAATGCCTAGGTATTTTATATAATGACCGCGCGGTTGCAGGCAATATGTTTATTATATTTGAAATTGAAGATTATGTTAAATAAACCTGCATCGTTAATACTCATCTCTAGGCTGCGTGTTGTTTTAGCTTGTTTAGGTTAGTCGCAGCCTTTGATCGTGTGTTATATACATCCTTACATGAGTTAACCGATCGTTGCCTGATGCTGGTGATGAGTTCGCCTGTCATAAATTCCTAAAATATTTGCTAGCGTGATGGGTTGACGTGCACTCGCATTAAACCCATTGCTAATGAGTGCTAACTTTTACATTAAAAAATATACTGCATGAAATGCCTACAGCTCGTTAGGGAATATATATAATGCGTAGGCAATATATGAAAAACGGTCTTAAGAATAGCATTTCATAAATTGTATAACTTTGCTAGGCATTATATAAAATGACTCTACCATATATACGTAGTGGAACTTGCTTCTATTTTCGCTTAAAACTTAAAAATCCTCGTAGCGATAGCGATCAGGGTAATTTATATGTAGTGTGAAAAATATAGGATACTTTACGTTGTTTTATAATTTCTGTCGTTAAGCGTCAAAGTGTTGTATTTCGTTTTATTAGTATTCTATCCAGATTTACCTAACAGGAAAAGTGTGTGAAGTTCTGGATGATGTAAGGAAGCGTTTCTGTACTCTAAGCGGCTTAAAAATGGAGCGCCCTGTAAAACAAAATTTACATTTGTCTGTCTATGTTTGCAACATCGTGGAGGCTAGGCACTTCGCCGTGCACGGCGATTATTTTAAACAAATTGCTTATTACGGGAACAACTGTTCATGCCGAAGTTTCATTACATGCAAAGCATTTATCATGCCGCTTATTAATACAAAATACAATTACTCGAGACCGCCCCCTTCAGCCCACGGCATGTCGGATTCGCACGAAAGCCAGGCGGAAATCCGAAAAATACGCCGATTTAATATTTGTGCATAAATTGTCGCTAGTTTATTTTTCCGGCCGGCAAATAAACAGCGACAGTTAATATTGCGAACTATTGCTGCGATGTCGTTAAAAGTTGGATTTATACCTAGCTCCTCCAAGTGCGCACTCGAATGTCTCTTTGAAGTTTGTATCGGCACTTAAAAATAACTTGCAGTTACAGATCTCCCAGTTTGCTGCGTGTATTACGTAAGGTGGTTTGGATTGCAGTTACTTTTAATTTGTAAGGTGTGAAAACTGAAAGAACCTTTTCTTTCGAGTCATCAGCTTTACGATCTCTAAATAGCTGTTTTGGTCTCTCATTTGCGTTGTTACCTTCTACCATTCCTTCAATAGTTATTTTTAGTAATCCTTTGTGCCTCAGGATATGTTATCATCACGTCTCTACCCTTTTGAATACTTCTTTAATTTTTTCTTTTACACTTTTGTCTCTATTCCTGAATATGTTAGCAGCATTTTTTAATTTAACGTCGGGATGAAATAAATTTTTTTGAGGGCAGCATTTGCATCAATCCAAAGATTTTGTGGCAGCCTTTTTTCCAATCTAAGAATTTTTAGCACCCCCTGTCACCTCACAGAAATTTTTTTACTGCTAGAATTAGGGGCAGTTTGTTTGTTTCTGGTGGATTAGTAAATTTTAATTTCGATCAGGTATTCGCAGTCGCCCATAACTCGGTCAGAGACACTGTTTTTATCCACCCATTTTGAGTCGGACGCTGCCATTTTTCTTATTGTTTCAAGGAAAACATTTTATTTCCTTCATATCCTCCATATCTGCAGAGCATTCTCCAATCCGCCACCTGGGAACGCGCCCTCTAGGGGTTACAGGCTTGCCAGGGAGGTTTAGGGTGTACGATAACGATCTTGAGAATGGTAAGAGATACAATGTTATTTCAAGGAAAGGGAAGATCTGGAACCACACTAAATTTATGGTACGTGTACCCACCTTGTAACGGAATAACTTGATTAGTTTCGAAATAATTCGAAACTTCCGCAACAGGGTCAGTTTTTATAAAGTACTATTGCATTTCAATTCTTTAAGAACATCTCTTTAAATGTCGATATTCGTGTACATAGGTTGTAGCAATCAACATTAATGCAAAGTTATTAGTTCCTAACCTGCAAAGCTAAACGTCCACAGCTTCGCCTTTCCCACGAGCAAGTGCCAACTAGTTCCTGCCACCGAATGTGCATGCTCCATAAATTCCGTTCTCTACTTTCCACATTTAATGCCCGTTTGATCTCACTCGGCGATAATATTACTGTAAATAATGCGCCATTTACCTCAATCGCTCCTGACCTTATCTCGCATTTACATTTCGGGCTACCACTGAGCCGGCATTAATTTGAATGCCTTTATTTGGAGCTCGACGTACACGTGCTTAAAGGTGACTTTCCACGCGATTTATGGACAAACAGTTTCGATTCTTATAATTACAAATTGAATCCACACGCCGACAGCTTTCCAGGACGTTACTGCGCGAGTAACTTCTTATTAAGCATTTCTTTCGGAAACACGTCGTGTGCATTATCTCGAGTATCCATCCCACCCCAGGTTTCATCAATATAGAATGTGCGAGTTTCTGAATGTGATTTTCAGGGCCAGTTAGTTTTACCGTACTTCGGCACTTTAGGTTAATGGGAATCTTGGCTGCGCCGAGCGAGTATCCATGATCGAACCTTCAAGATCCTCGTAAAGCCTGAAATCTTGACTTGCTGTATCTAATACAAGGTGAAGTATTAGTCTTGGGAAAATTAATGGTTTCAAACATTTTATTACTACAAAATGGACTAGGAAAATTCTATTAATTACATGTATTCTTAATCAAGCTGAATGTTTGAAAGGTTCTTGACATGAGATGCCTCAAAAAATCAGAGGAAATTCTAAAGCAACCCTCAATAGAGGGCTGCTAGTTCCAAATTGCTGTCAACATGGTAAATTATTGATTTAATTTTTAGAAAGCCGTTATTAAACCTGCTCTAAGATTTTGTTTCCATAAAGGCAATTTATGGACGTATTTATATTGCGCTGCCGCGATGTTGATGTTGCCTCGGAAGTTTCCCTGCAAACACAAATTTGAGCCGAAGTTAATAATGAAATTTAGAGCAAACTCTTCGACTGTGTGGGAAGTTGCTTGAACAGTAGTGGTGGTTTGAGGGGTATTTTTATCAGCAAATAAATAGGCATAAGCTGCAGTAGAACCTTAGAATATATACGGCTCAGGCACGTTCATATGTATTTGCATATTTCGTAACACTAAATACTTTAACAGCGCCGACATTTTTCGAGCTAAAGCGTTTGTTAAATAAAAAAGAATATGAAACAAGAAATGACACGTCTGTTAGCCCCTCCATTGAAACATTTGACTCAAAGGAAACGTCCCGTACGCCTTAGTATTTTTACAACTTATTTTTCCCTGTTTGTTTACCTAGCTAGCTCAATATGCATGAAACCCTTTAATATCTCAGTAATAGTTAGGAACAATCACTATTTGCCTAAAACAGGAATTTGATCTGCACCTGTAGGGAGCCAGTACATTAACCATGCATAGAAACCACACAAACCGATAGGATTAATGCCTAAAATGAATAACCATTCGCAAACTAAACAGTGTTAATTATGAATGGACAGTTTTTTTTTGCTTGAGGAGGGGAAACCTTTTTATAGGCGCACTTGTCTTCGCAGGGGGAGTGCTGGATGCCTCCATTTCTAAATGAGGTATACCTGCTAAAACCCCTCCTCGATTGAGCTCTCTCCTCCTCCCTGGAACTACATACGCATTACTTCAGAGAGTCGGGTGTATTAGTTGTTCTCTATGTTTTTTTTCCTTCACTTGTAAACGACAGACCATTTACCATCCTGTTTCCACTATATCTATATTCGCTTCCTATATCCGGTCCTGAATTTTTATGCTAATTATGCCTCTTGCGAGCGCCTCTATCACCTCCCATTGCTTCTCCCCCTGGAGCATGGTGTCGACTATATTATCCCTACTTAGGATGACTCCGACCCTTGCGCTGGTTTCGTCCCTCAGTCTTTCCCACCGTTCACACTCGAAGAAAGTGTGTTCCACATCGTCCTTTGGGTCGTTGCAGTAGATTCAGCTTTCGACTTCAGTTTTATTTATTTTTTTAAGGTAGGTTTTGAAGCTTCCGTGTCCGCTCAGCATTTGTGTTATATAGAAGTTTACTTCCCCGAAATCTCGTTTGCACCACTTTGGCAGGTCTTTTATTAGTTTTTTTGTCCATTCCGCCTTTCCCGTTGGCCTCTCCCACCTTTGCTTCCACTTTTCCATTGTTTCCTCCTTTATTCTTCTTTTGTCTTGTATATGTGATCGATGCATCTTGCTTCGCTCTTCCACTATTAGGTCGATTGGGGGCGTAGCAGATATTGCTTGTACCGCTTCGTCGGAGACTGTTCTATAGGCGCTGATAATGCGTATTCCCACCTTTCTCTGTACTCTGCTTAGCATGCGTTTATATTTTTTGTCGTTATGCCCTTTTCCCATACCGGGGCTGCGTATAGTATTACGGAGTGCCCCACGGCGCTGTACACTTTTCTTTTACTTTGGCTTGGGCCACCCACTTTCGGCATCAGTCTCGTGAGGGCAGCCATATTTTTCTCTACCTTCTTTGTGATGTGTATGACATGTTTTTCCATCTGAGTGTTTCTATCAAAGATCACACCCAGGTACTTCAGCTGTTCTGTCGATCTTATTTTCATTTCTCATGCCTTGATTATTAGGGTCTTTAGTTTGTATCCACCGTTTAGTATAACCATTTCGGTTTTTTCTTGTGCTATTTGAAGGAATCTATTTTCTATCTCTGTTTTGATTCTAAGGAATGCCGTAACCGCTTTGCTTTTTAGCATCTCTTCCGTCTTTGCACTTACAAGCAATGCAGTATCGTCTGCATAGCAGAGTATTTCTGCTTCTTCAGGCAATTTCGTTCTGACTACCTTGTCAAAATATATATTCCACAATAGTGGACCCAATATTGAGCCCTGTGGTACTCCACAGCTGACATTGTATTCCTTCCCCTCTTCCGATATCATTTTCCTTTGTGAGAGATAACTGCCAATTATTTGTACAAGATAGTTGCTGATATTTCTATTTTGGAGTTCATTTATTATAGGCTCCCACCTTGCATTGTTGAAAGCATTTTCTATATCTATCGTTATTAGTACGCAGTATTTTCTATTTATGTATGCCTTTTCTTTTATTCGTTCTATTTTTGTCTTTATTGCCATCATGGGGTCCAGGGTCGACTTCCCAGCCCTGAAACCGTATTGCCTGTCGGAGAGATCTCCTTTTTCCTGCAGCTCTTTTGTAAGCCTTTGGTGTATTACTCGCTCTAACACTTTACCTAGCGTGTCTAGTAGGCATATTGGTCTGTACTTTTTTTTTCCGTCTGTTGGCTTCTCTATCAGGCACAGCTTCGCCTTCTTCCATATCTCTGGGAAGGTCCCCCGCTCTAATATCGAGTTCATTACCGCTGTCATTGTGGTTTTTCCAACTTTCCATACTACTTTGGTAATTTCGGCTGTTATTCCGTCCGGTCCCGGTGCTTTCTTTTGTTTTAGTCGTTTAATTGCCTCGTCCAGTTCTTTGGTTGTTATTTTAGTCATCGTTAATGACTCTAGCCGTGGCCATTCTAGCGTTTCACATGTGGGAAATAGCTCGTTTACTATCTCATCAGTCTCCTCTTCCTTTAGTGTGATTTCCTTTCTTTTTAAGAGCTTGCCAGTGGCTACTTTATATCCTTGTCCCTATGGATTTTCTTGTATTTCATTGATAAGCTGTTTCCACTTTTGTTCTTTGGCTTTCATTATGGCTATACGGTATTCGTTCCTTGCTGTCTTATAGCCCTCTTTCGTGTGACCTTTTATTTCTGGCAATATCATGTCATTGTTGTTTAACCTAGTCATTTGTCTTCGTTTAGCTATGGACTCTTTTCTTTTCTCCGCTATTTCCTGATTCCACCAGTATACTTGTCTTTTCTTCTCCATCCATTTTGGTCTACTGAGGAATCTGTCGCAGTTGTCCTATATAGCCTTAGTAAATTGTTCCGGCGAAATTTGCCTCTCGTATTTTTCGAGGTCTTTCATCAGTCCTTCGTCAAACCTGCAGGCATTTTTATCGTTTATAGTCCATCTTTTGTTATTGGAATTTGTTTTATTTATTTTCCTTTCCTCGATGCTTTTCCTTTCTTTGATGTTAAACGTTATGTTTTTGTGCAAGCTGAAATTCTCTTCTTCTTCCACCTTCCAGTCTTTGCACCTTGTTGCTACGTCTTTGCTGGATATGGTGATATCTATGTAGGATATTTGCTCTCCTCTCTCAAAGGTCGGAGTATTTCCGCTGTTTAGTATTGTGTATTCGTTTCCCATTATCCATTCCACGATTGTATGTCCTCTGTAATTTGTCCATTGGCTACCCCAGTAGCTCGATTTAGCGTTTAAGTCGTGTTAGGCCTTTATGATGTAAGATTCTGGGCAATCTTTCCAAGCAGCATCAAACAATACAAAAGGTACACTTGGGTGCAATTTGCCGGCCGCCGGCTCAATCGGTAGTAGGGGGCGGGATTGATGTCGGTAGAGTTAATGAAGTAAACAAAATGCCCAGCGCCAACAATTTTTTGAAGGTACGACAATTGCACCCCGGTGAACTGTGGAGAAATTGTAAACTCGGTACCTAGCCGATAATACTCCCTGCAAGATGGCTCCGATAAAACAACCGGACCGTAGCTAACACAAATCATATGCAGATAATTTAAAATAGTTTAATTTCATGCAAAAATAAGCTATAACATTTTTACATTGACAATCTTAATTCTAGCATGAAATGAAGGATGAGAGCCGCCTTAATTAAGTAACACATGCACTAAATGTACTTACAGTTTGGACAAACATATACGTTACAACAAGTTAAAATGGGCCACTTCGTCAGCGGCTCGCTGCGACAGACGTAAAGCTCTGGATCTGGGCGTCGTTGCGTTAGTGGTTCGGCGTCGGCCAAGAACGTTTTGCGGTCGTCGGTGGCCTAGGGGGCCGGCAATAACAACGCCGCTCCCACAGGTCGAAAGGCCAAACCTCGGGACTAATTACGGTACCCTCTTGTGCCCTAATTGTGCGCCGGCGACAAGGAGAAGCGGGCCCGTGAAGGCTCGACAAATCGCCTCGCGGAACGTTGCGGCACGTGGCCCGGCAGGTCCAGCGACTCCAGAGCGAAAACGCAAATTGCGGCAAACACGGCTCGAAGGCGAAATGTTGCCTAGTACGTCTTGCTGTAAGAGGGAAAACAGGGCTCTAATAGAACACGCACGGCCAGGCCTCTCAGCGTAAAATAGCTACTCACCCCAGATGGTTTTTGGGCGCAGAAAAGGAACAGCTCGAAATATGCTAACACCAAATAGATCCGCCTTAGCGAAGGAAACCAAAGTCCTTAATTGCGTTCGGGGGGCTTCATCCACGAAAACGTGAGGGCATTCCTAAGTTCACGTCTCCAACTCGACCAAATAGCCCTAAATAAGCATCCCCGAACTAGTGAATAGCACTAAAGAACTGCTCGCTTCGAAAGCTGGCGAAGAAGACGCGTAGCGAGTCTCGGCCTGCTAATGGTTTTTCCAGATAAAAGCTATCGCCAGAAGACACGGCCGAACGCCAATGCGCAACGCGCGGGAAAATAGCGTTCAAATTCAAAATTATGGCAGGCGGCGCATTCTGCACGTAACAACTCCCCCCTTACCAGAACAGAAAAATTTCGCAGAAATTTTTTTTCTACACGAAGAAATCTACGCCAGACAGCTTGGTCAGACAAAAAAAGAAGAAAAAAACCAGAAAGGGCATCATCCCGCTAATACGCTTACGAACACACACACTTGAAAACCCAAACCCACCCCACGATAAGGCAACTACTTGAGAAGGCGGTAGTGACCCCAAGAGGCACCCGTGGCCAGATCAACTCCACGACAGGGATCGAGACGGCTCGTCGCTGCTGGGTGAAAATGCTGCGCCGGTGAGCAGTCCCGTAACGACCCATCGCGAGGAAGCTCCAACCCCAAGAACCCCTCAACATCACCCCGTATCCTCCCAAGTACCCCCCCTGACAACTTCCTACAAAACAAAACCCCGAGGCGGAAGCAAGACCTCCACAGTTGAGGTACTGTGAGACCGAAATGGGACAACACTAAGCAGCGAAGACGGTTAGGGTTCTTCTAGAAGGCAAAATCGGCACTAGCCGAAGTAACATTCGCAATAAAAAAAAAAACCGATAGGGCCATACCCTAAAGAGGCCCACCCGAAAGTGCCTTGAAGACGGGAAAGCAAGTTGAATACGCTCCCCAAAATAGTGACCTACCCTACAAATGCCCAACCAACCACCCTAGCGGTATAAAGAGGAGAAAAACAAGATGAAAGCGTTTCCTAATAGTGACCTACCCTACAAATGCCCAACCAACCACCCTAGACTCTATACGAAAGGGACACTAGTCCATAGCCGAGTCGTCATAAGGCTTCAAATCTTTGGCGTGCCAAGTACCCTTCATCACATTCCCATCCGGATCTTTAAGCTCATACACCCACCGAGAGAATTTCCGATTAATAATGAACGGGCCCACAAACTTCGCGGCGAGCTTGGCCGTGAATTGGCGTGCGGCATCCGACAACACGTAGTTCCTACGCAACACGGCTTGTCCAGGAACATACTCTAGGGGACGGCGGCGAAGATCGTAACGCGCTTTAGATTTCTCATACGCTTTACCTAGCCGACGTTTTACCTCTACATAAAGTTTATTGATGAGCGAGGCACGGGCATTCAAGTCTTTACTACGATCGAATTGGAGCTCAGGGTTCACGTTGTCCGGGGGAGGTTCGTGTTTAAGCGAGATCTCTCTACCAAAATTAATAAAGTACGGGGTCTTCCCCGTAACTTCATGAACCGAAGTGCGAATCGCGCAAGCGACATGAGAGAGATATCTGTCCCAATCTTGATGATGATCGGCGACATACGCGGTCAACATGGTCTTCAACACTCGATTTATACGTTCGGTGGGGTTGGCTTGAGGGTGGTAATTGGCCGTAAACGAAATCTTACACCCATATCGGTTCGCTAGGGACTGAAATTCGCGGCTACGAAATTGGACGCCATTATCACACACAATGCGCTTTGGAGCGCCAAACATCAGGAAAACATCTTCCTCAAAATGACGGGAGACCAAATTAGCAGACGCGGAGCGCAAGGGGAACGTGAGTGCGAATTTACTAAAGCAATCGGCCACAACCAGAATATACGCATATCCTCGCGATGATCGAGGCAACGGGCCCACAATGTCACCACAAATGACTTCCCAAGGCTTCGAGATAAGGGAATGACCTCCCATAAAACCAGCAGGGGCTCTTTGTTCGGGTTTAATGCGCTGACACGTTTCGCAACGGCGGACATACGCGGCTACGTCGTATCGTAGTCTCGGCCAATAGTACTTAAGCGCGATACGATGGAAAGTTTTATTTACGCCAGTGTGACCAGCGGTGGGGTCGTCGTGATTCTGCCTAATAACTTCGCGGCGCCGGGGTTTAGGGACCACGAGCTTCCAATGGTCTTCCTCATCATCCGCTAGATCAGGGTAGTTAGACCGATCATACTTAAACAGCTGACCGTTATCAAGTCGCCACTGAGGGAATTTTCGAGGGTTAGTTCCAATCTGATGACACATACGCCTATACCACGGGTCGCGAATAGGTTCGGGTGGAACATTAACTGTATCAATAACCGGAACAGCACGAGATAGAGTATCCGGCACAACATGCTCTTTGCCTTTACGATGGACAATGTTGAAGTCATACTGCTGCAGACGGACAGCCCAACGCGCAATGCGACCAACCGGGTCCTTAATATCGTTAAGCCACTTCAGGCTATAATGGTCTGTCACCACGGTAAATTTTGTTCCCTCAACATACGGTCTAAGTTTCTCTATCGCGAAAAGGACAGCCAAACATTCACGCTCAGTCGTGCTAAAGTTGCGTTCATTCTTAGTCAGCGAACGGCTAATGTAACAAATGACCTTTTCACCATCGGCCTGTTGTTGGGTAAGGACCGCGCCGATGCCATAACCCGAGGCATCAGTTTGTATTACAAAGGGCACGGAGAAATCCGGGCATGCCAAAATCGGGGCCGAAATCAAGTGTTCCTTGATTGTGCGGAAAGCATGTTCACAACGCTCATTCCATACGAACTTAGCGTTCTTCCGAAGAAGAGTCGTCAGCGGGCCTATAAGTGACGAGAAGTTTGGCACGAAGCGTCGGTACCATGACGCCATACCGATAACACGGCGTACCTCGGAAACCGAACCAGGAGTAGGAATACGCGTGATCGCCTCCACTTTTTCCGGGTCGACCAACAAACCCTTCGAATTCACCAAATAACCAAGATACTTAAGCTCGGGCTTACAAAAGTGGCATTTGTCCTTACTTAGGGTAAGGCCAGCAGACAACAAACGAGATGCAACCTCCCGAAGAACTGACAGGTGCTTATCGAAGGTGGGCGTACAGATCACAATATCGTCAAGGTATGTAAACACATAGGGTTCTAAATCGGCGCCAACTACACGGTCGATTAACCGCTGCCAAGTGGCCGCGGCCGTATGCAAACCGAACGGTAGGCGACAAAACTGATACAACCCGCGATTGGGGACAGTAAACGCAGTTAAAGGCCTCGAGGAGGCTGCAACAGGAATTTGCCAATACGCCGATTTAATATCGAGAGTGGTGAGGTAGTGCGCATCACGAAGTTTATCCAGTGTACTCGAGACATACGGAATAGGATAAGCATCAGGCTGACTAACTTTATTGAGACGGCGAAAATCAACACAAAAACGATAGCTATCATCCTTTTTCCTGATCATAACAATAGGTGATGACCAAGCGGAAGTGGACGGTTCCACAATTCCCTCTTCCAACATCTTTTCCAACTCCAGATCCACCTGTTTCTGAAGAGCAGGGGAAATAGGATAGTATCGCTGTTTAATAGGGGGCGAAGTCGTCTTAATTTCATGCTCAACTAAATGCGTACAACCGAGTTTATCACCCATCTGCTCAAAAATGTTCTTAACGAATACGTCAAGTTGCTCGCGCTGAGACTGCGTCAAATGTTCGACGGCCTGGATAGCGTTCACGACAGGAACTAAGTCATCCTTAGAAAACGTCCATTCATTACTTCGAAGGTCCGGCACGATACCCATGCGACGCCAAAAATCAGTACCCAAAATTAAAGCATGTGGTATAGAAGGCACAACTATTACGTCCATAAAGCAAACTTTGTCGCGAAGAGTTATCGGGGCCGTGACAGTCCCTAAGCTTCGACATTCCATGCCATTAGCGATACGACACACGGGGCTTGACTTGACTCAAGTCGACAATGGCCTTTTACCAATTCCCAACCTTCTCTACCTAGGATCGTGCGTGAAGCGCCAGAATCCAATAATCCAAGAAGCTTATTTCCAAAAATAGAGATCTGGAGATAGGGTCGCTCATCAGGGCCAGCATGACTCAAAATAAAATCTAGAACCGCTTTTGAACAGGAGGCCTCCATAACAAAACTAGTGACCTGAGGATTTTGTCTAACGCACGCTAGTCGGTCTCCTAACGGCGCTGAATTCCGTTTCCCGAACACGAAGGGCACGTCCTAATCGTAACGTCGGGTTTCCCGCAGCGAAAACAATGACGTCTCCTCGGCGAGGGACAATCGATAGAACGATGATTAAGTTGATTGCAATTCCAACAACGCGGTGGAGAAGCACCGACAGGATTATTCAATTTTGCGAAAGAATCTCTAGAGGGAGCGCAATTATCATTGGGCGAAACGGCGATCGTATGAACCCTAGGATGGGCTCTAGGCCTTTGATACGCGAGGTCAGGCTCTAACATGCGACTAACGTTAGTTGGGGGTCCACGAAACCCTTGAGCACGTACGTGTGCATCTTCAATTGCCTTACAAGTCTGGATCAAATTTGCGATAGTATGGATAGTCTCCAGGGCCAAATGTGTTTGGAAATGCGGCAATAAGTTTCGTCGGATCAAGCTAAGCCGCGTATACGTCGAGGGCACCGAAGGTAAACGGCGGAATAAATTTTCCATGACAGCCACGAAGACAGTGACCGGCTCGTCAGCACCTTGAGTGCGATTCCGAATCTCATCCCATAACCCGGACTCATAATCGCAAGGGAGAAAGGCGGCACGCAATGCCCTAACTAAAGCATCCCAATCACATACTGTATCCCTAATCGAACGGTACCAAATTAATGCGTGATCAGTAAAGAATTCGACAGCTGACCGGAAGAGTTGCTCTTTCGAAACACCACGTGCGATACGTAATTCCTCTATTCTTTCCAGAAAACTAGACAACCCCGAATGGCCATCAAAACTAAGGTTCCATTTATTAATCGGTAAGTAATTGTTACAGCGAGACGCGGGTTCAAACGCTTGGGTGCTATTTAGGCCCAAAGGCGATTGGAATGAACGAGGGTTACTAATGCCAAGCAAACTAAATCGGACTTGCGAAGGGAACTCGACAGGAGCTCTAGATTGACTCTGAGGATGATCGTGCGCATCATCGAGACTTTGCTCATCGACCTGCGAAGAATTGTCATCAAAATTTAATACGTTAGCCACGCGTGAAACCGAAGGTGCTATAGTTTCGCTAACCGACGCTAATTTCACTTCCAGATCATCCATAGCTGTTAAGCAGCGATTATACAACTCATTCCTCCTATCGCACAAAGATCCCGTAGGGTTCAAGCGTTCCAGACGATTCGACACATGCAACAACCTAGTCTGAAGGCGCTTATAATCGTTGCTATTACGAACAAGATGCCCCAGGGCCGAAATTTCCTCCACTAAAATTCCCAGTTTCCGGAAACAAATATCTAGTTCCTCCTCAATATTCAATTCAATTCCGGGAAAAGATGCGTTCCCAGATTTCTCTAGTCTAATCCGTGCACGCAAGAGCTTACGCTTATCCCCAGAATTACCGTCACAACAGACACCCCTAATTCGCAGTTCGTAATCTAACTCCTCTACAAGAAGCCGATCGATATCCATACTGAATGATTATGACAAGAAAACCCAGTAGAAAATTGACAGATAATAAATAATAAAAGCGCGCGACGCGAAGGCACACGAGGGACGCAACGTGCAAAACTTTGATAACTAATCACGATCAAAGAATGTCTTACTACTAAATTTAGAAAAACAAAACGCGGGCTACCAGCGTACAATCGCAAGAAGTTCTCCAGGCACTTATCAAATAATCCAGAAGCAAAAAAAAAAATTGAACGCGGTCCAATAGCAATAACCTCCGAACCAGAGCACAATTACATAAATTTGCAATATTTAAAATAATGGGTTAGGTTCATGCACAAATCTTAATAACTAATGGAATAAATATAGCTTAAAATACTGTTAGTACAACGCATGCAATATTATCACTAAATATTTAAATCGGCGCAAAACATCCTAACAATTCGAATGCAAAAGAAATGGTTCGCTAGCTACGGTTATCACATTAAATGGCAAAATTTGGAAACGCCAAAGCGCACTTAACAAAAACAGGCCTCACGTTCGGCGCCAAATCCTTCTTGTTAGGCCTTTATGATGTAAGATTCTGGGCAATCTTTCCAAGCAGCATCAAACAATACAAAAGGTACACTTGGGTGCAATTTGCCGGCCGCCGGCTCAATCGGTAGTAGGGGGCGGGATTGATGTCGGTAGAGTTAATGAAGTAAACAAAATGCCCAGCGCCAACAATTTTTTGAAGGTACGACAATTGCACCCCGGTGAACTGTGGAGAAATTGTAAACTCGGTACCTAGCCGATAATACTCCCTGCAAGATGGCTCCGATAAAACAACCGGACCGTAGCTAACACAAATCATATGCAGATAATTTAAAATAGTTTAATTTCATGCAAAAATAAGCTATAACATTTTTACATTGACAATCTTAATTCTAGCATGAAATGAAGGATGAGAGCCGCCTTAATTAAGTAACACATGCACTAAATGTACTTACAGTTTGGACAAACATATACGTTACAACAAGTTAAAATGGGCCACTTCGTCAGCGGCTCGCTGCGACAGACGTAAAGCTCTGGATCTGGGCGTCGTTGCGTTAGTGGTTCGGCGTCGGCCAAGAACGTTTTGCGGTCGTCGGTGGCCTAGGGGGCCGGCAATAACAACGCCGCTCCCACAGGTCGAAAGGCCAAACCTCGGGACTAATTACGGTACCCTCTTGTGCCCTAATTGTGCGCCGGCGACAAGGAGAAGCGGGCCCGTGAAGGCTCGACAAATCGCCTCGCGGAACGTTGCGGCACGTGGCCCGGCAGGTCCAGCGACTCCAGAGCGAAAACGCAAATTGCGGCAAACACGGCTCGAAGGCGAAATGTTGCCTAGTACGTCTTGCTGTAAGAGGGAAAACAGGGCTCTAATAGAACACGCACGGCCAGGCCTCTCAGCGTAAAATAGCTACTCACCCCAGATGGTTTTTGGGCGCAGAAAAGGAACAGCTCGAAATATGCTAACACCAAATAGATCCGCCTTAGCGAAGGAAACCAAAGTCCTTAATTGCGTTCGGGGGGCTTCATCCACGAAAACGTGAGGGCATTCCTAAGTTCACGTCTCCAACTCGACCAAATAGCCCTAAATAAGCATCCCCGAACTAGTGAATAGCACTAAAGAACTGCTCGCTTCGAAAGCTGGCGAAGAAGACGCGTAGCGAGTCTCGGCCTGCTAATGGTTTTTCCAGATAAAAGCTATCGCCAGAAGACACGGCCGAACGCCAATGCGCAACGCGCGGGAAAATAGCGTTCAAATTCAAAATTATGGCAGGCGGCGCATTCTGCACGTAACAGTCGCCCGCGATTATTACGCCTTTCTTTTGTATCCTCATTGTCGTTGCACATGTTTCTATAGTTTTCCATGTTTTATCAAACTCTTCTTTGCTTATGTTTGGCGATATGTAACAGCTAAAGAGGTTTATATCTGTTAGTTCTACCCATACATATCCGTCTCCTCTTCCTGTTCCATACACTTTCATTTCTGAGTTTAGAATTCTGATGGCCGCGTCCTTTTTGGTATCTGTTATCCAGGTTACGTTGCTTATCACCTTTTTATTAGGTTCACTTATTATTATTAGATCTATGCCTCTGTGTTTTGCAGTTGCAAGTACTGCATCGTGAGATGCGCGGCTCCTTCCTACATTTACTTGTATGGCTTTAAGGGCCATTTCCAATGGTATTTCCCCTTGTCTTCCTCCTAATGTCCTGTACCATATCTTTGTATTTCGGACATCTCATCTCGTCCGCCCGATGTCCATCTTCGTCGCAGCTATAGCAAAAGGCTTCATTTTTGCATGAATGGACATTTTTTTTTTTTTTTTTTTTTTTTCATTTACTGATTAAACTTATTAGCTCGATGCCTAGTAATCTAAATCGAGCCGCAACTTTCATCATTTATTAGTTTTACACATATACTCTTGATTTATTCTCTATATTTTTTATAATCATGCTCTAATCTCTACTCCATTAAATATTAAACATGCATATTATTTTTTTGTGTTTTTCCCTTATTTTCTACATATACAACTTTTTCCTTTGGGGCAGCGGATCTCAGCAATCTTTCATCCCTCGACTCGGAGTACTTAGTGTCGAGGAACTCAGGACCACCTGCTTCCGCAGCCCCATTCCAAAAGAGTATTCTATGCCTACGACATGCAGTCAAGCTAACCTAACCTACGCTATATTAACATGCTACATGCAATAAACTAAAGTCCTATTTGGTAACACAAAACAAAATAATATAATAAAAATTCCCTTAACCTATGAAAAGAAAAAAAAGAAAATAAAAGTATAATTCTAATGTAACACATGCACAGGCATGCATTACTTACATGTTCCTATCCTTTCCTCAGTTTTCGTACCCTAATCTGGTAAACAGATTTGTTTTTGTTTTATTCACTACTCACCTATTTATCCTGATCCTATTTCCTATTCTTATGCACTATCTTATCCTAACTATTCTACAGTCAATCCGGTAATGGGCTGCTGGCGGGAACGGCTATCCGTATCCTTCTCCAGCAGCTCTTTGTCTCTTTTATCTATTTTAAGATATCTAGGTTCTTTTATTATTATCATATGTCTTTGTTTTATTGTATTGGGCTTTGTTTCTACTTGGTCTATTAGTTCTCATGTAATATTGTTCCTGTTTTGGATATTGTTTCGAGTGTTATTATATCTTTCCTTTTGCATCTGCGATACCTTGTTCGCTAGTTTGTTTAAGCTTTGGGTTGTATTGTCGTCTCTTAGAATCTCCTGCAAGGTCATGCCTCTTAGTGCTCGTCTCTCTTCCTCCACTGTTTCTTCCAAGAGCGGACACTCGAGGACCACGTGCTCCGGGGTTCCCCTTTCTCCACACTCACAGGTGTCATTCTCTCTCAGGTTGAACCTGTATAAGTACTCAGGGTACGGGCCATGCCCTGTGATTAGATGAATCAAGCCTTGTGACGGGTTGAAGTTGTTGTTTCTCATGCGCAGTTGCACACTAGGTAGAAGATTATAAGTTCTTCTGCCTTTCGTGGAATTTGCCCATTTCTCTTGCCATTCCGTCAGTATTCCTTCTTTTATCTGCTGCTTGGTATTTACATTTTCGCTTATTAGCTGATGTACTCTGCCTAACTCACCCTTTCGTAGCCAGTACATGGCCGCCCTTTTCCTTATTTCTAAATGTAATGGTAGTATTCCTACCAATACGGTTAGCGCCTCAGTTGGTGTCGTTGTGAATGCACCCGTCATGCGAAGGAGGACCCCCCTTTGTGCTCTGTCTACTCTCTCCCTTTCCTTCACAGTTTTTAACCTATGTGCCCACACACTTGCACCATATCCAACTATCGATGCCAGCACCACATTGAAGTAAATTCTCACACAGTCCAATGGTATTTTATATTGCCTCTGTGCAATCCTGGCTATCTTGTTCATTAGGACAGTTCCCCTCTGACAAGCTGTTTCTATGTGCTGATGGAAGTTGCATTTTTCATCCATTTGGATGCCTAGGTATTTGGTTGTCTGACTTCTTGCTATATTCCTATCTTCTATTCTGATTAGTGGGTCTCTTTGCAGATTCCCTTTCATCAGAGCATATGTGGTTTTTTCAGACGACATTTGCAGCTTCACATTCTTGCACCAGCTGGATACAGTTTGCATGAGGTTATTGCACTTTTCTTCTATCCGTGCTCTGCTATTCCCTTCTATTACCAAAAGTAGATCATCTGCGTATGCAATCGCCTTTCGGATATTGTCATTCACATCTAGCTCTTGCAGGAGTTCCTCAAGCACCACATCCCAAAACACAGGTCCGCACACTGATCCCTGTGGACAGCCTTTTGTTAATTTCTTAGAGATTTGTTCCTCTGGACACTCCATACGTGCGTATTTGTCTTGACAGTAGCTTCTAAAGCTTTTATACAATTTATCTGGACATCCTATACTGCGCAATCTTTTGAACAATGCTGGCCACTATAAATTATCAAAAGCACCTGATATATCTATAAAGACTGTTATCACGTACTTAGCGTCACTATCCCTTATCTGTTCTATCGCCATATTTACCGCGTCCTCCGTCGATCTTCCCTTCCGATAGCCATATTGATTGGGGTGAAGCCCCTGAATTTGTCTATGTTCTAATAATCTTTTGCATAACAATCTTTCTTGTAATTTGCCCATAACATTCAAAAGACATATCGGTCGGTAAGACTTCGGTTTTACTGGATCTTTATTTTCACCTTTAGTTAGTATCACTACATCCGCCTGTTTGTAGATATTTGGTATCTTGCCTTTGTCTAGGCATTCGTTGTAGAGAGAGCATAGGGCTGGTGTGATTTGCTCGCTTAATTCCTGGATTACTTCTGGCGGTATGCCATCCGGTCCAGGAGCCTTTTTCCTTTTAATGTTTTTTATTTCTAGTCGGACTTCCTCCTCCGTGAATGGCGCTACTTCCCCTTCCGTTCTGTATTCTTGTAGCATTTCATTTCTTATTAACCTTTGTTGTTCGCTTTCATTTTGCATGTTATCGTCTGGAAGTAGTGCCCTCAGAAGTACGGTCGTCGACTCTTTCCAATTCTCGGTCATTGTTCCATCCTCTCTTTCCACGGTGGAAAGTAAGGTAGGAGACCTTATCTTGTTCGTTACTATCTTGTAGGGAATTCCCCACACATCTGTAACCATATGTCTCTCCACAAACCTATCCCAGCTTCTGGCTTTTGTTTCTATTATCTGAGTCTTGTACTCTGCTTTTATGCGTCTATACTGATGTAGCAATATCTCCCTATCGGCTGCTATTACAGATTGTTGATACAATCTCCTGGCTCGCCGTACTTGTTTACGTAGTCTGGTCAGACGGTCTGACCAGGCTTCGTTTCTTACTCGGCTGTTCTCTTTTGCCAGGGGGATAGCTTGGCTCATCGCTCTTATCACCTCTCGTGTGAGCTCCTTGGCTCTTTCGTGAATGCTGTAACTCCCTTCTACCATTGGCGGGGTTCGAAACTCTGCTCTTAGTTGTTCCCAATTGGCTTTGTAGATGTTGTATCTTTTCTTGGTTCTAATGTGGACTTCCTGCTCTATCTGATCCCTGGTTAGCGTGCACGTTATCAGGTTATGGTCGCTGACTGTTTGGTTCTCAAGGACCTTCCAGCCAACCACCTTTCCTATTGCTTTGCCATTTGCCAAGGTAACATCGATGTTAGTCGATGCTCCTGCTCTGTTATGAAAAGTAGGCGGGTTTCCGGGTTCGTTGACGACCTCCAATTGGAGCTCGTTAATCAACTCCTCCATGACCTCACCTCTTTCATCTGTTCTCCCAGAATGCCAGAGAACTGATTTTGCATTAACATCCGCCATTACAATTGTAGCCGTTTCTGTATATGTTTCGAATATGCCCTTTATTCGTGCTGCATACGGTTCAATGTCGTCGCCAAACTGACAATAAAGGTTGGCAACTACCCACTTCCCCGCACGCGTTGATACTTCCACACAGACACAATGCGTTCCACTGAGTTGTCTTATTAAAGTTGCACAGACGTTTTTGTTGAAGATAATTATTGCCGCTTGAGGGTTTTCTCCCAGGCATATTACCCTTGAGGTAACTGACATGCCTGGAATTTTCCCCTGTCTGGTGTATGGTTCCTGCAAGCAGACCATATCCAGACTCTTTTCTTCCGCGATCGTTCTTATTTCGTGCATCACGGCTGCACTGCGCATCCCATTTATCTGTGCTATTCGGATCTTATTTATGGATGCCGCGTGTGTATATGACTCATTGGCCATTTCTGACTGTGGTCGAAGGTGATTCTGCCGTGTGTCATTACGTACTGTCTGTACAACTCCTCTAAGTCTAGTACTTCACGTCTTCTTTGAAATACTTCATCTACTAATGATTTCAATTCTTGTGCATCTGTGGGGATGTTTTGGCATTTTAGTTGTATTCTGTCCACCGCTTCCGGTACGGGAAATGTTACAGCCTTCCCCTTTGGGTGTATAAGTCTGACCAGGTGCCTTAGTGCTATTATCAACGTTTGTGCCTCCTCAAGTCTGCTTAGTTGCATGTTATGCTCAAGATTCTCGTATAGCAGGACTGGATCTCGTGCGTCCTGCACTTTTTTCTGTTCTGTCTTTCTCCTTCTGAAGCTCATCGCCCTTAATGTATCCCTTAATTTCCTATTTGCTGTTTTATGCTTCACTTCTGCTGTGCTTTTCTGTCCCTCCACCTCACATTCACTTTCTTTTGTTATTGTCGGATTAAGTGTTTCGCCTTTTATGAACTGTATGAATTTACAGTCCATAATCGACTTTCTGAATGGCTCTTTCCATCATTAGTTTGTGAGTTGGACAGTCTTTCGCGTTTTTATTGCACTTCTTGCCTCTCTTTAGACAGGGGATACAAGTTGGAGCCAGAGCCTTTTTTGGGCACTCACTCTTATTGTGATCTTCTACTCCGCAGTGTCCACACGTAGACTTTGTCTGCGTGCAGTGCTTGCTTATGTGCCCTAGATCTTGGCATCTCATACATTTCGCAACCACAAGGTAGTCTTTAACGTTGATGGATCTAAATCCAACATACAGTCTTGACTGCCTCAGCATTATTTTTCTTAGTTTTGCACTTACCTCTGCCACATGGTGTACTGTTGGCTTTTCCCTAGGTCCAGTTTTGAACTTGAGTTTGAATGACTCTTCAAACTCTTCTTTTGTCATTTCTTCTTCCATGTTTTGCGCATATACTGTGTCTTTGATTTCGCTCTCTGTCAATCCAGACGCCACATCGTATAGAATGACCATCGGATTTCTCTTTCTCGGTAACTCGCATTTCAGTTCCGTTTTCAGTTCATCGTTGCCCATTATTTTCTGTAAGTCCTCTTTTGTTGCTGTTTCTACAATCAATGCTTTCCCTGTAGATCTCATTGCTTTTATTTTAATTTTTTGCTCAGTTGGCTTTAACATCTTTGTGAATTTTTCTTGTATTTTTCTGCCGTCTTCACCTTTGTTAGAAAGGATGAAGATGGTATTGGTTTGCTTATTTATGGTTTTTCTTATAGCGGATTCTGTTTCTGTCGGTTTCCCCGTTGCCGCCATTTCGGAGTATGATTTGATTGGTGTCGCTATTGTGCGCCTGTTATCTTCCAATTCTTTCCTCAGTCTTTTATTCTCTTCTTTGGCTGCCTTCAAGGCACCTTGTAGTTCTGCCTGTGCTACCGCCCATAGTCCTACCTTTTCCCTTAGCGTCGTCATTAGTGCTGAAGGCACTCTCTTACTTGCATTTATTTCATTTTCCACGAAATTCATCATGTCTTGATACCGCATTTCGACTGTCTCATTTCCTGTCGGTTGTTGCTCCATCGAGCTTACGTTTTGCTCCTCCATAGACTCCTCAGAGTTTATGGAGGTTTTGGTGGATCCTCCCCGCCGAGTGGCGGGGGGGGGGGGTTGCAGCATTTCCCTAGTCTCTACCTACAAGGTCTTTATATGAGGTGCACTTAGCCGTATCGTGGATCTTATTGCTACGCACAGAGACTTATTGCCACGACTTCGTTACCGCCCCTGACCACGAGGAGGTGGCACCCGAAGTACTATCTAGCTTTATTTACTTTCTGCCTTCTATATAGCTTCTTATCTTTCTTATCGCTTCCTACATTTACTTGTATGGCTTTAAGGGCCATTTCCAATGGTATTTCCCCTTGTCTTCCTCCTAATGTCCTGTACCATATCTTTGTATTTCGGACATCTCATCTCGTCCGCCCGATGTCCATCTTCGTCGCAGCTATAGCAAAAGGCTTCATTTTTGCATGAATGGACAGTCTACGTGTGATACTTTGGGACTACTCACATTTACATTTAAATAACGTTAAAGATAAAACTTTAGAATAACTGTCTTTAAAAGCGCGAACATTAAACTGCAGAGAAGCACGCTGTCGCATTTCGTGCTTCAAAACCCGAATTTGCGATTCACTTACGCATTTAAATTGTTTATTACTCTTCAAGGATTCGTATTTGCGTAAGTTATTCACGAAGGCAAGGAAAAAGTCCTTTGTTGCTGACTTTGGTGTCACTCTGGCCGCTAACGTCACCTAGACCAAATGGATGCAGCGATACAGCTGGCTGTTTTGCAAGTTGTGTATTTGCCCAGTACACGGCTTGCTACATACATAGGGTCCCGGGTGGTGTAGCTTGAACAAGCGTCCACGTTCGATCAGTAAAGTTAGGCAACGCTCTTTCTGGTCAGAACTTGGATGGGAGTTCCACGGTTGCATTTCTCGGCGCCTCGTGATACGGCTGTCACGGAAATAGTTGGTCCCGGCTCTCATAACAACATCATGATGGTCGTTAGTGGGGTTGGAAGTCCCCATAAATGCACAGCGACGCCTATAATTGGCCTAACGGTTGTTGGCTGAGTGCGAAATAAATAAAATAAATAAATAAATACAAACTTATGCACTAAACTTTAAACACTGCAAGACCTTCTCAGCCGCTTCCGTTTATTTCGCTGCTTGAAGATAGGCGGCTGTGGCCTACGCCCCAAGCAACTGCTGCTAAACTTAAAAGTCCCCCCGAGCATCGCTTTACAATTTGTACAGTCTACGGGGTCCCACCCTATCATTTTTGTTATTCTAGATTGCAAAACTCAAAACTAATTAACAAGAAGAAAATGTGCAAATATCAACTCGCTATATATGAAAATATTTAACAATCCGGACAAAGAATCGGTTGCTTAAAATGCTAATGTTTATTTTTGGTATTCCATTTAACTAAAGGGTAAATATACTGAGTCCGGCAACTTGTGTCACCTATTATTAAATATCTGTCTTAATAGCATAAAGTAATGCATTTAAACACATTTGAAATTAATATCAGCCCTATTACTTATGTGCAATTTTAATTCCCAAAAAATTACTTCATTTAACGGAAATGGCTTTCTTGGTCCTCGATGTAGTACTGCAATCTCCAAATATTTCATCACACTAAATATTTTAACTGCGTTGACATTTTTCTGGTGAAATGTTCGTTAAATGAAGAAGAACATGAAACAGAACTCGTTAACAATTTTAAACGTTTTTAGGACACTATTAACCAATTTTTGAAAAATGTAAATGACAGCGGTAAATAGAACTATGGCTTTGAAGTAATAACTTTTTTTGTACTTCATCATACATTAAAATATTAACGAAAGGAAAGTTTTTTAAATATAAGCCAAATCAAAAATAATCGTTAACAGAACAATTTTTTAATTAGCAATGAATATTTTAACTACATTGACATTCTGCAACGTTCGCTAAATGAAGAAGAATATGAACCAGAAGAGTTGCTAACCAATTATTAAAAATATTTGGCATTTCGCTATACTAGCAAGTAAATATATAAGAAAATTATTAACAGTTTCTCAAAAATATATCTAAATACAGAATAATGGTAACCGTAACTGTCATTTTGAAGTCATAACGTTTTTTTACGTATTTAGTCACCCATTAAAGTAAAATTTTGACGAAAGGAACGCGTGTTTTTAAATGTCCGCCAAATGAAAAATGCTCATGAGCAGAATTTTCATGATGTTTTTAAATATTTCGTCACACTCAATATTTTAACTGCATCCGCATCTTACGGAAAGAATCGCTAAATAAAAAAAAATGTTACCGGTATACACTCAAAGTAAAGGGGCTAGCTCGCGATAGTCAATATAATTTTAACTTTGGGATACATTTGTGATCATTTAAAGCGCGAAGCGTCGAAATCAGCTATTATCTCGAGACTAAGGAAACTTCCTGTCGAGGTTTGTATACTAATTTATTCGCAACCACTTTATTCTAAACAATAATTGGAAAAATTATTATATTATGATACGTCAGGTTGTGACGCGCATGAATGGATCAACGAGATCCCCAGTGTGCCTACCTACTCAGCGGTCGGGAATGTACTTCCCGCACTCACTTCCCGCACTTGAGCGGGAAGTGAGTGCGGGAAGTAGCGGGCTGAAATGTACGACTTCCCTTACTCAAATGAGGTCAGGAATGTTAACATTACATATATGGTTGCGAATAAAAAATATTGCTGCACTGGTGCAGAGCACTGAAGGCGTTACTGCACTACGATTGGCGATGTAAGATAAAACTTAGTTCACAGAGGCAAGCTTACTTGCTTATAATTACATACAAATTTTTACTCATGCAAAATCTTATTCTAGTACATTCTAATTTAGCGCTAAATTATACAATAAGTACAAAATAATAAAAAACATATTAAACTTAATGACGTGAAAAATCCAGGGAAGTCGCAAACCCTGAGCGTTGAGCAGAATTTTGGCCGAGTCTACTGAATCGCCGAAACCAAAGTTGAGCAAGATTCTCAGGCTTGCAAATGGAACTCGTTGTTCGAAAATGGAAGTAAAGTTGACAACAACATGGGGAAAATTGATGTCAATTCTACAAGCACCATAGGGGAGTTTCTCTAGAGTTTCTTAGGGATGCAGGAGGGTTACGAAACGATAGATTGGTGAACAGGGGGTCGATAGGCGTTTCTTCCAACGTATTCGACCATAGGTCGATGTGAAATTCCGTGGTATTTTAAATCGGGACGGGATGTCGAATTTCAGGTTAGTAGCCTGGTTGTGGGAAGCTGAGTATATTCCCATGCGGATACATTCACGGAACACGTAACATACCGCAGGCAACCTATTTCCTCGATTATCCAACCTGAAAATTAGCATCTAAAATACCACCGTGGGCTTTAAATAATCACAAATGTATTCCAACGTTCAAATTATATTGACTATCGCGAGCGAGCCGCTTTACTTTGACTGTATACCGGTACAATTTCTTTTATTTAGCGATTTTTTCCGTAAGATGCGGATGCAGTTAAAATATTGAGTTTGACGAAATATCTAAAAACATTATGAAAATTCTGCTCCTGAGTATTTTTCATTTGGCGGACATTTAAAACAATAATAACGTCACTTTTAAAACATTGCCTTAAAAAATGTTAACTGTTGATTATGTATTTAACTGGAGAAATTATAGGGAGGAGAAAAAATATCACTGCACTGGTGCAGAGCACTGAAGGCGTTACTGCACTACGATTGGCGATGTAAGATAAAACTTAGTTCACAGAGGCAAGCTTACTTGCTTATAATTACATAAAAATTTTTACTCATGCAAAATCTTATTCTAGTACATTCTAATTTAGCGCTAAATTATACAATAAGTACAAAATAATAAAAAATATATTAAATTTTGTTACGGTATTAAAACAACTTTACGACACCCACCCAAGGTAAGCATCGCACCACGGAATCAGTCCTGGAAAACTGGCACACTTGCCCTGAGATTTGCTAAAAACAGGCTAAAGGCCACGGCTGGAACGCTCAGGGAGTCGGGCGTGAGTCACACGATACGTTCTGGGCAAGCGTGTTGAGGCATATATATAGGGTACGTCAAAATTATGAGGGCGCCACCAAGCCTGTCTTAACCCGAATAACCGGGCCTGGGCGGTTAGACGGGGGCGAAGTATTCAAGACACTCCGTCGATAGGGGTACTCATGAATTATAAACTCACACAACGATTTCGTGATGGCAAAAATACTTAGATCATGAAGGGGGCTTTTTCAGCCACGGCAATGTCACCACCAAGCCTAACTGCACGCTCTGATCTCACTGGCTCCACCGTACATTCATCTCCTCAATGATGGCCGCACACTGAAACAGAACATGCACAAAGCGACCAAGAATAAAACGTCTCTTAATTAGATAAGCGTCTATTGGTCCAGTCTTCAACAAACGCCGCTAACGACACACACACACCTCCCTTGTTCAATCACCTGAGTAGAACTGCCACTTAAGGCGAAACAGTTTATCACATACTTGCTGAAGCAGCACGAGACGGGAAAAGGCTGACGCCCCCGCCAAGGGCGGGAGCGCCGCACGAACACACACACTATCCGACCTCTTATTAGATCGACGGCTCTCGGCTGAATGCCCCGCAAGGAGCGTTACGACGCTTGAAGTGGCGTGAGCCAAAACGGCGTTACCACGTGACTCTCGACAGCCAATGGCGAGGCGCCCAATAAAACAAATAAGTGCCGGTGACAAAGACAGCGCGAGGCCTCGCAGTCACACCAACAGCGTAAATTCTAGAAGGTTCGGAAATCCTGCGAGCGTTAACACCCGATTGTCAAAGTACCAACAAAGGGGTGCCCCGGATGACGAGAAATACTGCGCTTGAGGCCAAATATGTGCAAAATCATTATTATGGAATTAGGCGATGAAGCCAAATAAGTAACTAAAAGGGTTTAACATACGGGCACGCTGCCCTAAAGGTGGCTAATTAAAATACAAAATGACCTGACAACTTAATGACGTGAAAAATCCAGGGAAGTCGCAAACCTTGAGAGTTGAGCAGAATTTTGGCCGAGTCTAGTGAATCGCCGAAACCAAAGTTGAGCAAGATTCTCAGGCTTGCAAATAGAACTCGTTGTTCGAAAATGGAGTTCGAAAATGGAAGTAAAGTTGACAACAACATGGGGAAAACTGATGTCAATTCTACAAGCACCATAGGGGAGCTTTTCTAGAGCTTCTTAGGGTTGCAGGAGGGTTACGAAACGATAGATTGGTGAACAGGGGGTCGATAGGGGTTTCTTCCAACGTATTCGACCGTTGGTCGATGTGAAATTCCGTGGTATTTTAAATCGGGACGGGATATCGAATTTCAGATTAGTAGCCTAGTTGTGGCAAGCTTAATATATTCCCATGCGGCTATATTCACGGAACACGTAACACACCGCAGGCAACCTATTTCCTCGATTATCCAACCTGAAAATTCTTGGTGCGAAGTTCGACGCGATCAATTGCGTCTTCCCCTCTGTCGCGTGGATTTAAAAGGAAGCAGCCATGGAAGTTTTCAAACGGACTTAACAGAATATAAAGCAGTACAATTGCCAACAATGTGTAACATTTCTTTAGTCCGCTATAATAAAAACATCTATATCAGGTTTTTTAGAATATGTTTTAAATAATTTTAACTAGTTTTGCCTTTAGATTATGCAATTTTTACTAATTATATTGTTTTTTAGCATGTAATTTGCTCCTTCACGACCGATTATCTTTAATTTTCTATGTGACTTGGCACATATGGTTTAGCGCATGCTCCTCCTCAAGGTTGAAACTCTGATTTACGTAATTATGCTTTTACCTAGCTTTTAACTACTTTTTTTTAACATGTAAGTTCTCACCTTTTTAACGGTTCGATTTTACTAATTTGTAATATTAATTGTAGTTAGCCTGATGATTACTTTTTAGTCGAAACATGTCGCTGCTGTATTAACCTAGCTTTGCTTTTATTAAATGTGATACATGGGGAAGGTTTGGTGTTTTTAATATCTCTCCTGATCTATATCAGAGGTGTTTTCAAAAGATTCTCTAAATAAATAGTAATGATAAATGAAAATGCCGCTTCGAAATCATAATTATTTTATAAATTTCTCGTACATTAAAAAAAAAATTTCTGAAATGTTGGCCAATTCAAAATAAATATGAAGATAAAAGCGATACAGTTGTTAACGCTTTTAGATATTTAGCAAACGTTTTTCCTTAAACAACAAACCATAGCAAGCAGAAAGGTGACTTAAGACTCCTAACATTCGTTGGTATTTCGCTAGATTCTATGAACAAAACAAGCATATTTTCCGTAGTCGTTTGCTGGGTAATGGAAACTAGTAATTAGAACAGCAAGTGAGAATTTATGTCGTTTTTTCAATATCTGACTATAATTAGAATGTTTTATCCTGAAACATCAGCGAGATACAGTACAGTAGAGCTCAATAACTTGAAATTAATGACATCTATTTAATATTGTGCTAAACGAAGAGTACTTATATAGTAACCAATACTAATGTCTTTAATGAGAAACATTTGTCTAATAAAAAAAATTGTAAACGTTAGAATTACTACTAGGGATTGAAGCTATTAAAAAAAACGACTTACAACAATTTCGAACAATTTCTAACGCTCTTCTTTACAAAATGCAAATGAAAATTGAACGTGAAGGAAATCGCGGTAGCCAATTATATTTGTCGATAACATTGCAAGTTGCACTTATAAAGTTAGAGAGGCAAGACAATTCGCTAGCAGTATGTTAACATCTGCTTTGCATAGAATGACCGAAAAAACTCCCCAGCGTTGTTTTCGCCAGTCGGAGCAAGGAAGGGCTTCTTTCCGCGGCCGGTTTTCGGAGGCAATTTAACACTGTAACAATACGTCACCAGTCTGGGAAGTAACAAATCGGAAGTGGGATGTGTTTGTAAGTTGGCAGACATGACGAAGGGTTAACGGAAGCGAACCGCATCAGTATTCATGGCGTCCTTGTCGTCCAGTCCAGCTTTCATTGCAGGTCAACCGCTGTCAATGTCTGCTCCTGCCGAAAATGCAACTATTTGTAAAAGACAATCCCTCGCCGAAATTATTGGTTCTGTCCTGCTCGGCAATCGCCGGGAAGTGTATTTGAATTTTAGAGCGGACGTAAAGACGTAATGCTTTTATGGCCCATCATAAGCTCTAAGCCAGTCGATAAAACAGATTTGCTGCTTTTACGAGCTGTTCGGATTTGATTTTAAATAAACGTACTAGTTCCGGAATGCTTCCGAAAGGTCATCATCCATATAGAATTACTGCCTTTTCGCTGGAGCGGATTAAAGCTTTAATGGCGGGAAAAGAACAGGAATCCCTGCTACAAGTTGTTCCTTCATCAGATACATTTTAAAGTACTAGTGTCAGGCTTAGGTATTTCGAAAACAATAAAATTATATAGATGAAAATTCTTGGAAAGTGTTCGGTGTCAAAGCGTATTGGGATTCATAACAAACCCATTGATCTATTTTATACAAATTTGAAATAAAATGCGACAGCTTTTTAAAATACTGCAGGTTCCTTTATATAAGCCAGAAATTTACTAACAATTCCAAGTTTTAGAAAAATTGTGATAAGTTGTTGAGTTAACATTGAATTCACCTTACCTCTGCTGTGCTTTTGCTTGTATATAAAAAGAACAAAGTATGGACGCTGGAATTGACCAAATGTGTGCAGTGTAGCTAGCTATCTTACACTTTAGATGATTTACTCATATTACTTTCATGTAATATGTTTGTGTTACATATGTATTAACATCAATCGGGAAATTTGTACGCCATTTGAAGTTTAGTTTGAGCAAACGTCAATATTTTATTTATTTCCTGATTTTTGTGCATAGTGCATAGTATTCATAGTTTTTCGTTTTTCGAATGTCTGTTGTATTAAGAAGTCGAGTTGTTCAATCGGTCAGACGTGTACGGTGCAACAAACGCTATTTCTGGAATTTATACTAGTTGCTAATATTATGTTTAGTTGATGTTTCTCGTCTTACATACATTTAGTCGCATAGTTTTTTTATTTTTTCTTATAGTCATTTTCTCAACTACCAAGAAAACCACGTTGTGACGCTTACTCATCGTCTAACATTGTTATGTGAACATTTGTCAAACGAATCCTAACTTTATCCACATCTTTTTAATTAGGACCAAGAGCTTGACTTCTTTGTCAACTCACCTTTTTTACTCTAACACGATCGTAATTGGTTGAAGTTGTAATGGATTGTTTAAAATAGGAGTTTTTGATTAATAAAGTTTCAATAAAATTTGCGAATCATGAAAAACACCAAGAACAATTAATACACAGCTTTAATAATATAGGATTTTATTATCTGAACTACACTGTCTCGCTTAAATGACATTCAAGGTAGCCTAAACGCCATTTCGAAATTGAATTACAGCAAAAATAAAGTTCATCAAAGATTCTAACACAAGAAAATAATACCTAATCCTTGTCGCTGCCATTTTACAGACAGTGGCCGATACTGGTTACTACCACAACGTGCTCATAACCGTAAAAAACTTTCCGTAATAAACGCAACGGAAATATTTCCACAGCCTGCAGAAGAGGAAGAAGATCATAACCTCACTTTGTAACAAATGTCAAATCACAGCTTAATATTTGCTGATGCTATAATACACATGACCTGAAATTTCAAATGAACTCTGAATGAACTTTCTTTTAGCTTATACGATACATTGATATTCTAATCGACGAGATAAAACTCGGTTTAAGTATATTTGAACCGCTTTAACGAGATTTCCTTTAACGACATTACAAACGATTTAGTGAAATTTGTTGATAAGGGTTAAAGTCGTTTTAACGAAATTAAATATAATTTTAACAAGGTTAAAGTTTATTTTAACGTCGTTTATTAAAATGTAGAGATAGTATTGAATTTCCCTAAATCAACTTTAAGTAAAATTGAAGCTGGTTTAAGTAAGATTTTATCTCCTCAACTACATTGATGTTCGTATTAACGAGATACAATTCCATTTAAGTATACTGGAGATTATGTTTAACGATATTAGAAACGATTTAGCGAAATGTATTAACAAGATCTAAAGTCGTTTCAATGAAATTAGGCATAATTTTAACTAGGTGAAAATTCAACGTTTATTAAAAGGTAGAGATAGTATTGAATTATCCTAAATAACTTTAAATGAAATTGAAGCTAAGTAACAAACGACTTCCGGGATTGGACCGTGTCATGATTGAGATCGAAGAACTCAACGTTTCGCCCACTTTCGTAAGGGGCTTCATCAGGAGGAAAAAAGCAAACAGAGCACGGTAACTCAACGGGTTAACCACGTCAGAGGCGAAACTCGAGTTTCGCCTCTGACGTGGTTCACACGTTGAGTTACCGTGCTCTTCTGTCCCTTCCCTTGCAAAGAGTTTCGCCTCTGGCGTGGTTAACACGTTGAGTTACCGTGCTCTTTTGATTTTTTCCTCCTGATGAAGCCTCTTACGGTCCAATCCCGGAAGTCGTTTGTTACTTAATGACAATGGCCTCAAAAATAATCGAAATTGAAGCTAGTTTGAGCAAGTTTTTATCACTTAAACCACATTATGGTTTGTACCAAGATACAATTTTATGTAAGTATATTAGAGATTATTTTTAACGACATTAAAAACTATTTAGTGAAATTTGTTATCAAGAGTTAAAGTAATTTCAACGAAATTAAATATAATTTTAATCGGGTTGAAGTTCACCTTAATGACGTTTATTAAAAAGTAGAAATAGTATTAAATTTCCTTAAATCAACTTTAAATTAAATTGAATCTAGTTTGAGCAAGATTTTATAAGTTTAACTACATTGTGCTTCGTATTAACGAGATACAGTTCCATTGAAATTTATTAGAGATTATTTTTAACGACATTAAAAGCGATTTAGCAAAATCAAGAGTTAAAGTCGATTTAACAATTTAATTATATATAATTTTACCCAGGTTAGAATTCACTATGACAACATCAGGATAGTATTGAATTTCCTTAAATCAACTATAGATGAGATAGAAAACAATTTAAAGAAGATTTTATCACTTAAGCTACATTGATGTTCTTATCAATGATATGCAATTCCATTTCTAACAAGGGTTAAAGTCGATTCAACGAAGCTAAATATAATTTTACCCGGTTTAAAATTCACTTTTACGACGTTTATAAGATATGGATGGTATTGAATTTTCTTCAACTTTTGATTGAAGCTACACTTAAACTACATTGATTAAATAAGTACAATTTCATTTAGGTATATTGGATATTATGTTTAACGATATTAGAAGCGATTTAGTGAAATTTGTTCAGAAGACCGCAAGTTGTCTGAACAACACTAAATCTAATTTAAGGAAATTAACTATAGTTTTAACGAAGTTTAAAGACATGCCAACGATACTGCATTCTGTGTAAATCAACGCTATATGAGACTTAAGATAGGTTATCGTTTGAACAACATTGTAATTCATAATAAGGAGTTAAATTTCTCAGAATCGTTTTAACGAGATTTTGTACCAATATGGTTCTCCTTCAGAATGTAGTCACAAAGCTGTAACAGCAAATTTATATTTAGTTTCTTATTTTTTATGTATTTTAAGTTAAATTCAATAAATATCTATCTATCTACATTTATTTAACGAAATTTGTTAAAAACACTGAAAGTCATTTTCACACGAATAATATAGTGTCAACCTAGGTACAAACGATATTGATTGTTGAGTAAATGAACTTTGAATGAGACTGAAGATCGCTTAACCGAGATTTAGTGATTTCAACTACATTGATAGTTGTATTAATGAGATAAATTGCCATTTCAGTATATTAGAACCGATTTAACGAGTCAGCGAAATCTGTTAACATGCTGAGAGTTCAACGAGTTTAATTATAATTTTACAGAAGTTCAAATTCAATTCAACCATGTTTAAAGAGATACGAATAGTATTGATAGTTGTACGTATAAAGCAACTTTAAATGAGGTTGAAAGTAGTTTAGATTTTATCATTTGAATTACACTGCTATTTGTATTAACTAGATAAAATCCAATTTTAACAAAGTTAAGATTTATTTTAGCAAAGTTTTAAGTCTGGCAACGATATTCAATTTGTTTGAAATCAACTTTAAATCAGAATTAAGTAGGCTTAAACGAGGTTTGGGTATTTGAATTGCGTTTATACTCGTATTAACAATGTAAAATTCAGTTGAAGTACATTTGAAAGATTTTAACGAGATTCTCTTAACAATGTAAAAACTGATTTAGCGGAATTTGTTAAAAAGACTGAAAATTGTTTTAATGAGTAAAAGTGGTCTTTTAACGATGTTTAAAGAATGGTTTCAACGATATTTTTCAAAAGATATTAAAAGCAATTAAACGAAATCCGATAACAAGCGTAAACAATGGCTGTTTAAAGCTACTTTAACTGAGAATGTGGTTTATACGATACTTTATTAGTTGAGTAATATTTTTATTCATATTAACGAACTAAATTCGGTTTGAGGAAAGCTGTATAAGTAGGATTATTAGCGGTACAGCTATATAATTTTTAATTACATTAACAGCCACTTTAGCAAAAATTAGTAAGCTAAGTATAGTTTCAGAGTGACTAAAAATAACAATTTTAGTGAGGTTAAAAATTATATAATCCAGATTTAATGTTATTTAAACATGAACGAAACAGTGATAAAATTCCATGTAACAGGATTGAAGGCGGTTTAAAGAGAGATTAATGCATATATTGTTAGTTACATTAATATTAAAATTAACCAGGTAAAGTAGGTTTCATAAGATTTAAGGTCGTTTCAACTAACGTAAAATTAATTCTTCAATAACAAGGTTAAAAATCGATATACGAGATTCCTTCGTGGAAAATTCAAATCAACGAATTTGATGTTCGCCTTTATGACTTTAACAGTCGTTGAAACGTTTTTGCTTTGTTGCTTTCTAAATGTACATGAAAGGAAGCCAATAGAAACGCGACAGAGATGCAATAACAAAACCAAAGATTTTGTATAGCACAGAAATTATTTTAGGTTTTAAAGTTAGTGTGTATTGTATGTATATATTGTCGGTAACCTCATTTTACCTTACTCGATGTAGAGGCTGGTGCTTTATACGCTTGCGTCTGACGGTGCAATGCTCAACTTGCCCCGGACTCGAGTTGCAAGGTTGGAGCGCGCATTTTGTGCTTGCGCAGAAACTATTGCGTGAGGTATGTGTCTTGGTGATGTGATCGCACAGAAATTATTTTAGATTTTAAAGTTAGAAATAAAATGTGTGGATCCCAGTATGACATGACTTAAGAGCGTTATATAGAAGTCCGCCACTGTCATCGTTTGGTGTGCTAAAGTCTTATCGTTGACAGTAATGGTTTTCATGATCATGGTCTCTGTTGCAAAACAATAGAAATTGGTTTTATAGAGTGATGCGAGCTTTGTACGTAATAGTTATAGGTTGCGATATTTCGTATGTTGTTTGAATGAGAACCCACAAACGCTAGACAAAATAAACACGTTAAACAATTGTAATCGATTATAGAATACCGCATGTTAGAAGGTTAGGTCAAGCGGCCATTAACCGCTAAATATGGTTTGATATAAATTTATAAAAGACAGATTTATAGAACTTTATTGAAATAAAATTATTATGGCTGAATTATTTCATTGAGACGAACAAATAAGGCAGTTCATTGCGTAAATTAATATGCGTTCATGCCTTCATTGCACGACACTGTAATATATTTCAACTAAGAAAACTAACCCAAAGTAACCCTCAGCCACTGGTTGGTCAGGCTTCAAGAGAGCCAAGTTGGGAATAAGTGTTCTTTGATAACTAAGTGCATGCTTCGGAAATGCTTCTGCAACGTCGTTATCGGTGCAAAATTGCAGCCGTTTAGATGAAACGGTTTAAAGTCTTTAACCGCAGAAAAACGACGGTATATGCTTTACCGCCAGCTGTTGCATCATCAATTACTTCCTTAAGTTGTAAATCTTCTGGGATGCAGGCCGGCTAAATGACTGTTTAGTTGCAGATAAGCCCCTTTAATAACTCTCGTGTAATTATAGCCGTAGTTTTTCCATCGGCGGCGGCCACGCTTCGCGTCGATCGGCGTCCTTTACAAATCATGCACAGCCGCTGAGCATGAAACTCACGTATCTTCGCACAGTTGATCCGCAGCGCATTATAATTATGCTGACTCCGGACGCATCTGAGGTCCGTATGCCCCAAATCCGCCCATCCGGGATTTAAGACTGCCATTTTTCTTTATAGACAGATGGGATTATAATACAGTTTCAAAACTCCGAACAATCTATCATCTCGCAAAACGCGAAAGTTTCCTTATTCGGGCCACGTTGCAAAGCTATTAACTCCTTCTCCTTCCATCACTACTGTACACGACTTACCTTTCATTATCTTACGTATTTTGTTAGATTGCCTCGGGGATTAAATTTAGCTTCGCAGGATATTCGCTTTCATATACTTCGCTTTTACTGCTCCTTTGATTGCGAAAGTAAACGAAATCATCAAGATGTAATGTTTTCTAGAACGTCGGCCAAAATGTGCTTGCCACGGTGGCGGCGCCAAGAAATTTTTGAGGAGGATGCAGGAATTTGCAAGTGTAAAATTTCGGTTTGCATGCTTAACTCAAATTTATGGCTTTCGTTTAGTTTTTAAAAACGTAACGATATATGGTTGTGGAAATCTGTTGGAAATTTGTCCTCAGCAATGCATTTTCATCAACACCAGGCGGAGCTGAGGTAAGAGCGCTAGACTTAAATTAGCGCGTCTTCGGTTCGAATCCATGGACAGACGAAACTTTTTCAGGAAGATTTGTCTATGGGAAAGAGTCACTAGACCAAAGACAACAACACGTTTCACAAACAGAATATACACTGGTTGTATAACCTTAAGTGATCATAAAAATTGGCAGCTGAACTCTCGGGCCTCCTGCTCAGAAACACCAAACACTAAATAATTACGGGAATCTTTCAAAAAGCTTAGAAAAACTATTTATCACCAATCTGAGCATATGCTTTGGAATGTTCAACTGTTAAGGATATCCTGAACAGTTGAACATTAAACTACTGCCAGCTACCTATTTATTAATTATACGCTTTGGAAGGGTACAAATTTTCAAACTGATCTAAATTCTGTACAATAAACTCTTTAAGTAGCTTAAACAACAAACAGGTAAAATAACATTTTTGGACACCAGTTTCTGGTTCTAGTCACTGTGATTTCCATTTATCTAAAGTCGATATTAATTCTTGCAGTATGGTAAGCTACATTGTTCTGCTGAAACCAAAGATCCTCTCAAGTTTTACACTTCCAATAAAATAGTGAAAGTGATTTTGTCCCTCTGGCGATAGTTGTATTAGTGATTTTTTTTTCGTTTCTTGTGATATCTACAAATCCTTTCACTGCCTCTACTACGATAGCTTCGCAACTGCCAGGACAAGTATAAAGTACCCGCTATTTATCGAATAAGCTTCTCTCTATATAATTGTACGGTACTACAAATTCCATAGCATATAAAGTATACCCATGATTTAAATATTTAACCATAAAAGTGCAACTGCATTTAGTTGTCATGCTGTTCTCTCAACGTATAGATGGACACTGTAACGTGTGGTCGCGTACATTTATCTTTGGGCTTCAAATTCTAATGCGTCTCGTACCTTACGTTTTTATAATTGTTATTAGCCTTCCTCCATTTCTATCGCCAACTAGCTGAATAACAATGAGATTGCTTTTGTTTTGTTTATCTCACTTCATTCAACCATCATTAAGTACTGAACCACGAAATACAGCTACTTCTACAATGACTTATAACGCAAATATTAAATACGACGCAGACAGTGTCCTCTATCACGCATTTATGCTGATGTTTCTACGCAGTTAACAGGTTAAAAAAACATTAAAAATAGCGCACACAAGCTATATTAATAGTAACACCACACCTAGGAAACCAATTAGAAATTCGTAAAGATACTTGATTATTTGGCGATGGTTAAAAGGTCCACATTGTTCGTACAAACACACGAAAAGCTGCTCTACCATGTGGACCTGAGGATCTACATAGCTCCGGACTTTGATGGCTGTTCGTAAATTACAGCATCTGGTATAAATAACCCACCTCAAGTGATGGTTGTGGAATTCAGTTGCGTAATGAACTGATTTGTCACTAACAAGTATTATCAGCTATGTTTTTACTATTATGCTACTCGAGGACACATATGCTTTCTTTGTCAGCTTACCAAACCTGTGAGTAGCCTAGTAACAATGTCGATTGGGCGTTGGAACTCTTCGTGAGGTTGACAAGCCACTATTATGATAATTAGTAACGTTTAAGTGACTCTCAGACACACCCTGAATATCAGCGCACCTGGTGTACACTCTTATCTACCAAGTTCGAAGCACACTCTCTGCTGCAACCCCTCGCGTACATTGCCGGTATTGCGACGTATGCGCAAACACACTACTATGTAACTAACGTATAGTTGTACGTAATGGGATTTTATAACAATCGGCAATGAGTTTATAAAGGTGCCTAAATATGTTAAGGAAGTTCATACCTAGTAAGCATAGGCTGAATTTATACATAGTGATAAGAGCGTATACAGGGTGTAGAAATGCTTTACGCATCATAGGGTTTTCAATGGTAATTTTTTCATATGACAATATTTGCTTCCCTAATTATTTTAGAGCAAACTTGTAAATACGTTTTTGTAGAGCAAACAATTCTGCATCCACTTATGCCATAACTTTTCTCATTTTACGTCAGAAAACCTAATAATGAAAGAAACTAGAATTATCATTTTTTCAAAAAATCAGTGCAAATTGCTAAGTGGTGGTATGCTGTAAGCAGATCAGGTGCAATAAGTGCCATGGTTGCCGCTACATTTGACAGATGCAAACAAATAAATAGAAAACTAATTTGTTGATGCTTTGAGATGCTTCAATAATTTCAAGGCACCACTGATTTGTCTAAAAATGGTAATTTTATTTCTTTAAATTTCGGTTTTCCGAAATGTAAATGACAAATGCTGGCATAAATACATACAGAATTTTTTTCTCTACAAAAAACTTCATACAAGTTTACTCTAAAATAATTAGGGAAGCAAATATTTTCATATGAAAAAATTACCATTGAAATCCGTATGGTGCGTAAAACATTTCTACACCCTGTATGTATATATACAGCGAGTGCGGACAAAACCACTTAAAGGATCCAGATAATTTGTTGCTAACGGTAATAACGTTTATTCAACCGTACTGAATCTTATACGAAGTGATACTGCTAATAAAGGTATGTAAGTAGTAATGTAGCGAAAGCAGCAACACGTGTAGCGTCTATAAATCATAACGCGATATGCCTGCAAAAGCAGCACTGGCGACCATAACAGTGAACACTTCAGTTTAAAAATCTGTGTACCCTATCACAGCGAGGAACAATGTTTGGATGTTACGCTACGCGCAACTAGGTGTCTAGTGTCGTAAACTGAGCGATTAGCGTCACGAGTGAAAAATTATCTTCCCGAATCTAGGGAAAGGCACGCAATCTAAAACTCGGATCTCGGCAACATATAGCATTTGTGAGTAATCACCTAACCACTTTGGGAAAGAAATGATCGGCTGCGTAACCACCGGGGCATTCCCATTGACCACCCGAATAATAGTGACATACTAACTCACTACGAGACACGCTGTTGCGGCTGAAAGGCAATAAACCAAATTCTGATGATCTGATGCAGAGGCGGGATAAAACAGTTACGTTGCGCTTTCGAGACAATGAAGAGTCCGCAAGCCATAAACAACCCTTCACTTGCGTAACTGGACAAACTATGTAAACCAAATACGGAAGCGTCATTCAGTCATTTTCTTCTGTTCTCGTTAAGCATCTTCGTTCGGTTCAATCATCAGCATTTGGTATCCAACCTCCGGCACAGGCTATATGCGTATTGTCGGGCTCGCACGAACTCGTGTCACCTGCACCCCATTCGTTAACATAGCTTGTCGAAATATCAGGACGCATAACTGACGCACAGTACGACTTTCACTCTGATGATGCAAGCTGCAAGGTCTTGCGAAACGTTAATGAATATGGATGCACAAACAGCAAAACGGCCAAATCTGCCTAAGTATCCTCGTTCTCAAGATACTCAAACAACACGAGCCACCAAAGAGCATGGCCATCGCGCGGGTTTTTGCTTGACTTCACAAGGTGCAAGGCACATTAAGCCAGAAAATGCTGGGTGTTCATATACCAATACTACGCGGTCTAAGCCGAAATTCTATCCTATTACTTTAACATTAAGTTAATTTTCACATGTACCGGACAATAACGCACAAATTTTTTTGCGAGCTAACAATAAAAACAACTATTACTGTACCGGACTGCACACTAGAGAAAAGCAGTGCTAGCAACTTCGAACCAACTCTAGTATGCACACTGGTGAAAAGATATGTTAACTAGGAAACGATGTGCGCATACTGTATAATATAGTGATGAATTTAATTATAAAGTTAACTTTGATCAAATGGAACTACAAAAAGTAGACGTTGCTATAATAGCCTAAATACAAGATCCCAAATTATTAATTTAGTTGTAATATAACTATCGGGTGGCAACAAACTGAATATACTTTGATGTGGCTTACTAAAACTAATCTGCAGAGCACCAGAGCAGGTAAATTCCAATTTTATGACTGCATGAATACCTTCCAATGCAGACGCCGCTAATCCAAGCAAACGACCGGAAAATAGTATACATTTGAAATTACACATTATCCGCATCGCAGAGCTCCAATTTTGTGGTACATTAATCAACAATCAAACGGTTTTATTTAGTGATTTTATGATTTCAGCCGCCGTCCTGCAAGCGCCGAACAATTAGAGGGCGCTGCAGTCGGCAGCAATTTTCCGGGGCCCTTCAAATTTTTTCCCAATCAGCCGGAATTGGGCCAAACAAATCGAATTTTCATCGCGCCTGCTTGACTTTGACATGTCTTCGGTTGGCGAATTAGCAGCCGCTGTGGAAGACTGTGCGTGGATGCAAATCGCTCGAATTTTCCGCCAGTGCAGTTCAAGGCGCACTTGGCTCGAATTGAATTTTAATGTCATCCCGCGCAGGAAATGGATAATTAATAACGGTTACTCGTTATTGGATCGCGACTGACGACCGCCTCGGAGTTTTCCTGTTTATTTCAGGAAGCTCTTAGTTTAGCTTTCGATATCCGGTCATTGTAATTAATTTCTGCAGCTATGGCTATTGATTGCAGCCGTTTGCCAACTCTCCGCTTGCAGCTACTGCAGCCGCGGAAATCTATACTTTTTGAGATTTATCGGACGTAAAGGCAAACAGTTTTTCGGTTATTACCCTCGCAGTTACGTTCAGACAAATCAGTTTGTTGTTTTACGGAAATTTCCAGTTCTGGTTGGAGCGCGGTTTCATATTTTCACGAATCCTCGTTATTTGAATTCGATCATACCTAATCATCCATATATTTCAAAACAAGTATACCGACATAAATTAAATGTAAATAACGTCAAATTTTGACTCAATTTTCGTGATACTGTTGTGCGAGCACAACTCGTATTTCAGCTACATTGTAAACATACAGATTCAGTGTATCAAATATTTTATTAATACAATATAACTGTGGCAGAAGAATTAGATTATTCCAAAATAATATATTCTGTGTTTTTATTATTCTACTACCGCTCTTTGCTGTTCATGCGAGTCTGTTACATTTAATCTGACAAGCAATAATATCTAGAGAATACATACTATAAAAATACTAAACATATTCAGCAATACTACTACAAGACTTTTTATATAACGGAATACAAAGAGATTTGTTACTTTTCCAATACTAGGAAAAGTAAAGTAAGCAAAACGAACAGGTTCGGCGACTCTTTTAATCGCTAATTACTGCATAAACCCCCACCTGCAATGACGATTAACAAATGCCAGTTACGCAATACCTGGATATGGCTCTCGCAACTTTTCATTGCGATACCTTTGCTATCGTGTCACCGGTTAACAGTGCCGCATCGTTTATTGAGTGTCTGGTTACAAATCGCCAAACTACACTATCTACAGAACTTGGATTCTCTTCGTGCCACTTTCTGGTTGCTATGTCATCGCTTTTTTTCGCTTTTGATTTCCCAATGAAGCGTAGGAATTTGATGTTAATAAGAATATATTACGAAACCTGTTGTGCCACGCGTTCGCTTATGCCCGCGCAACCAAACCGCTTCACATCGAAAGCGCGAGGAAGCTTTCCTCTTCAGCTCGCAGGACAGAGCGCATCTCCACAGAAAACCAAATTAGCTGGGCACAATGTAAGCACTTATTGTCGAAGGCGAAGTGCTGGGCTGGACAAACAAAACCCTCTCAACGTAGGTACACATTATTCAGAATAACTTGCACAAAGCAGAGACGCCTGCAATGAGTTAGACAGATTAAATGTGAAATTAATCCACATGTTGAAATTACAGACTGGTTTAAATATTCAAGAAGTTGCTAGTTTGGGAATAGCACTACAAATCCCAGAAGTAATCAGGTTACAGATTCTTCCATAGTTTGCATTTCGATTCAGAAGGTTGTAACGACGCCCATTCTGAAGTACAATTTAGTGTTAATTTACTCCATTTTGGTAAAATGGTCCATACTATAGAACAGGTCCTGTAAAGCATATCAACATATTGCTACCACTAGTGTCCAACAGGGATCTGTTAAGGTACCTGTCATATTTTAACTACAATAAGTAGATGAGGCTTAGTCGATAAGGCATTACTATTATTGATATTTACTTTTCATTCAAAGCATATGCCTGGCTTTTCTTTTTTTTTGCTAACGTGCTGTACAGTTTACTTTATGCGAATGTTATTTAACAACCCCAGCAAAAATCGTGCAATAATATCGCATCACAGAAGCCGACGAACACAAATGTGTCGTGTGGAAATAACCGCCGGCTTTGGAGGAAGATCAACATTCCCACGCATCAATTTAATCCCGGCGAAATAAACCCGGGCAGAAGTGCATGTGCCTTTTTTGAAATTCTTTTTATGTCGTCCACTTTATTCGCTCTCTGCAAAACAGAGAACCAATTATAACAGTCATCCATAACGTAGCCAATAAAACTGTTCGCGCGAAAGATACAGCTGGAAATATTACATTTGCACTTACAGCGGCCGTATATCTCTGCTACATGTGTTAGTACGTAATTTCGCGCCCAGCTGCACAAATAACTAACAGCAGAACCAATTATATCCCGATTCTTGAAGTAGCGTAAAAATCAGGCTACATTCATGTGCTCGCAGGTTTTGCGCTCGACGAATCGAGTTACCTCGGCATAATGGGAGCGCACGCACCCGCAAGCTTTCAGTCTCTAACGTGAATAAGAAAGCCGAAAGACGGTAGCGTACACAGGAATTTTCCAGTAAACTAACTGAGGGTCTGTAACACCAACATCTAGTTTATCTACGGCTATTGCCTGCGGAAATGGATTGATTTGGAGGTCGTAAATTCGCAAATAGATCTTGTATAAAACATCGATAGGTTTTTATGCTGTTTAGAAAGCTACCGTGGATTTTATTGTATAAACTTCGAATAGACCTACTAAATATTCCAAATTAAACGCTGCTCATGATGCACATATCAGAGCAGTTGCCGTATCAATATTAATTTACATGGGGTCGTAGCAGTGCTCACCACATACTCGCAAAACCCAAACACAATTATTACCATGCCGTCTGCAATAATGCATTGATATTGTAATGATAGGCCTCTTTAATTAGTAATAGTAAGTTTGTAATAACAAATAAATACATGTGGGATTATCACAACAAATACCAGTTTTAATAAGAATTATTCTACTGTCAATCTCAGGGCTAATTAAAATTATGCTTGTTTCTATTAATTGCAATAAATAATTGATATTTTGCTTTTTTATATCTTACTCATTGACAACTAATTTAAAATTTATGCACCGGCTATTATTAGAGAGCTCGGATATCTCAGGGTTAGGTTGTAACACACAGTATGAATTTTAATCCTCGAGTATAACTTTTACTATTGTATAGCAAATGCACATTTTTAAAACGAGTGGCAAATAACCTATAGAATTGGATGCAACAATTAACAAATCCACCTCTGGTAATAAATAGCAATGTAATTTGAATCAAGTATTATGGTTAACCTGTTTTGTTTCCTTTGCTGACGTCGCAGAAGACACTGTCGCAGGTAACTAAAACAATAAAATACTGTGCGGGCATGTGGTTTAACAGCCGCTAAATACGTATTTCGACAGCTAAGTTGCCATCGTTAGTAGCCTTGAAGAGAAACTAACACGGCAAAGTTGGCCGAAGATATGCACGTCACCAAAGTACCAGTGAAAGTCTTTCAAACTAAAACAATATTAAGGTGAATTTGTCTGAGACAGTGGCAGTGTCGCTGCTCAATTGAAAGATACAGAAGCTCTCATGGCTAAATAAGTGAACATATTATTGTTGATAAATTGATTAATTCTTCAGTGGTCACGAACTGTTATGTAGATCTCGCTTAAAGCTTCTGGGATTTTTCACTGTTCACATAGTTTTTGTGAATTTGACTGCGTGAATTTCCAATAAATCTACTGAATATTTCAAAAGAATCCTTACTTGCCATATGTATTGCTATGAACACATATTAATCCTCTATGATTATAATAGCAATTAAGAACTTTTCAAGCATATCAAATAATATTCTATAAAATATTCCAGAAAAGTGCTAGATTAATTTTAGTAAATAGTATAAAATAGCATTGGTCATAATAATTTGTAAATCGGTATTAAAAATAGTGTTAGTCTTGATTTGAACAAAATTTAATCAGAGTAGACTTGGAAACAATGTAAGATCGAAGAAACAATTTCGGAAAGGAAGCCAAGCTGAAAGGTGTTAATTTGGCTTCCCCAATAAATAATTGTTAAATTGTGAACCTTTTCCCATTTCAGTGAGTTTTAAAATTGATTGTATATCCTGTGGATATGCTGTAGTGGAGAGCATTGATTCATAGCACCTGCAGAAGTTTGAAAAAGTGTTTGATCTGTGCATCGAGTGTTAGCTAGTACTTCGGTGGCTATTTTGCACATCATAGCAGATTAATTGTAACTCCTGGAAGCTGGAGGTAAGCAGTGACCTTCATATAAAGCAGTGGAGCCATAGTTGTAGGCAACGGCGTGAGCTGGAAGCAGTTGTTTGGTGTCGCAGTGGTCGAGCTACAGGAGCCGTTCTGTGGCGGCGTTCAGGGGCTTGAAGCGACAGGCCAACGGAGAAAGACGGGACCATGCATCGTCGAACTTGCTAGGAACTCGAGCTATGCCCTAATTTCGATTCGAAAAGCAACAGAAAGATCAGGAAACCTCACCCTAAGTGATAGAATTTAGTGAATTTCTTGGTGGCTTCGGTTTTATGAGCACTTCCGGTACAAGCGTCCTTTATTTACTTACGGCGATTATTATCACCTAATCAACGATTTAATTACGTAATCATAGAAAATTGTGTTTAATAGCGGACTTGTCTTGCGATTTGTGAGGTGGGATCGCCATATTTGAATTAATTTTCGCTTTAGTTAAATAATATCCTGTTTGGTAGCTTTCGCATTAGTTAAATCACTATTACACAAAATGTTTACTTTGAAATTACTGAAAATCATAGCACGATAATTGATTTTATGGCAAATATATTTCTTGTAATTAATACAAATCAAAATAATACTTGCTAGGATGTAGAGACCCGATCCATATGAGATAAGAGCCCACATCAGATTATTGAAGTCCTTTATTTAAATAATAATACATAGTACAGGTAACTAAATCAACATCAAGGTTAATTTGTTTGTGATTGTGGCAGTGCCGCTACACAATCGTAAGTCCAGACACACTTCTTTTGTTTTGTTTTTGACGATGCAGTGATTTGTAGATAAAACTTGTAAATGAGTTTTTATGCTGTTGAGAATCTAGGAGAATTTCTTAAATAAACTTTAAATGCAGCTACTGATAATTTCAAATTTTCTGCGCTTCCATATCTATTTCACGTAATTTTCCGATGATTCTCCAATTACGAGTGCAGGTAATTCTCTTCTCTATAATGATATCAGTGGCGTAATCATTGCTGGCGACAGCTCCTTTGTGGAATTCTTAGTAAAGAAATTATTTTCAATTCTCTTATTTGTGCGTATTTGTTAATTAAAGTGGTCAGTAAATTACTGTATTTGTGATTGTATACCACATTTACATTACCAAACGAATTAGAAATGCTATATTCGAATATTAAAATATCAGAACGTTGCATACAATATCGAGTTACGATTTCGCTTCGAAGAAAGTTTGACTGTCAAGTATTTCAGAATTTTACCATAAAGCCTAATGAATCAGCAATGCGAACAATAAAGTTAAAAACTACTTCGGAAAACTTTATTTTTATTAAGTTAGAATAACTCATCTTTTGCAGACATCAAAGGCGGTTTAATTAAAAGGGAAACTACCGCTACAACAGCAAAAAACTGCAGGGAATATACATTTCACAAAGTCTGCTCGGCAGGCCATGGCTTTAAGAAAGACTTTCCCAACAAACCAGTCTTCGTCATGCCTTATATCTACAACAGTTTTTATTTTAACTTTGCAATTAAAGTTATAAGTAGACGATATTCCCCAACGATATTGTAATGAAAGCTCGGCCGAAATGAAAGTGTAAGTAATTTGTAACCTACATTTTAAAGTTCTTCAATTATCTTATTTTGGTAACGCTGAAACATACACAAAACTTTTTATTTTTGCGCTCCCCTATACTTAATGGTACAATTGTTCTGGCTTAATGGCTTTTTAATGCACAAACTTAGTTTCTTTGTAAAATAAATTGCCGATGATTATTAACACAGAACTGTCAAAGTAATTTAAGTATTATATTTCCAAGGAGAGTCCTAATTATTGTATGTATCTAATGCAACTTCCATTAATAATTTGTTATGTTTAAAAATGCCCTAGATGGTACTTTGGGTGACTTTCTTTCGTAGAAGGGAGAATTTTCAATGTTATTAATCATATCAGAACGGCTTCTAGATCTGTGGGAAAGTCCTAACAACGTCTTGCCCCCCCCCCCCTTCCTCTTATTTTAAATTACAGATTTTTATATAATTTTTGTTTACATTCCTATACCGAAAACGTGATTTAACAAACATTTAAAAGTTTCGATTAAAGAAATCCCCAAAATCTACTTTTCGCCCAAACAAAATTTAGCCGACTTCTGTGAACTAGGAAAGTCAGTTCATCTCTTTCTGAGGTTTCCAGAGCGACGTTTGCGAGAGCAACCCTAAAAGGTGGATTTGATGTATTAGTGACGTTTACTAATTTGGCTTGCAGCTCTCTCTTAATTGCTGTTTTGCTTAAGCTTTTCAAATAAAGAAAGTGTCAAGGCTTATTGGCAGTAATGAGAAAACGTCGTCGCGAAGCGTTTTCAATATTTACCACAACATCGACATTTCCGGAACGTTGCCATGCTATCAAAACGCTGTCGTATGCCAGCAACCCTCGTTTTACATTTAATGGATATAAACTTGTTTTCATTTTAAACCAAGAGGTTTTTCCGTGGGCTGGAGAGGATTATACAAAGACAGTTCTCATAATAGTCTATTTTAGTCCATTTTTACACTACATCTTTTAATATAAAAAATGGAGCAATCGGTTCTATTTATGCAGATTTTACTTATAATCTTAGAGAATTACTTATTTTATCATAATAAACAACCCTTATAGTTACTAAAAATTCCCATAGCTTATTCTAATTGTGCAAATCTGTTGAACATGGAATATAGTTGAATAGTAGCGTATATGGTTAATAATGAAACACTTCCCTTATCTTTACTGTTTCTATATGCAGAAACACAAAGCAGGTTGATAATAGCATATATAGGGTGATTTATAATTAGGATAAAAAAATATGCGGGTCAATCATTGAGTCGAAGTACGAAGATTAAGCCAAACATACCTTACTTAGTACGAAGTTGTAGAGACTATTTGTGGGAAGAGTTTAACTGTCGATTGAATTGTACCATTGACTATTACATGGTAAACATCACTATTTAAACCCCCTTTCAGATAATTGGCACCGGAAACTCTTCCCATGCAGTCGTCCACTATAACATTTACTTGCTACTTAAACTCCTGACATATATCGTCAATGATGCATTTCTGCTGTTACCCAAACTATTATTCTACCCAAATTTTAATATGTAGTTGTCAATGATACAATTCCTTTGTTATTTAAGCATTTTCCATGTAACAATCAAGGACACGATTTAGTTGCTACCTAAACGCTTCCTACAAATAGTCAATGACGCTCTACTGCTGTTAAAGCTTTTTTCATGCAGTCGTCAATTATAGCATTTAGTTGGCACTTAAACTCCTGACATACATCGCCATAGATGCATTTATGCTGTTACCCAAATTATTAGCATATAGTTGTTAATGAAACCATTTCGTAGTTATTTAAACCATTTACATCTAATAGTCAATGATATAATTCAGCTGCCAATGATGCATCTTTACTATGACGGCAACGCTTGCCATGCAACTGCCAATGATATCATTTAAATCTTCCTCTACATAGTCAAAGATTAATTCTACTGTTATTGAAACTTTCCCTATGTAAGAGACAATGATATAATTTAATTGCTAGCTAAACCCTTTTCTCAAATAGTCAATGACGCATCTGTATTACTGAATTTTTCTCTATACAGCCATGAATGATAATACTTAGTTGTGTTTCAAGTTATCACATACATAATAATGATGCATTTCTGCTGTTACCCAGACTATTAACATAAAGTTGTTAATGATACTATTTAGTAGCTATTTAAACTCTTCCCATGTAATGGTCAATGGTACAATTTAGTGGCCACTTAAACCTGCCCACAAATAGTTAGTGATACCTCTCTAGCTATATACCATTATTCAACACAGCTGTCAATATTGTAATTTAGTTGTTATTTAAATTATTTGAGATGCAAGAAGTATAATTAGAGGGATAATGGCAAGCATAAGAAAAGCAGATTTCAGAGGGATTGAATTTGAAGTTTGAGTAAAAGAAAGATTTAAGATGGCTAATATAATATAAGTAATATGATAGGTTTGGGCATATCTGAAGCCGGACCAAATGAAAGTGAATAATACAAAAGGTTGGTTATGTGCATAATGAAAATGAGCGTAGAGTTAGTAATAAACGTACAGGCCAGTGAAAAGCAAGCAAGCTGAAAGGTAGATGGAAATCAAAGCAATATAAGATAGAATTTGCAAAAAGCAATACAAAACTAGGGCAACTGAAATGAAGAATAATCAGTGACGTGTTTAAAATTGAACTCAAGTGCCAGTGAATTTTAAAACTAAGTGTTCATAGCAGAGCAGTGATAAATAACGTTTTATGTGACGAGAAAAAACAATTTTTATGCATAAGAAATAAAGACAATTTCTTGTTTTAAGCAACAAACATGTTAATCAAATTTTATTCCTTTATGTGAAATTGTAACTAATACTTGTTTCCTTTAAACAATATGAGATGGCGGTTACTAGGTAACGCGATGCTCTTTTGTTAAATAATAAGAAATTGATTCCTGTAAATGTCAAGTTGTGGGCAAATGATGCTCCAGATTTTTCCTGTTTTTTTATAATACAAATTAATTGCCAAGTATGAAAAGTATACCAAATTATTCTACCAGTTACCGGGCATATGTGGAAGCGTTAGCAAAAGTTTCTCCAATAAAAAATTATAAATTTGTGCAAACCAACTGCGGCTTTGGATCGGCATCGAGCACCTGGATATTTCGAGCTGCGACACCGGACCATTTGAACTTCAGAAGCCAGGGATCGCAAGTACTACAGGCCAGGAAGAGGTGTAAGAGCATCCCAGAACAAGATTTGGGGCCAAGGAAGCGACTTCCAGCGAATAAAGACATCGACGTCACCTGAACCAGCTCAGAAGGCGAGATCGGCGAGATTTAAAAGGTATGATTTGGCATGTCTTTATGGGGTTGGAGTCCGAAAAGCTAGTGGACTTTGAGAATACATTTTGCTGAAGAGATTCATCGTGTTTTCAACACCCAGATCCGTCCCAGTTCAAGTAAATTGCGTGGCGTCACCAGAAAATGCGATTTTGGTCAGGATTTGGAGCTATCACAAGAAGTAGAACAAAATATAGCTAGCGTCGTTTTACGTCACAATCTAAGAAAATCAAGTTAGTTGTTGCTAGGGGGAGATTTGCTTCAGTTTACCTGTGGTTTCTTGCGAATTTCGTTTCGTTCAACGTTTGCCATGTAGTTGAAAATAATATTTAATCTCTTTCCATGTAATAGTTAATCGCACAATTTAGTCTTTCTATAAATAGCTAGTGATACATCTCTAGTGTTGTCTAAATTCATTTCATACAGTTGTAAAAGGTATAAATTTGTTACTATTTAAAGTTTTAACAAAAATAGTCAGGGACACAGTTCTAATGCTAAGTAAATTCTTCCCATGCAATTGTTGTTAGTGATAAAATTGCTTTGTTATTAATTTAAGCTCTTCCCATAAATAATCAATAAGAAAATGCTGATACACTTAATAGTTATTTACTATACAAAAGCAGTGTTATATGAATATTACCCACTAGAGAAAAAGTTTGTCCATTTAACATTAAACATTACTATGTAGCCTAAACCAAACCCACTAGTTGATGGCGTAGTTCAGTTATCATTGAATCTATTTCTATGCAATAGCCAGTGAACTAATTAGTATTTATCATTTAAACTCTTTTCCTATATTTAAGCCAATTACATGTGATTTGTTTCTTTTGAAAATGGAGATAGTTAATGGAGGTGTTGGCTTGGTGGCGAAGGTTTCCTTCTGATTTTTTCAAATCCTGTTTGTACAAGCTCTATAAATGGCATTTAAAGATTGAACGTTTCGTCTGCCGATCTGTTTGCGAGCGGCGTTTAAGCGCAGCAGCATTAAAAACCAACACAGCGTTTCCACACTTAGGAATTTATAGGGCCCATTCATTCGGTCTGGTAAATCATGTGATATCATTTGACACCGAGCGCAACAGCTGCCCTCGTATTTTTGCGTAATTTATAAAACGTCATCAAGGACTAACTCTAATTATTTGGGCCATTAATTATTTCACTTATTAATTAGAGAGGGCGCTAGTAACGCGCGCTTTAATTAAACTTTCAGCGAAACTTCACATAAAAAGCCGGCACACGACTCACACCTTTTTGCCGCAAGGATGCACGGCCAGATTTTTACGTTTCATAAATTTATATCGGTTCTATATCTGCCAGTGAGCCTTTATCCGAAAGTTGATCCCTGGCATTGCGGGACGTAAACTCGGATGATGAACAACATAATTGCTCAATAATTCGGCAGTGAGAGCACGTATCTGGAACACTTTGATTTTATTGATGCACCAAATATAAATAACTTATGTTGGGGTTCTGCCGTGCTTGTTAATGGCGCTTTCGCGAGGAAGTGCGCTTACACGTGTTACCTTTATTTACAGCAGATCCGTAAGCACAACTTTTATAGGTCGTGGCACGGCTAAAATTAACATAACAAACTATTTTGTGTCATCTGGGTTTTAGTCACATTCCAGTAGATGTTAGATTTCAGCAGAAATAATCGACTAGAGAATAACTCTGTATTAAAAAGCACATTATTTTCCTCATTACTTAATATGGGATACCAAAGTTCTAAATCGTAAGTAAATATCTAACCAAAAACAGTCATGGTAGAATTAAAACAAAATGAAAATGTGAATATAACACTTAACAATTCGTATAATCGTCAATGCCAATGTGGTGTTTTTAGATTCACATGTTCACATTTATCTTTGTTTCAGAATTCTTCTTACTTTTAATTAATATTTGGCTTACCTCTCAGCTAGCTCAGGGTTGTGCCACCTGTATATCAATCAAATAGTCTGCAGTTGCTCTCTAGATGCAATTCTATGCAATTTTGTGTTATTTCTGGTAATCTCCTCGTTGAATCTTTAACAGCGTCTGGTAACATCAAAACGGCACGGCGATATGCAAAAACTTAATTAGCCATGTGGTGTTATCCAATTTGTATGTGCACATTTAGTTGTGTCTCCCAATTTTAGCTACTTGAATACTTGACTTACCTTTAAGTTAGATCGGGGTTGTGCCACCTCTTTGTCAATCGCGTAGGCTATAACTACCCTCTAGATGCAATCACGATCAGGTTCATGTGCACATTTGGTTTCGTCTCCCTATTTTAGTTACTTAAAAACTTGGCTTACCTTCAAGTTAGCTCAGGATTGTGCCACCTCTTTGTCAATCGAGCAATCTGCAACGACCCTCTAGACGCAATCGTGATCAGGTTTACATGTGCACATTTATATTTGTCTACCAATTCTTACTTCAATACTTAGCGTATCTCTAAGTTAGCTCAGGGTTATACCACTTGTTTGTCAATCAGGTAGTCTATAATGACCATCTAGATGAAATCATAATCATGTTTCCATACGCATATTTTGTTCTGTCCTTGGATACTAGGCTTACATGTAATTTTACCACTGTTGTGCTACCTCTTTGTCAATGAAGTCGTCTGTCGATGCAATCTTGATCAGGTGTACATGTGCCATGTAGTTGTCTCCCACTTTCAGTTACTTGAATACTTGGCGTACGTCTAAGTTAGATCGGGGTTGTGCCACCACTTTGTCGATCGAGTAGCCTGTAAAATCTATAACAACTGTCTACATGCAATCACGATCAGGTTTATGTGCACATTTGGTTTTGTCTCTCAATTTTAGTTACGTAAATACTTTTCTTACTTTCAAACTAGATCAGGCTTGTGTCACCTCTTTTTCAATCGAGCAGTCTGTAGCGACCCTCTAGACGCAATGGTGATCAGGTTTACATGTGCACATTTATTTTTGTCTCCCAATTCTTGTTACTCAAATACTTGGCTTATCTCTAAGTTAGCCCAGGGTTGTACCATCTGTTTGTTAATCAAGTAGCCTACAATCATCCTCTAGATACAATCATGATCAGGTTTCCATACTAGACCTACATATAATTTTAGCACTGCTGTGCCACCTCTTTGTCAATCGAGTAGTATGTAGATGCAATCTTGATCAGGTGATAACATGTAGTGCCCATTTAGTTGTGTCTTCCAATTTTAGTTACTTGAATACTTGGCTTAACTCTAAGTTAGCTCAGGGTTTTGCCACCATTTTGTCGATCGAGTAGCCTGTAAAAACTGTCTACATGCAATCAAAATCAGGTTTATGGGAACATTTGGTTTTTTCTCTCAATTTTAGTTACTTGAATACTTTGCTAACCTTCAAACTAGCTCAGGATTGTGGCACCTATTTGTCAATCGAGGAGTCTGTACCGACCCTCTAGACGCAATCGTGATCAGGTGTGTGCACATTTATTTTTGTCTCCCTATTGTTGTTACTTAAATACTTGGCTTATCTCTAAGTTAGCCCAGTGTTATACCACTTTTTTTTCAATCAAGTAGTCTATAATGGCCCACTAGATGCAATCATGATCAGGTTTTCATGCTCATATTTAGCTGTGTCCCTCAGTTTTCGGAAACTAGGCTTACATGTAATTTTAGCACTGTTGTGCCACCTCTTTGTCAATGAAGTAGTCTGTAGATGCAATCTTGATCAGGTTTACATATGCACGTTTAGTTTCATCTCCCAATTTTAGTTATTTGAAAACTTGACTTACCTCTAAGTTAACTTAGGGTTGTGCCACTTCTATGTCAGTAGAGTAATTAGTAAATACGCTCTCGACGCAATCACCAACAGGTTTACATACGCACATTTGCTTTTATCTCCAAACATAAGTTACTTTACTTGGTTTACCTCTAACTTAGCTCAGGGTTATGCTACGTCTTTATCAATCATGATCAGGTGTACATGTGCACGTTTGGTTTTGTCTTCCAATTTTAATTAGTTGAATTCTTGGCGTACCTCTAAGTTAACTTAGGGTTGTGCCACTTCTATGTCAGTTGAGCAATCCGTAATGAATTGCTCGACGCAATCATGACCAGGTTTACATGTGAAAATTGAGTTTCGTCTTCCAATTTTAGTTACTTGAATATTTGGCTTACCTCTTAGTTATCTCAGAGTTGTGCCACCTCTATATCAATGAAGCAGTTTGCTATATCACTCTAGATATAATTATAGGCAATTCTGAGTCATTTACGAAAATTATTTCATTGAATCGTTAACAGCGTCTGGAAACTTCTAGAAAAGCACGTTAATATGCACAAACTTACTTAACCATATAGTGCCACCAAGTTTTCATGTGCATATTTCTTATAGTCTCCGAGTTTAGATTACTCGAACTTAGGAATGTTCCACCAATATGTCAATCAGCTAATCTATAACAACTGTCTAGATGCAATCACGATCAAAGTTTACATGTACACATTTGTGTCTCAACTTTAGTTAGTTGAATACTTGGTTAATCTCTAAGTCAGCTCAGTGTTGTACCACCTCTTTGTCAATCGAATAGTGTATAGCTGCAATCATGATCAGGATTACATGTGCACATTTAGTTTTTTGTCTCAATTTTAGTTACTTGAATACTTGGCTTACCGCTAAATTAACCTCTGTGTCAGTCGCGGAATCTGTAATTACACTCTCGACGCAATCATGAGCAGGTTTACATCTTCTAGCTTTAGTTAGTTGAATACTTAGTTATAAGTTAGCTTAGGATTGTGCCAGCTCTATGTCGGTCGAGTAATCTGTAATGACTCTTACAACGCAATCATAATCAGGTTTTCAGGTGTACATTAAGTTGTCTCTCCCAATTTTACTTCAAATTTGGTTTACCTCTGAGTTAGCTCGCAGTTATGGCATTTTTTTTGTCAATCGAGTATTCTGTAACGAATCTCTAGATGTAATCGTGATCAGTTTTACGTGTTGTTAGGCCTTTTTAAATTAGATTCTGGACGATCTTTCAAGGCAACATAAAATTAGGTACATGTAGGTGCAAATGCTGGTCGCCAGCTCAGCATTATCGGAGGCGTGTGGTTCTTAAGAACGAAAATGAAACGGTAGAACAACAATTACTGAATGCCCAGAGCGCCAACAATTTTTGAAAATAACGGCGAATGCACTCCGGTGATCTAACGAGAAATTGTAAACTCTATACCCAGCAATAATACACTTCCTAAAAGATAGCTCCAAATAAATGCCATTAACCGTAGTTAACTCACCCTGTATACTGGCAATTCAAGATCATTTAATTGCATGCAAATATCACAATACAAGTTTACAATTATTAACACACAAATAGCATACATTGATAATGCCGAAACGCTCTAGACTAATTAATACATGCGCTAACTATACTCAGTTTCTGACACAAACAGCAATTTATAACATGTTAAAATCGATCAGCTTTGCAAGCTACTTAGCCGCAAAAAGTCCTGTAGGCCTAGTTATGGAGGAAATTGAAAGCGATTCTCCAACTCTCGGCCGAGGAGTTCCTGCAGCCGCAGGTGGTGTTTTCTCAGCGCGAAACGGCGCTGCTACAACGGGATTGAGGTACCAAAACTCGGAGGCCAAATAAACCCCACAATACGGATCCTTCTGGTGCCCTAATTGAGCACTGGCGACAAGGAAAAACGGTTCCGTGAAGGATCAACACCATTCACTCGCGGGCCTGCAGCACGTCGCCGTAGACACGGGACAAAAGAGCGGCGCTCCCAAATTCAGTGTGGCTGCCGGGCCGGCGATTTCGCTGTCGCGGCTGATTAAAAAAACGCATTAATTTTGCCTGGTACTGCTTGCTCTAAAAGTGAAAGAGGTCGTGGATGCAATCTCTAACAAATCCGCCGAAACGAAGGAAACATCGTCCTTTGATGAGCTCGGGATCTCAAAGCCACGAAAACGTGAGAGTGTGGGTATCACCACCACATAAAGCCAACCAACAACGCTTTGAAAACATCCCCGAAACTCGTGAATTGCAACGTCACTGAACTGCTCGCTTCAAGTTGCCAGCAAAGAAGAACGCGTTGCAGCCTGCAATTGGTTTTTCCCAGATAAAAGCATATCGCGGTTGTCTCGGCCAAATGTCCCAACACGCGGTGCGCGGGAAAATAACATTCGAATTCGAAATTACGACAGGCGGCGTATTCTACACGTAACAGTGTGCACATTTGGTTTTGTCCTCCAACTTTAGTTATTTGTTCACCTTCATTTTGTCTGCCTATTTCAGTTAGTTGAATACTTGTCTTACCAGTACGTTAGCTGTACCACTTGTTTGTCAATCGAGTAGTCTGTAACGACTTTGAGTCATTTCCGGAAATCGCTCATAAAATTTTTATCAGTTTATGAAAGTTTCCAGAAGACGTTGATATATAGAGAATTATTTAATTATGTACTGCGATTACGTTTACATGTGCACAATTATCTTTGTCTCCAAATCCTGGTTATGTGGACACTTGGCTTACCTCTAACTTGACTCAGTTGTGCCACCTCTATGTTAGTTGAGTAGTCTGTAGTAACTCTCTAGATAAAATCATATGCAATTGTCAATCGAGTAGTCTGTAAACGCAATCATGATCAAGGTTACATGTACACATTTAGTTCTGTCTCCCAATTTTAGTTACTTGAATGATTGGCGTTCCTTCAAGTTAGCTCAGGGTTATTTCAATCGAGTAGTCTGTAATGACACTGTAGATGCAGTCATTGGCAATTTTAGGTTATTTCCCTAAACCACATCGTTGAATAGTTATAAGGGTCCGGAAACTTTCACAAACACCTTAAATTGTAGAAACTTAGTTAACCATGTATTTAAATCATGTAATGTTTAATATAAACATTTCCCTAGAGATCTGTATAGTGCCAATTTGATAGTATTCGTGCAATGAATTAATTTTATTGATATTTAAACACAAACATGCCCCTGTGATGAGCTAGAATTGCGTATAAAATAATTTAAATCCTGAATCAGTTATCCAATGAGTGGTTTGCAGTTGTATTAGTGTGAACACATCAATACGTAATTAATAACCTGCATCAGAGTCGTATTCCAACATTTGGCGGAGTCGCGGGATTTGAATTATTTTACATCCGTGCAGGGCTTTTTAAAATGCGAAATAAATTTGAAAATTGATCCAAAACCACCTAATTAAGCCAGTATTTGCGTATCATTTTAGGTTGTTCTCTTGATTAGATAATTTATTATGATCGCGTGGTTCCTCCGTTTTTAAACATTTTCAAGTTCTAGGAAAACAGCAACCACTAATTTGCAGAAAAATCAGCTTGGGACCCCAATTATATATTTGTGTCAATTTCCTCCGGGCAAAAAAGTAAGTGCTGGAGGGCACGCGGAGGCTGGTGAAAATTCAATAACATTTTTCACTGTTGCAAAATTTTAATTGGGTTTACTTGAAATTTTAACCGAATTAGCGTCAGCTACTAAATTAATAAAATATCAGATAAAGGTCGACGTTAAATTAACAAAAAGCTTCAAAAGTCGGCGTTATCAGATACAGCGCACGTAACCCCAATTAAAACTCCGAAACGCCAATCAAGTTTATTTATTTACTTTTCGGGCCAAACGCACTTAAATGACACGCCGTTTATTCGAATCGGTTCAATTTTTGATTTCCTGCCCCAACTGTAAACCTCGCAACAAATTGCAGTAGCAAATCGGGGCGGCTGCTTTGCATACGTTCTCTCCTTGCGTAAGGGAAATTTATTGAGGCGTTGGAACGCCTAACACGCTGTAAAACGTTTATTATAAATGTAATAGCTGACATAGTTGGAGCAGACGCGTATTTTTATTTCGTTTGTTATAAACAGGTTGTCTCATAACCGCGAGTATTAATAGTAGCAAAACTAATGAATGAAATATGCGTGGAAGTATTTTCTAATGTAGGTCAGGCACAAATAGGAAAAAACCTGTGCCAAAGTGTAATTTTTTACAGGATATTTGGCTAGCGCTATGAAATATAATACATGGCGTAATAACGCCCCAGTCACCGATTTTAATTAAAAAAAATTGGCGTAATCTAATAATTAAAATGTTGCCCCTCGACGTCAACATTCTGGCCTAATTAGGGCAGCGTCCATTCGAGGTATTTATGTCAGCTTTCTGGCTTTTGCTAAAAATAGCCCAAATGGCAGTAACAAATATTACAGATATCCACCTGAAATTCCTCCGACTGACCTCTTTATTATGTAAACACATCAAAGTGGCGCTAGTTCTGGCCACGTGAATTTTCCGCCACGTCGGCGTCGTCTCGTGGGTTCGCGCTCATGGAGTGTAAAAACTGCAAAATTCTAGGGTTTATCGTATTAAATGTTATTTGAATTTTTGAAAATCCCTGGTCAATTACATATCTAATGTAATTTTCATTTTGCTTGAAACTCTATTGGAATGGGCTTGAGCGGTTGTGTGAATGTCAAAATTAAAAAAAAATGAGAGTAAAACAGTATTTTTAGTATTAATGCAAAAAAAATGTAAAGCGATTTTAATAAACTGAGAAATAATCAAAGCTTCAAAGTTTCTACATATGTATATTTGAAGAAGCCAAACTATAAGTTTTGTTTAGGAAACAATTTTAAACATGATCAGCTTTTAATAATCTACTATACTAATGGGCTTAGCACAAGATCTCGATTCTATAGTTTTATTAAATTTAAGTTAGTTCCTGTTCAATCTGCCAAATGTTTATTTTATTATCAAAAACAACGTGAATGAAACAATTCTAGTTGTGCACATTAGATATTGAAATAGTATTTTATTATAAACACTGATTTATTGCATCTATAGAAATAGAAAAACTTTCAAATCTCAACCACGGAAAATGCTTTTGCATTTAGTAAAATGTTTCCTTCTCCCTTCCATGCTATAAAGCATTATAATCTCAGTTCTTCAGCCGGTTACCCACCACCGATTTCAAGTGTACGCCCACCTTTAGCTCTTACACCACTCTAACGATGCCAAGTGCTAACTTGTAGAGGTTCAAAATAGTAAAACAAGCAAATTTGCATAAATAACCTTGTAAACTTTTATAACTCGCATAATACAAACATAAGTTTTTAGAGTAAGTAGTGGCAGCACTCTGTATGCGAGAAACGAACGGTTTCAACAAATCACCGTGCTTAATTTCTCTATCGAAGCTGGATCAAGTGGCCGTTCATCAAAAATATACAAAGCAACCGGTATAAATAAAGTCGCCGGCAAAGTCTGCGCGATATTGCAGATATTCCCCCGATAAATCAGGGCCATTGCCAGAAGTATAAACTACAGACATAATACACGAATGCAGAAAGATACTTAGCTGTCAAAACCGTGCCAGGATTTTACTCGACAAAAGCATTAAACGAAAAAGTGCAAGAAAGTTCTGTTGTCGCCGCGTGCATTCCAGTAAAAAGCGATTCTATGTTTGCAGCAGAGCAAAAACGATTGGATTAACTTCAGTGATCTCGAGATTTTTTGCCTCACGTGCCACCAGCATACAGATGTTAATCACTTTTGCGCGCTTTTTGCGCCTGAGAGTAAAAGTTGACAAATGAAATTAAATTGTAGCCTGCGGAACTAATTATTTTGAGCGGTTTCAAGGCGATAACGGTGCTATCTTACGTGCGAATCTATGAAAAGTGGTGTAATATTCAAATGGCTACCAGTTTTTTACATTCATACTCAAATTACATCCAGCCACATCCAGCTCTCATAGTAATGACTTGGAACATGTGTTCCTACTATTACAACGAATATTGCAAGGGTTCTGAATTAAAATTCAAAATAGTTAATTTCCAGTTCTAGCAATCAACAAACAATTTTCTACTTCTCGTCTATTTCTTAAGGCCCTTAAGTCTTATATTTAATATTTTCTAATTTCAAATTTCTATTAAATTTTGGAGAATTGGGTGCTATAACATTTACAAAATTCTACTTCTAGTTTAGGATGAATTTGGCTGAATATGTGTGATCTGTTTTAAAAAACTCTAAGGGCACCGTAAAGTTGTTAAGCATGCTGATTACTTTTTATACTTTGCATTTTTATAATGGGCATAATTCATTGTTAAAAACTACTAATACTACAAAACTCAATGCACTTGGTATAATGAAGAATTTAACAACATACGGTAGGAAAAGCTAAAATTATGAAGTAGTCTAAAAATAACAATAACAACAATAGCATAGGAATCGAAATTCTGCAAAGCTAATAACAGAAAGGTGAAAGCAATAAAACTAAAGTAGGTATTTATTGCCATATAATAAGAACATAATAGTATTGATAGTAATAACATTAATATGAGACCGACAAGGAAATCGAACTAAATAAAAGGAACCCAAAGTAATAAGATACAATGTGTAGTAAGTCCTTTAGGGTGTAATGAGTTTTAAGGAGCCCCAGGTTGTGGAATCAAATTGTATTGCGATGTATTGAACGCCGCAATTTTTATTAATTATTTCTGTCTTGTGTTATAGCCAGCTAGCTCAATTGCAAAGAGATCTCTTCTACCTTGTTCCCTCAGCCGTGGTTAAAGAAAGTGTCTGTAGAAAGTAACCAAATGTTGACCTAAACTTGTGCTAAGTTGTTAAAAACAAAGTTAAATAATGCGGCTGATATAAACTAAACCAGATCACCAAACAAATGGCGATTTCTACCCAGTATAGTATAAAAATATTACGCACTTACATTAGAAAAGAAAAATCTACGCGTAAAAGTCTGCTTCTACTAGACATTTATTAGAAATGGTAATTAAATCTTGCGTGCAAACGCTGTTTCTATTCTTTACTTGTTTTAACACTAACTAATTCATTCAACCGGCAGCTGGTGCATACGTGGTGCATACGTCATCACGATGACACACTAAATAATGATATTAAATTACTCTGACAGCTATTTTAACAGCGCTTTTGTGCTGCCAGCTCATTGCGCACCTACTCAAGCACAATGCGCACTGAACAATATAAGTTTTGTGCGTAAATAACCTAATTTGGTCCCATACCTGGAATGTCGATTCCCACAGCTCTACACGGCGATGCTTTCTCTATCACGTCACTCGACGATGGTGCCGCTTTTTTTGTTGACCTATTGGCTTTAGTACGCCAAGTTGTATTATCTGCAGACGCTGTTTCCATTCCTCACTTCTATTAACACTAACTAATTCATCCAACCGGCAGCTGGTGCATACGTTGTGCATACGTCATCGCGATGACACACTAAACAATAATATTAAATCACTCTCACAGCTATTTCCACAGCGCCTTTGTGCTGTCAGCTCATTGCGCACCTACTCAAGCACAATGCGCACTGGACAATAGAAGTCTTGTGCGTAAATAATCTAATTTGGTTCCATACCTGGAATGTGGATTCCCACAGTTCTACACGGCGATGCTTTCGTTATCACGTCACTCGACGATGGTGCCGCTTTTTATGTTAACTTATTGGCTTTAGTTCGCCAAATTGTATTATCTGCAAACGCTGTTTCTATTCCTCACTTGTATTAACACTAATTAATTCATCCAACCGGCAGCTGGTGCATACGTTGTGCATACGTCATCGCGATGACACACTAAACAATAATATTAAATCACTCTGACAGCTATTTCGGCAGCGCCATTGTGCTGCCAGCTGATTGCGCACCTACTCAAGCACAATGCGCACTGAACAATAGAGGTCTTGTGCGTAAATAACCTAACTTGGTCCCATACCTGGAATGTGGATTCCCGCAGCTCTACACGGCGATGCTTTCATTATCACGTCACTCGACGACGGTGCCGCTATATTTGTTGACTTATTGGCTCCGTAAAGTTGTACTCTCTGCAAAACTTCTCTTGCAGTTCCGCAAGAATCGTAGGAACTTCAATTATCTTATTGTACACGTAAGAGGATAGCGCTATTTATACAAAGGTAGTTAAAATATATGCAATTTAGAAATTTTTAATGGATACCTTTATGTTTGTAGATATATAATATTTAAAAAAGAAATGTATTTACACTTTTAAGTATATTATGCTTCTTGTTGCTTTACTAGAGTATCGACTAATTTTGTAGTTCTGTAGTTACTATTGGTAATTATCAACTATAAACTTTGTTTATCGGATTTTTTATTGTTGTTATAGAGTAGTAGAATATTGATACAATAACACTTGAGACAAATTTTTGGCCTGTTAATAATTAAAATAGGATCCTCTTAAGTTTGATTTTCAGTTTTATACGAATCGTAACAATTCGAAAAAATAAGCAAGTCATAGCATACGAGTATTTTTAAGCTATTTCTTTGCAGTATAATTATTTCTTTATATGAGATAACATACAGCAAACTACTGCATTTCTTTAATATTGTAACTGGAGATATTTTAATGTCAAGAGAATCGATTGCTTAGTATAATGCAACTTTTTGTCTTGTAATGGTAATAGTAATTTTTTAGAACATGTAATTGGATAAAGAAAAATCTCCTCATTTAGACAACTGTAAAAGAACATTTACATGATTTCTGTAACAGTAATTCATTAACAGGACTAGATTAGAGTTTCTAAAAGTCATTTAAATAAATATTAATTAGAATTGAAAAATATCTTTGCTGAAAAGCGCCTTGCATAAGAAACGTAAAAATTAATCAAACATACTACTTTTCGGTAAATAATAAAAACTCTAAAGAAGTAATTCACATTTTATATTATTTTCCCCAATTATAAACCTTTAAATTCTTCACATAAAAAATTTGAATGTTAATATTGAGTCTTGATATGTGAAATTTTGAAAAACATTTAACAAATTGAAAAATTAATTTTTAGCTAAATTTAAAAAATAAGGTGTCTTCTGGCCTGGACTTTGTTCAGTTACCTAAAAATAACACACTCTAAAAAAATTTAATTGAAATCTTACTTAATTTCCGAAAAATAGCACTTCAGATTTTGTTAATTTCGAAAAACTCCATTTTCTAAATAAGTAAAAATGACTCGGAATATATGATAGGGGGTAAATAGGTTTTTAGACAAGCACAAATTATTGACGTAAAAAGTTATTTGAAAAATCACAAATATTTTTTTCCCATATTGTGGCGACTTTTTGGCGGACACTGTATACATATGGGTATTATACTCCATTTCATCAGTACTGTATATCGCACAGAAATTGTAGTACGCGCTTTTCTATGCTTATTTGCCTATATGAATTAATAAAAAACATTTACTGAATTCTAAACTGGGTAAATAGATGTAAAAATAAACACTTTATAGTGCGGATTAAATCAGTTTCAAATTATAAAAACTAGCCGGTGATGGGATTCGAACTACAACGCCTGCGAACGCAAAATTTAAATTCGGGCGTCTGACCCACCTATCCCGACTTTGCGATGCGCTTCTGTATTTAACAGAATGGACTTGTTGTTAAAACTTTTTGACTCTTTTACGGAATTACCCTGTATCTGTTGGGTCCCATTTTCGTCAAGTGTAAAGCCTGACCTATGTGTAAATTGCTACTTTTATCTATTTCTCAATGAATGCAAAAAATAAACAATTTTTTTTGTGCTTATCCTGTATATGTTTGTCCAAAATTTTCTCGGTTTCATGACATATAATCTACATGCAAACTATCGTTTTCCTCCTCTGAAGAATTCTCGAAATTTTTCGTGATTACAATACTACCTTGGCCTTTTAGACGAAGGAAGTAAATATTGCTGTATGCACAAAAAGATAACCGTTGTGCAATTCAAGTAGCATTGTACTTTGTAACAATAACAAGATCCAGTCCAATAAACATAGAATATCTCGAAAACTATCAATAGCAATATTTTATAATATTGTAAACGGATGTGAATAGTTGCAAAATTGATAAAATGAACTTTAAACGTAAACTGCAGAGAGGTGTCAGCTACTGCTAATAAAATTTACTACAGGTTATCAGAATAGCAACTAATAAAATATAAAACTGTTAATGTGTTTATTCCTTTAAAAAAGTTTTAATACTTTAATACTTTACGTACCTTGACGTGGATAAATGGATTATTCTTGTAAATAATTAACGTTACTACAACAGATTACATAATTTTTATTTGTTATTTTAATCCTTATCATTTCTTTATTGCCTTTGCCTTGAATTTCCTTTCAAATATTTTTAATTTTCAGCTTTTATTTTCTGTTTTGAAAGTCTCATTTCCATTTAAGCCATTTAGTTCCACACTATCATGTATCTTCCAGCTTTTCTTTTTCGTTGGCTGTTTTTAAAGTTTTTCATTGGGTATATTTAAACCGCAATTTTGGCTACCTTTCCATTACATTTACTATTGTTGAATTTCATTTGATATTTTAGTGGTTGTAGTATTGTAGTTGCAAAAAAATCACCTCCCGAAATTTGTTTTTGGGTTCCTAGATGAGGAAAAACTAGTTTTCTCAATTCCATCTGTCTGTTTGTCTGTATGTTGCCGGTATAACTCAAAAACTATTTTTTGACAGACTGCGATATTTTTCATGCAGATTATATGTCTAACGCAATAAAAGGGCGCATTCGGAGGCACTGAATGTCGTGATCCACCGAGGGTAATGTCTTTTCTATTTGGAAATTGATGTGATTTGCATTTCCAAGTGTTTCCTTTTATTGTTTCAGTGTTATTAAGAACTTGAAGATATTTGTACCACTAGTTAGTTTCCTTTGATTTGTAAAATTATTTAGCATCACTTCGTCCACTTGCGAGGAAAATTCTGAATAAAGCCTATTGTAGATGTTTTTATTTCCTTCATTTAACAGTGCATTATAACATCCTTGTCCCAGGCGTTGTCTAAGTTGAAACGCATGCTGCACTTGGACATATTATTATTTCTGCTTAAATGTACGTTGTTATACTAAAGCTCCTCTACCAAAAAATGAATTTATAAATAGTAGCAGCATCCGATGAGCTTTTAGAAATACCCATTGTGAGATATCAAACCGACTCGACTGCACAACTGCAACAATCAATTCTCTTTGTTCAAATCGAACCGTTGGCGGGCTATTGACAATAAAATCGATAGGGACCGCATTTCGCAATAAATAAGTCCCAAAAGTGTTGTGTTGTCTTTCTCCGTGACAGTTAGAGTGATAAGGAATTTCTTACATGCGAATAAACACAACGTATTCGGATTTCCCCAACGGAAAGAGATGTAGGGGCGGATGAGGGATGTATAAAGAGGTTTTAGCGACGTGTGAAGTGTGGAAGACTCGTCCTGAGGACGGCCCAAAGGCGATTTTAACATCCCTACACGGGTACTGCATTAACGGAAGAAAGCCCATGAAGTGCCGGACTTCAACTCTTGAAACGTACTCGAAAACGTGTGTTACGACTTAAATCCAGTTATGGCCGCATTGTGCAATAAATAATACGGGAATTATTAGGGCCGGGTTAAAACTCCACAGGATATTGAACGCCTTCAGCCGGCGGGATTTATTCCGCCTTAATAGAAAACGCAAATATGCTGCGAGGAAATGTTAGATGTTTTTAACAGAACCGCGCGAGTCGTTAAAAAATAATTTTAGGAGCTCCGGCACTCGAGCCCCCGCAAATAAATCAAGTAAATACGGGGGATCGTCTTAGCAACATGCATATTGGGCACTACCCTTTAATGAGTATATCCTAATTTATAAATCCCTGCTGGCCACTCTCGTTGCGCAAGGGGTAGATCAGCACAATTTGAGTAATTTGAGTAGGTAATCACTATTATTGCGTAATTTGCAAGCAGGGTACGAACTCTTAACAGGCTGCACATGTACCTATCTTGTCAAATTTAATAATTTAATTAGTGTGTTTTCCGAAAAGGCATTCTGAATCTTAAATTGTATTCGAACTTAGAACAATATTCATTAGAACTATATTTTATGGTGATGTATGGTGGCTACATATCGGACACATTTAAAATAAGTTGGATGTTCCGCAATATCCAAATGTTGAACTTTATGCTGTTCCTAATTTGTATTAACAATTTTTCAATTGCTTATTGCATACCCCTTGGACAGTTGCATTTTCGAGGGAATGGCATAAGACTAACACAGAATCTGTATACAATTGAATTAAAAGATGCATTTAAACGAAACCAGGGCAGGGATGGTTTTATATAAATCCTAATAGACACAACAAAAACTTGTTGCCATGACAGTTAATAGCTACTTGAGTTATTCACTAATGACTGATAGCACCTTAAAAATGCAATTGGCAAACGAATTGAGTAGATATGTTACGCCGCCTCTGGCTCACTTCTGGTGGTTGTCAACTGTGCTATGTCAAATAAAATTGCTGTAGTGCAGATAGAATATCCTGTTTTACCGGCTGAAATTGTTTATCGCTAAGTGTCACTGATTACCTGCTAAAATCAGAGCCAATTTATATATAACATTGTGACATAAATATTGATACGTAACATATTTTATGCGTGTACTACGATTAGAACGCAATTGGAAAAGTAATTGGTAAGTTCTCCTGCAGTTTTACCAATTATTCTATGCAAACTATCAAAGTGACAGCATTATCAGCCTTTTCAGCGCCTTTGCAGAACTTTGATCGTTAGTGGTGCCTTTTGCTAAATGCCATAGCTCAAAACAAAGCTAGTATGTATAAAATACTGCCACGAATGGCGTTTATCAAAAGACTATTTTAGTGATTCGGCCGCTCAGCTGTTATTTTGGCGTAAATTTGGAAATATACATATTTGAGGAGAATAATGCGTCATGGTCGATTTTTACAGTATTACAAGTAATAATAATGGTGGTGGACACTTATTAGTGTCTTATTACACCTTGTAAAGTACTCCGTATGACAGTTTTAATATGCAGTGGAACAAAAAAGTTACAATCTATATAACGAGAAATAGTAGTTGTTACTCGCAGCTTTGTGTATAGGTTTTAGTTGCTGGTCTTTTATATATCAACTGGAAGGTAAGGATATGCTAAGGGTTTTTTGTACTATTTTTCTATTTTCATATGTTTCCCTATCGTTTACCAATTTTCTTTAGTAGAGATAGTTGTATTTGCTTGGTACATTTGTGTATTTATGATCAATTTTGTATTTTGTTTAGAATATGAGATTTTATTGATATAAGCGCACCACCCGACGATTCTGCGAAGAACTTTTAATTCAATAATCGTTATCGTATTTATAAATACATCACATTTTCGAGAAGGCTTCTTTATCCTACGGCATCATACATAGATCATGTCATTAAATAACTATTTTCGACGGCGTATACTCACTTCAATTAGGATTTAATAAACTTCGCCCGAATCGATTCCAAGCGCAGTTATTTTTGCGTATTTATAGCATAATGCTGCGACGCTAACCTGTTTAATTTATTTTGCATGTGTGTATTTGGTGTTTGAATTTATTGAGTTGGTGTACATTCTCTGGTATTACATTTTAATACATTTGTTTTATTAAAGTGTATTCGTTTTAATTTAAACTGGTATTGCCGCTGTACGATAACTATCAACCAGAGCATTAGTAGTGATCAATATCTATTATAATTACCTTTCTATTACTGTTTTAATGGATATTCGGCTGTTCTTAGCAGCAACAATTTTGTTGACAAAGCAAAGTACATAACAGCGACAGCAAGCGACCCAGATCTTTTTACTAAATTAGTCGGTAATACAGGCACCTCCATCTTAGATACTACATATTAACATATAATAAATTTTACAAATAGTTAAGAAGCTGTTTTCACCTACGAAGGTTATAATTACAGAAGTTCTAATTATCTATACTCTATTGTTTAATGCAGCTTGGACCTCTTAATCATGTATTATTTATCTGTAATTTGTATGTGTTTCTGCAGTAATATGTCTAACTGAGAATAATTTAATTGTGTTTTTTCGCTCAGTGAATAAATAAATGTATGCCTAACATTTTTCTTACAGCCATTTTAGTTTTAGTAAGAAGTAAATTTAAAAAATCTTAAAGGTCTTAATAGTTATTTATGTACCTAGAGCGAAAAATGATGCATTAGGCGTGAGTTCGAAAGTTTCGGGCCGAGCGAAGCGAGGTCCGAAAAAACTCGAACGAACGCCTAATGCATTTTTCGCTCGTGTTGCATACAAAATTTTTCCTACTACTGTAAAATTTTCGAAAATAGGTTAAAACTGGTGTTTTTTGCCATTTCTAAAATTTCCAGCGACGTGCAAATTTTTACATCAGAATTGGATATTTTATCGCCCATTTCTTATTTTTCTTGACACTTAAACACCGACAATACACAAAATAAAGCACAAGTAACTTTAAATCGCGAAAAAAGGTTTAAATCAAATTCACAGTGATAGCTGTCAACTTTGACGTTTTCAAATAGCTGACCACCAGCCGACTTAGGTATATAATCATGAAAGCTTATATAAAATTTATGTATGTTGCTATGTATTACGATTCACGATTATATACTTACGTATGACGGCTGCCGCGATGAACTGATTCAAAACAATAAATTTTTGACGTACGTCAACAAGGCGGAAAGCTTGATTTTAGAAGCAGTCGTAGGAAAAATTGTTTTACGGCATGTTTCCCTTGCGATTAATTCTGGAGCTGATTAATTTGAAATTATCAGCAAGATCGACAGACTTACTGACCACAAAAGGAGGTAGAAATCGCTATTGATTACGAAAACAGCGCTCGGTTTAGGTCCAATATGTAATGCCTTATCTGAAGTTAAGGTATTTTTTTTTCTTCTATACCTCGCCAGATCTGTGACTTCTCGCCCTTATTATTTTAAATATGTATGACGTTTTCCTTGGATGTAGCATTTAGGAAACTTGAGAGGTTGTTTCATTTTCATTCGAAATACTATCTGCCACTACTGGTTTTATTGACTGGTCTCTCCGAAGTCCTAGGTTTGAAGCTACCTTCATAATTGTCTTGCTGTATCTTAATATTATGTAAAACGAACATTTTAGTTTAGAAAACAAGTGAAAATATTAAAGTTATCCAATTACTATTCAAAATATGCGTTTCTCCTTCAGATTCTATATAGCTATCAAACTATCTTAAACTTACTACAGTTTTTCTTAACGTCTTAATGCTGCAACGACTATGCTTTTAAATTCTGCTTAAACTGGCAAAAATTCGATTAAGTGCATCTAACGTTATGACAAGATTATGCAAATGCACATTTTAATCCTACTGATATGGTAATGTAATGCTTTTGCGAAATTCTATTAACTGGCGCTAACAGACTTTTGCATATTTTTTTTGTTGAAGCGTTCATTTTATCGTTTACAACACTTTACTTTAAGAATGGAAATTAAAACAGCTAACTATTTGCTTAGAATTTTCTTATAAGCTGCAAAATAAATTTGGTCTGTTAGAATATTTAAACCTAAACAGTAAAACTTGAAGGGTAAGCCCAAATTAAACTAAATATTTATTTACTGCTAATTGCAATTTAGTCTACGATTAGTAGCTTTCAGGCTCTCGTTATTGGAACATCAATTCAAGAATAAAGTTAAACAAAAATGGGCGATAACGACAATTGTTCTGATGATGGGAGAACATATAAATATAACAGGATGAGCGGTGAAAGATTATTACCAATACTTAGCATACTGTTGGCATAGAGCGGATTTTAGTATGAGCTCTCTGTGAGACGCACACTCCTTAAGACACATTCAGTTTTTTAAGCTGTAGAACCGGTGCTTATGTGTGGTATGGCTGTTATCATGTTACTACATGATCGCGGCATATGTGCTAGGACTTCGGCAAAAGAGAATTCGCAAGGGAGACGGCGGGTAGAATCGAAATGAAACATACATATAATATCCAATTTCTACTGGGGTCAAACAGCAAAAGTAGAGGTAAAAAATATTTATGGGATGAGGCATAAATAGTAAAGGGTGTAAGACAGAGTTGCCTGTTATACCACTTTTCGTGTCTATTCTGAAGTAACATTCCGTCTTAGCAGAAGAATCGGCAGAACATGAATAGACCAGATAGCCGACCAGCTACAGTGGAGACAACGTGCTGTTTTTTTCGAAAATAAAAAAATAGTGTTAAAATTACTAGGGTGCGCCAAAAAGTTTTTCAATAGAATCGGTATTTCCATTATTTTACAAGAACTTTTAAGCTTATTAAAATTTGTGTAGCCAAATTTACGACGACCTGAAAAACTAAGACAGGTTTCTAACATAAATTGCTTGCATTAGCTATACATAAACCGAGGTTAATCTGAACATAATTATATACGAAGCAGTACAATAAATTAAAACTAATGCTATATCAAAGTAGTAAACACAGCCAGTTACGCTAATTACAGGAGCTTCAAGGGATCAGTTTTTGTTTTCAAGAAATCGCGTAACTTGCACAAACAATTGCATTAGCCCAGTATGTGCATATATACAGTTAAACACTTAAGCTGCTAAAAAGACTAGTAGTAATTGGGCTGGCAGGTTCTTTAGTGAATAATTACAAGCTCATGACGATAGTGACACTACGATACGCGGAAATTTAGTTCGATAAATAACAGTAAAACTTGAACAAAGCTTTTAGATGATTCAAATTTAGCTGGAGAGTTCAGACTTCGGATTGAGCAATACATAGAGGTCCGTGTTTACCTTGAAGGATGTGCGTAGATACACCTAAGATGATGCGAGGCTGCAAAAGGCATCAGAACCGAACCCAAGGCACTGACTACACCCATTAAACCACTATAAAACACCAAACTAGAACAAAAGGCATATCAAAAATTTACGTGCGTTTGATATGAGAGACGGTAGCAAAAGAGGACCCGCGTTAGAACAAACGCAACACCGTTCACACATGCAAATAAGAACAGTAACAGAAAGGTGTTATGACCTGCCTGATTACCGGTCTGAAGACGGATCTATGATTCGCTTCGTAAGAACTGAAGGTCGTCAATCAAGTTCAGTGACCTCAAAATCTAACGAATAGAAGCGCTAGAACGGAGTCAACTAGAATAGCGCGCGATGAATGACAAAAATAATATGGATCCAAGGGTGGCTCGTTTTGACCGTAAAAGGATTACAGAACGTAAAAGTAGTGAATATGGCTTTAGCATAAATGTCAGCACAGACAGGATACATTTTGACGTGTCGAACGTGCTACGTAGATCAACCTTTTCACATGGTATGGAAATATTGACGTAAATAGTGAATCCGAGTGAGTGTAAGTTCACTATTCAAGGCTTGCGGATGGGTATTATTTATCTTTTTGTACTCATGAGCGACTTTTCGTTTAACATGTAATGCAATCAACATCGTCTTATTTGTAAATGGGCAGTGCTTCCCAGAACGCCTGTTCGATTACTGCAACGCAATCCTTGAATCATAACATTGTATAGATTTATGCACACAAACTGAGGCTCACGTCAATTAGGATTTATAAACTTCCCCTGAACCGATTCTGAGCTCTTCTATTTAGCCAAATCATCTTTTTGATTGCATAATCCGTGATCGTTATTAATTGATGGTTAAATAATATAATTTCCGGATTCGCTCTAAATTTAACAAACTTAGTGTTATTTATGCCTTCTTCCGTAACTAGACGAGAAAGATATTAGGGAAAAAATAGTAAAGGGTAAAGTACTTACACGACAACTACACTTACTATTATGTTGTAACGATATAAAGGATGATACGAAAAGAAGGATTTTTCAAACTATAGTCGAGAGCTGTGTCACGTATGGATCAGAAGTGTGGACCTTAAATAAGCGATTGGAGCAAAAAATAAGCGCAATGGAGAAGAATTACTGGAGACGATGCTGTAAAGTAACACGATTAGACATGATACATAATGCCGAAATAAAAGAAAGAATGAACATCGAATAACCTCTAATAGAAAAAATAGAAAAGAAACAACTTCTATGGTATGGTCATATGAAAAAAATGGAACAACAAAGATGGCCAAAGAATATATATGAATGGACACCACCTGAAAGAAGACGAGGAAGAAGGCCTAGAACCAGATGGAAAGAGAAAATAGAAAAGTTATTGCTAACACCTGACATAGAAGAAGTCGCATCGGAAAATAAGAAAAGATGGTGTTTAGATTGCGAGAAACGGCCAAGAGAGTAATAAAACTCCCTAATATATATGTATATACAGTGCTATTTATATCAGAAGAATTCAAAACTTAAGTGTTTAATTAATTCGCAAGGTTGCCTTGCATATATAAATTTGATGTTATTTACACTGCCCATAATTTTGAATTTAGTTAGTTGAATCAGTTGTATGACCTTAACACAATACGACACTGGCCTCACACTCGAGGGCGTGACGAAGGTTAAAAATGGCTTTTTACGACCATTTACCAAGCTAGCTCACGGTAGGGATGTCCACGAAAGACGGCTATTGGCGCTCCTGGAGAAGATCATGATTGGTTTTTAAGTGTGCGTTTATTTACAATTACTATGTACAATGTTATATAATTACTCCCAAAAATATATATATAAAAACAATAAAGTAAAATACGCCGTGTGTGTGCCCGGTGGAGGGCATCTCCGAGGGCGAGAAGCGGATGGTGGCGTTCGACCTGGCAGCAGGAACACTTCGGCCAGGACTTCTTAGACCTAGGGCTCGCGTCCTAGCGAGGCCCTTTGGGGGCGGGGCGGTGTCCACGTTCCGGACGACCTGGAGGCAGGATGACACACCTCGGCGGCAGGCCAAGGGGGCGGCGGCGGAGGCTTGAGGCGTCATTGCCGTGGCAGGTGCATCCTCGGCGGAGCTGTGCGAAGCCGGGGCGACGGTGCTTGGAAGCGCGAGCTCAGGCGAAGTCCTCTTCGTGGCGCGGAGTTTCTGGTGTTTCAGGGGCGACCTGGGGATGGCGTCGAGCCGGATGATGCGCGACGGGCCGGAGCGCTCTCTGGTTCGCAAGCAGCTAGCGTCTCTCTGAAGCTTGGGGCGCCTTGGGGCCGAGCAGAACGCGTCTGACGACAGCACACTCCAGGGGCGGGCTGCTGCAGCGAACCTCGAGCTTGCGGACGGCGGGCGTCGAATTCGGGCGGCGGCTGTCCATCCTCCTCTTCCTCGATGATCGATGGCTAGGCCCCGCTGGAAGGCGTGGGCTCTAGGTTGGCATTGCGTAGCTTTTGGCTACAAGGGGGCGGCGGCGAGCGTCCTTCGTGGATGCTGCGGCGGCGGCGATGATTGGTTTCCTCTATGGAAGCGGTGTCGGGCGGCCTTCTGCTATGGATGCAGCTGCGGCGGCGGCGAATGGCTTCCTCCATGGAGGTGGTGTGGGGCTGCTTTCTGCTATGGGTGCAGTGGCGGCGGGGCTGAACGGCGTCAGCTGGTAGCGCAAGCGAGCGGCGTCGCTTGGCGGCGATTCCCCTCTGTGGAGGTTGGGGGGTACATGTAGACGGCGGTGGCGTCTTTGGCGTGTTGCGAGCTCCCTGACATAGGAGCGGCAGCGTACGTGGAGGCGGCCTGTGTGGCGGCATCTTCCTCGCAGTGAGCTGGACGTAGGTGTAGGCGGCGACGGCGCCTGTGGAAGGGTGCGTGCTTCTGGACATGGGAGCAGCAGCGTACGTGGAGGCGGCCTGTGTGGCGTCTTCCTCCTCGCAGTGAGCTGGACGTAGGGGCAGACGGCGGCGGCGTCTGTCTTCACTCGCATGTGTTGGTTCCTGCGAACTAGATTCGAGTAGCTGTGTTTGTTTCTGAGAACTTACGTGAGCGTGTCGCGGTGCTGCGGAGCGATGCAGCGGAGACGGCGAGGTTCTCCATGGGGCCTGGGCTATGCATAGCGGGCGGCAGGACCTGGGGCATAGCGCAGCGTAGGCCTGGGCTTGAGACGGGCGGCGACGTCGGTGGCTACTAGGGCTCGATTCGACGTGGGGCTGGACGCTCCTCCAGGCGTGGACAGCGAGGATGGCAGGCGTAGATAGCGGCAACCCGGACACCCTTTAGCAATAACGAGCATAGCTCGAGTTATCCCAAGGAGTCACGGGGCTGACTTCTGTGAGCAGAGCTCGAACAGAAGGTTTTGGGCCGTTTGTGGAGTTCTCTAGTGGCCGGAGGGCCCAAGCTAAGAAAGTTTTTGATCCTAGAGCAGAGCTCGATAAGATGGTTTTGATCCCAGAGCAGAGCTCGATAAGATGGTTATTCTGGCGGCTGCGGCTCTTTTTAAAGGGATTTTTACTCCCACCGCTTTCTCTCGGATGTCCGTTTGTTTGGGGTGGGATGAACTAATTTCGCTTACGGGGGTTGATTTGAAGCATTTTATCGATTTTTGCATTTAGCGTCCTTATTTTCGTACGGCGGCTTTTTTTATCTGGCCCATCGTTTTCCTTATTAAATTATGCTTCTTTACATACCACGCATGCCTATAGTCTTATTAAAATTACTTGTAATTTAATTGGTTCGCGCTATTTGCTATTTCTTTAATTGTTGCGTGGCATGTCTGCATTGACCTCCTTATGGATAATTCTTTCCGCCGCTGGCCCAGTTCTCTGAGTTGATTCCTTCGTTCTTATTTACCTTACTTAACCCCGTGAAAGGGAAAGTTTTAAGCCGTCTTTGTTAGACGGAGCGGTCGATGACATTCTAATAATTCGGGTTGTTGGCCTGGGTTTTTAGGGCCGTTTGCCCTAAGAATGCTGTTTTTAAAACTTAGGCGTTCGGATTTTGTTTAGCCAAAAGAATAACATGGTTGTAATTACGTGTTTTTCTGCTCCTTGAGAAATTGCATGCGAGGTTTGAGGGCGTTAACTCACATGTGATTTTTAATTGGGCCGCTATCTTGACGAATAGGCGACAAGCGGCAATTATGCACGTGTGAGTCATATCAAATCCACCCTCCTTCGGCGTCCTCGACCCGCATGTGATTTCTCTTCAGGTGTAGGAGCAGTTGAAGTAGCTGTGGGTGAAGCTCCTTCTTGTTTGGGGCTCGTTGGTGTCGCTGGGCTGCAGCTTCTTCTGGTTTGTTGCTTTGGACGCCACTGGGTGTTGTTGAACCATTCCCAGAAATGGTGTTGATGCTGTTGATAGATTCGCACGGCGGTGTGTCATCTATCGTTGTTGATCTTCAGGAGTGCTCTTGTCCTTCGTTTTCACCAGGTGGGGTGCGTTCGTCCTTAGGTATCCACCAGAGGAAAGCCCCACGTTGGGCGCCAATTAACACAATACGACACTGGCCTCACACTCGAGGGCGTGACGAAGGTTAAAAATGGCTTTTTACGACCATTTACCAAGCTAGCTCACGGTAGGGATGTCCACGAAAGACGGCTATTGGCGCTCCTGGAGAAGATCATGATTGGTTTTTAAGTGTGCGTTTATTTACAATTACTATGTACAATGTTATATAATTACTCCCAAAAATATATATATAAAAACAATAAAGTAAAATACGCCGTGTGTGTGCCCGGTGGAGGGCATCTCCGAGGGCGAGAAGCGGATGGTGGCGTTCGACCTGGCAGCAGGAACACTTCGGCCAGGACTTCTTAGACCTAGGGCTCGCGTCCTAGCGAGGCCCTTTGGGGGCGGGGCGGTGTCCACGTTCCGGACGACCTGGAGGCAGGATGACACACCTCGGCGGCAGGCCAAGGGGGCGGCGGCGGAGGCTTGAGGCGTCATTGCCGTGGCAGGTGCATCCTCGGCGGAGCTGTGCGAAGCCGGGGCGACGGTGCTTGGAAGCGCGAGCTCAGGCGAAGTCCTCTTCGTGGCGCGGAGTTTCTGGTGTTTCAGGGGCGACCTGGGGATGGCGTCGAGCCGGATGATGCGCGACGGGCCGGAGCGCTCTCTGGTTCGCAAGCAGCTAGCGTCTCTCTGAAGCTTGGGGCGCCTTGGGGCCGAGCAGAACGCGTCTGACGACAGCACACTCCAGGGGCGGGCTGCTGCAGCGAACCTCGAGCTTGCGGACGGCGGGCGTCGAATTCGGGCGGCGGCTGTCCATCCTCCTCTTCCTCGATGATCGATGGCTAGGCCCCGCTGGAAGGCGTGGGCTCTAGGTTGGCATTGCGTAGCTTTTGGCTACAAGGGGGCGGCGGCGAGCGTCCTTCGTGGATGCTGCGGCGGCGGCGATGATTGGTTTCCTCTATGGAAGCGGTGTCGGGCGGCCTTCTGCTATGGATGCAGCTGCGGCGGCGGCGAATGGCTTCCTCCATGGAGGTGGTGTGGGGCTGCTTTCTGCTATGGGTGCAGTGGCGGCGGGGCTGAACGGCGTCAGCTGGTAGCGCAAGCGAGCGGCGTCGCTTGGCGGCGATTCCCCTCTGTGGAGGTTGGGGGGTACATGTAGACGGCGGTGGCGTCTTTGGCGTGTTGCGAGCTCCCTGACATAGGAGCGGCAGCGTACGTGGAGGCGGCCTGTGTGGCGGCATCTTCCTCGCAGTGAGCTGGACGTAGGTGTAGGCGGCGACGGCGCCTGTGGAAGGGTGCGTGCTTCTGGACATGGGAGCAGCAGCGTACGTGGAGGCGGCCTGTGTGGCGTCTTCCTCCTCGCAGTGAGCTGGACGTAGGGGCAGACGGCGGCGGCGTCTGTCTTCACTCGCATGTGTTGGTTCCTGCGAACTAGATTCGAGTAGCTGTGTTTGTTTCTGAGAACTTACGTGAGCGTGTCGCGGTGCTGCGGAGCGATGCAGCGGAGACGGCGAGGTTCTCCATGGGGCCTGGGCTATGCATAGCGGGCGGCAGGACCTGGGGCATAGCGCAGCGTAGGCCTGGGCTTGAGACGGGCGGCGACGTCGGTGGCTACTAGGGCTCGATTCGACGTGGGGCTGGACGCTCCTCCAGGCGTGGACAGCGAGGATGGCAGGCGTAGATAGCGGCAACCCGGACACCCTTTAGCAATAACGAGCATAGCTCGAGTTATCCCAAGGAGTCACGGGGCTGACTTCTGTGAGCAGAGCTCGAACAGAAGGTTTTGGGCCGTTTGTGGAGTTCTCTAGTGGCCGGAGGGCCCAAGCTAAGAAAGTTTTTGATCCTAGAGCAGAGCTCGATAAGATGGTTTTGATCCCAGAGCAGAGCTCGATAAGATGGTTATTCTGGCGGCTGCGGCTCTTTTTAAAGGGATTTTTACTCCCACCGCTTTCTCTCGGATGTCCGTTTGTTTGGGGTGGGATGAACTAATTTCGCTTACGGGGGTTGATTTGAAGCATTTTATCGATTTTTGCATTTAGCGTCCTTATTTTCGTACGGCGGCTTTTTTTATCTGGCCCATCGTTTTCCTTATTAAATTATGCTTCTTTACATACCACGCATGCCTATAGTCTTATTAAAATTACTTGTAATTTAATTGGTTCGCGCTATTTGCTATTTCTTTAATTGTTGCGTGGCATGTCTGCATTGACCTCCTTATGGATAATTCTTTCCGCCGCTGGCCCAGTTCTCTGAGTTGATTCCTTCGTTCTTATTTACCTTACTTAACCCCGTGAAAGGGAAAGTTTTAAGCCGTCTTTGTTAGACGGAGCGGTCGATGACATTCTAATAATTCGGGTTGTTGGCCTGGGTTTTTAGGGCCGTTTGCCCTAAGAATGCTGTTTTTAAAACTTAGGCGTTCGGATTTTGTTTAGCCAAAAGAATAACATGGTTGTAATTACGTGTTTTTCTGCTCCTTGAGAAATTGCATGCGAGGTTTGAGGGCGTTAACTCACATGTGATTTTTAATTGGGCCGCTATCTTGACGAATAGGCGACAAGCGGCAATTATGCACGTGTGAGTCATATCAACCTTACCTTTACCAACATTAAATTTATTAAGGGTGTTGCCTTAAAGTTTGGTAGTTTTTTTATCAAAAAGCATAACGTTAATCCACGGGTGACTCAAAATTGCGGAGATAGACTGATGTAATAAGCTAGTAACAAAACAGTAGAAAGAATTAGAAGGACAAAAAGATCAAAACACACAAATACAAATAAAACTAAAGTCAGGATAGCAGTAAATTACTTGAAGTAGTACTTACCTAGTTGTAATAATTCAGATCCTAAAATGAAGAATATAAAAATTAAAAAATACAACAAAGAATCGACAGAAAGATAAAGCCGCAAATACCAATGGAATCTAGACGCTATAAAATAGATAACAGTATGGAGCTAAATGGCTTAAAGATAAAGAACAGTTTTAGAACAAAACAACAAGGCAAAAAATTAAAAGTAACCAAAAGGAAAACAAAGTCAAAAGCACTAGAAAAAGAAAGAAGGATTAAAATGACAAATTTAAGTTATGTAGGGCATTGTAGTAAGGTTAATTATAAAAAAAAATTGAATAACCACCCCACGGCAGGCAAGGTGTTAAAATTTGAAATGTTTTGTATTATTTTCATTTGTAAAGCGCAGTGCAGTTCCTCGTGCTTTGCAACAAAGTAAACACTTCCAAAGGTACAGAAACGAGGCAAAGTCAGATTCCAGGAATTGAGCACCGTACACATTTTCCATTGCCAGGAGGTCTTCTATAATGAAGCCTTCCCCTCCATCACAGGGATTGAAAACGCCATAGTAACGCATTAAGCAATGACAAAAGAATATATCCGAGCACCGAGTGATTCATCTCGATGAGTCACTGCACACCCTAAAAACTGGTTTCAGGACGTAAACGGCAATTTACTGGCCCATATACAATGTGTCACAAACTTTTCTCTGAAAAACAATTCTAAAAGAAGCTATTTTTTCGTTGTGAAAGATATGAATTGTTTTATACTGTTGAAAACGCAAAAACGATAATAATGTGCACCTTAATCAGAAAATTCTAATAAATTTAATTACATGCAATAAAAATCCATAAACGAGAAATCATCTTGGTCGCAAAACCACTCTTTATGAGAGCAAAAGGGCAGCAGAACAATTACTCCTGATTAACAAAGCTGAACTCCCAACCCTGATTTACACAGCACAATAAAGCAAAATAAAAACCCACTGTAGATATAAATATTAATTACGGCGATCTCTGCTCTGTGCTTTGAATGCATTCACCGCCACGTCGAATTACCAGACATAGAGTGGAATTTGCGCTCTGAAGAACTAAGCAATCCTTTCAGGCCGAAGAGTAGTGCTTTAATTGAACAAATGCACCTCTGTGCTGCAGGTACGTACCGGGTGGCCAATTAAGAAGGGCACTCGGCCCTATCTCGAAAAGTAATTGTCGTAAAGACTTGGGGTAAAAAAATTTATGATTAAAGCGGCAAAGAGAAAATGCTGGAAATTATTTTTAAGTTTCTAGAATGGCCGCCAGGAGGCGTAATCGCATTCTTGAATTTTAAATCCCGTTTTTTGAGAAATATTCTTATATTACAGTTAGCTAAAATGGACACCGTTTTAAAGCTGAGATAAATTCGATTCTTTTTTGTTAAATGCTTTTTGCTCAATCTCTTAAGGGAAAGTGGTGGGGGGTGTCCGAACATTTTCGGAAAGAAATGTCAATAACTTCAAAATGGCTGAACGGATTTTCTCAAACTTGGAGTCGTTGAAAAGGGCATTTCTTAGGCTATCAATGCTGCCTTGAGCGGATTGATTTAGATTGCTTGTGTCGCCGCTAGAGGGCGTTTTGCGACAACACTACAAATGAAATGGATTTTCTCAAAAAAATTAAATGCAACGATATCACTTTTATTGGAACAAAAGATAGCCAAATAAGGGCCTAACACGCTAGTGAAAACCGCATTTCGATATTTGTTTCCTAACCTAAAATATCAGTAAAGGAAATTACAAATCGAAATAATGTCGCATCTTTGGGAATATTATCAGTATACCTGCCATTATTAAATCCTAATTATCCTTCTTTTAGCAAAATATATATAAATTTACTGTTAAAATACCAACATTATATTTAAAATGTCAATAATAATTAATCCTTTATCTAATAGAGTTGTCTGTCCGGGACGCTGTTTTGTCTGTCCGGGACGCTGTTTCAGCAGCCAAACCGTAAGAGATAGATAAAAAAGTTATGAAAGTTATATGTTTGGAATGGTCATGTCAGGTCAGGAACCGAATTTCAGTCACGTGACACTTCCGGTTTTCGAGAAATCACGTGATTTGAAAACCGGAAGTGTCACGTGACTGAAATTCGGTTCCTGACCTGACATGACCATTCCATCTCTTACGGTTTGGCTGCTGAAACAGCGTCCCGGACAGACAAAACAGCGTCCCGGACAGACAACTCTATTAGATAAAGGATTAATTATTATTGACATTTTAAATATAATGTTGGTATTTTAACAGTAAATTTATATATATTTTGCTAAAAGAAGGATAATTAGGATTTAATAATGGCAGGTATACTGATAATATTCCCAAAGATGCGACATTATTTCGATTTTTAATTTCCTTTACTGATATTTTAGGTTAGGAAACAAATATCGAAATGCGGTTTTCACTAGCGTGTTAGGCCCTTATTTGGCTATCTTTTGTTCCAATAAAAGTGATATCGTTGCATTTAATTTTTTTGAGAAAATCCATTTCATTTGTAGTGTTGTCGCAAAACGCCCTCTAGCGACGACACAAGCAATCTAAATCAATCCGCTCAAGGCAGCATTGATAGCCTAAGAAAAGCCCTTTTCAACGACTCCAAGTTTGACAAAATCCGTTCAGCCATTTTGAAGTTATTGACATTTCTTTCCGAAAATGTTCGGACACCCCCCACCACTTTCCCTTAAGAGATAGAGCAAAAAGCATTTAAAAAAAAGAATCGAATTTATCTCAGCTTTAAAACGGTGTCCATTTTAGCTATCTGTAATATAAGAATATTTCTCAAAAATCGGGATTTAAAATTCAAGAATGCGATTACGCCTCCTGGCGGCCATTCTAGAAACTTAAAAATAATTTCCAGCATTTTCTCTTGGCCGCTTTAGTCATAAATTTTTTTACCCCAAGTCTTTACGACAATTACTTTTCGAGATAGGGCCGAGTGCCCTTCTTAATTGGCCACCCGGTACATACGCCCGAACATGTTATTCAGATCTGAAAACTTCTGACGTGGAAACACAACCAGCTGAAGGAAATTAAATCAGGGTCTCGCTCGTGTATGGTATGGAAACAGTAACTCGATTATGGTGTAAAAAGTGCGAAGCAGCGCTGATTTCTATCGCTGCACATCTGGCAGATGCCGATGCATTCGCAAGTGATTTTTGCCTTGCTTCGACTTTGCACATGTGCTGAACACATAAAGGCGATATTAAATATTTGCTAAATGTGCGGAAGGTTTGTATACGCCGGCTGAAGTTGATATGCAAAACCAGTTACCTACTGCGCGAGTCCAAAGAGCATTGCTGGGCACCGATTAACCGATTACATTTAACCCGACTACAGCTGTTGAGTGTTACTACAAAAGCCTCCATATTATTGCTCGGGTGTTGCAAATACACATACGCAGCGAAGTAAAAAGTTATGATAATGTGTAGAAAATTATGTTTTTTAGTTAAGTTAATTTTAATGTACTGCTATGGATAGAGGTTAACATGTACACCTTAGAACTTATTCAATGCGTTTTAAAATGTGTAACAAATAATTATTTTTGTTTAACAATGAATCTAATTTTTGATATAACAGCTTTGCCAATTTTGGGCTTACAATTTCCGAAACTACCTATTCCAGGTATTTGAGCAAATTTTAGTTGTATTCCTGAAATATTTACGCATAACTACGTTAACTTAGAAGTAAGATGTTAGTGTTATTAGTAGGTCGCTTCTACCTTATAATATTTGTATAAATGACCACATTCGTTTCTGTAGTATCTACGACTTAAGATTTCTTAGTCTTACCAAATCAGAATGGTGTGACGTATCAGGTGTTCGCAAAAGTATAAAGTGATTTCTGCGTGTAAAATCTTCGTGAAATGGGTTTTTATTGATAATTTTATTACAATTCATTTGTATACGGAAATTTTATTTAGTGAGGCCACAATAAGTGATACTTTTAACTCGGAGAGAAGCCCATGTGTGCATTATAATTTTGTGCAAAGGGGCAGCCGTGTGCTTCACTTGTGTTTGAGTGTTTAACTATGAGTCTCAGAAAATTTAGCTTAATGAGTGGGCTTATTATACAGAAAACTGTCCTAATATAAATTCAATATTTAGCCTATTTGCATTAGTATATAACGCAAAGGCTTTCAAACCTGTAATCCACTAAAAAGGCATTTCTTGCGTTGGGCACGTATTAAAATACTTTCCTTTTGCCTTCAAAATTCATACCACATTTCTAAACAAATATTAGCGCTTAGGAATTAGGAATATGGTTGTTGCTTGAATTGTTGGAAGTTGCACTAGCTGATAACATTACGGTATTCAATCATGTTGTGTAGCTTCGTAGCGTATATCAACCAAACACAAAGATTTCTATTTGTAAAGTAGTGGCTAAAGATTAGAGGGCATTGCAGTACATATATGATGTTAGAACTTGCACAACATTCAATTTGTGCATATCTAATCTTGAATCCTCAGTATGAGAGGACTTGATAATAAATAAAAAGCCCATCCATGCGCAGTTAATGACAATAATGACTTGTGCAACCCCTCTTAAATTCCCACAGAAAATAGTCCTGATAGAGAGGCCCAGGCAGGTATACAATCAAGATGTCTGGGCTGCAAAAGATACTTAGATCCAGCAACGCGTCCAGCCAACCCTAACTGGAAGAGTCACCGCTGGCTGCAGGCAGCTAGGGAAGGCGTTTCTGTCAAGCCCGATATCGCCGCTTAGCTCTAACAAGCAAAATAAGCCTGCCGCACCGATTCGGGCTTCGTATTGCCCTAAAAGACAAGTCGCCATTAGTTCGAGATCTAGAACTGCCTGAAGAAACCGCCCAGAACCGCAATAAAACTTCCAGAATTCATGAACCTCTGCTAAATTGCAAACATAACTCTGGAGTGTATTTGTCAGACCTGCTGGATTCAGTATCTACAAATATCCTTCTTTTTCCGCTCTTTGTCGTGTTCGTAGCTTGCAGGATGCAGTACCTGATTACAATGCTTCAAATAACCCTCTGAAACCGCCTCCAAATACAGCGTGGTCTCTCTAGCCTTCTTACATCCTTACGTGTCAGTTCTCCAACACTGAACCGAAAAAACGATAATAATACGCTGCCACACAGTCAGCAGCAAACATGCAGACTGCTACAGAATAAGGGCTGAGAAGGTCGATTTCCCGTCAGAATTAATTAAGGACACAACTTATTCGTTACGAGCGAACTTTTCTCTCCATCGGCGAGGTCCTGGACTACCTTCAGACAAAATTGCAGCTTCTGATCATACCCTGAAGATTCAACCTGCAGCTTCGCTCCATGTTACACCGACGCGCCCTGCTGGCGCTTGGACTTTTAAAGGTAAAAGTTAAGCGGCGCAATGGAATCTGCAAAACTTGATTGAACTAGACTTGTAATATACATAACAATAGATACTTTCTATCTAATGTGTTCTGAGTCTATATACTTGGGTAGGAATCGAAACCTGAATAGATTTTGGAAGAATTGTTAGCAAGCCTATTAATCTGTTTAAAGCGCGGTTAGAATTGTTCGAAAACATGTTCAAAAGTAGTACGAAACTGAGTCAAAACCTGCTCACAATCACAACAGCCTGGTCTAGTGACACCATTTTCAAAGTAGCTTAGTTATCGTAGGTCATACCTGTATTTACTTTACCGATAGTTTTTAATTCCTTATTTTGTCGACTTAGCTGAGTTTAAAGCCACCAAAAGTGACTCAGACAAATACTAGCCTAAAATAACTACTGATCGATCAGAAATAGAATGTACTTGAAATAATCTTAAAATATTATCTTGAAAATTATGGTTTCACTTCGACAGGATAAGCGAGTATATACTACGTAATTAACTTAATGTTTATCAAATAAAATCCCCACGTGCTCATTTCTATTTGCTGTTACATATAAGAATAACCTTTCTCCATCTATTTCTGTCTTGAGGAACTATTCTTGTGCACATCGTGACAGCCAATCCTTTTAATTCTTGCAGACATCTCATTTGCGATCTTTATTCTTCCACTCTTGCCAGTCCAATGTCTTTATTTTTGTATTAAGTAGGTCTTAATAGAGTTTAATCACCTCATAATGTTGTAGGAACTCTTTGTAGTAGCATTACTACAGAGACTTCGTCAAAGACCAAGTGACCAATAGTGATGAGCGATATTTCAAGAACTGTGAGTTAATAGCAGATATTAAAACATTACTAGTAACTACTGTTGCTGCAATATCGTGGCATGATCACATTTTCCGATGATGCCAGATCCTAGGTCTAACACGTTAGATGATATCTTACTGGTGGGAGAGTGAGTTGCAATAAATATCAACTAAATACTGCTTAGAGTTCATGGTTTCTGGTTGCCATAAGAATTTATCCGCAAGCAAATTTACGTCGACTGCATGTACACACATCTCCCTAGTGAAGCTTGTTTAAAACAAACGTGTATTATGGTATCCTACCTCATTTACTAGACATCTGAGCACTGTTTTGGTTATAAATTAGTCGCGCTTTCGCAGATTGATACTTTTCGCGGTTTAGGTACTGGTATAGAAAATGAACGGAAGGTCGGAATATGAAAGTCTCTAAAAGTCTTCTAAAATCTCTGATATAACAAAAGCGCATTAACCAGCGATATTTAGGGCTTAGTGAATAATTTTTACTCTAATGCTGCATGCAATTCCATTACATCAACAACAGTGCTATCGAGAGTTAACTTTCAGGTAACTAACTCCCTGTAATATGCCGCACGCCACTTCTATTTCTCAGATTTCTCGCTAGACGCTCTAATAGGCGGCAGTACAAAAAAATATGTAGGACAAATAATATAAAAGAGCAGTCGTCATAAAGGGCGAGACACGAGCTCTATGAAAATTTCGAGGAAACAGGAAACCGTTGTCAAAAGAGGGACCCACGCGCGGTTTTACCGCCATAGGGGGACGAAATAACCTCACAGAACCTGACCACAGAAGGAAGTTGCTAAGTAAGCTCACTAGGATTTACGGTAACATTACGAAATAGGGTAGACGATAAGCAAAATTGAACAGAAAACGCTTGAAACACAACGAAATGTCACGCGCGGATACCAGCAGATAAGTTAACTAATGTAATAAGGGGAATGAACTTGCAAGGCAAGTTACACTTATGGAACAAGAGCCACCGTATAACCCGAAAGACTTAACAGGTTAAATATATAACTATCGAAATGTTAGCATATCCAATCACCAAACCGCAAAATAAACAATTGATTTACCAAACAAGGAAAATTAAATTGCAAGAGCTAACACAACACTTTCAGAGGGGCCTAACAAAACCAGGAAGCATCACATTATTCGTGCATGGAGAATGCGAGAACCTAAAATGAAGCACATGAACAGCTAATAAATTCGACCTGAAAAGTAGCAGACAAAACGATATCTTTTAAATAAAACCTAGCAATTAAGTAGCTGTTAAGGAAAACTACATGTTAGATAAATTACGCGATTGCCAGTAGTGATAAATGTGTTTCCTATATTGCATGGTCATCTCTGGTCAATCTGTTTCGATGTCTTCGTTCTACCACCGACATTTTTCTTAAAAGGTTTCGGATCAGTAAAAGCAACTGAATGCTGCAGTAATAAATTATATGTGCTTTTACATTTTTTTTAAATGCACATTGTGAAATTAGAAGACATTTTTATGAAATTTATTTTGTGTCTCATGAGTTCTACTTAAAACGAATTAGTTGATAACGGCTGTAATAAAGAAGTTCGATAAGAAAATGTTTTACTGCTCCTGCTTTCGAAAACTACTTAACTATAATCGTTCCCACTTGAACTTCATCTATAGCATTCATAAATTGGAGTGAACAAGATTTGCTTCAAAACAGAAACTTTAGAGAACATTTACCAATCCAGGTCGCTACTTTGTTCTTGATATATCTTACAAGCTTGCATTCATCGAGCTATTACGCCGTACTCCTCGTTAATGTGTTTACACATTATAAAGAACTGTCAACACAACATTAGGATGTTTATACAGCGGGTAGCAATGGAGCGGGTAGCAATAGCTAAGTAGTTTGTTGGCTCTCGAGTAAACACGAGTGACAGAGCGGTATTGAATGAACCTGAGGTTCCGCTATCAGCAATCGCCTTGTTCCAATTCCATATTTTACCCGCTCCGATTTATCACCTACACAGAGAAACAATTCCGTGTAATATTGCAACAGCCGAGCTATCTTAAATCACCCAATCTCCGCGATCATTTTATCGGAAGCGCCGTTTAAATTTTATATATTACCGCAATTCCCGGTATCTGGGAGTTTTATCATGCAAATCAAGTAACTGACGAGTTCCAGCAGCATCCCTTTCAGTGTAGCGGCGTAAACGAAGTTAGTCGTGGTGCATGCCGGCACTGCTGCAATATCATGTCGAAACATTGTATCTAGCGCTATCGCACGAGCACAGTCGCAAAATTGCAAATGCAGTTCCGAACTTTATCACTTAGCGCGCCATTGTCCACCTTGTCATTTGAGACGTCTTTGTCCTTGTTTCACGACTGCATTGCCGCATATAAAGGGCCACCGCACAATAACTCGCCCGAATGCGGCTTATATTGACTTTGTGCAACTTAATTCCCTGTTTACCGAGCCCGCGCTGGAAACCTACATCGTCAAGTGCAGCAGATAGAAAAGTTTCTGTATTGAAAACTGTGGCATTCGCCTTGTACGACTTTCGCTAAACTGGTGCCGATTGTAAAGTCGAGATTTTTTAAGGTGTTATTAGTTTATAGAAATTGATTATCTTCCAGATTAGTGGCCTCTAACTTGCCAATTAAATTGCTGAATTGTGATTGCAGCACATTCTTCCTAATGACCTCCTGAATTGCTTCAGACTTCTGAACCTGGCTTTATTAAATAAATTTACAAGCATTTTAGTAATGTTGTATCGGAGTTACTCAGTTATATATCAGGTCAAGGAACCAGTTACCTTACACTGATTGATATGGTAATTTCAATTATATTATTGTAAAGCCCTATGATCCTAACATGTCGTGAGCTGGCCCACGGCAGCCTGTCTGCCACCTGGAGACGGGCACTTAACCTCGTCGAGATGAGGCTGAATGGCCGAGGAGCGATAAATAGATTAATCGTTGTGAAGTTAGACCAAGGTACTAGGTTTAGCCATGGTGGTGTTGTTTATGTTTATAATCTAGGTGTTAGAAGTTAGAAAAATCTGAGAAGCCTGAAAGAATTACCGAAGAATGTGTAAGCAGCGCAGGCTTTTAGGGGCAAATAGTAGTTAATGTCGATAACATTTCATCTTTCCTTACTTTTAGCAATTTTAAAATAGTTTAAGCTCGTACTTTATATCAACGCAACCAAATTAATTTGCAATCCTTTACTTTGACATGTTGTTCTAGGAATTATTTCAGCAGGAAAATCACTTAAATGACCGCAATTGCTTAAAATAAAAATAGACATCCAATTAAGTTCGTCAAACGTTCATCCTTATCTTCGTCATCCCCCTCACTTCATTTAGCGCTGCTAAGTTCTTCGACATGTTTCTCCACTTTGCAAGTTTTGCTCCCCGAATCTCAAATCAGTGGCTCGCGATTTCTTCTGTTTAAACAGGAACTTTTAATTTGTGCCCCTGTGCTAAGCAAACTCTGCAACCGAGCAAATCTGGAGTCCGGCGGCCGGAATTCGCCGGAAAAAATGTATCTAGTCGCGATCGATAATAAAGCGTAATTTAATCTGTTTTCTTTTGCGGCGGCGCCATATTTAAACAGCTATGCAAACCAAGAAGGAATTGTGCTGTCGAGAGTTTGAGGAGCGCATCTCTGTTCCTGACATCGAGGATATTAAGCAACATCCTTGTATCTGCCGTATTTCCTCTCATTAACCGGAATAGTATTGCTGTTTTATTGTTTTTTTCCATTAAAACCTTCTGACACTTCTCTTTATTACTGTGCCCCGTGACCACAACTTTATTGTAAACCATTCGCCTCTAGAACGATTGCAAAATTAACCTCGCACTTAAAGTTTAAATCCTGCATTTTGTAATATTATATACATGGCCCATTCTTCTGCCTTCTTTATAGAATTAACTCTGATAGAATCAATAAAGTCTAATAAGAAATCTGAATCAATTTCTGAGAGCATATTGTGCAATAGAGGTCGGTACATCTTAGATGGAAAAATTAGGTCTCCAGGGCAATTCCAATGGAAAAAGGAAGAAGTATATCGATTAAGTCAAAGACGTAACTAACTTATCGGTGGAAAATGCAATACTAACTGTGTATGATATGAACCAACGATGAACTTTCCAAACGCAAGAGATATTACAGAGTTCCCAACGCCCGGCGCAGCGTCGGACAACGAAGTCAAAGAACAACATTATTTAATGCTTTTCACAATACAGCGTAAGCATCTATATTTTCATTTTCATTGTTCATTTCTCTAAAGTCTAATGTAAATATCAGCATTGAAATTGCAAGATTTCTCGATATCATGGGAATCAGTTGCAACTGTTTCGAACTCTTCTGTATTTTACTCAGTTAAGTTAGTAATACGAAATTGCAACCATTACTGATGATGAATCTTTTGTCTCAAATGTGTTAACTTTCCTAAAGTTTATGTGAGTAGCATCATTGGAATTCACAAGTATCATCATCAGAATCATTTGGAAATGCTCCGAGCTTGCATATATATTTATACCTTAAAAATACTAATGCTGCAATCATTATATTATTGATGATGAAATTTTTTTTTCAGATTAGTTAATTTCTGAAAAGTTCAATGTGGGTATCATTATTAGCATTTATCAATATCACTATCAGGCTGAATTATAATTACTTTGAACTGTCCTGCATTTTATTCGCATAAAAATTGTAATACTGTAACCACCATTGATAATGATACTTGTGCACCAGGTGTCTCGTGATCAATTTGCTCTTGTAATATCATGAATTTATAATAATTTTGCTCGAGCCAGGATAATTTTTGCAAATTACTTTTCTTAACCTCCTGCCCTTAATGGGTGGCCAGTAAGCCAAGAGTTCGTTGTTATTCGAGTGAAAAAGAATAAGAACAGATTAAATATAAATATAATACGTTTATTGGTCTTTATAATACAGATTAAAAATCCCTCAAATTAAAATCAATCATACAATGTATGTACATCAAGCGACTAAACAATTTCTTCAAATTACCAGGCACCTCGAACGCTTGCGTGAGTAGGCAGCCAATACCGTGTCCCACTTTAGCGTCGCCTCTCTGACAACATGCGACCTTCCGTATAAATACCATACGGGACCTATCAGTGCTTTTAAATGTGAATTTGAAGGTAAATAACGTTTCTAGAGATGTTTCTACTGGTGTGTGGGAGCCGCGACAATGATAAGGTTTGTAGTGTGCCACTATACACGACCGGAGACTAGGGCAGAGCCGCTTCAGGGAGTTTATGAGTTGGTTCTAAGGGTCAAGTTTCGCCAACGATATATTGATTTGGCTCGGTACAGCGGGTTTCCCAAATATTGCACCACCGAGGTAACGGAGTGGCTTGGAAAGCGGACTCAGCAGGGTAGTATTACCACCGTGGTATCGGTTTGGCTCACGAAGGCGTGTTCAGGAGAGTTTTCTGGAAAAAGACCCTACATTTAAAACTCACTGACCTGCAGCTATACCGGCGAGCAACTTTGGGCTGGCGGAGCTCCAAGTTGCTCTTGCTGCACCCGTCGTTGCTTTTCGTGGGATTAAGGCTAGTAAAACTGGAGAGATAGACTCAACTGCCTTTAAAAGGCTAAACATCTTGCCCTTATACCCTTTAGAGTTTTTATCAGCTGGGCTGCTTCGGGCTGGCAGAGCATCGGGTTGCTCTAGCTGCACCCGTCTTGGCTTAAGCCCTTCATAGGGATTAAGGCTAGTTAAGCTGGAGCGCTGGACTCAATTGTCTTTAACAGGCTAAGCATTTTACTTTTATACCCTTTAGAACTTCTGTTAGCTGGGCTATCCCCTAGTGAAGAGTAGGTGGGATTACGTTATAACGACTTGCTCGAGACCTCACGCACCGCTGAGCTGTCGTGATTATCGTAATTCGACGCATACAACAGATTCAATTATAGATTCTAATTGTGTATAAAATCAATTTATGCAGGCACTAACGTCACTTATTTTTAGTTCATTTCCATATAGTTAAATGTGAGTATCATTATTGGAGTTTATCAATGTTATTCTCAGAAGTAGTTATAATTGCTTCGAACTTTCCTACATCTTACTCACCTAAAAATAGCAATACTGCTTTTTGCGTGAAGTCTGTCGAAAGTTATTTGGTCTTATATTTAGTTCACTTGAGTAACATTATTGGAATTCATCGATGTCATAATCAGAATCAATTGCAATCTTCTACATTTTACTCACTTTAGAACAGTTATTAATAAAAAAAATTTTTGATCAAATGTTGATTTGCGTAAAGTTGAATATGAGTATGAACATTGGAACTCATCAGTATATCAGAATTATTTGCAATTGCCTTAAACTCTTCTATATTTTTCTGAAGTAAAAAGTTATACGTATTACAACCGTTATTGTTGATGATTTTTTTGCATCAGGTCTGTCGAGAGTCATGTATTTTTTTTTTGTTCGTTTCCATATAGTTCAATATGAGTATCATTCTTGACATTCATCAGTATCATTGTCAGAATTAGTTATAATAGCGGCGAAGTCTCCTAGATTTTACTCACTACAGTTAGTTTGTAGTAAATGTTAAAATTTTCTAAAAAGAAATCGAAAAAGAAAATCTGTTCAAATATGGTACGACTGCAAAGTTTAAAAACTTGCTTTGCAGTCAACCCCTCTTGGGAATTAGCTGTACATGTGCTCAAGGTAACTACACAATACTATCGAGAAAGCATTTCAAATAGACACTATAACCTCGCCATAGCTATTTCAGAAAGACGTTTGTCGATGACAGGTGGTTTTCGATGTAGATAATCTCAATTCATAAAAAATATATGTATATTTGCTGTTAGACATCGTTTACATTAGCTTATAACAGTTGATATATCTAGTATTAGAGATAGAGCGGGAGGGAAAATACTATTATAAAAAATAGTATAAGGTAAAAGTTATTAGCAACGTCCATAGCGCCTTAAATATCGATGAATACGAAGAGATAGCTGAATAAGTAAAATTTACCCTCAGACTAAAGCGTTCTATTAATTGACTGCAGATAAAATCTCCATAAAATACGTTCGGGTAATGCAAAATGAGCATCCGGTTAACCGATTAACCGTTTGAACCTACGGCCCGGTTAAGCGCTGAGCACTTATTTCGTTTCGCCGCCTGCTATGATGCGGAATAGAGAGCAACAAAGGGGCGCGACAGTCTTTTAATGGATGAGGAACTCGTTGCGAAATAAACGTTCAAAGAAAGTTAATTAACAAGGTTATTTGCTTTAGAGCTTCTTTTAAACGACCGTCTCCTGAAATATGTTAGCTCATTAAGGAAAATCTCGCTTGCTTAGTTGACCGCAGAATAAATTTCGCTTAATTGAACATTTCTCAGTCGCAAATAGTTCAGCGCCCCTTTGTCTCTTCATAAACAAATTAAATATGGGCGAGGCGGCAGTTTTTATACGAAAAGATGCTTTTAGTGGTATATTGGTTATATACTGATACAGGTTTTTATAAGGTTCAAGTACAAGGTAGCAAGCTGATTACAACAAAGAAAACTGCATGCCATTGGAGTTAACGTATCATTGGAATAGAAAACTAATCTGGCTAATACCACTCTATAGACTTAACTATGCTAATTGCACGAGAGGTATAGTTCTGCTTCTGGGATAGAGATATTTTTGTTTATGTAAACGTATAGTAATCACAAAGATAAATATATATATATACAATTTGTCAAGAGAAATATACATTGAACTTTTATAAATAAAATTTGGGCTGGTCTCAGACGTACAGTTTAGCTTTTACGATTTCGTAACGACATAGTGTTTGTAGTTGCGCAGTGTGTCCATGGTAATTATTTCCTACAGGATTAGCCACTATTTTATCAGTTGACGAAATAGATTTAAATGGATGACAAATGCAACCCCATAGTGGCCACAAAATGTATTAGGCATCGAACCAACAGCTGGTAATTACAGTTCTACAGCTACTACTAACAGTAGATGCCTACAGAAATTGTATGCTTTAATTAAATATGCAACTAAGAGGTGTATGAATAGTACAATGTTATCTATAGGTAGTAGTGCACAAATGTTGATGAAAAAACTTGGAAAACAGGGCGAGAGTATATAGTTGAAGCTGCACGATTTATTCCCCGAATTAATGCTATGAAAGAGCAATTTAGTTTGGATAATTTATAATAACATCTGAATGGCATGTGAATATCATGTTTTGAGTACATTTGAGTTAATAAAGTAAAATAAAGGCCTGTTCTCCTATTCTGTTGACTTACGGTAAAAGTTAACAACCATGCTTGAAAATGAAATAATTACGGCTGCTAGTTGCAACTTGAGTTGCAAGCACAATGAAGCATTTATACAGGCGTCACATATGATAAATAAGACTCTAACAGAAGGCTATGTCTTCAGAATATCTCTTTTAGTTAAGATAATTCAGAAACGCAGACAATGTCGAGCTGCTATTTCAGCATCTATGTAACGTCAAGGGTCTACAGAATGGTTTTTACTTAGAAATGAAAGTTATTGGCAAATTTAGAACTATAATTAACTATACCCTTGAAGAGTCATGGACACAAAGAAGACCATCGATTAGAAAATATGATTTACAAATGTACTGCGGTATAGGATACACTTCGTAGATATGTGCCCGACAAAGAAGATTAGTGAAATAAACGCTAAAACATATGTTTGTGTGGCGCTCCGAAAGGCACATTTAACATTGGACTAGTGTGGCAAGGTCTTGGTCCACAAACAAGTGCCTTAGCTGAATTTTATGCAAAACCAGATATGTGAGAAAGATTAAGTTTGTGTCAGAGCCGCTCTTGAACCAGGAAAACTTTGCATGCTTAATCCATGGCACAAATAAAGTGCCTACACCAAGGCAGACTTTCGAGGTGACCGACAAATAGTGGAGTGGACTTTTGTAAAATTGCCTAAATGTAGAAAGTTACCCGTCAATGGTAGCAAGCCGACGAACTGGCATCCCCAAGATTTAAAAAAATTGCAGCATATATACAAGGAGCTGTAAACAACATTCCGGCATCAAATTTTGTGGATAAAAGAGTCACGCTGCAAGACAAAGAGGCACCTTCCCCGATCGGATCAAAATGTACATGAAATGGAGTTGGAGAATCTAAAAATAAGGTTTAATATTGAATTAGTAGTTTTTGCATAATTGTAAATGTAATGGTTATTGTAGACGGTGTTTTGTTTTTCTGGTTAAGTTGCAACTGTTTGTTTGAATGTTTAAAAAAGCGAATACGAGATTGTTTGCTAAGCGCTTCCGGGGGCTATTGCAAGAAACTATAAATACGAGAGCTCCGGAAAACGCAGGAAGAGATTAATTTTTGTTGTGCTAATAAAACCCACGCTGCCTTGTTGAATAAAATTGTTCTGCCTTGTTGATAACGGAAACTTTAGGCTATCCGTCACCGTGTGTCTTCATTTCGATGTTACTAATAATAACAAGTCGGCCTACCTGAATAGGTGTATTAGAAGGAAGATAAAGTAATTAAGTGCTGCATCGATTAAATATCTGGAGGCAGTAGTAAACTTTAGGGGTGTAACAAGAAAGCCACAGTACTTGGCCACCAGCGCTTCAAGGGCAGCATTGGTGTGCACATTTTGGAAGGAGTTGGGAGGGACAAACATTATTACCATTGTAGTACGCCAAGTTATAGGTAAATATTTGATTCTTTTAAAACTACCTTTATCGGACTCATTGAGGAACCTATAAAGATTATTCAACATTGTTATAGTTTCTAAAAGTATTTTGAAAAAAAACGGGTCTATTTCTAGTGTAAATAAATTTCTATAAATTTGCTATGGTTGCCCCTTATAGTGCTTGCGCTGTTATTAATTACACAGTCAATGTGAAGCTTTCGTCTTACGTAGCGGGTGCGTTACGATACATATTTACAAATTCTGAAGTGGCTTTGTATACTTCGTATTCTTTTATTATTAGTAATGGGTAACGTTGAAAATGGGTCTCTTTTTAATTAATAACTTGTTAAGATAGTTTTAAATATTCCCGCCGCCACTACATTTTCTGCAGACGAAGTGAAGCAATTCCTTGCCTTATTCACGTGGATGAATGCTAAAACGTAGATTGCATTTTATGAATCTAACTTAAAGTAAATCTATGAAGGACAGTATTTACATAATCAAAGCTATGTATTATACCTTCCGATGTATCTACATATTCCAGTTCAATTTAAATGGAACTTGACCACTTTTTGCTAAACAATGTCCGTCGACCTTTGAATTGCCGCTGCAGAATTGCTGTAGGCCACAGCAATCTCCAGATGTAGCTATTTAAAGTGTAAGTAAGCAGAAATAGCGTACTTGCAACAATTACGTTTCCTACTCTATTTCACGTAAATTCTGCAAAAGTAGCAATGTAAGAGCCGGCATTAATGCGAGCGCTGCTCCCTGAAATTAACTAAATTGATGAAAACAAATAACGCAGTCTAAACGAGTGTACATTTGGTAATTGCATTTTTTATTGTGCCATCAGTTTCCGCCCAGATGAAATTTTGCACCCTTGGAATTCTGGATGCGGCGATTGCCAAATTTATTAATGGACAATAGGCTTTTCGCAGCCGCTCTAAAGAGTATAGAAATTTTAAAATTAATCAGGCTGAAATTAAAATGTCCCAGTCTGAAAGCCGAACTAAATATATGCGCTAGGTGAAATTTAATTAATTTTATAATGCGCGCTGGGCGAAAAATGTAACTTCCGTGCAGAGAAATTAAGCTACAGCTACGCAGCCGGATCGTGTAACCCTTTCATTCATTTCCTGTGCAAAATTGGCACAAAGCAAGTGGGGCATCAAATAAAATGCTACGCATCCAACTCCTTTATTAAGCCGGCGGGGCTGATATAGTTTCAATAGATTTCAGCGGGGAACAATACCTTGGCCGTGTATAGTATTAGCGGCAGAAAGGCCCCCACAGGGCCTCATCGCGCAAGATGACGAAAGCAAATTAAAGAGCCTAAGACGTCTTAATCGGCGCTGAAACACTTGATCGATACGCGCCCCGGAAGGCTGAAACAAATTTCTGAACGAACGGGTGATTCCGAACATGTATTTATTGGAAAAACAGCACTTGTACTTGACATGCTGTTGCACCAAGTGGTCTACCTCATTGCCCAGCGACTTGTGCAGTATCGGGCTGTCTAGCTCTAAGGATTGCACAGCAAACTCCAGCTTCAGCCAGATTGATCCTTTATAATAGATACTGCCGCAGGATGCTGTTGGAGTAATATTCTCTGGGGTAGTTATTTATCCCAACAATGAAAATAATTTATGGTGGCTTTTCTTATAGGGACGCTAGTGAGAAATTGTGATTGACTGATACGACAATAGGAGAAAGTAACAAGTTTAGATTCGATGTTTCAAACTGTTAGGAATATTTATTAATTACTCTGAAAAGACAATATAATTTCTTTAGACGTTGTTGTCAACCCCGCTAGCAATTTCGGAGCAGGCCTCTGTATTATTTACAAGGATTACACTAGTTTGGGAGCTTGATCACTAGATGTAGCTATTTTGAACTTTGCTAATTCAATACTGCGCTCTGTTGCGCACGACTGGTTATGATACAAACCAAACATGTTTCTAAAATGTATCTGATTACAGGTCATAAGAATCTAAGCAAACATGTTCGTTGCGTAATCAGAAATAATGTTGCAAGGATTTAATCAAATCTGTTCATTACTTCATCAGAAACAAATATTACGTGTTAAAAGCGTAATTAACTAGAGATTTATTTTATGTCAAATAGACGGCCCCGTAAAAGCTTCTGCATTGGGATACGGTCATTGTGTAAAAGCATTTGGAATTTATTCTTTTTTATCGGGAGTCGGAACAGCCGTTACATAACAAAGTTTTATTTTTCCGTTGTTTGATTGGGAGAAATTTAGCGTCCTTTTTCGACAGAATTCTCTGAGTATGATGCCTCAAGTTCAGCTTTTAGCTTCAGATTTCATGATTATTTTGCGAGGAAGCTTTGCTGGCATGCAGGTTAGAGCCTTGGGCACTGTTTTGGGACTTTCGTCTACGTCTTAGGACGGGTTAAAAACACATAATTTCCTTGTCGTATTGACTGTTCGCCTGTAATTATACAGAGCAAGTGTAATTTCTCCTATTTCAAATAGTGATAACGTAATTTCGATGAGCTCACTCTTATTCTGGGGCTTTTAGCGTCACGTACGAGGTTACATACTTCAATTGCACGGTACAAGTTACCAAGGAATACGATTGCTTGCTAGAGCATGCTACTACACACTTCACCCGGGGCTTAGAGGCTTCCGTGATCTTCCAGTGCCCGGACACCTTAGTTCGAGTTTGGACTACCCTACCCGGAGGGCTTCGTGAATGACGTTTACTAGCGTGGACTTTCTGCAGCCGCTGTTATAACCTGTTTGGGATCCTTCGGTATACCTCTTGAAACTGCTTCTTCGAAATCGTTAGGTCATCACCTCTGGTATGAGCATAAAGCTCTCAGTTAAGAGGTGCCATTTAATAAGTTGTGTTTGATGATATTCGTATCACAAACATGATAAAATAAACTGTAACTGTATCTAATATGAAAAGGCATTTTTAGTAGTTTTATATTTGTTTGAGTAGTTGTAGTAATTACTGCGATGGTAATCTGAAATTGGAATGCGCCTTTCCTCTTGAGTAGGTAACATATAATAAAATAACTAATATTTATGTATTGGTTATTATATGCAGCTTTGCTTATTGAATCTAATAAACATACCTACATATCTCAGTCTCTAAGTTGTTACTGCTATCTTCTGTATTTCAGATGGTATGTTAGTGACTGCTGCGATTACTCTAAGTTTATAAGTTCTTGATTTATCTAAACATATTCTTATAATTGAAAAACTTGTTGGCGCTCATGTTATTTGGAAATTGCATCATTGAAAGAACCGCACGCCGTCTTTTCTGCAGCTACCTGGCGAGCCCTCAAATATACTCTCGTAGCGGTACAATATTTGAATATAATTAGAGAAACTAGAGTGAATAACTCTGAATGCTAACACAAGAATAGCTAGATGTATCAGATTTCATCGCAACAATGGAAATATTTTATGGCGACGTTAGCGATGAACTGTTGTGACTGAATGGTAATAAAGTAAGAGAAAAAATAGTTTCACCAAGAATCAGTGTATGTGTATCAGTTAAAGATTTAGATTTTCAACTAGTACCTTTTTAGAATCTTCTATGCTTACAGCTTTTTACGGTTTGAGGATTGACGCCGACACTGTTTTATGCACGCGGGAAAGAGGTGAGCAGACCGCGAAATTCGTCTCATCGAACTGCTTATCGTGCCAACATTTCAGGCGCTGTAGTAGTGTGGGATCAATCAGCAAGCAGAGTTTGTACGTAATAGCGATATCGTTTTGTAGCTGTCTAACAAGCCTTCAGTGGAAATTTTGACAAGCTTCTTAATCTGAAATTCCGATCCTGTCTTGCTTGAGTGCCGTGGAATTTTATATCGACCTATCAAACTTTCCTCCAACATTGTATTATATCCCTGTATCTCAACGTAACCCTGGACGGCCTCTCGTTACTATCATGTAGATCGACGCAAACGCTCGCAATCAATATGTGAACTACCGTTGTCCATTGTTTCCGATGACGTCCTGGAAAAATATCTCATTATATCGCGTTTACATAGACGCAATTTCATCCTTCCACATTTATGAAGTTGTTCATTTTGGTTTCATCAACGTCCGGCATCCAGCCACATTTTCCACTTTCTCTCAGCGCCCAGTTACCGAGACTTCCCTGAATTTGCGTATTTTACCGTCAGTTGAATTACTGCAAACTAAACCTGTTAGCACAGCATGTATAATTTACTAGATATTTTGAATAGTCTAGATCATTTGCTGTGGATTTTTTATAAGTTGTTGGTGGTTGTCAAACAATTTCTGAGGCGTGACCACGTTAGAAGTGCAGTAGCGCCTAAAGTATGCTTCGTCAGTTGATGAGTACTATTTTCCCTATAAAACTGTATTAGAGGCAAAAGTCTACATTGGATTTTGCTTATTGGGCGATGTAACGCCACTAAGAGGTAGAATTCTTAGGGATTGTTTGTTTGTTTTTTGCGGGTCTCCCCATCGGTCGGTGTTAGCATAAATTTAAGTTTATGGGTGTTATTTTAATAGAAGTTTGAATCGTATTGTGTGATTTTTTTATAAAATTAAGTGCAGTTAGGCATTTTCTGGTAGTTAAATAAGCGTAAGTCAGTCTTACTTGAAGCTGAGCACCTACATTTCCCGTCGTCGAATAGGAATTTACTTGATTGAAGTTCCCCATAACACCACAGACCTAACACTCTTAAAATACAATGAATGTATCCCCATATTTTTCCGGGTGCTATCGTTTTGACTGTTGCGAACTAGCCTCCTTCTATTTTATTCTGGGAAGACCACCTCATGCTGAGTTACTGGATGCCGTGAGCTTGCTACATGTCGTAAAATAAGATTTCCCCATAGCTTTTCCTACTTGTTTGCCAAAGCAACATGTAAAAATAACTCAAAGATCTCCAGCAATAAACCTTCTAGTATTAGTCATATAATTTACATTTTATTAGTTGTGATTAACCAAGACCAAATTAAACTAAATTCAAAGCACTGATGTTTATCAGCTTTAATAAACTGCAGAAGGGTATAGTTTTGACTTTTCTATTGTTTGAAAATGCTCTTACATCCCAGCTTTGCGGCTTTATTACGTTAGTGATTGCTATCCCCTTAAATAAACCAAACCGTTTCTCATTTAAGTGTCGCATCTACTCTCGTTTTTCCATCTAAAGATATTTTATCCTTCCCTATGTGAACATGCAAAGTTGTCACTTTACGTGAACATGACCTTCTGAAGTTATACGTATTGATATCTAATTAGCCTGGAAAGTTTTTAGTAAAGAAAAGTGAATATGGTTGCTATGGTTACAACTATGATGTTTTATAAATAAGTTGTCAAAATTTCACATCCATAAGTTGAACGGTGTTCAAACTGTGAATTTTGAAAACAATTTGAAAAAAATCGAGTTTCTAGAAACAACCCAACTTATGTATGGTTAAACATAGTTTGAACATTTACGCTTTTAATGGCTTCTCACGTGTTACACCTTTGGTTTGGCCGATTCAAGTGGATCGCCATTTAATGTCATCTGTTATTGAGACACTTTCTTTTGGGAATTTTTCCAGACGAAACCTGTATTACTGCTGTTTTGTGTATAGTTTTATTTATTTTACTTACAGTTGTCTACTCACTCACACCTAAGTGCCTCTTCAACTTGTTCAAATTTGTCTGTTCTTCACACTGCACACTGCGCTAACTAAACTGTTAAACTTAAATATTGTTATGTGTGTCTGATTTGATACTATTATTACTAAATATGTATTTAAATAAACGACCTTATCATCTCAAAGGGTTGGGTTTCCTGCATCCTAGCAAATATGGTTGAATGCATAATTATAGGCAATACATTTGTTATTAAGATAATTGTCATGGCTTAAATGATTTTGAAAAGTAATCGCTTTAACCACCGCTTGTTTATCCAGTGAGACCGCTACAAAATTAGATATTTCAACTTTGCATACATGGCGCTCCAACATCATAACTGATCAAAAGAAGTTGGCTTCGTATTAATAATTACATAAAATTGCATTCCTAAGTTATTTAACAAACTTAAGTAAACAGACGCTACAACAAAACACCGAGGACGCACTTCTTCCGGAAATGTGCAAAACCGACGCCACTTTAAAAATTTTACTAAATTCTATTTTTTAGGATAACTTTCTAACCTTATTTGATTTTCCTGATGCAAAATAGGACACCAGACGTTCCCACAGCAAGTCCCACGACAGGCAGGGGCTCCTCTTTTTCTCTGTTGGTCTGCTGTAACAAGCCGAATACCTCTTCGAACGCCGCCTGCATCTTGCACCACTCCAAAGCTGCTTACAAGTCCGTCTTTGTCCCAATCCTAGGACTCCGTACTGATCAGCCCGAATGTCGTTGCCTCCTTCCCTCTTCCAGGGCTATGTTAACCTCGCAACAGATCGAAAAACTGCCTCAGAACCAGTTACCAGTCGACGTACTATTCAACACTTTTTAAAATTCCTGTAGGGGGTGCAACGAATCAACACAACCCTTCTACAGGCCACTCAAAAGACACTGCATTAATTATAAAACACTGAATTGGGCAAAATGAGTATTTATTCGCTTTTAGATAGATTACTTGCAAGGAAGCCAAAATAACACACCTCACAGTTTGGCTTCGCTTCCCTTTTATTCTTTTGTTCGTATTGATCTTACATTGTTATTAATTATTTCTAAGCCTGATTACATTTTATGTTTCAATCAGGGTTAATACTATTTTTAATGCCGTTTTTACACATTATTAACTCAAAGTCAATACTATTCATACAATTTGCAAAAATTAAACTAGCATATTTTCTTATAGAATATTTTGTAAAATAATATTTGAAATGCTTGAAATGTTATTAATTGCTATTATAATTTTAGAGTCTTTAACACTTTAATCGCCACGTGAAGCTAACGTGCATCTCTATCTTTTTATTTACAGCGCCGTGTGATGCTAACTTGCATCTCACGTTGAAAAGTTTTCGTGGCCGTGTGATTCACGGTAGCTTCTCATTGTGCGTAACTTTACATGCTTTGCCTAATGCACGTGGCCTCCTATACCCAACAACACATTTACCCCTTGGATAGCGTATTTGGTTGCCTATTTATAGGCGTTTCAATATTAGATATGTTTTATTGTTTCTTCTACGTAGTGGCCCTTGAGACCCATTTCTGAATTTGTATTGCGGCGATTAACGTGTTTTAAAATGATTGCAACATAAGCTAAACACATATTTATATCAAACAGTTTTTTTTTTCATTTGGCATCAGATAGCACAGGTATTTACGGGTGAACTCATACTTTTGTAATTCCGTGTTTGCAAAAACTATTACACGTTCCATTAGATTGAACTAATTGTGAAGAATGAATATTAAGTTAGAACATTTAAAATGTGCTGTTCATTACTTTGTAGTAGTAATAAAATGTTTTTTTGCACTACTAGTCTCAGAACGCACCGTTATTGGCCTATCTTTAGGTCCTGAAGTTGATTTTCTCCACCACGGGTGAGAAAGTAAAATAAACAATTTTCACCGTGGTAACTAATAAATTGCTAAGTTACCAAATATGACTATTTTAATTTTGACGTTTTAAAGAGCTGTATTGATAGGTTGACAGTTAAAATATTTTCGAAATTTGTTGGGAATTTAGGTATTAAGCCGTTTGGTAGTGCAAAAAATAGTATATACACCACGATAGCGATTCGTCTTATAACCTTCGCGCTTTAGATACTTCGCGCTGCGCGCTTTAGATACTTTGCGCTGCGCGCTCAGTATCTAATATGCGCTCAGGTTATAATACTGCGCTTCGCTACCTTGATGTATAATATACTATTTAGTTAAAGTTAAAGAGATTTATTTAATTTGTTGTCAATTTACAATTTAAATAGAAAGTAAGTAGATAGTTATTCACTACTTACGTATTAAGATAGTTGCTTCACAAATACCGAAAGATTTTAGTAGTTTTTCTTTTTTAATTTTACAGTAAATTTTTTTGGTAAGAAACAATAAATGGCATTAGTAAGAAGATATAATTCAGGACACTTACATTGTGGTCATGTAACAAAAAAAATATTTCTGATTATTTACAAATGTTTGATGTTCCAAATTACACAGCAATATTGCCTTTTTGGAACGATCTGAATTTTATCATTAAAATATGTTTCAAACCATATTTATTCCAAATAGGCAGCAATATAATCACAATTTATATTAAAAGAAATAAGCAATTCTGTTATGCAGCCTTTTTACGGGCATAAAAAGTTTTGAATATAGTATTTTATACAAAGAAAACAGTGTTTATTTACATTCGTTGTTTAGGAACCAAAACATAATTTTAACTTTTAAAATTAAATATGCATACATTTCGTAAGCGAACTGTTACTTGCGGAAATTACAACAAAAGCTGTCAGCGTTTATTATCAGCACTGATCGAATGACCGGTCGACAAACCAATTTTGCAAACTTGCTATCTGTTTTGTTATTAAATTGAATACGCAAGTGCATATGCGAGCTGAAACTAGGGCAATATAACATGAACCTTGTAATTTACGTCATAATTAATGTATATAAATAGGAAATATTCTAGTCATAAAAACAATACAGTTTTAACATCTGTTCTGTATTCACCCAACCTCTGGCCAACAGAAATTAAGTCTTTTAAATTCATCTCGTGTGAGACTGCACGAGACCGTTGGTTCACAACCTTTTTTAATTCCTGCACCCCTAAGACGTATCCTGTAAATTGTCCAAATTAAAATCATACAGTCCACTATAAGCTCCACCCTGAACATTTGTTCTTTATGAAAATATAAAAATAAATCTTGAAAGGCAACAAGACTGTTTTAAACAAAATTAAAAATATGTCTAATAATATATTTCAAACAATAGAAAAAAAGTAAAACTGTGCATAATGACGTAATAATCTATTTAAAATAATAGGAACACAAATACCGGGTGACCATAAATAGTTGTGATTTTTTTTCTTAAGTTGGCACTATTTATGTTGGTGGCACTGTCAGTCTGTGTCAAATTCGAGGTTAACATGTTAAGTTTTGCGTCAGTTTTGACACAGACTTACAGTGCCACCAACATAAACAGTGCCAACCTAAGAAAAATTGTACAACCATTTATGATTACCCGATACAATATTGCAAAAAAAAAACAATAATAAAAATATGGCTTTATAATTAATAAAATAACTCAACAAAAAGTGTGGCGGCCTCGAGAGATAACAGTGTCTTTGAAGGCATTTTCAGGCGTTCCAAATTACCCTGCAAATGTAGTTTTGATATAATTCAGCTGCTCCACCCGTTACTATCAAATGTAAAAAAAAGTAAACAAAGGAATTTGTTGTTGAGGTTATCTACTAAATAACTTCAGATAAAGAAATTTCATATTTTATATAGTCACCTCACTAGAGGGGAGACTTCGAGATATTCAAAAATAACAAATACTTACCTTGATTTAGACCTCTAATTGGGGCACAAACTAAATTAAATTGATGCCATCAAATGTAAAACATTTGTTAATGAATTTTGTTTTCTAGCTGTGGTTACATGCATGAACCAACCTGTCATCGGAATTAGTTGGTATGGCGCAAAATTCAAAAAAGTTACTTATTGTTCCAAATAGGCAAGCACGTTCCAAATAGTCTTACGGTACACTTAATTATAAATAATTTACATAAAATGATTGAATTACGAATATACTTACCGACTTGTTATTGAATCATCATTCATGTTACCATTTGCTGGAGGTGCAAAATCAAAAGGCTGAACAATTGTTGATTTATAATCCTGCAGTTCATGATTTCACAAGCTTTTTAAGACGTTCAGCTGGAGCATCATCAGAAGATGGAATGATTGATAAATTCAAATGGATTTTGCAGCTATTTTAACTTGGTTTTTTCCACATATCCTACTCAAAATGGACCTTATAAGATAGAGAGCCAATTATATATTATCTTATAACTATTGAAAACCAAATATTAGTATTTCACAATGCTGATGTATTTGTAGATGTCCAACCAACTCGGTTTACCTTCTCTTCCCAGAGTTTTCTGTAGATACGTCAGTGTACATAAATCAAACAAGTAGAGACACTCATGCTGTCACAAAAAAAAAGCCAACCTGCGTCTTAGCTAGGGTAATAAATCGGTAACCGCCAGAACGCAGATTGACTGATTTTTGAGATAATCACACTTACCTTGTGGGCCAAACAGCTCTATTCGGCACTTTTTAGGTCGTTGATTTGGAGCTCAGCGGTGCATCCTGCAAGTAGCTACAAAACACAATAGGGCGCCAGGAATCAAAGTGATTCCGAAAAAAATAACCCAACAACAGTTAAATAGGGTTTATTAAATGTAAAAAATTGATTGAACATCAAAACAGTGTAGGTAAATGGTTTGTCAAATTGTTTAAATTACAGAATAATATCGTAAAGTTTCACGGAAGGTTTCCACACGCATAATTCTAAGAAACCCCTTTGTGGGTTTTTTAAACATTTGAACTTGTCGAATTAATCGAGAGATGTGCACATCGCTGTCAGGAAAAACCTTAATCCCAGGTCAGCGATAAGCTAAGCGTGAGTGCGCCTTTTACAACAAATTTGAACTTGAAATATTGTGATAGTAATTAAGGACTTATTGAAATATGAATACATTAATGGCGTCGCAAATAAGTAAAATTCACCACACTAACCTCTGGTGCTCGGTAAATACTTGAAAGTTGGCGTTGGCCGTGAGTTGCCATAAACCGGATTTCCGAAATCAACGGGTTATCTGCACTTGGTGCCTTTGATTGAGCTGCCAGAATCGGGACGTGTAAAAATGCTTGCGTCCATTCGCCCACCGCCGGAGCACAGGAAAATCTTGGCGAAATATACCCTCGTAGTGTAATTGTTGGGATAAAACGCCTATTCCAAAGGCTACAATAAAAAAGCTAAAATCGACTAATTAATATGGGAATAACAAGGTTTGAAAGTCTATCATACCTGATTTATTTTCAGCTCTCGAAATAGAATGCTTAATTTAGCACAAGGTAGATCTCCCGTTTAGCGAGCTTATAGGCCGAGTCGCCAAACTAAAAATGAGCTCAAGCCAAGTCGCCGGAGAAGAGATAACAAAAGCGCTGCGCTCTGAAGATAGTGAGCAGGGACTCATGCAAGTATAAAAATGAACGGAACTGGGAAATTGAACAATTCGAAATGCAAACTGATTACGATTTAAATTAAAATATACAGGTTAAGCCTGAAATATTTGGGTAAATTGAGAAAACAATTAAGCGGCGCGAAAAATGATTTCAATGCCAAATGTTGAAACCTGTCTAGAGTGCCTGGAACAGTGACTTAGGGGTATTTTTAAGCTTGACTACAAGATGGAAGAACAAAGTTTTACCAATCAGAACCAGTTACTTGCTCTGCTACCAATCATGATGTGGTAAAGTAGAGGCGCCATCTGTTAGTACTATCGGAAAGTATCCCCTCCCAGGAGCCGTTCAAGGTCATTCAAATCGGTAGTTTGACATCAAAGGAGCTGACAGTGAGTGTCTCTACTTGTTTGATTTATGTACGCTGAATACGTTCTCATGGAAAATATTTCATCACATATTCTTCACCATTGCTGTTGCTGCATCACACGGCAGGACAACCAGTCATTTTATTTAGCAAGTGTTGAAGTGACGATTAATAAATTTGACGTGTAACATTTAAATGAAATTTGTAATTATGACTTTAATTATTATTAAAGAAGTGTAACCTAGGTAAAACAAAATAAGATATCCGGTAAGCTAACCATTTCTATTGGCTCAGGAAAAGAGGATTAATGGTGGCGCCTGGAACTGGTTGTAGTGAAAGCTTGGTTCTAATGCCATTTCCTTAAAGAGAAGAACACAGTATTTGTTTATTGGCTTCGTCCTTTTGGTAGCACCATTAAGTGCATCAAATATAACGTGGTGGATTCTCGGTAATATTAGCACCCTTGAGAGTAATTTTAGAAGGGTAATTCTGGATAATAGTTTGTATGCGGTAGGTCACTTTCCTAACACCCTGTATATCACACCACTAGAAGAATTAAAAACATCTTGGATCAACCTGTATATAATTTTAACCCTATTGTAAGTGTAAGATGTAAACAATCACAATTTCTGAAGTACGTAAACAAATTTTCCCACTGTTGCTGTTTTCTTGCTATCTTTTGCGTTTTTCGAGTTTTTTCTCTTTTTGTTATTTCGTGATGGATCCATCCCATGCCAGTGGTGGGCATCCTCTCCCTTTTTGGTTTGTACTCGGATTTCCCAGATGCACTTTGCTATTCTCTTAGCTTGCATTCTTATTAAACGTCCATACCATCTTAGCTGGTGTTGCTCAATTTTTCCCAAGATCAACTTCACTTCTAAATCTTCCCTTACTTTTTTCATTTCTTACTTTTCCTTTCACCTTATTTTAAGTACTTCATTTCCATGGTTTGCCTTTACTTTCTAATGGACCTGTCTTCACCCAGCCTTCAGCACCAAATGTTAATTTGTCCTCATTTCTTCATTATCTTTAGCCTTTTCTACATTTCGGGGTCCAGGACAAAATTCGAATTCAGTCATTTCCCTTAAACGACTAGTACCATCACATAATGCCATTGTACGTAGGTGCTTTTCTGATACCAGACTCATGTCTAGACTCTCTTTAAACACTTAATACCACAAAACGCTCCGCACACGCTGCTGGATTGTAGGTGTCATTGTGTTGACTTTTTTCATGATCTTAGGCATACATTGGTTCAGTTAACTAAATCATAAAAAAATTATGTCTTTGCTACATATAATGACACATGACATTATCTCTGAATGTGTCAGGTCATTTTGGACAGCTTACAGCAATATAACTAACCATTCAAGCCTTTAGGGCCGCCTATTTATATTTCAAACCCATTCCAGCATTGTAACTTTTCATCACATATCCTAGCAATTTTAAATTCGAACACCCTGTACTTTAGCGCAGTTACCTCGATTTGGGCCACCCTTTATTTACTGACCCTTGCACGTGGCTTTAGTTCCGCAACGCTGATTTCAAGCGTGTTAAAAATTCCTGTTGGAGCAAATGAGGGGGCCTCGTCTTCCTTGTCACACCGACATTATTTTGTTTTATCCGGTGAACGATGCCGCCTTCCCATTGGCCGCCGAGTTGCTTGGGGACGGTTTCGTTCTTGGCAGGCATTATTTTGTTTTTCCTGCAAGCAGTCAGTTACCACAGAGTCGTTCGTTGAGACGCAAGGAGTGTGGAGTGGGCCGTGTTGTGTACCGTTGGTACGTGGGTGTTTGGGCATTCCGATGGCCGAGTTCTGCTTCACTGAGTCAGGGTTGACTTTTCTATTCCGATAAAACGGGGAACACACCTGCAGAACGTTTGGATTTCTTGGCCTCACCGTCGTTTTGGTCTCATGAGAGAGACGCATTCCAGTTGACGCCCTTACAAGGCGGAAATCTGCCAGTATTCTCACGTGCCGCCCACGCTTTCGCACCTACGTCGCCTCTGCAGGCATGTCGCTAGGTGACCTCTCGCCCTGACGCTCACGGGTCGTCGAGATACAGGTATCTGTGTAACCAATTTATAACGTATTTGTCATTTATGTGAACTGAACTTATACTGTGTGTGTGTGTGGTGCTAGTTTTACTGTGCGTTAATCACTGCCAGCAGAACGTATTAGCTGTCATCTATGTGGCTTAAACCCAGACTAATTTATTGTGCTAACTAAATTAGTGCATTTTGATCGCAGTTGTTGTAACTAATCAGCTGATATTTATGTGACTAAACCTTGCACACAGTGCTTGCTAATTTACTGTACTTTGGCCGTATTCATTTGCCGCTAATTACTTGATATTCATGTGACTAAACCTTGCACACAGTGCTTGCTAATTTACTGTATTTTGGTCGTATTCATTTGTAGCTAATTATTCGATATTTAGGTGACCAAATCTGGCACCCGTTGCTTGCTAATTTAATGTGTGTAGGCCGTATTCATTTGTAATCGATCAGACATCGTTTGCAAGGCTTAAAATTGCTTACTGTGGTCGCGCGTTTAATGCACGTGGACCACTTTCCTTTGTAAATAAGCACCTGCTATTTGTGTGGTTTAAATCTGAACGCGCTGGCTACTAAATTAATGAGCTTTGGCCGCCAATTATTGTTCTTGGGTCACGAACTTGGTGGTTCCGTCACCGTCAATTTCAGTTTCACGTACTGCCCGATCAAGGCCCGTTGGATTTAGTTCATAGTAAGGCCGCTCATGGCCGGTTGTATAGTCAGCAATTATTTCGGCCATTGATATTGCAACCATTTATGTGTGACCATTTGCTGTTATGTTGTACTAGAAATAACGCGCCTCTCCAGCTGGGGCAATAAATTTAGGCATAGTGTAATCTTGGTAGCCTTGTAAATTACCTCTTTGTTAACGTCAGACCAATAGACGAATATTTGAACTAGGGCCTTATTATTGTGGCGAATCTGTGCATGCTCTTTTCAGGATAAGTTTTCTGTGTAACGATTGATGTACGACGAAGTTTGAGCGTTGGAGCGACACAGGTAGGTCTGGCGACGCCGCCGTAGTGGCGACGAGGCCCGAAATAGTTATTCAAGTATTTTTCCCGAAATTGTAATTCGAGTTCTACAGCTTCTCGAGTACCTTCCTGACGTAATACCCTGTGTACTTCTCGTCCCGTCTAACCGTCCAGGTCCGGTTGCACGAGTATACCCCGAGACAGACCTGGTGGCGCCCTTTTATTTTGACTCACCCTATGTATGTCACGCCACGCTTTCCCAGTGACGTACCGTTTGAACCACTCCCATCTCCCTGAGCGTATCAGCCGAGGCCTTTAGCCTGTTTTGACAAATCTCAGGCCGAGCGTGCCATCTTTTCCCGGACTTAACCAGTCGTGTGATACTCACACTGCGTGGGTGTCGTTAAGTCATTTTGATACCGTAACAAATGCCTCTAAAATCTGGAGTTACATACATTTTAAATTATCTTTAATCAAACTTATCACCTTGTATTTTGTGAAAAGCATAATTTAGCGGCTGCTTCTATTTTTGCTTTTGCTTCTCTTTCATTACTTCCTCAACTATCAATTTGTATTCCTACATACTTTAATGAACTGACTTACTTTAATTGTAATTTATTGGTTATGTGATATTACTCGATATTAGATTTAGCAGAGTAAATGAGTTCGAAGTCCCAAAGCCAGAAAAAAAATTCCCGCTGTCGATCATATAAGTCAGTGATACAGCCTTAGTAACAAAACGTGTAAGTCGGCGATTATTTTGGTTTGCTGCTTTCCCTTGACAACGGAACTTAATATTATTATAAAATTTCTAAGACAATAAAATTAACAACGCAAGATGCAGACTTAAACGTTTTGTTTAGAATTGCAGGTGTTTATGTGACATGTGACACTTACAGGTAACACGACTCACGAAAATTAATACTGGTGACAGGTGACAAACCAAACGATTTTTTAAAGAATCTTGGAAAATTTCGGCAGGCAACAAGCCGCGGCTGCACCTTGGCTTGTACTTACCTACCTCAACTGTTAATAGGTCATTACATTCCTTGTTACTTAAATAGCTATTATTCAGTTTGTTTATAAAGGTTCTCTTAACAACCCTCATTTGCTGCCTAGATATGAGATCTTAACACTAGATTCAAAATTCTGAAGTAAAGCGTTTCGGCTGTGTCATAAAAGTTTCTTCACTTAAATCTCCATTAAAGAAGGCAGTCTTGACGATGAATTGCTTTATTTCCATGTTCTTTGTAGCTGCCAAAGCCAAGAGAACTCTAACCGAATCGTACCGAACAACGGGTGAGAAAGTCTCCTTGTAGTCATCACCCGCCTTTTGCGAATAACCTTGCCTTGAATCGATCAATAGATCCATCTGATTTTTGCTTTATTTGGTAAGCCCACTCACAGCCAACAGGTTTTCGATCATCAGATAATGGCACTAGTTCCCAGACATTGGTTTTCTTCAACGAAGCCATTTCCTCTTGCATTGCTTGCATCCGCTGTGATGATTTATCAGATGCCATCGCTTCTTCGAAGGACTGTGGTTCACTGATGATTGCTGAGCAAGCGAAGTTAGGATGCCAAAAACGAATTGCGTTTCTATCTCTGAGATGCATAACTCTGTTGTCAGCATCCTCAAATTCCTCTTGAACGTCTTCCGCTTGTATCGCTTCTTCTGCCAACTGTGTATCAGACCAATAAAATTGGATATAACTCTTTGTCAAGTGTAAATCTTGATCCGTTGATTCTTCATTGAATGTGACGTCGCGCAAAATGGTAACTTTTTTTGTATGTGGGTTGAAAAGTCTGTAATCCGGACTGTATCCATCATACCCAACCATAATGATCTTTTTTGACTTGCTTTCCAATTTTGATCTGAACTGCTTTGGTGTATGTACAAAGGCCACTAATCCAAATTTCTTCATGTGCTTTAGAGATGGTGCCTTGCCAAACCATTTTTCATATGGAGTTTTGTTGTCATTTGCCTTGCAAGGTCGCCGATTCAGAATGTATGTCGCAACATCGTTAGAGCACTTTCAGTAATGGACCTATTGTCTCTTTCAATTCGACCGTTCTCTTGTGGTGTGTAAGGACTCGTAGTTTCTTGAATAATTCAATTTTTCTTACAATAGTTTTTGAATTGATTATTGACATATTTGGTTCCATTGTCGCATCTTGAAACTTTAACTTTGTTGCCTGTCGGTTTTTCTATCAACTTTTTACATTCCAAAAATACTGATAAAGCGTCACTTTTATTTTTGAGAAAATAGACAAACCTATACCAGCGTACATACATCAAACAAGTAGAGACACTAATGCCAAATGTTGAAACCTGTCTAGAGTGCCTGGGACTGTAACTCGGTATCAGTATCAGATGGCAGCACAAAGTTCTACCAATCAGAGCTAGTTACTGGCTCTGCTACCAATCATGATGTGATCAAGTGAGTATTCGACTTTCGAATTTGACTCGAATGGTTTTCTACAAATTTTGCCATATTGACGAGGCTCACAAAAGAATCCGTCTTCATTCTTTAGTTTTAATCCGGGGATTAAATGCCCGTCCGCCACGTTTTTCAATGCTTGAAAATGAACATGACCGAACCTCTTATGCCAGAGTATTGTCGAAGCTGAATTGGCTTGTTCCCATACCGGAAGCTTAAACAACATCCTGTAACATTGATTTGTTGTTTTAATTCCAGCTGCAATTAGGTTAGAATTTTTTACTTGTTTTTCATCATCAAAAATGACCTTAAACTGCTTTTGTGTGACTGCTGCCACTGAAAATAAGTTTTTATTTAATTTTGACACAGACAATGAATTTTCAAGGGTTTGAGACAGCTATTTTTCGTTGATTAGTGACATAACGTCAACAGTTTCTATGCTCTCTGCTCTAACAAGGGAATGGTCACCAATCTGTACTGACACATTATCAGTTTAAATCGATTTGAATGATGTAAACCATTCCCTATGCGATGTCATATGTCTTGATGCTGCACTGTCAGCCAGCCAACCATCTTCGCAACCTGATACTGAAATATTTCTTATTTCCGCACTAAGAGTGGAGTGCTTGGAATTATTATTATTTACTGCATTGTTTTTGGCCTGCAGTTTGCGACATTCAGACTTAAAGTGCCCTTTGGTACTGCAGTAAAAACATTCCACATTTTTCTTACTTGCCAATTTTGACGTTTGATCCCTTTCAATACTGTGTGATACCTTTTTAGTCGATTTTGGCTTGTCAACTTTAACAGCAGCAAAAGCTGTTGATATTCCGTCTACCTGCAATAATCGTTCCTCCATCAGCAAGCGAGCTGTTAAATTGTCGAATGTTTGCCCCTTTTCAGCACAAGAAACCCACGCTGTTTAATCTTGAATTAAACAGACTAAAGTTTTAAACGTATTGCTGATTTCATAATGCACGAAGTTTAAAGACCGCACCTGCAAGTAAGCATATTACGTTAAATGCACGACCTACTAATCAGAGTTCAGTGTAACATACTTGCAGATATAGCGGAAATAAACTCGCTTAATGCTGACATATGTTATGAAATGTTATATCGTCACAGTAAATATACTTTGTACTTTGAATAACTAAGCAATTATGTTTATATATAAAAGTTTATTTTTGTAATAAAAACAATCGACTATTATAGTTTGATTCATTTACATCGATGCTATTCTTTCAAGCCTAAATTTTGAAGTGTGAGGCCGCACTTCAGGGTAGTTATCAAATTATAGACCCTTTGAGTGACATTGACTACATTGTCTTAAAACAAGGGTGCAGTCTCTATGCTCAAAACGTTGGGGCAAGAACCAGTGCAAGTAACAGAAACCTGATCCAGTCTCCAGGCAATTCTGTTCACACGCAGTTATGAACGAACGATATTTTGCTGGAAGACCCCCCTAAAATTTTTGTAATCTTCTCGACTTCACTCACTGGTTCCCCAACAACATTAAGAGCTTGTTTGAAAGACTCAACTTGACTAATGTGCTGCGCTATTGTGTCTGTTGTTGGTAGCTGAAAAGCCTTTGCTTAAGCATGATTTTATTTACTGCTGATCGTTGCTCATGGATTGTCTTGAGACGTTACCACATTTCCGTCGAATTAGCACATGTTATGACAACCTGAAGTTGATCAAATTTCAAATTCCATTTATATTGTCCCGTAAGTCTTTCAGTGTCAGTAAACATAGGTGTAACTTGGGGCATCACTTTGAGGGGGCAAAAGCAAAACTGTAAACAAAAACGTAAAAAAATGTAAACTGTCAAAATCTGGTCCAGAAAAATGTTTGAACCTACATTGCAGAATAATGCAGCACTTGCATTTTACATCTAAAATTGGGGAGGGGGGGGGGGGCGCACCTCCTTGCCCCTCTCAAATTACACCTATGTTGGTAAAAATTACCACATCGTCTGCGAATATACATCCACCAAGTACTGTCTGATTCAATCTACAATATTCTAAATGTAAAGCTTTTACCTTCTTTTCTATTTCTTTTGTTATGACGTCCAGAAGTATTATAAACTGTTGTGATTTCATGTATTCTATCCTTACATAATTACTGGTTATGCACATGCTTTATATTTCGTTTCCGAGTTTGTGATTTACTCCCTTTTGTCGTAAGCTAAGTTCCACGCTAATTCTCTTCGAGCTTTATGAAAGACTTTCGCCAAATGAAGAAATGCTATAAACCTTTATCTACTTTAAGTTAGAGTAATTGCTGCTGTATTTTCTACCATGCCAAAAATGATTAATCTTATCGTATCGAATATGAGGAGCAAGAAAATGGTCATACAAAGTTTGCACTCGGACATCATTGCAAATTTTTATTTGGACAAGTCAGGAAGAAGTATAAATAACATGTTCAATAGTAATTTATTTATTTCATTTGTAACAGAACATTCATAGTGTTATAATTAATTATAATTTGTAATATTATATTCGATGTTCGTACATGCACTTAGATAATAAATACGTGATTGCACAAGTATTTAAAATAAAAATTAAGTAATTGCGATTTGCTTTTATTGTACTTAGATTTAGGGACAGTAGTGGTAAGTATAAATGCTTAAAACTATGGCATAGCTGTGGAAATTAGAACTAGTACCAGTCCACGGAACATTTTTGAAAACTGAATGTTGCGAGACATTTTATGGTTTCCAAGAAGGTTCAGAGTAAACCTACTAAATAGGTAAAAGCACCAAATTTCTCATTTCATTAACAATGTTGTAACATGTGCATAAATAATGTTATGATTATTATGCACGTTCAATTCTACATTAAAAGTACAAATATGTGGAATTCACAATTAACTGATAGTACCAAGAAGCCTAATTAAAATTCTCAAATTCGGCATGGAATTTCTATTACTTAAAAATTTTGCTCCTATTAATTATATACAAACATGTTTACTGACACATGCAAAAGTGCAAATATAGTAATGTGCTTAAAATTGAAAATTCCATGCTTTTAAATATTTTCCATATAAATCCACATTAGCTATTAAACTCTCTGTTAGCTTAAACATAATTTTATATACTTTCAGTAATTCCATATTATGTAAGAATATTAAAGCTTTACGTCTTAATTATTTATCTCAGTTTCGTGTTATCATGCTTGGTATTTTTTATTAGGGCACATCCATGAACCTTATCAACTTTAAATTTTTTAACCTCTTATATGGAAAATACAATACAATCATATGGTATTAGCATTATGCATACAGTATAGATAAAAAAAATATTAATATCTAATACATTTATGACTAGAAAAGGAGTGTAGGTATATCGTTTCACTATTAGGTATGAATTGGTAAATACAAATAGTAATACAATAATTATTAATTGGTTCAAAGCTTTTCAGCCTGTATAATCACAGTGTCTGCTCTATCGTGCATGTCGGCATGCTACGGACTACTCTATTTGATTTAATATAATACATTTATAATTAATGATTTTTAAAGTACTATGTACATTGGCTAGATTAATAAAGAAAACTGAGCACTTTTTAAGAAAATACCATATTGTTACAAATGTTCACACTTTTTATACATAGTAATATTAAATTTAGTTCTATGGTCAAGACCTGACAGTAACCATTTAAACTGAAGGGTATGATTTTAGAACTAAATTTAATAATATTTTTTTATCCTTAAACTTTTAAAATAATTCAAACAACATTAATAAACTACTGTGGATGGATTGCTTGCTAAGCATAAGGTATGTGTATGTAACTGTAGTAGTAGCTATGGAATGTATGTAAATATATTTTTATACACAATAAACAGTTTGTACTAAACACAAACTGTGACAATGTTGTATCGTTTGATAACTGTGAATTAAACTTATTATAGCACTCATAGATAATAAACAGGATTCAATTTAGGACTAATGTTTTTATTCTAACATAGTATGTAATATTTGAAATTTAAGTAGATAGGTCACTATAGGAATCAATTCAAATGGAACACAATACCACTAATAAAACTTTTTGTAACATTCCCGTCACAATATACGGATTGGTGGTGAAAAATGTGAACATATTCAATCAAATGAGCTAGAATACACTTTATGAGCTTTGTATGTGTTAGACAGAAATTGACTAATATGCGATTAACATTTAGTATCCACAGAATCAAGGTGTTTTATTTTTAGAAAACACTGAATCCTAGGATACTAGATTTTAAGACATAGATGTCTATTTCTGTCTAACGCATACAAAGCCCATAAACTGTATTTTAGCTCATTAGACTGCCTATAGTCACATTATCCACCACCAATCCGTATAGTTTTTAATCATTAATTTATACTTCCTTCGTTGCAACAGCAGTGTAGGATTTACTACACTTAAGCAGAAATGTAGATGACAAATTATGCAGTTTTCTTAAAAATATTACTTGGCTTAGTTTTACAGTTCTCTAATGTTAAAAACATTAATTCTATTTCATTTAATAAAAATGGGATTGCAATTGGATCTTGTATGGGTATTAAATATACGACTTGTTCTACGAATGATTTTATATTCATACAGTGGTCTGTTATGAGATGTTTGACAGACTTTTTCCACTGTCTCGGGTGTGACATTTTGGTAGTAGACCAAAAACTTTTGAAACGTCATGTGATAAACACTTGAAAAAAGTGCGTTAAAGCATCTCAAATATACACCTGTTCCATACATTGATTTTTGAGTTTTTATATGCAGTAAATAAAATATTCGTTTAAGTGTGTTGTTTCTTTCAACTTGATAAGCTTCACATCACAACAATATTTTAGGAAATGGCTATAACAGTCTTTCTGTGTGCATTAATTCTTAAACAATTATTAGGAATTTTTGTTGTCTTTAGAAAGAATCAGGAATATTATTTTTACTACATTGTTGATTTTCAATAGTGATATTCGGTAATGTTTGTGTTTAATAGTTGTTAATTCAAACGAAATATCAATGAAATAATATTACGACAATTTATTGTGATTTTTTCAAGAATATAATACATTCAATTTTGCTTCTACTGGTAAAATAAGAATAATTTCAGGGACGGCAGTTTTTTAATGATCTACGGGTTGTTCAGCAGATAGAAATATATAGTTAAAATATTTTTTTATCTTTCTTCACAAATTTTCTAGTTAATTGATTGTGATGTTTAAAATATGTCAAGATTTATTCTAAAATTTGCTATAAATACGGTGAGATCAAATACATTTATAATTAGATTAGTCTTTGCTTCGTGTTATGCAAGTTGTAATGCTGACTGAGCGAACTTTTACACATTTAAATTTGAATTGTCAAATGGCAGAACCTTCAAAATGTTCAATTTAGCACACCAAATCTTGTACTTCCATTACAAAACCTAATTTGCTAACCTTGAATTTGACATAAACTGACAGTGGCTACTGTGGCATAATACTACCAAACCTATAACTTGAATCACAGGCTACTCTAATTATAGATTTATTTGACCTCTCCGTATTAACTGTTATGACCGCAATTCAAAAAGTATACTTTGCGATTAGGTTTTTAATATATGTTATTTTAATACATTGCTGTTTGTGACTAAAGCTGGAAGTATAAATTTGATTATTTAAAATATAGTTGTATTATTAGCAAATCTACGTCAACATTAATAGCATTTTAATAAAACAGTTTCAATTTAAAAAATAGTTAATATCTCAATTTCTAAACACCAATAAATTTTTCAGTAAAATATGAACTTAAAGCAACAAGATTTCAATGTTAAGTAATATGTGTGGTTGCTTATTAAAGTAATTCTAAATTTGTCATACTTATATTTAAAGTGTATAAAAGTTTTGTTTGGGTGAAGTAAGCAGCACTATTCATAATCCGTGTCAATAGGTACAAATTTCAATTCTGTTGAATAATTTTGCTGTACTTCTCTGATTTAATTTATAAAGCTCATTTCACATTAATGACAAATCGGAATTGATACAGTATGTTAATTCCATTTGCATACTTGATTTGTTTAGTAACACGACGTTAATATCACAATAAGTAATAATGCACTTGCTGTACTTCTAAATTGCAGTACTACATAATTACATGGTTTAAACAAATAAAGTCATAATTGTATTTAATTACCTTTAGTATTTACAGTGCGTTAAAGCTACACGTTTTGCGAACTCTTCAAGTAGTATCGAGATACAAGTATATATAAGTACGCATAATAATACAGAATATTATAGTCCACAACATTATGTAACATTTTTGTTCCCTTTGATTTCATAAGTTCACCACCATTACAATATGATATGTATGATCTCTTGTAAAGTCTTCGTTCGAAAGCACATAAATTTTATACCATCAAAATTTATTTATTAAGTGTCATGCGGTGACTCCGTGAAGCTTTTGTAGTGGCAGAAAAAGAAGATCAGAAACACTGAAAAGGCTGTGGGGAACGTGACGCGTGCAATCACGTCAATCGTCTTGGCCACCCTTATTGGGTGGGGAGGCTCTTTCTTGCGCACCTGTAATAAACATGACTACTCCAGGTTAGATCATGGAGGCTTTGAGGGAGTAACACCAAATTTAGCAGCAATCTACCTATAGCTAGTAATAACTCAATGGAGCATGCACAAGCTTGATTGCTAACATTTAAGCGGTAAATAGTAAAATGTGAAATATTACCTCTGTTGCACATCCATTATTGGCTGTATGTGTACAAGGGTTTGCTCCACATGTTGTGCAGGATACAATTTCGTTTGGAATAGCCGTGTCTCGCTTTTTATCGCCCTAAAAATGCATATAATCATTTAGTGTTTTCATTTTTGATGCTATTGAGAGTGATTTAAACAGTTTTATAGTCTTTTGTGGTAATACTTTATATAGTATGTCCCGCAAAGTATCAAACATAGTGAAACTAACATTGGAAAATTTTGAAAAAACTATTGCTGCATATGCATTTAGGTACATGATTGGTGGGAAATGAAAAAAATTTAAAATTAATCTGATTTTATAAATTCTGAACAATCACATACCTCGATCCCTACTCAGCCGTAGTTAATCGCCCAATAATTTTGCTATGTTAATTTGGCTATCTGTGATAGTTGGTGAGGCACACTGTATATATTAACATTTAAAAAGTTCTAATTAGTAAAGATTTAAATTCTGTAATTTAATTTTTTTTCTTAAAACAGAAGAAGTGCTATTAAGTATCAACATTTTTAGTTTAAATACATTTTCACAAAAATTATAAAACTATTGTATCAATATTGTATAGTTTGTATTATGACCATATACTCACATCAATGATCTATACTCAATTATGTGTAGTCATTAATAATGCAAAAGAGGTGGATTTAATGCTGATTTGTAATTTTTATAATATATTCAATTTTATAAATGAAAACGTAAAGAATTATTAAGGAATACTTATTCAGTTATATCACAAGAGCATAAAAAATTATTGATTATTTTACTTCCTGACCGACAAGACGTATTCTGCAAAATTTTTTTTAAGGAATACGTCTAGTTGGTGAGAAGTAATCGATTATCTATTTGTGATGATCGAGTGATATTCGTTACGATTATATAATGAATGGAAAATTAATTAAACAAGAAAAAATAGTATTATTTTGTAGTAATATCAAACATATTAAAATCCCAACAATGTTACTATAACAACGATGTTCAAAAATCATGGCTCTAGATTGAATATTTTTAATTGTTGGACCCAGCAAAAACCCTAAACGGTTATATGACGTTGTCAAGCGTATAATCGCTGATCTATACATCGTAACTATGATAAATAGAAATTTTCTATTGGCTTACTATGTAATGAATTATGTAATCCGAAGTAATACTATAAGTACTTTGATATTATTTGGTTATATGTCGATAACTTGTTGCACAATAGTAAAAGAGTGTCAGTTTGACAGGTTAAATAGTCCGACCGCATCATTCTGTCAAACTGACACGATTTGTTATTGTGCAGGAAGTTTGAGACGTATAACCTGTTCGAAGTACGCATTGTATTCGATTTGATTATTTTTTGAGTAAATTTCAATATTAGGAACAAATAAATATTTTATTGGCAGCACGATTTGTTTGTATTAACCTATCTGAAAGTCATCTCCATGAAAACAACATCGTTGACAAAAGTTATGTATTACGTCGCCTAGTGAAGTTACTCTAGTATAATCGAAATTATTCAAGATAACTTAACTAAATCCAGCCTTCTGATTGGTTGAGATCGCTACGAAAAAAATTATCATTTGTATAGATCTTGTTCCTTGCTTTAAAAATTGTTATATTGCATTATGTTTTATATATTTTCACCAAGATTATCAGATAATTCTAATAAACATGTTTAATAATTTTAAATAATATTACTACAGTTTAAATAAATGCAAAGCTTACTTCATAGTATAAATGTGTTGTGAGATTTTTGCAATAAATATATGAGCAGCACAATATAACATATACCAAGGGGCCCATAATTAAACATAATAGACGCAAGATGGAGTGAATACAAAAATAAACTGCTTAAAAAAATGACACATATATGCAAAATTTGAGTTAACTATGCTCATTGTGCATTTTTATCTCCTTTTTTTTTAAATATAATTTGTTATTCTAATGTTTTCTCATAAATATCAAAAATTAATTCAAAATTTGATAACTTCTATTCAGTTACTAAATAAATAATCTAATTATTATTCCATTTATTTCATTCAAAGATAATCGTTTGACATTTTTAAAATGTGAAAATTCAAATTTTTATTTTTTAATGCTATAATACGACTTATGTCGTAATTAAAATCCTACTCCTTTTTTTTATATATCTCTTTCTCACTCAAACATTGTTTTTTTGTTCATACTAGCTTATTGCTGTTATACCCATGAGGGCATAATTATACCGGGTGTCCGATCTCAAAGTCGAACATCGGCATTCAACATTGTGCATTCGATTTTTAGGTATTTTGCCATTATTTCTATACATCAGTAAATACTATTATTAGTATCATTTGATGTGTAATAATTGTATCTTTCTATGAGATAACATGCATTCAAATAAAAACGTTATCGAGAGGGTTTTGAACTAGATTTTGTTTTATGACTGCATGTCGGTGATTATTACATTGCTCTACCCAGAATTCACCGCGCTGAGTCACTTGAGTTGTCAGTTGTCAAAGTGAGGTTATGTGTTTATACGCAAATTATTACATCGCTCTACCCAGAATTCAACGTGCTCTGTTATTTGAGTTGTCAGTTGTCAAAATGAGGTTGTGTGCGTACGCAATCCATAATAGTATTTTACAGTAGAAGTCCGTTAGGATAGCCTTTACTGCCGAGCCAGAGAATTTGTGAGACGAGCTCGAAGAGCGAGTCGAATAATACTGGCGAGGCAGTAAAGGCCCTAACGGACGTGTATTGTAGAATAGTTTTTGTAATACCTACATACAAATCGGTCATATCTATATTTTTCTAATTTATTTTCATCAAAACGCTAGGTTTGTGTAATGACGTTTTAGAATGATTGAGAGTGCGTAGAACGTTGCAACTGTTGTTTATAAATGTCAGTTATTTCCAATTTCGTGTATGGTTGTAAACAGTTTTAAGTTGTAACCAGCTCGTAACTTATGACATCTGTAGAAAGTGATGAAAATATTCCTAAAGACGTTAAGATTCTGAATGAGCAAGTTATTTTAGCGTATGTTCAGGAGCTATAGCAGTCTTTTGCGCCTTCTTCTATGTGGAGTTGAAGGCTTGCTTGCTGCTGGATTTGTGTGACACTGACACTGACACTTTGACGTTTGGCACACAATTTAGCAGGCCGTGGTCTTTACGGACACTTTTTACGGCCGGGCCGTAAAGAGGTTGCTTACGCAGTAATAAACAGTCCTTAAAGAAATATTTAACAAGTAGGTATTACAAAAAATAAGTTATGACATGACTTTCAAAAATTATTGTTTGACACATGGCCACTTGATAACGGTTTTATTTGAACGCACTTTAGCATGAACAAAGAATGTCTACTCAAATATTTGTTTTTATATTTATCTCTCTCTTACTTGAGCATTTCATTCTATCTTCTTGGTCATACTATCTCATTGCTGTTATATATTATACAGTGAGAGTTTGTTCAAACCGAACACAGGGAAAAACTAACAATTGGGTTGTTAAGCAACAAGAACTTAAAGATCTTTATCTACTTTGATGTCACAATATGGTTATTATAACACCGAAAACAGTGCTACAATGGTATCCGTTAAAACATTTTTTTCGGTAACAGTTTTATAAAATTGGTGATATTTGCTTTCAAATGCTGATACCACGATAAACATGAGATGTCGAATACATAACCACAATCTCTGAACTGTATTTATTAAATTTATTTTAATCAAACTTAAACTGAAGGTACTTTTTAACGAATTAATTAAACACAATTATTGTTCTACGTAAGGCACTATTTGAACACAAACCAAAAAGCTTGCACTAAATTTATAGTAATTTATGATACAAGTGCATAAAGCTAGTCTTTAGTCACGAGTGAGGCAGAGTTAAAACGCGAGTGAGCGAGCGTTTTAAGCCCCGCGAGTGATTAAAGATGCTTTATGGATGTGTATCGTACAATATTTTATCTACGATAGAATCTAGAAAAGATGATAAATATAAAAAAAAAATTTTAATGTAATTTTGAATTACTAGCAACCGATCGTAATTTTGCATGGTTAAAAATTTTAAAACACGTTGCTACTGACGACATGGACTAATGAAAACATGTTATTGAACTGTCGTTTTACAAACTTGAAACGGCCAACTAAAAGTCAATTTTACACACTATCGTAGATAATAGTTTATTATGATACTATTGTATAAGTACGTCTTTAAAGCACTTGCGATGAGTTTAAGACCACGACGCAGAGCAGAGTGCTTTTAACATTGCTAGTGCTTTAATGGCCCTTATACGCGTGTATGATACGCTATTTTTTCTACGATCGTAACAAAAATATAAAAACTTAGTTCGGTGACACTTTTCCGTCACATTGTGTTAGATATTCTAGGTTATGTTGACATTCAAGTTTATGGCGTGTTTTATATAATATTAAAACACACCACCAATGGCAACGTGCTAAAAAGACCGAATTCGGGCACTAATATTAAGAGTGCTACAAACGTCACTTTTGAAACTGTGCAAAAAGTTGTCATTTTGACACGATCATAGAAAAAACTAATTAAAATGTCCACGGCCTCCTAGATTAATGTGAGACTGACGTCCCTACGTGGCCCGCCACATTTGTATGATTTTTGTGATTCTGAGGCCAACCTACTTTGGCGCCATCTGTTGGGTTTTTGATAAATTATATGTGGCGTAGGCACGATTAATATTGATCCAGGAGGGCGTGGACGTACGACGTATAAAAAGACAAACTTCTAATACGTAAATAGGCAACCAGGCGCACAAGCGTAACGTACTGTAGCGCCTCTACAAACTATAAAAAACGCGATGAACTAAAAATGCGGCGGGCCGCGTAGAGACGTTAGTCTCGCATTAAATCTAGGAGGCCGTGAAAATGTCAGAGCAGCATAATTGTTTGTCCAATAGATGGCTACTGTCAAATGTCACTTGAAAATGTTGCCATGAACACACTCAAAAATCCCTAGATTGTAATGCAACATTTTTAGTATCCGAAATTTACAATTTCTATAAAATTAGCAACTCAAATAAATAAAATAGTATATTATTCTCGTTTAATAAGGGACATTGTAGACCTTGTTCCATTACGCTCGTCGTGCCCCAAACCCACACGTGCAACAATAGGCCCTCTTATGAAACTCGTATTATAATATACTATTGTTCAATTTCAAAAAAGTCAATCTTTGCATTGTGTGAGGGTTTGATATGTTTAGCATGAAAAAATTCTCACTATAATTATGACCCCATTGGTATTTAATTAAGGCCCCATTGTTATTAGTAGCTTCAGCGTACTTATGCGAACGTTTTGTCCGTCCGTCCGTCCGTCCGTCTGTCTGTCTGGATCGCCTGTAACTTTCGAACGGCTACAGATATCGAAAATTTGAAAGGGGGCAAAGTTGTTGCTAAGGTCCCGAGCACCTTCATGCGCTATTTGGTTTTGGCGAAAGGTGGCGATTTTCCACTTTGCAAAATTTCCAAGCATTGTAGCACAGTGGCGGCTTGTCCACTTGGCGCCATCTACAGAACTTCGGTGGTCACGTTTTGAACTACACATTCTGAAGCTACTCTTTAGACCTGTAGTTGAGCAGTTTATTTAGGAATTAATAGTTTATAAGGTTTTTTAAAATTTAACTGTTTCTATACATATTTTCATATTGTTTCTGCTTCTTCCACCTTGTAATAAACTTATTCAAATGTAAGAAATACTAGCCCAAATCCATAATAGTTTAATCGCCAAGCTATTTTAACACTGAGATTTACTAAAGTTTAAAAATATTGCAATAAACATTTTTTATTCCTAGAAAAATTACAGGCTACAAGAAAATATAAACTTTTTGTTGTCCGTTACTACAGAAATATTTGTAAATTTCTTAACTGAAATGCATAACAAGCATATAAAATTTGATCACAGTATCAGCTTCATGACGCAATACTTGATAAAACAAAAGATACATTGTAACAATCGACAAATGTGTATCACTTACTTGCTGATAAGTTTTTAAAGCAAAATGGCTCGTGGTAAAGCACTGGGCAAAAATTTACGATAGTCTTTTATTAATAGCCATATGAATGGTATTTCAGCACGAAAAATTTCATTTTCCCATTTTGTTCTGCCATCGTCAGTGCAATTTATTACTAATTTGTTTAAAAATACTGGAGGGGTTACGGAAAGTAGAAAAACTGGTCATCCATCAACAATGTCTGATGCTCATAAACAAGCTTTGAGAAGAATTGTCAAAGCAAATCGACAATCTAATGCCTAAGAAGTCACAGATTATGGCGGGAAAGGATTAAAAACAAATTTCCTTATCGGCTACTAAAAGAACAATTTATAAATTAAGCTACAATTTTTGTAAGGTAATTTTTTTCGTGATTTTTCTGTTATAAATTATTCTTAGTTTATTGTACTTTTTCACTATGCAACAGAAAAACCATTGCTAACCAATTTACAAGAACGCCACTGGTTAAAATGGGCTGGCTAAATCACATAAAAATTGGACTGCAAGACAATAGCATACTAAATATTTGAAGTGGTGAGTCAAAATTTTATATGACCGATATTACGAAACATATTGCGTATACCAGTGGAAACATACCATGCCGATTGTTTGTTTAAGAAAGTCAAGTTTTCAGCATCTGCCATGGTCTGGAGCTGGATGTCTGGAAGAAGGGTTGGAAAGCTACAGATAATTCACAGTACTGGCAATGCCGATAAATATAAAAACATTCTTGGCAGGTTTTTTGCGTCTATGCAAATATGCCCGTTTGCCCAAGGGGATTTGCTTTTTCAACAGGATGGCGCTCCGTGTCATACAGCAAAACTGTGAAAACGTGGCTTCCTACTCTACCATGGACTTCTAGTAGTCAGGATTCATCGCCAATCGAGTTGGTGTGGTGTAAAATGAAAAATCTGGTGTGATACATGCACACAACTTCCTATTACAGTGATGTTATAATTAGTCAAAAATTTGATTTTTATTTTTTAAGCATTTGTCAAACATTTTCAAAAATTGCAAATTGTACAGAAACCGTACCAAATAGAGGGTTAGTCAAGAGAAAAATTTTTGCTTAAGCTGAATTCAAAAATGTAATAATATACCGGACGTTCTATTTAAAATAGGCGTTAATAAAAAAATTTAAAAAACAAAAGAAACCCATTTTAATTCAACTGGAAAATTACCTAGCTCACATCAATACACATTAAAAATGTAATAAAAATGTAAAATTTGAAAAAAATTGTTAGAGCCGTTTTTGAAAAACAGTTGTTGTGGTACTGTCATTTCAGGAGAATGACTGATGATACAGTATGTCTTACTTTAGACAGCACCACCCCAGTATTTTTTTTATATAATCGATTTACAAAAAGGTTTTTTCCTGATTACACCCCTCACTAAATTCTACTTTTAGGGTATGTTAGTTTCCCTTCACGGTAAAATGCTAGCCTACTACGATTTAAAATAAACAGCAAAATTGAAGAAGTCGTATTAGGGATTTTTTTTATCAAAAAATTTAGTTAATAAAAGTTGTTCAAATAATCTAAATCCGAGGTTAGTCGGGTTGAATATGAAAAAGAGGAATTTTCCCCTGTCACGGAGCCCATGTTGAACCCTCTTACGAAGTTTTTAACTAAGTTAAAGTTTAACTTTTTATTGAAACTATGTTGGTGACAGGGGAAAGCTTAGCGACATGAATGAAGAGTACTTAATTTTTAGTCAATAGTTAAAGGTATGTAAAGAACGTCCAAACTTCTTATCATACAGGGCGTAAAAAAATGGGGTCATGAGTGTCACAGCTAGTCCATTCCTGTAGCTGTGAGTAATTCACAACACTTTCGTGGATAGTAATTTAAAGGGTCTTACCTGGTATACATCATATTAAAAAAAAAATTGGAATATACCTGGTGGTTCAATAATTATGTGTAAAAAACTTGATTCTATTGGAGCTCTTTGGGAGCCCATATCTCCGAAGAGGAGTCCTATACGAAAAGAGTTTATATGAACTTGTAGTATTCTTTCCACATTTTCCCGGACACCCTGTACTGTGCAATTATCTAAAACTTTCGCTTGAGAAGGTTTTTTTGTAAGAAGTACAAATTTTTTGATTTTTCCAAAAATTATGGGAATACATACATTTTTTAAAACTGTATTTTGTTGTTATAGCTTTGCTTCGACTATCACCAGCACGAATTCAAATCTCGCTTCATCACTTCACAAAATTGAATTCCATTGTTCTTGAGATCAATTTTATTTTCTCTTGCTTAAGCTCAAGCTTAATTTTGTACCATTTTCACCTTGGATTTGTTCAAACCGCACTACTGTCATTTCAAAATTAAAAATATGTGAAAATGTTCATGAAAACATCATACAGGAAGACCAAAAACCACAGTTTTCCCTTGACTCAAACTGAGATTGGCAATTTCCAATCTTTAAGTGGTTGGGCCAGTTTCATTGATACCGGGTTTGTACAAGTAAAGGATGTCATGAAAAGTGAAATTAGGTACATAGAATTCATGTAGTAAATGTACAATAATCTGCCATTAATTTGTAAATAATACATAGATACATTATGAGTTATAGATGAAGTTTAATACTAACGAAGATTAATGCTGTAACTGCGTATATCTTTTTGCTCATGTACATAAATCAATAATGAATTTTTAAAATATAATAAAATGAAACAATTCACTTCAATTTAATATAATATACAAGGCAGTCGTTTCAGTAGTTTCACATCAAAATCAAAAATAAAATTTTTTTAAAATGAGAAAATGTATGTTTTCTAATTAGTTACAACTAAAGATCAGAATTGAAATGAAATTTTTCGTATTGTTGTAAATATACATATTATGCGAAAATTTAAAATAGAAGCTGTAACTACAGAAAAAGTGATATGACTTATCAGGTAGGTGCTGCGACAGTGACTACTACCATATATCGAAATTCTACTACAATTTTTCATAGCTGAAGCAGCTTTGTCACTACATAAATCTGCAAATACAATAAACAAAAAAATCAGAACGCATGATTGAGGAATGTCTATTATACTCGTATATAACTACTATAAATTGCCATAAAACATTGTCACAAAAAATATCAACAAAGTAACTGATAACTATATAATTTTTAAATAAGCATATTGTTCAACATGAACAAAGGTGAAATTGGTAAAAGGAGGTAAAAACATTTGGGACATCCTTATAATAAAATAAAATACATAATAATTTATCATATAGAGTGGGCAAAATTAAATGTTTTTACAAGGCATCTCGATAACTATCGGAAATATGGAAAAATAAACCCCTCATCCTCTATCTCTAGAGAAAAGCTTAATGGTGAAATCCAAAATGGGATATTGTCTTTTGTTTTCAAGTTATAAACAAAAGTTAAATTTTTTTGTTTGGTGGTTATATCTCGCTTATTTATGAAAATAGATAAAAGCAATTTCTACATTCTTCAGGTACTTTTTTTTTGATAAGAATGCTGTGGTGCGTTGTGAGTTTTTCAAAAATGTTTTGAATTTTCAGTTAAGTTATATTTTTTATATGAAACTCATAGTTGGCCATGGCATCATGGGCATCATTACTGTGATATATATCATAATATATAGCATCATATACAGTGTCCATCATAAATTTGGATCACATGGAATTTTTTTATTATCTGTGTATCAGAAAATGGTAGTTTGATAAAAGTTCTTGCAGCTTTTCAAATTAAAAATGCACTTGTCAAAATTTAAATATGTCGTTTTGCGTACGGAGAGGTTGGAAAATATGAAATATCTCAAGAATCAAGTACCTTTACTTTACAAAATACACAAAAATGTATTGTCAAATTTCAGTTTCTCGCACTTAGCAACCTGAAAATTATGTTAATCATAATTAGTGCTAAAAAATCTCATTTTGTGTACAGAGTAAAAAAAAACAAGCATCTTCAAAAAATGTAATAACAAACGATCCAAACATCAACAAGAATTTAAAACAATTATAATTTTTAATTGAAATGATGTTATAACAAACATTTTCAAATAACATTTGTGTATATTTTGAAAAATAAGGGTTCTTTAAATGAACATCGCTCGTATAGGAAAGAGAATATTTAAATTTTGGCAAGTACATTTTTAGTTTGAGAAGATGCAGGAACTTTTTTCAAGAATAAAATTTTCTGATGAATGGATAGTAAAACAAATTTCCGTAAATGTGTTCAAATTTATGAGGGATACTCGACCATTATAAGCAACAATTAATAGTATATTAAAGTATGAGTGGATAACAAAGTCTTTAAAACACGCGCGAGTTTTCGAGCACGACGGCGAAGCCGGAGTGGTCGAAATAGAGCAAGTGTTTTAAAGACCAATTATCCACGAATACTTTACGCTATTTTTTATTATACCTCCAATACTGGAAATAAATTACGCACTAAAAACTTCGAAATAATTTTTGTCGTGATAAATCGAGAGAGCATAATAATATTGCTACTATAGTTACGAGAATTATTTACGTTATTGTCGCGTCCATGTCCGTTGTTGCATTCAGTCGTTTCCTTGACAACCTTTAAAGCTCGGCGAGCTTTAATCGCCTGTATTCGCACGCTCAGGCGTGCTTTAAACGGCGATTCTGATGCAGGTATAATAAAAAAGTGATTAATTCTGTCAATAAAATGGCCGGTATAGTTAGAACGCATATACGTGTGTCCAAGATAAGGAGGGCCAGTATGGGGATCTCGGTAATGGTAAGAGATACAAATTTGGTTAAATGGGAAGAAAGTTGCGCAATTAAAGGACTAAAAAAATTACGTCTAGAAATCCTTGATATGATTTTTCGTTTTTGAATTATCTCAAAAAAACCGAATTTTTGGATTTTCTTTTTTATTTTTTTCTGGCGTTAATATTAAAGTTACAGCGAAACTGATTAAACTTCTTTATAGCAACTTTTAGTGGACTTAATGATTACGTTATCAATTTTTTTATCCGACGTTTCGTCTTCGAGAAACCATCATCAACTTCATTTTTTTAAATACGGTCCTGGTTTTTTGATGCCAAATTTGCAAAGCCCTTGTTACTCTGAATTCAACAATGTACCACATATTATGATTTAATTACGTTTCGAGCTTTTTTCTGATCATCAGAAAATTTTTTAGATACGGACCTGCATTTCTCATAATTTTGTAAAAATAAGTTCATACAGTAAGATAGGCGTTTTTAGATGCCGTTAAAATATTAAAATGCACATCATAATGTCATAATTCTGATACATTAATTTAATAAGCAACCAATAACTATTAACAATAAACAAAAAAGAAATGAACAAAAGATAGACAGAAAGAATAACAAAACGAACATCGAAACCATTTAATAGGTATTAAATTTACAGAAGGTATTCAAAAAGGTTGCCATCATTCTCCATGCAAAATAACATCTAACTGTAGAATCTAAAACATTATTCAGCAATACTGGCGTTATACTTTGAAAGGCTTCAAGAACCAATCTTCTAAGTTCTTCTTCTATTTCAAAACGTTAAATACCTATTACATTGTTTCAAGGCTCGTTTTCTCATTCTTTCTGCCTATCTTTTGTTCATTTATTTGTTGTTTATTGTTAATAGTTATTGGTTGCTTATTAAATTAATGTATCAGAATTATGACATTACGATGTGCATTTTAATATTTTAACGGCATCTAAAACGCCTATCTTACTGTATGAACTTATTTTTACAAAATTATGAGAAATGCAGGTCCGTATCTAAAAAATTTTCTGATGATGATCAGAAAAAAGCTCGAAACGTAATTAAATCACAATATGTGGTACATTGTTGAATTCAGAGTAACAAGGGCTTTGCAAATTTGGCATCAAAAAACCAGGACCGTATTTAAAAAAATGAAGTTGATGATGGTTTCTCGAAGACGAAACGTCGGATAAAAAAATTTATAACGTAATCATTAAGTCCACTAAAAGTTGCTATAAAGAAGTTTAATCAGTTTCGCTGTAACTTTAATATTAACGCCAGAAAAAAATAAAAAAGAAAATCCAAAAATTCGGTTTTTTTGAGATAATTCAAAAACGAAAAATCATATCAAGGATTTCTAGACGTAATTTTTTTAGTCCTTTAATTGCGCAACTTTCTTCCCATTTAACCAAATTTGTATCTCTTACCATTACCGAGATCCCCATACTGGCCCTCCTTATCTTGGACACACTGTATATCATCGGAATGAGAAAAAAATCCTCTTTCTCATGATGGCACAGCCTACTGTGTTCCATATAAAAAAATCTGGTGTGATACACGCACACAACTTCCTTTTACAGTGATTTTATAATTGGCCAAAAATTTTATTTTAAAATTTTAAGCATTTGTCAAAAATTTAAAAAAATAACAAATTCTACAAAAATGGTGCAAAATAGAGCGTTAGGTGAAGAGACAAATTTTCTCTAGAATTTTAAGCTGAATTCAAAAATGTAATAATATACCGGGTGTTCTATTTAAAATAGGAGTTAATAAAGAAAATAGAAAAAAAACAAAAGACACCCATTTTAGAAGTATTGAACTGGAAAATCACCTATCTCACTTCTACTTCCGGTTATGCGATTTTCTTCAAAAGCTTGCTGTCGCATCTACATAGTACACAAAACTTATATATGAAGTTTCAACGCCATACCTCTTTTCCCCTGTTCACAGACACACAGACAGTCACACAGACAGACCAATGAAAGAAAATATGTTTTTTGGGTTCAGGGGACTCTAAAACGTGAAGATCTGTTGAAAACTCAATTTCGAATTTTTGGGGTGAATCCAATAGGTACTTCCTTTATTGTAAAAGGAAGTAAAAATACAAAACGGAATACGCCACTGCATTCTGATTAAAAAAGTGCGTGAAGAACGTAAAAATTACTTTTCTCTGTTTTCATAAATTAGCAAGATACCTATAGCCACAAAATGAAAAGTAAAAAAATCGAACTATTGTTTATAACTCAAAAACAAAAGACGATAGCCAATTTTAGTTTACTCCATTAAGCTTATCTTTAAAACAGAGATCTAGGATGGGGAGGCCATTTTTCCATATTTTCTATAGTTATCGAGATTCCCTATGAAAACATCGAAATTTGCTCACCGTGTAGGTACAGATGTTATCAGCAGTCGTCACTTGTATAGTACCTACCTACTACAGTAAATAGTTACACGAGTTTCGAGAAGAATAAATAGTAATTACTTGTCTATGCATATGTTGATCAATGTTATAATAATACAAACTTAAAATCCTACATTCACAGTCAACTATATTAAGTTTGCTTAAGCAAATAGTCTTTAAAAATCTCCAGTAATGTAAGATTATTAGTGTCACATAACATTACGATTTAAATTCATTATAAAAATTATTAATTTTTTATAACATTGTGCACTGTGGTATAATAGTTACAATTACATGCTGAAGAAGACAGTAGACACTGCATAGTAAGCAGGTGTTTGTGAGCTATATTCATATATTTGTATGACAATCTGACAAAAATTATATATTTGTATAGAATAGGAATATAGCTCCCATATATCCATGCACAAAGCATTAGAAAATCATAAGTTCTGACGAAGTTATCTTTGAATAAATTTATAAAACTTATAGATAATAACATTCCTGATAACAGTGAGTATCACAATATACAATTTCATGCAACCAGCCACTTACCATTGTTTTACATAATAATTCATTCTAGGTTAACTATATTAATATTAATGACTAGAAAACCTCATTATATTAATATAAATAAAATTGAACAAACTTTGGCCCGAACCGTAATAAGCCAGGTCACAATTGACCAATATTTCTAACTTAAATGTTTTTAATAACAAAACGTTCTACTTTGGAAAGTAGAATAAATAAAACATTTGATATGAGGTACTACAGTGTGGTTGTACTAGATATCCATCTTTTGACTTGGTGATATCAACAATAGAAAATATTATATATGATACTAACTGTTTTCTTGTCTATTCTTTGCATTTTTAAATACATTGTTTACATAAAAATGTTTTATTTTATTGTCACTTCTAAATAGGCTCTTAACTATACAATCTCCAATAAACATGTCAATAACAAAATATGATGTTCTTTATGAGGATGGTCTATTCTGAGTCCCTTCAGCAATAAATCGAAACAATTTTTATAGCATCTTTTTTTTAAATTCTTTATAACTTAATGCACTCTGCCAAAAATCATTTTAATCGATAGAATAGTGTGTTCACTACATCCAAAAACATTTTAAACATATATTGATACTTATAGAGGTTTTGGAAGAGAAACACTCTTAGAGAAGTGTTGATTAACTGTTCATTGTTTGCATATTTTTGTGGTTTAGAAAAGTATCTTTAAAAGAAATTAATGCTAAGAAAATGTAATATATCTAATTGCGCTTTATTTTTTGATCATGATAAGAGATGACAGATGAATATTAATTTATAGAGAAGAGATAATAGATTAAAGTTTTTGAATATTTAATTTATATGTGTGATAGGTATAATATATCAGATTTAGTCTCGAATGGTAAAGTATTATTAAATTAAATACTGAATATATTGTTGTTGTTGGATTTGTTTATTTGTCATTTGCTATAGTTATAATCACATTAAAGTTTTATATTAATTTTCTATATTTGCTACATCTACTGTAAAGAATAGAATGTCAGATATTCTTATCTAATCATGTTCTATGTCTAACTTCTAAACATTATTGACTGCATGGTACGGGTTTGCAGCAGCTTAAGCAGCTAAACATAGATGTGGAAAAGCTTTTGTGCTAAAGATAAACAGTTGCGGTAGAGCTATTCATGCGCATGCAGTGCTTGTGGATTAGGTTGTGAGTGCATAAGCGAGAGCAGAGGGGTTGGATATTTAGCTAATAATATTAGGCTTACCAAGGGACTGGCCAGAATTATGCCTATCCTGCTGAGAACAGCGGGCAGTCGCTGCAACATGACAGATCAAACAAGGTACAACCTTATGAGCCATTGACATCAAGCTTAGGCGGCTTGCCCGCACACTTTTAAAATCACCTATTACAACATGCGTAATTAATTTTAACTATTTTGGTTAGCTTGTAAAGAAGCTAGAAAATATATCTTTTTACAGTAGTAAAATATGCAATACTCTATGCTTACTTTTAAAATATATATGTAAGCATATAGCCAGCATATAGAGATTGGAATAAATTTATAAAAACCAAAATGAATGATATCTGAGAAAATATTAAATATTTGTCTTTGGAATGGAATGATTTATTTAAACAATTTTAAATAATTATTTGTCATTGTATAATGACATTACCAATATTAAAAAACAGTGTTTTGCTATAATTTATTGACAGAGACTAAAAATTCGCTTACCTAAATAAGCAATTCAATATCATAGCATTAACCCTCTGAATTGCTGTATTTCTTACATAGGAAATGAGATTTGACAACGCTAGATTTTTTCCGATGCGCATAATTAATCATACCTAGTTTAGTGAGTAATCGGGTTTTTAGAAGAGATAGCTCATAAATTTATCTTTTATTTGATATAATAATCTGCCATTAAAGTTAATAGTTTTTTATTTGCATCAATGCGCAATTTTTGTAAAATATTTTTTACTTTAACTTACTGGAATTCACTTATATAAGGGAAAAATCAGTATTGCTTGCACAAAAATAGTATATTATACATCAAGGTAGCGAAGTGGAGTATTATAACCTGAGCGCATATTAGATACTGAGCACGCAGCGCGAAGTATCTAAAGCGCGAAGGTTATAAGAGGATTCGCTACCTTGATGTATAATATACTAATTTTTTGCACTACCAAACGGCTTAATACCTAAATTCCCAACAAATTTCGAAAATATTTTAACTGTCAACCTGACAATACAGCTCTTTAAAACGTCAAAATTAAAATAGTCATATTTGGTAACTTAGCAATTTATTAGTTACCACGGTGAAAATTGTTTATTTTACTTTCTCTCCCTTGGTGGAGAAAATCAATTTCACAACCTTAAAATAGGCCAATAACGGTGCGTTCTGAGACTAGTAGTGCAAAATAGTATATTATACATCAAGGTAGCGAAGCGCAGTATTATAACCTGAGCGCATATTAGATACTGAGCGCGCAGCGCGAAGTATCTAAAGCGCGAAGGTTATAAGACGATTCGCTACCGTGGTGTATATACTATTTTTTGCACTACCAAACGGCTTAATACCTAAATTCCCAACAAATTTCGAAAATATTTTAACTGTCAACCTGACAATACATCTCTTTAAAACGTCAAAATTAAAATAGTCATATTTGGTAACTTAGCAATTTATTAGTTACCACGGTGAAAATTGTTTATTTTACTTTCTCTCCCTTGGTGGAGAAAATCAATTTCACAACCTTAAAATAGGCCAATAACGGTGCGTTCTGAGACTAGTAGTGCAAAAACTATTTTATTGGTAATATTTTGCTTCATTTGATATTTGTGGCCCAAGAACGAAACCGCGTCAGACTGCAGTATAAGTAAGGTCTTGCTTATTGTGCATATCCACCAGTCTAATTCTGTACCTGAAGCTAGTTGGATCCACGCCAGGTGAAGAAGCAGTGGCTTCAAATAATCCACCAGCAATTCGCTGTGTTGTTCTAGCTTGTTTAGGTTAGTTGCAGACTTTGATAGTTTTGCAAGTTGAGTGCCCCATAAGATGTTGTGTATTGTCTAGCTTATTTAGATTAGTTTCAGCCTTTGATAGCTTTTTAAATGAAATACCTCATAAGATTGCTTTGGAACTGTTAATCATGCGCAATAAGCAAGACCTTATACTGCAGGCTTATCCGAAACCATATCAACAGTAATTACGAAAAAAGATTTAACTCACTTCTGTACTTTTTGATTGATAAAGAATGTTCATGTAATCGTATTCAATCGCTCTCATTTCAAATCTGTTAAATAAGTCTTTTACTTTATCTGTCCACTGCTCAACATAGGTTGCCCTAAGTCTTTCCAGTACTTTTATGTCTTGTGCTGTTCATGCAAACTGCCAATAAATAACTATAGGTGCTAATCTCTCCTCGTTATTACAGATGAAATCAGTGAATAATTTGTTATTCATAGAATAATCTCGTGTGAGCAGCTAATTTTATTGCAATTCGCTTGTTGCCACACACTAAAATGGATCAAATTAAAGATAAATTCATGAGCTATCTAATAGTGAAAATGCGATACATTTATTCTCATTGAGTTTTTCTATTTCTTATGTAAAAAGATACAACTCATAAGATGCTAACGATCGCACTGAATTGGTGGGGAAAGCAAATTCTGAGCAGTCGATGGACTGCTATTATATAACATTCTTTTTAAGATAATCTGTTTAAAATACGAGTATGTGGAGTGGTAAAAATAATACTTTTATTTTTAAAGATGTTCCTGTACATTTACGTAGGTGGCTTATATATAATGTTTTATAGATTTGATACAGTTATACATTTTTTTTTAAATGACCTGTATTTTTTATTATTGATTTTGGTAGTACTTTTAATTTTGTTTTCAATGAAATAAAATTTTCAATATGTTACATCTGAAAAAAAATCGAAAAAACTGGTCTTAGAGTTTGAACATTAAAAACCAATGAAATGAGCAAAATAAATCTAGTTACCTACGTTTGACGGAAATTCATTGACGGCACATTCGTTTTTAATGAAATTTAAAAAAAAATTGAAAAATACAACTAGAACTCCATTCAGCGTTAATCCACCGGTAACTAGATTTATTTTGCTCATTTCATTGGTTTTTAATATTTAAACCTTAAGACCATTTTTTCTTAATTTTTTTCAAATGGAACATATTTAAAATTTTATGTCATTGAAAACAACATAAAAAGTACTACCAAAATTAATAATAAAAAATTCAGGTGGTCATTTAAAATAAAGTCGATGACGTCATAACTTTTAAAACAAATGACGTAGCAATATAAAGGTGGTTGTACTGTATGTCCTACAATTAAAATCGCTATACCCCTTAAAGATTTTTCCATAAAAATTAATACTAACAAAGTTAATGAATTTATCCGTTACTTTATTTCCACACTGTATATTATTTGAAAAATTTAAAAGCAACTATTGGTATGGCAAAAAAATTATAAGGGTATATATTGAAACAGGCCAATAAATTGTTATGAAAGCTAATAATTATAAATAAATGGCAGTTGTGGTAAAACTTTCACAAACTAAATCGACTGATATGTGTAAGCGTTTTTCATTTTTTCAAGCAATTATTCATTTCGGTTTCAACGAATTTGTTATGTACTTCATAGATGCACTGTACAAGTGGTATGCCAGCCACAGCAGCGGTCAAATTGTTAATGAGATATTGATTTCCTGAGAACTGTAGTTATTAAAGTTCATTAATTTTGTATTCTTGGATAGATAGGTACTGTATATTGCTTTGTGTATTAGGGTTTATTAGTTTATTATATGTTGATATTAAGTTTACAATTAGTTGTAAAATGGTTTTATCATGTATATAGTAATTAATCAGAGTAAACAGAATGCCAACATACTTGCATAAGCATGTTAGCAAATATATGAAAATTTGTAATTTATTTATACCTACATACTAGAATTATGTCTGTTTCTTATATTAGTGATACTTTTTTCCATTGGTACTTTAATAACTGGTAATTAATAATGTGAAAACATTTTAGTTAATGGTAAGTAGGTATAGGATAGATTAATGTGGATTTTTGATTAACAGTATTGTTATTTTATAAATAGTAAAAAACAAATAAATAACTACAGTGTGATCAGTAAAGTCCGCATCATATGGGATTTTTTTTTATTAATAGCTTTTTTCGAAATTTGACTTTGGTATCAATTTGTGCTTCGATCGAGATGAAAATTAACCAAAAAAATAGTAGTCACGTCATTCGCATTATCTGTCAAATTTAATTTTTTTTTCAAAAAAAATTCAAAAGTGGGGTTATTTCTCAAAATATCAAAAAAAGTTATTAGAAAAAGATTTGAGTAATTCTTCCAATGATAGCTCTTTTACTCAAATTATCATTAAGGTCTTTTATATTAGTAAAATAACGTTCTACAGCTTCTTTAGTTTTACTGTTAACATTGTGTCTTCGTGGCATTTTATTATGCATTAGTGATTTTTACCAGTGTCAAATTGATAATCCCAGGCAACCTTTTGACGTGGGATATATTTTGTAATTAAACTGTTGTACACTGCTAAACTAATACACTGAATCATAAAGCAAAGAAATAGACTATACATGCTAACCATGGCACTGGCCAATAAGAATATATGTTAGGACGAATTGAGTATATTTAAAATGAGAGCAACTGAATAATATGTGTTTGTTGTGGGTATTATTTGTTAAAAGTTAATTGTTATTGATTTTCTATTTTTGTTTTGTTGAAAGTTCTTGTAAGTGAAATAATCATAGGAGAAATTAGAAATATAAGAACTATTCAATGCTAGCTTAAAAATGTAGTATGGCGTTCATAAGGAAATAGTTCAAAACTTTCGAATAATTTGTTAAGGATCTCATGAAAATAAGGGAAAAAGTTTGAACGTTTCCAAATAAAAAGAAACAAAAATCCAAATCAGGGACCATAAATTCGATCATAGGGTGTGCACTCAAAGATATAGTTTTAAATAAAAATGTACACTATCTGGAATGACCTTGCAGATCTGAATCTGAAGGGCTCCATTCTTTTTGCGATTGCAAAAAAGCAGAAAAAAATATTTTCCGAAATTTTTTTTATTACAAAAAATTGATGAATTTTATGCGTACATCGCATTTTTAAACCAGTGGAAAGATTATTCTTTCTGGATTCAGATGATGTCAAATTAATCACGAAATTATTTTTAACAAATGCTACAGAAATTGTTTAAGCAAAGCTTACCGAGAACGCGCGGTATAAACTTCAGTCTCGAGGTATTTTTTAAACTATTGGAAATAAAGGCATACTTTCAGCGTATCAAATGTTTATAAAAGAATGGAGAAGTTTTTAGTGAAAGAATTATCACTCTTGCTTTATTGTTCTAAAAAATACGATTTATTTTCCGCTGCGTGTTTTGTGTTTCACGCGCGACACGCTTTGCCAATCACTGATTTCAATCGCGATACGAATATACTGTGCTTTAAAATAATTTTTATGTATTATACTTACTCATAATTATATTACGCTGATTGGTTATACTTAAATAATGTCATTTGTAATCACTAAAAAGCAGAAATTTAAAGATTGCGACTTGCGAACATAAACAAAACCATTCAAAGTAAGTACTTCATGTTCTTCATCTATTTATTACAACTTCAGGGCAAAAATATAAAAATATACAAATAATGCAGTGCTTTCCTCATAAAGCCTCTAGTTAACCATGTCACACAGGATGTGGGCTTCTTTAATCTTCCTCTACATCAATTCAAGAGCTAATTGTTAACTTTAATTTAATATTTGGTGTTATTATTAATGTTTATTTGTTTATTTTTTTGTATTATTTATTGTATAGGCTTCGCCTGTTATGTACTCTATTAAACTATTAAAGCAGCTATAAGCACATGAAAATTCAAGAAAAAGATGGAAAAATCGAAGCTATAACTTTCTTAAGAAACTACCAGTTCACAAAAAACCTGATTATTTTTGTGGTAATGCTATCTACTTGAAAAATAGTACACTTATTGTTACTTTTATGGTTTATATTTTCATAATAATTATTATTAATTTTGTTTTCCATATAGGCCAAATTTAATAGGTTACAAAACATTATTTCAAAATTTTCAATAGAAAACACGTTAACATAATAAGATAAAGTCTTTGCCATGTGAACCGTTATACGTTGCCTTACAAGAAAAGCACTGTATACACAAATATGCATTTCTAAAGCAAATTAATCACAATAGCAACCTATTATACATTTCAATCCAGCTTTGTTACAACTACAGTTCCCAGAGCATTTTCTAAATTTACACTTACAAAATAAATGTTCGTAAGTTACATTGGGAGGAATACTTATAGTTATTACGCTTGGGATAAGCACATTATTCTTTCAGTTCCAATCAAAATTAATTGGAATGGGTATTTCTGGATTTATTGAAGTCACACTTTCCCAAATAATTATTTGATACGCAGCTCTCATAATGTGTTGCTAAAAAGAATCCTCAGTAGGTGGTAAATTTCTTATATCAGATTTAGAAGTGTGAAGCAAATGCGCCCGTAATTTATTCAAATCCCCTCTAAATGATGGGCGACCATACAATATTCTGACAAAATATGGTGCCGAATTTAGAAAAGGAGTCAAATCACTGATATCATTTTGAGGATAGTCAAGTAATGTTTGTAGTTCTTTATTTCCTGCATGCATTCAACATTTTTTACGTTGGATTTTCCTTTTTAAACAGAAAATTATCTGTGTCACAGCCAGTGAGTGCATAAGTAGGTACATAAATAGTATATTGTATGTTAAGAGCCGAAAGTGCATTCTTGCTGCTTGCGCATGAATATTGCTGGTTGAGGCGAAGCCGAAACCAGCAATCATGCAAAAATGGCAAGCGCACTTTTAGCTCAAAACATACATACTATTTTTCAACGACTGAGCATGTTATTACATCCAAAATAATCATATTTTATTTTAGTGAAAAAATTTATTGACAATCAATTTAAAATTACTCGCGTGGTCTATGCCATGTGACGCGGTTACTTAAACAAATGACGGGCGTTGTCAAGGAAACATTCAGACGTGCCCACCTATTATGCTCACGCGGAAACCCAAAACGCTCAGCGAGCGGCAAAGTGATGAAAACGCACGCTCAGCGGCGAATGTCAACTTTCTGTTGTCAAATGACAGAAAAATTTACTTTTGATGTCAGTCGTGGAAAAAATAAATTACCCACATGGATTTGAGCATTAAGCGATCCCTTAAAAGTGCATCTGGGGTGTCGGCGTCGTAATTTTTTGCAGCAAGAAGAAAAAAAAAAAGAAACCGCGTGTTTATTAGAAAGAATCACCATAAACCACCTTATCCTTTCATATTACAGAAAAATGTATTATAAAAAGTTCTTCAGAATGTAAAATGTTAGCTATCTGCAAAATTTAAGAAATATTGAGCTACTTTTATGAAACCGTGTGTATGAGACGGAACTTGCAAATTGAAATAAACAAGAATTCATAAAAGTAACTTTATGTGTCTGGAATTTTGCATGGGGCCATTATTCTAGATTCTGAACAACTTTTCTTAATGATGTTTTGCCATATTCGAAACAGCAAAGGTACTTTACCCGAACAAAAGGTATCTTTAAATTATTGCCAATGCCTCCCTGATATAATGCCGGCACCCTAGAGGCGGGGATTTTTAAAGGGTTATTCCTTAATTACTAAGGAACACTTGTGTCAAAATTCAAAACTACCTTATTCTTTTTGAGGTAGATATCTATTATACCTGAGGTAACTCCAAACACGCAGCGGAAAACATCAAAGCGATGTACAGAAATAAATTATATCTTTTAGAACAATAAAACAATAGAGATAATTCATTTGCTAAAAATTTCTCCATTCTTCTCTATGCATTTCATACGATGGAAGTGTGCCTTTATTTCCAATAGTTTAAAAAATACCTCGATGCTGAAGTTTATACCGCGCGTCCCCGATATGCTTTACTTAAACAATTTCTGAGCATTTGTTAAAAATAATTTCGTGATGAATTGGACATCATCTGAATCCAGAAAGAATAATCTTTCCACTAGTTTAAAAATCATTGAAAAATATTCAAAACTAAGCTTGTGAATGCGATGTACGCATAAAATTCATCAAATTTTTGTAGTAAAAAAAATTTCAGAAATTTTTTTTTAGCTTTTTTGCAAGCGCAAAAAGAATGGAGCCTTCCACATTCAGATCCGCAAGGTCATTCCAGATAGTGTACATTTTTTTTAAAACTATGTCTTCGAGTGCACACCGCATCATTTTAAAAGCGTTTTTTGAGAGGCCAGATTCTTGTCTATAAGTTAATCAACATTGTATCTTTCAAGGCAACAAAAAATCCCATGGCTAACTCAAAGAATGGGTACGATAAGATACATTATATTGCTCAAGAATTTATTAATTTATGATGAAAATTAATGGCATGTGTATTTGGTTTTTGAATTTGTTACTTTACCATGACGTTTTCGTAAATTTTTAGGATAGGTAGGTACATTACAATTGAAAAAGTCTATTAACATCAGCCATCAGAACAAAAAAGGATGTAATAATTATATCACTAAATTTATTTATAAAAGAGGTTTTTATTGTATTTTTTTCAACTTTCTAAGGCAAACATTTTCAATGTTAAATACATTTTAAGTTACAAAAAAATTGAAAATTGTTTGAAAATTAGTTTAAAATTTATTTTATTGTAAAGCATTTTATAGTTGGAAATTTCAAGATCGAAATTAGAAATTATCGTGTATAATACAATACCTATAGATCATTTCACATCCACATAATTCTACTTCTAACTTTTTTAGTTAGTATGATGAGAGATTTTACGAAGTTAACATCTGTTTAATCATTTATAGTTTATTTTTAATTGGAAATGTAATACTTATTCACTTTATGTAGAAATAGTTTTATATGTTTGGTAATAGATTAGGACTTTTTACACATTTTATTTGCAACTACGAATTTCTAATCTAAAATTGAATACCAATTACATATACATATTTCATGGAAGTTAAAAACTTCAGGTATCTAGGAGTGATTGTATGTGGGAAAAATGAGCGAAATGTGGAAATTTCAGAGCACATAGATGCAGGAAACAGATCTACTCGAGATACTAAAGACTACCAAAAGATACAGCCATTAGTAAAAAAACCAATAAAGGTCTTTACTCAGAACTTCCCTCACAAGCTGTTGAAAATATCAAAGAAAAAAAGAATACTTTTTTAAGGTGTTCACCCTGTATATGTTGAATCAATTATATGGCTATTTTCTTTAAGGGTAAATATCTGAGCTATGTGCAAAATATTACTTTTATTGAACTAATAGTTTTAGAGTTAAAAGAAAAACCAACAGATTCAATTTTTTAAGGCGTACACCCTGTATATATTTGACCAGAAGCATAATCAGTTTTGTGCCAGGTAGACATTTAATCCGCATCAAAATATCATCTTTCTCCAACAGGTAATTTTTGAGCTACACCTCGAACAGATGGATGAACAGACATACAGAATTGAGAAAACCTGTTTTTTGTCATCTAGGGACCCTGAAACGTGAAGATTTGAAGAAATCGCAGAAGGTGATTTTTTCACAATTTCAATACTTCTTTTGTCTTTTAGACGAGGAAAATAAAAGCAAAGATGTATATGAAATTATACAAAGCAGTCATCTGACCAATAATAAGTTACATTGCCGAAACAATGTGCCTTACAACAAAAGACATTTTTGAAATAGAAATAATAAGTAGAATTATAGGTCCAATAAAAGCAGATGAAAGAAAATATGAAAGCCTAATGAATTATGAAATAAGTGAAATACTAGAAAAAGATGACATTGTTAATAATACTAATAATTGTCTTTATTGTTGTGAAACATTATTCTATTTTCATCAATGTACGTATGTAATGATGAGTACAAGCAACAAACGATGGAGTTAAGCAAGATCAAGTCTTGCTGCTCTTCCACTAAACCGTAAAGTAAAAATACAATTAAATCTAAAACTAAACTAACATACTGGTTTATTTGCTTGGTATAGCTACTCAAATGTATGGCCACTAAGCCATTTATATGTCTCTCAATATTAAAATATTTATTTAAGGAATAATAGGAAAACTAATTTTTATTAATAAGAAAAATATTAATCATTTCCTTAAATTTAGAAAGAAAACGGGATTTGAAATGTAGTGGTAAGGAGTTATTGAGTTTAGCAACGTTATGTGAGAAGGATCGTGTATAACTAGTTGTTCTGTGATACGGCGGTGTGAGAAGATGCTTACTCCTTCCATTGATATTATGGATATCACTACGGAAACTAATTTTTTGATAAAGATATGATGGTGTTTTGAAATTGATAACTTTATAAAATAGTGTATATAAATGTAATTTCCATCTATCTGATATGTTTAAACAATTTATTTCTCGAAGTTTATTCGAAACATAATTCCTTCTTTTTAAACCAAAAATAAGTCGCAGACAAAAGTTCTGAATACTTTGTATTCTAGCAGAAACAGTGCCATCTAAGCAAGGTAAGACTAGAAACTCCAGCAAAATAATTTTCGTTTTTCTATTAAGCGTATGCGTATTTGTATATATTTTTTCAATTTTGCTTTCTGGATACACAGTCCTACATGCTTTCTGAATCATAATTCGGAATCTAAATGTTGTTATAGGTTACCTGCTACAGAAACAAGAGAGAGCTTAGTATTTTTAATTACTATATGTAATTGGTGTACAGCGGCTGTGCGAGCTTTACATCTTTGATATAGCATAATCTGGGATTTGGAAGCGTTTATTGTAAGGCAATACTTTTCAGCCCTGCTGATTAAGTTTTGTAAATCAGTATTAACTAAATTATAGGCATTTGCAATATCCTTTGATTCGAAAGAGTAGAAAACTTGTGTAATATCCGCATAAAATGAATATTTATATGAATTTATATTATAAGTAGTTGAAATTTGACGTATATGAGGAATGGCAGAAAAGTAGTAAGACTGATTTTTTTGCAACAATTCTATTTAATTTTTGTATATCAATGTCATCTCCTTCAAAGCAGTTCCCTTAAGCAGCTACATATCGGCAGAGACGTTTTCCAGTCTTCATAACAGTGCTGGAAATCCGCAGCTCCTCGATTATGCTCCTTTGGATGTTATCAATAGTACCAGGATGACGTTCTTTTGAAACAATTTTTTGGCTCCGCTTAATTGTTTCGCCAATTATAAATCCTTTGCATTTCAAATTCTGAAATTTTCCAAAGCAGCTTATTTTGTACCTGGATCAAGTTCCTTTCATTCCCGCGATGCACTTTTGACCCGTGCTATCTGTTATCACAGGCCGTTGTAATGCGAGCTTTCCTTTGGAAGCGAATTTTTCGCCCAGGCACTTGCTGTCTTCACCTGAGCCCACCGTCACCGGCGCGGCTGAGGTTTGATTGTTGAAGTCAAATTACGTGCGCTCAACCAATTTCTAGGAGCATTGTGTTTCTAAGGGCTGATAATGATCAGTTACGATGGCGCTTTTCTGTTTTGTTATTCCCATAGTAATTACATTTTTTCTTAGCTCTTATATAATAGTTTAAACCAAACCAATTAAAACTGGGACGCTGGGCCGCCGGTCCGCTTTGATTCTCGACCCCGGCTTATATCCAACCTAACTACTGCAATCTGGAAATTTATTCTGCTTCGATTGCGGGTCCATTCAAGGAGCTCCTGACCATTTGGTATAGCAACCCTTGACCAGTTTGCCGTCTACAATTAGTGGGTGCTAGGAACTCAAGGTTAGTGTCGCCCTTGGTGGTAATTACTGTGTGGAAAGCAGATGGTATTCTACGGCCTTCAAATTGATTTGGTCCGGCTGTCTACAATTACTTTCTATTAAATTACATTCAGTACTCAGAATTTGGATTCCAAAACCATCCACTGTTAAAATTTGTGTTTACGCTCACTGTCATTACTTGCTTATATAGTTCAATTTAATTCATGCCTTTGTTTGATATGTATCTAGATATTATTATATTTAATTTTGGTTAATATTTAAAGCTACAATTTTGAAGTGTATTGACCCTTTGTAAAAGGTGCATTCACGCCTTTTTTATTTCAATAGCCTAAACAGAAAGGTTTTATCAAATGACTGAGGTATGCATATCCCACGATTGATTTGAAGTTACAGTTATTAGAATAACCCGAAAGGGGTTTTTTGATTTTTATGTGTGTTGCAACCTTCAGTTAATGTACACAACCTTGTCTTGACTTTAATTGCATTTTAATTATTCTGTTTATTTATTACTCACTCTACAAGTTCATTTATTAATTACTAATTAAACGCTAGTCACTTGTAGTTCATTTTAATTCTTTGAAATCTTTTGATTTCTGGCCCCCATTTCCTTTCCTTTTTTGAAGACATTCCAGGGTACACAGCTGATGATTTGAACCTATGATCCAAGGCCGCCGAAATTGAGTTAGCTCGGCCATCGCGGTAAGTAAAGAGTTTTCAGAGCTGCCGTGGTGTATAAACTGTAGGGGGGTTGATCTGCGATTTTTCCTTACTACCATTGCTTAATTTTATTAATTAATCGCAGGTCGGCTTCTTTATTGTTTCACTTTCAAGTGGATTTTAGTCTTGGGGAACAAAAAAAAGTCACACAGGCTAAGATCAGGTAAATAGGGAAGCTGGGGAACCACAGGAATCCTTCTTCCTGTCAAAAACTGGTTGATCGAGATGGCCATGTAACAGGGGGCATTGTCATGGTGTAGCAGCCAAGTGTCTGTAATATCCTGTCTGACGCGAAGCACGCTTTTTCTGAGCCTTTTGAGGACTTCTTTATAAAAACCTTGGTTGACAGTTTGTCCTGGAGGCACAAATTATTTGTGAACAATCCCCCTACTGTCAAAAAAACAAATGAGCATGACTTGATTTTTTATTTGCTCATTCGAGCTCTTTTTAGTCGAGGAGATTTGTCAGTGTGCCACTCTTCACTTTGACGTTTTGTTTCAAGATCGTATTCGAAAACCCATGATTCATCACCAGTGACCACACGACTGAAGAAACCTGGGTTGTTTTCAATTCTGTCAAGAAAGTCAAGCCACACTGATTGTCTTTCTATTCAATCGTGAGGTTTTTTGCCACTATCTTAGCACACACGTACAACGATTTAAATTTAACTGATTACTCATCAGCCTCAATATTAGTCGACGGTCTGACCTCACAAGAGTCCTTACTCGTTCCACATTTTCCTCAGTTTTCGATGTTGAAGACCTCCATGAGCGAGGTTCGTCTTCTACTGCTTCTCCACCGGACCACCGAAAAACTTGTGATTTTGATAAGAAATGTTGCACATAGGCTCGTTGCAACTTTTCATAGGTCAAACTTGCAGATTTATCAAGCTTAACGCAAAATTTAATGGCACACCGTTGCTTCAAATTCCGCTCCACTTATCACGCTCTCTAGGGTTGTGTAGTTAGTGCACGAGGTTGAAACTTTTACTGGGCCTCTAGAAGGAACTGACTTACAAGCTGTGAGGAGGGGAAGGTTGCAGTGTTGCCAGATCGCTCTCAGTATTGTCAGTCTCATTAATTTACTACAGTCTATAAAGTAGCACACCAAGTATCAATCCCTGAGGTACACCAGTTGTCACACTATGTACATTGGAAATCTGGTTATATAATTTGACTAACTGAGATCTTCCCAACAATTAATTTTTGAAAAAAGCAATCCAAGTCCAAGAAAATCCAAAATGGCCAACGACATTTCATGATTCAACGTATCGAATGCCTTAGAGAATTACAACAGCACAAGAACTATCAATTTATTTTTATCTATAGCAGTTAATATGTCGTCAGTTATGTGATAATGCAGTACAACTGAATCCCTTACGAAATCCTGACTGTTTGTGGAAGCAGTACCTGGTCATTTAAGAAATTACTAAGTTGTAGATTAATGGAAAAACACTTTGTTCTAGACAGAAATTAATAATATGTGTTATATATTGGAGAAAGAGAGGACAGCTTAATTTAATTAGTTGAATACGTCTGTCGCTGCCTACAGATCTGGATGTAATAAATCTAATTATCTTTGCTACTTCCTTGAATTTTGTTTTACTTTACAGTTGCTTTTATAATAATCAATCGTATTTCAATCAGGGTTTCTAGTTATTTCGCTTATCAATTCTATAAAATAATTATTTATTTTATTTACATCTTGTAAATTAACAGGTTAGTTAGGTTTCTGTTTTATATTGTAAATATTAAAATCTTTTTCCTTCTTATAGCATTTGTGGTGAAGTTTCTTAATAATTTATAATCATTTCAGTGATGGACAAGTTTTATGCGGTTAAACCTCGCTAAAGCATTATCACACAACCTTTGCATAAGCTTAATATTTTCAGTGAATCAAGGAGAGGGATGTTTAGTCAATCTAGCCGTTTTAATAGGAGCATCTACACTTAATAATTGAAGTAATTTCTCTGTTAAAAATTTTAATTTATCATAAATGTTATTTATATTAAAAATGATGTTCTAAGGTAAAGTTTCAAGATCTGTTTGAAATTTATCAACATAACAATTTTTGAATTCACGGTATACACGTGTATGAACCATAGTTGACACTGACTCGACTTTGATTTTGCAAAATATAAGTGAGTGGTCTAAAATTCCATGAGTTGGTATAACATCCACATATATAACTGAATCTTTATCAAAAACTGCAAATATATCTAACAAAGTACTAGATGTGAGTGTTACAGGCGTTGGACTGTGAATAATCTGATGAAGATTAAACAAGTCAATAAAATTTAGAAAAATAAATTGCTCTAGAGCTCTTGAAGGTGTAAATCAATATCAAAATTTCCTGTAAGTATCACATCATCACAACCTGGGATCATATCATCACAACCCGGGATCACATCAGTTGAAGATTTCTCAACTTCTTTAAAAAAGTCTTTTATATTTACCCATACAGGCCGGTAACCAACCCCCAATACAATTACCTTTTCTACTATTTTGATTTCAATCTTTTTGTTTTGAAAAATAAGAGCGGGTTTTGTACGATTCAAATTTTACTATCACCGCTCTACTTTTTTTATTATTTACAGCACCGACATATCTTTATCAGCAACCTCCAGACCTATGGTATCGTTAAACAAATGCAAGACCATCCTTGGTTTCTTTAATAGGTACCTACAATTCTAACACTGTTATGATCAGAGTATTATTATTATTATTATATTTCAAGCGAGAGGCGGCACAGCCGATTATCTCGCGCAAATGCATATACAAGTGCAGAACATAATGATTACATAAGAAAGCCATACAGTAAGTGATATAAAGAAAAGAAATAAACTAAGAACACATGATAAATTTATGAACTAGAATAAACTAGTACCCCATTTAAATTAGCTTGAACCTAAAAACACATCTAATCGGTTTTTAAAGTCATTTAACGAGCTGGCGTTTACTATTTCATTTGTCAGGGCATTCCAAGTATTACACACCCGAAGAGCAAAAAAGTGTTGACGGCACTGACAATGAAAACGTAGGTGAACCAGCTTATGGCAGTTACCGCGTAAGTGTACATTTTCACTAAACACAAACATCTCAGAGAGTGGACAGTTATAGTGATTATGTATAATCTTATAAGTCTCAATTAAGTCGCCACGAACACGCCTGTCCTTCAGGGTTGGTAACTTCAAACGCAAAAGTCGCTGATCATACGGGAGGTTTCTTAGTTCGAACACTAGTTTAGTGGCTCTGCGTTGAACCCTTTCGAGAATTTCTATGTCCTTAGCTAAATAAGGATTCCAGACACTAGCACTAAACTCTAATATAGGGTGCACGTAGGTTTTATACAACTTTAGAAACACTTTTAATTTTAGACACTTGAAGTTTATTTTAATCATATACAACAATGAGTTTGCTTTTTTAACGAGATGTGTGATGTGTGATGACCATTTTAAATCACTGCTGATAGTTACGCCGAGGTCGGTGTGTTCGGAAACTTTCTTTAGAGATTTTCCATCAAGGGTGTAGTCCTTTCTGGGATTGTTCGTACCAATATGCAGGATTGAACATTTGTCAACGTTGAGTGTTAGCATCCATTCTTTTGTCCAAGAGCTTATTTTATCAAGATCTGACTGTATAATGCCCGAGTTATGCCAAGCGTTATTGTAAATCTTAGTGTCATCAGCGAAAACACTAGAGTTCGATTCGATATTTGCGGTTAAATCTGCTATATAAACAAGGAATAAAATGGGACCAAGAACTGATCCTTGCGGCACTCCACTTTTTACTGGATAAGATCCGGAAAGAGAGTCGCTAACTCGTACTTGGTTCAAGATTGTTCAAGATCATCAACCT